>OW679194.1:192998025-193136314 GCA_940337035.1 Agriotes lineatus | reverse complement strand
ATAGTTGATTATTACAAGGAAAAACTAAAAGAAATTAGTTTTGACTTTTGACACATGTAACATAACCTTAACTTTAAATATTACTAGAAATCACTAGATCCAAAGTACATTCCCAAAAAAACTGTAATTTTCAGGGACATTCAACAAATATTTAAAAAATTTGACATTGACAGTTCATGAGTTTTGTGAATGGATAATACTCTTAATGACAGATAAAATATTTGACAGAAGCGTTTGTTTGTTTCATTGATTTAATTTTAGTTTATAAATTTACCTAGCTATGATTACATTCTATCTTTGTCCTGCTACTCATTTTGTTTATATCTTCCTTGTCGCACTCATTAATTTCCTATGTTCCAAACTGATTTCGGACAATTTGTATGTGCATGAGCTAGCATCTAAAGGGCTTGTTCACTTTTGCTCAAATTTTATATGTAGTGGTTTAACAATTATTACTAAGGTCCGGGCAGATTGAATGATAAGCATTTTCAAGCAAATACTTAATGGCGTATGCTGGATATTTTGGAGAACATCAAAATTTAGCAAAGATTGTCACTGTCTTTTGACTTTTCAATGTCTAGAGTGATTGTTATAAATACGTGTGCTAGGGATGTCTGCGGGTACCCGGGCCAACCCGAGTAATAGTCAACCCGGGTATATTTTCAGAACCCAGGTACCCGACTGGTAAATTATGTAATTTCCAGAAAGTCAGCCTTTTCGGAGATGATAAAAACTTAGGAACAATAGGAATAAGCTCCAGAAAAACATGCAGTAATAACAAGAGTCACCCCATCCCATACCACAATGTTTGTTCATATAATAAATATGCTTCACGAAAATGTTTCAACCTGTCAATACTACCATTAAATCGCATCAGTATGGGATGAAGTAACATAAACATCCTCTGGTGATGTTGATGCTGCTACCAATTTTGGATAAAAAGTCACGTACATGGATTTGATATCACTTGGAATCGTGAAAATATTTACAAATAACAGACTTGCAGTTTGAATTAGTGAGTAGGTACTATTTCAATTTAGTTCAGTTTAAAACTCACGGAGTAAGAAAGAAATTGTAGCTACCTGAGATGTTCCAATGTACGCTAACATTTTTTTATATATATTTTGGTTACTCGAGAGTACTTGGGTACTTTTTCGGGTACCCGGGTTTGATTTTAGACCAGGTACGACATCTCTAACGAGTGCCTTATTGCTTTATATCAAAAATGTTTGCAGGGAAATAACTATTAAAATAACTCCAAGTTGCTCGTGTGTAGTAGTTAATAGTGCATAATTCTCATCTCACTGTACTTTAATTTATGTTTATTCTGTGAGACCCTTACGAGCAACAAAACCCTACTGGCACGCCCAATAATTATTATCTTAGTTTAAAAAGTCGGCATAATTACATGTGGTGTAGCGCATCAAGTATGGCATGGTTGCTCTAATAATATACAGTGATACATACGTATCACCCGGTCACTGCACAGATTAAATGTTTTCACAAATTCTTCAGTTATCTGTAGGAATATTAAAATTTTATGAAACTGTTGTAAGTTTACATTTGTTTTATACCTTTTAATTCAGAGTTTTGTTTGGACAACCATTGCAGTTTTGTGAATTTATTGTGTTATCATTAATTCTGTCCGGACCCTAGTTATTACATCACCGGCAAATAAGGTTTTAAGCAGTTTTTGGTAAAGAAAGTGTTTCCAGTCTGGTTTTTCCTATAAAAAAATCATATTATAATTCCACCATACTAAAGTAAAGTGTACCAGCTATTCATCAGTTTTTTCAAAAATTCTGGTTTTAAAAAAGGTTTTTGAAGATTTTTGCCAACCAATGGATGTATGTGTTCTTAATTTTGAATGTATTTTTTTTACCCTATTAGGAAATGGAAGTGTAACTACAGCAAACTTGGCTAATTTAAATGTATTTACATTAACGTCGACTTCTAATTTGTCATAACAATATGAGAAAGTTCAAGTAATTTTTTCATTTGAACATAATAAAACTGAAAAAAAAATATTCGTTTCCGTTCTGCCGGGTGACTATAAATGATTTTGATTTTTTTCCGTAGATTGGCACTGTTTATGATGGTGGCACTGTAAGTCTATGTCAAATTCAAGGTTAGCAGGTTAGGTTTCGCATCAGTTTTGACACTGAATGACGCAAACCTAACCTGTAAACATTGAATTTGACATAGACTTACAGTGCCACCAACATAAACAGTGCCAACCTAAGAAAAAAAAATCACAATCATTTATAGTCAGCTGGTACTTTAGTGTGTGGAGTTGCAGTTTACATAATTATGTCAAAAGTAACATAAGATTGATTAGAAAATTGTTGTAACTGAAAGCAGAGTGCCTAAGTTTTTATCCAACTGTTTTGCCTTATCTGATATGCTATTCAATTTTCTGAAGAAAAAGGTGTGTAATCTAAATTATAATTTTTTCAACGTTGTTTGATAAGAGCCACATTTGTAATTGGTTATTCGATTTGCATTCTGACATAAATCGTAATAAATGAAGAGTTACACTTATTTTTCAAAATTTGCAAACAGTTTGATGACCATAGTTTTGATAATTTCTATACAGATTGCGGCAGGCAACTAGGACCATAGCAGCAGCAAAGGGACTTTACATGTGATCGTAATTGCATTTAAAAAATTAAAAAATCGAATATATACCTTGTATAGTTTGACCATCCAGATCTCGTTTTTTATTTTTAAGGTTATAATGTCAAATTTTTTATTTTTATGCACTCTTCGTGGAAATATATATAAAGCATCGCACAATCCTACGATAACTATCAGGTGTAGTCAATTTTTTTTCTATAATAATTTTCAACGTCAACTTTCTAGGGGATAAGTTGCATTCCTGCAGGGTCCCTAGTTTTAATAATGTTGATACATACAATTTTAGTTATTTTCTTCCACTAAAAAAATGATTTGTCATTTTGACAGATATGTCATAATTTAATATCGCTTGCTTCATTTTTGCATTTAAAGTATGTCTTGGTTTTCTTTTTTTATCCGATTTTATTGATGATGACGATGATTCCATGTTAAAAAAAGAAATTTGTCAAGAGTTCAAATTAAGAAACTTTGACATTCAAAATTGACACATAACCATAATTTTGAAAAAGTTCTACCAACACGAGGTATAAAAATTTCCTAGCGTTTTAATCACATGTCTACCAACATTGTAACACTTTGACAGTTATTATAGAAAAAAAACGTACTTTACGTACTGGTTAATAAATGCAATGAGTGACATTGAAAGAACATCGACATTATTAACCACTGCAATACCCTTCTGCTAAAGCGTTCTTGTAATGTGTGTATTTCTGTTTCCCGTTTGTGTTTTCCGTTTTAATTTAATTGAGAACTGAATATTTTGGTGTTTAATTTGAAAATATGGTTAAGATGTAACTTTTGCATTTTTTAACCTGATAATTAACGTAATGTTGTTTTGTTTTTGTTTGTTTGTTAATGGACAAGGTCTAGGAATGCAGAGTACCAGGTTCCGATGTTGTGTGATGCTTTATATACATTTCCACGAAGAGTGCATAGAATTAAACAAATTTGACATTTTTTTAATTTATTTTTATTTCGTATGAGTACATCGGGAGTATTATTAATAGAAATACTATAAACTACAAGTATAAATAAACAATATTTAACATAAACAATATATAAACAAAACCACTACTAAAGCCGACAATGGGCTGACAACTACTATTGCGGACGTTGTCAGTTCATGCAGGTCTGCTAGAGTACCCTCGAATGCTGTTTCTGGGCAGTGCCTTATTATGTGCTCCATGGTCTGTTCTGGGGCACCGCAATGGTTGCATCTGGGAGAATCGATGAAGCCCCACTTGTGCAGATTTTTGTTAGTTCTTCCTTGTCCTGTGCGAATCCTGTTCAAGCTGCACCATTGCTTGCGTGGAAGGGAAAATCCTGGTACGCTTTCAGTAGGATTGTGTACTAGGTGACCATTGTTAACTTCTGCTTCTTCCCAGGCTGTTGTCCATATTTCTTGAGCATTAAAATCGGTGGCATTATAACCTTAAAAATAAAAAACGAGATTTGAATGGTCAAACTATATATAGTCTGTTTTTTTGCTTTATGATTCAGAGCGGGCTTTGCATTTATATTATTTTAGCAGTGTACAACAGTTTAGTTACAAAATATACCTAACGTCAAAATCAAGGTCCCCGGGATTGTCAAGTTGACACTTCGGTAAAGCTTAATAAAATTCCACGAAAAAGCAGTAGTAATAGTAAAACTAGAGGCTATAAAACACTGTTTTACTAATATAAAAGATATCAATAGCAACTTAAGTAAAACGGCCATCATTGGAAGACTTGGTCAAATCTTTGATGTAGTAAGTATTAAGAATTAAACAGATATAAAATATCTAACAATTTCTTATAATGCTAGATTTTGAATTCAACTGTATTTAATATTCTAAATGAAGGAAAATCACAACTCCAGCAACAACCGAATGACAATATGAAAAAGAAAAAGGAATTTCTAACTTGGGAGGACTATAGTTTCAGGGAGGATATTAAGAAGAAAAATTGGGATTTTTTTACTTTGGATAATTTATTGCGATGTGCAAGAGAGGAACTAATTTAAACTGGGAGTCAATCAAAATTATACTACACATTACAAACTATGGGATATAAATATAAAATTGTATATGGAAGAAAATTGTTTTGTGAGAAGAATCATGTAATTTCGGTGATGATTGTTTTTTTAAAGAAATATTTACAATTTCGAAATTCTAGTGAAAAATGTATATTCCTGTTTTTGGATAACACAATGGAACCAGTGTGCGTAGGCGGACCCACTACATAGACTTGAAAAGTAATCCATTTAAAGTTAAGGCAGAAGGAAAGAGATATACTATTTTGCATGCAGGATGCATATCAGGATTTTTACGAGGTTGTACTTACTGTTGGACACGGACAATAATGACTATCATAAGTGTATAAACGGTGACAGTTTTAGGGAATGTTGAAAAACAGTTAATCCTTGTTATATGTTTAGCATAAATAATAACTTCTACAACACAGATCTGCAAACAAAAATCATCAGCAAGTTGTTAATAATATATTTTTACATTAGAACATATAAGATAAATCGATGTCTAGAAATTTTATGCCGTTTCTGTACAGTTAGATAACAACCATGTTTAAATAAACGTTCTTAAAATAAAGCAATACCAAAGAGCATGGCAATACCTTATTTAATGTCAATGGTTCAGTAATTTTAGCTTTCATTGTGCATAATAGTGCTTATAAAATAACTCATTGACAGTTGTAATAAGTTTTTGACATTACTAGTGTTTTTTCTTTGTAACCAACTACCTACACTGTTACAAAAATGCAAAAGCAAAGCCTGCTCTGAATCATAAAGCAAAAAAACAGACTATACTTATAATGATCCTAACGACCTACTGCTATCGCACATTGATTGTTCGTTTATTAAATACCACGGCGGCCACATGCATATTCTCCTTGCTTTTGCAATGGTCCTAGTTGCCTGCCACAATCTGTATGCTACATACTAGGGATGTTACGAATATATAAAAATTCATATTCACGAATACGAATACCGAATAAAAATACTCTTATGAATATTCGCAAATACGAATACGAATACGAATACATGACCTTGAGTGAATAATATCAACATCAACATCGTTTTTGTACGCGCTGCAAATTTTAGAAATACTATGGAAGATAGTTTCGTTTTTTATCTAATTTTATAGAATGGTTAATATTTTTAAAAAAATGTTTTATTTAATGTATGAATCCCTGTTTTATATTTTTATTAAAATTCTCACCTATATTTCTATAATTTTAATGTGAAATACTCGTATAATATTCGTGTTAATTTTGGAGAATACGATTACGAATACAAATATTGAAAATATAGCGAATACGAATATGAGTATTCGGAACATCTCTACTACATACAATTAAAAGTTACTTAAAACATTGGCCCAGCCCTATCACAATTATTCTTTGAAAATATATTAAATTCTACATATATTGTCTGACTTGATCATTTTATAAGATCATTTAAGCTGCAATAATGTGCCTGTAATTAAAAGAATAGCTGTAGATTATACATGTTTTGTAAGCTACCTTAGTTATAATGTTCTTTGAATATAAATACATTTTGATTTTGGGTCAGTAATGGCTAGTGGCGTATCATGGCAGAAGCCTGAGAAGCCTGGGCTTGTGCAAAATTTCAGGGGGAGCCAAATTGGAATCATCCACCTTTGCCATAAAATATTAATTCTCAGGCTTGTACTGTTGCTACAAAAAAAAACTGGTACAATTTCTAAATCTAGAAGCCATGAATATTTACTATTTTAGTTGAAGAAATTACTTTAACTGTCATGTGAATAACCCAAACCTGTCATATTTCATATCAAATTTTAATATTAAATACTACAATATAAAACAATTATAAAATTGGCAAACGTGCAATTTCCCGAATAGTTATATCATTTTCTTAGTAAGAAATAATCCTAGCTTTTTAAACTAAACTCATTCTAGGTATTATTGACAGTGACGTTTTGAAATAATTTCATTTTTATTCATATGGCAGTTGTCAGTTAACAGTTCAAATTTACACAACTAAAAAAACCTTGTCCTAGTTTGTCTTTTTTTTTTTGGTAACAATAGCACCTACAGAAATTGGAACCTAAAATTATCATAGCAAATAATTTCTGAATTTTCCTAATGCTAAGGAAAATATGAGCGTAAAATTTTAAGGGGCTTCGGGCAGTAACCATGGTTAATACGCTACTAGTAGTGGCAATTTAAATTTTGTAGTTTGAGCATATTTTGTATTTTAGAATTAGTTGCATTATTTATGCAAAAATAAAATACAAAGTATAAAGTAGCAGTTGAAGTTTAATATTGCAGAACTAGTAGTGGTATATGGTATATAATATTTAATAAGGTGTAATTTTTTAGACTTGCCTGATGCGATTAGTTAGAACTCATTTTAATACATATTTTTTTGTAGTTTTTAACCAAGCAAAGTTGTGAGATTTGATAAGTACAAAGTACGTATGGTCAATATAAGTATTTACTGCATATTGTAAGAACTAATCATAAACACTATGGCAAGAAGATTTTAAGTATTAACTATTGTACCCTTTAGTTGAAATGTGAATAATAAAGAAATAATTAAACTTGTTCTTGTTTCTTTGGTTGTTGCAATGAAAATATTAGAAAACATATTTGCAGTGTTAGTTGTTCGGAGGTGACTAGTGGCTTTTAAGTAAGGCTGTATAGCTGTGTGTTATTATTATTATAATATAATTCATATGTCACGTGACGCCTTTTGCTCCAATTGAAATTGAAAGTTCACTTGGTTACGAAGTTATCACAGTGATCATAATTTTATTTTGGCCTGCGGCATGTAATGTTTATACTTCATTATATTATCTTGGAACAGTGGCGTATTTAGGATTTCGCTCCGGTGGGGGGGTTTAAAATCGAAATGTAAAAGTTGCTTTCAAGGGACGAATACCGGGGGGTCTGGGGGGTACGGAAAACCCCCAAGGATGTGGGGGGGTCGGGGGGTCCTTCCCCGGAAAATTTGGAAGAATTTGACTTTAAATATACCATTTTAATGCTCCCAAAGACGACTGATGAATCAAAAACTATTCCTATATTGTTACTAACAAATGTCATTACACATTATTTTATATCATATAATAGTAATTTATTATACAAGACGCTAAAGTTAAATTTTATCCAAGAGTGAATCGTTTAACGTTGAGACGAAGTCGAGACGTTAATGATTCAAGAGTAGGATAGTAATAATTTTATCCTCGTGTATAATACAAAATTTTTTTCTATTGCAAGAACTTTAACAATTTCAAAAGAAAATAAGGACAGTCAATCACATTTTAAAATGTCATTAGCTGGACTGGGTTGCTAAGATAATACGAAGCTGTCATATTTAATTTAAACAAAAGTTAGAAAATTAAATTACTTTATCTACAACTGTTGTAATATATGCACATTTTACACTTATAGAGGGATGTAAAATGTTGCTCATATTAAACGCTCATATTACACATGTGTAATATGAAATTGTAAATAAATAACAAAGTTGCCATGATTACGACATACAATGACAGATTGCCACGCCGTTGACAGTCATATAAGTTTTCGTGAAATTGTGTTTTATTGATACCCACACTAAAATACTTAATAATGGCAACAACTAGTGATGATGACGATATAAATTTTACCTGTACACCTCCGGAAATCCGAGATGCAGCTAAAATCGCATCGCTTGATTTGCTACCGGCAAGATCGAGACAGAATTATGAAATTGCTTATAACACATTTATGGCGTGGCGGGCAAGCAAAAATTTATCTTCATTTTCGGAAGACACGTTACTAGTGTATTTTACGGAAATATCACTTAAATTTAAATCATCTACATTATGGACGAAATATTCAATGATCAGATCAATATTGGATATCAGACACAATGTGCAAATTGAAAAACATGGAAGATTGCGTGCATTTCTAAAGAGACGTTCTGAAGGTATTGTACCCAACAAAACAGAAGTTTTCACTAGCGAAGAAATCAACAAATTTATTGAGGAGCTCCAGATGCCCAGTATCTTGCCACGAAAGTAAGTTAATTAACAAAGATTGATACAGTTTAACATTACTTTTTAAGGTTGCCTTAATTATGGGTATAATGGGTGCATGTCGCTCTCATGAATTTTAAAGAATATAAACCTTAATTACTTAAAATTTTTCTAAGGCTGTCTTCAAGTAAACATTCCGCAAACAAAAACAAAAATACCCAGAAACTTTACAATAGTAGATAATTTCTATAATATTGTGAAGAAGTACTTCGATATTCTCCCAAAACATGCACCACCATCTTTTTTTCTTAATTATCAAAATGGAAAACGTGTAAAATAAGTTATTGGAATAAATAAATTTGGCAGAATGGGGAAGCAAATTGCAACATATTTGAAATTACCTAATCCTGAGAAATACATCAATGACGACACTAAAACGACATCGCGGCTGGAAAAGTGCTTTTGTAGCAGAAGGATATATAGCCAATTCCAAACGTAATAAAATGGACATTGCTAAAAAGATTGCGACTCAAATTATTGCTGATAATTGTGTTACTTCCAGCCCAACCACAATATCCAGTGCCGTTGTAGATTCCAATGTTTCTACATGTAATATGTCTCTATCTACTGATAACCTCAATGGTATTCATATTTCAAACTGTAATGTTACAATCAATGTTATTAATAAATAGTTCTTTTGGCATTTCGAGGTTATTTTTTGTTCATAGTTTCAATGAGGCATTGTGGCATTTTAGAAAAATTATTTTGACTTTGACAGATTTTACATGCAACTTGATAATTAAAATAAAGTAAGTAAAAGGAAGTGCCCAAATTTGAATTTACGCGACCGTATTTGTGCAATTGTAGATAAAGTATAGTATTTGACTCACGTAAAATGATCATATTACACTCGGATAATTACAACACTCGCTCGCTTCACTCGCTCGTGTCGTAAAGCATCCTCGTGTAATATGACCTACATTTTACGCTCGTTAAATAATATACTATTATCTATCCTTGATGTTAAAGTGCTACTTTATCTACCCTTGCTGTTAAAGTAAAACTTGACCTTTTGTTTTGAGTTGATAAAAGCACACTTTAACATGTACTATAGAAAAAAGTAAATTTATTATATTACAAATGGAAGTCGCCTAGGATTCTTCGCTAAGTCGTCAATTACTTCGGAGGCCGATATTTCCACATTGTGGTGAATGGATAAAATTGCCAAACCAAACCATTCAGCCTTTTCTGCATGAAAAAGAAATATAAAAATATTAGTAGTAATTTTATTCCCTACAAAAATTTAAAAACTTACCTCGTAGGACTTCACCCTTTTAAAAGTGGAGAATGTCCTTTCCAGAGTTGCAGTTGATACCGACAGAGTGGCTAAAATTTGTAGGAGCCTGAATATGTTGGGATATATAGAAACACTGCATATCCGAAGTGCGTCGATTGCATTCGAAGGCCTTTCGTCAAGCGCCAGAAATTTTCTTCGCCACATTTGATATTCCGATTTGACGTCCTGTTTTGAAATCGTAAATTCAATTTCGTACATTTGTACAAGATACTCAAAATCCATTTCATCGCGATTTTTTTCACTAGCATCATCAGATGAAGGAAATAATGCCTGGAAGCCTCGTAATAGTCGATGATGAGTGACAAACCTATCTTCAAGTTGGTTAATGAAAGTATCAACTGAAGGACAGAAAACTGTCACTCGAAAGTAATCTTCTGGTAAGCTGGACGCTAACTTAGTATTAGCTCTATGCCTCTGATACGTAGTCAGTCTAGGAGTGGCTATCGATACACCCAGTGTTTCGGCAGCGTTGTGGGCAGTGGTATATATATCTTTAAAAACGTTTTCTGCGTTCTCACGAATATTTTTAAATTCTGTTAGTGTTTCTGCTGCTAATTGTACTGCCTCCCTAAGGTCTACAGATATTTTTTGAAAGTTCTTGCTTAGTGGTAAAGCTAATCCAAATCCGCGGTAACAAACAAAGCTATAATAAATTCGCTTTGCATTATGCTTGCACGTAAGAAAACAGCGTTCCTAGACGTTTCGGCATTAGTCCATTTCTTGATTGCATCTAACGACGCAATTACTGGTTCAAGTAATACCATGAAATCATTTACAGAGTGGAACCTCTCAATCCACCTTGTTGCGCAGGTTCTTTTTAAGGTCCGAGCTCGAGAATTTTCAATAAGGTCGTTGATGTGTTTTTCTAACACTGCCTTTCTTTTGGGGTAAATAAAAAATTCATGTGCTTTATTGATGATTCACATACAGTTTCTAATCGATTGGATTTCGCAGGTTTTTGATACAGCTAAGTTTAAACTATGCGCTGAACAGTGAATATAGTGAGCAAGTGGATGTTCTTTTTTAATGTGGGACTGAACCCCATTTACTTTCCCAGCCATTACGTTCGCACCATCGCAGCCTTGACCTCTTAAAAATGAAAGATCTAGTCCAAAAGATTTAAGATTTTCAAGAATAAGTTCAGCTAAACCACGACCCGTCATATCTATTGTTGGCACGAACTGAAGAAAAAATTCTCTTAATACGAGTTTCTCTAAATCCATGTATTTTACGCATAAGGATACCTGTTCTGTACCTGATATGTCAGCTGTTTCATCAGCAAGCACGGTAAAACATTTTGATTTATTTGCATTGTAAACAATTTTATGTAATAATACTTTATTGCAGGATTCGATAATTGCATTTTGGCTAACCGAACTTGTATATTTATTGCGCTTTCCCGGCCCTTCTAAGAATTCACGGAGTTGTTGATCCCCACAAGCACGATATTTCAAGATTGCTCTAAATTTTCCTTCTTTCTGACCTAGACCCACAGTATTGTCAACTATTATCGGACCGCTATCCCTATGACCATGCAAAGACATTTCTTCACGACCACATAAAATTACCGCTTCTATAACTGGAGTGATATTTCTTCTGTTTTCTATTATTTGCTTTTTTCTATCGTTATCAATTCGATTTTCGATCGATGTGAAATTTTTTGAAATTTGAAGGAAATTATCTGCTTTTGTCGTCCATTCAACATGATACTTCCGAGAAGAATGATTTTTAAAAGTTTTATGTGATTGCTTCCAGTTACAGAATTTTTTCTTAGCTAAAGCACAAAGTTCTTGGAAATTATTTGTTCCAGCGCCCGATTTCGCAAATAAACAGCAATATTTGCAAAACGCACCATCTTCTTTTGCCGAGTATAACAGCCAGGGCCACCGAATTAGCCAGGAATAATTAAACTTTAATTTTTTACCGTTTTTACCGACCACAGTTTTGACTGTGACAGGAAAATTATAATCTGGTGCGGGCATCCAGGCACTGTCTAAAATATCTTTGATTTCCGCGCTAGATAAAGGTGTTAGGCGATTAATACAAAATCTGGTGTGATACACGCACACAACTTTCTTTTACAGTGATCTTATAATTAGCCAAAAATTTTATTTTAAATTTTTAAGCATTTGTCAAAGATTTTAAAAAATGTAACAAATGTGATCTATTTAAAATAGGAGTTAATAAAAAAAAATAGAAAAAAAACAAAATAAACCCATTTTAGAAGTATTCAACTGGAAAATCACCTATTTCACATCAATACACATTAAAAATGTAATAAAAATGTAAAGTTTAAAAAAAATCGTTATTGCCGTTTTTGAAAAAATCGAAAAAAACTGAAAAATCACAAGAGTAAACACCTACTTCCGGTTATGCGATTTTCTTCAAAAGCTTGCTGTCGCATCTACATAGTACACAAAACTTATATATGAAGTTTCAACGCCATACCTCTTTCCGTTTTTGAGATATTCTATTCACAGACAGACACACAGTCAGACAGACTACACACAGACAGACACACAGACAGACCAATGAAAAAAAAGATGTTTTTTGGAATCAGGGGACTCTAAAACGTGAAGATCTCTTGAAAACTCAATTTCGAATTTTTGGGGTGAATCCAATACTTCTTTTATTGTAAAAGGAAGTAAAAACCCTATATCTTTCGCGTTTATTTGTATTTTCGGCTGCGAATCGGATATTAAAATACCGGGATTTGTAGTTGTGCTACTTGTAGTTGTAGATGCAGTGCATGAACTTGAATTATCTGACGATTCAGTGTCTCTATTAGATTCCTCGAGTCTTTTTTGTTTGGGCGTGGAAAAAAACTCAGACAAAGTTTGCTGGCGTTTGCGATTATTCTGCATTTTAAAGAAAAATGCGAATATTTTTGTTTTGTACACCTAATAATAACAATATGGTTACTACAAAATTAAGAAGTAACATCTAACCTTACCTTGAAATGTATTTAAAAAAAATGAACTAAGCAATCAACTAGAATTACACTGTGTAAATTACACAAATAACACTCTCTCCCTTCAGTAGTCATAACACTATTAAAACACGAGAAATGAGCCCAAGGGGTAGGAGTGGGAGACAATTCGGTCTCGCCGCCAAACAGGCTGTCTGTTGTAAGCCGGAAACAACAATCACTCAAGTTCAAGTCTCGCCGTTTCGGTGACTAACTGATAATGTTTTATTGTTTTGTAATGCGTTCCCTAAATATGCGTCCTTACAATAAAATGCCAAACTTTTGAAAA
The DNA here is from genome assembly GCA_940337035.1 of Agriotes lineatus. NCBI lineage: Eukaryota > Metazoa > Arthropoda > Insecta > Coleoptera > Elateridae > Agriotes > Agriotes lineatus. The sequence goes on along the minus strand of OW679194.1, from coordinate 193,123,059 downwards.
ATAGATGCTGAAGCTCGGTAAAACTGACAGTTATTTAAAAGAAAAGCTGAGTTATATCTTTTTACGTACAAATATAGTTCAACAGGCTTTTAATATCATGATACAAGTAAACATAAATACGCCATTGTCTTGGAAATATAACACGTGTTTGATTGATAAACGAGGATATCATTTGTGAAACCGTAGCGGCACATTCAACTCTTCCTTCGGATTCGTTAAATCTGCAGCTCGGTGTCACTTATAGATATCATCGATAATAATCATAGCACTTGTTATATTAATACTGATAATAAATAAAAGTTGTTGTAATTATTGTAGACAATTGTCTAAAGGCAAACACCAGATAAATAAACTACACAATCCCATAAATAAGTAACAATAAAACAACGCAAAGTCATTAAGGCATAGAAATAATGGCTGTAGGACACTTGCGTGCCGCTGTCAGTTTTATCTGTAATCCTACAGGTCAGTTGCGCGTGGTGATCTATTTGGGTACAGGACACTAGCATGCAGCTATTAATTATCTTAATGGTAGGTAATTAGGCAGGTAACATTAGGACATTAGCGTGCAGGCTTTTGTGATATCCGCATATCATCCATATAAATTAAAAAATTTCTATAAAATTTATTCATAAAACATACAAAATTAGGCAAAATTAAAGCCAGAATAAATCTTCAATCCCAAACTTTTTTAAATTAGTTTGATCTGGATTTTGGTAAATGCGTCATCATCAACATTTGTTATAATTATGTTATTATCGGTGGAATTCCACGGTGTTAACAGTTGAATTGATTAAAGTTACCTAAATAACAGGAGGTATAAAAGAGAATGGAATATGGCGAAGAAGAACAAATCAGGAACTAAAACAAAAAACCATCACCAGCAACGGTAGTCAGACAAAACAGATTGAGATGGCTGGGGCATATAAGAAGAATGAATGTAGAAGAACCGGTAAGAAGAATGCTAGATACAGAAGCTGAAGGAAGAAACTGAAAAGGCAGACCAAAGAAGACATGGTGAGATGATGTGCAGGAAAACTTACAAAAATATGTTCTAACAAACTGGAAAGTGACTTCAGAAAATAGAAAATTGTGGCAAAACGCAATAAAAGCCATAGGCCTCTAGGCCTGCAGTGCTGTGATATATATATGTTATTATCGGTGGACTTCCACGGGGTTAACAGCTGAATTTATTAAGGTTACCTATTTAATTTATGTTTTGTAAGTTGTACGATAGTCGAAATGATTGAAAAAAAAACAATGATATTACATATTTCTAGCTTTATTTCTTATAATTGTAACATACACTTTTAACAAAATTGCAGCGAGAAATATGGCCACAAATTATCGTATTGCATACACTTTTTTGATTCATTATTGGCAAACCTAGGTTACATGTCTACGCAGTTGATCTTTACATACGTATTCAGCTGTACATCTTTTAACGCAGAAATACAAGTAAATATATCTGGATGACTTCAATAAAAAGATGAATTAAAATGACCATAAAAAGCCACACAGCAATTGGTCGTTTTTTCAATTGTGCCAGTACAAGATGCTCACAAATGTAGTGGAAATAATGCATTTTCTTCTATATAATTATCAACTTAATAATCAAGAGTACTTAGTTATCCTACTATTATTTTTAGTTCCAATAAAAACTTCTTCAAAACAGTCGGCTACTTCATCAGGATTCATAAATAACATACCAAAAGTCCATCGCAACCAACAACGGAATTTGCATCTATATATTTTGAAACTAAACCTGAATTTTTCACTCTATGCCTGAATCAAATAAAATCTACATTCTACTGTTTTCCTTGCAGGCCATATATGTCTTATATTTAAATGAATTAAATTTTCAAAGTCACAAACAATTTCTGAAGGATTAAAAACTACATTTATGCCTTGAAAATACTCGAGTAATAACCTAAAACCTAAAGAATAAGTGAAACTGTGTTTATTAGGGAATAACACAAACAACACTGGTACTACCATTTTAAAAGCATGAACAGCAAATAATTGACAAAAAATTGTGTAATAAACAAGTTTCATCTACATATATTTTATCGCAAGAGCATAAATACGTTAGGTTTGTCTCACAAGAGAAGATAATTATATTCACTTGCTTATTGTTAATTCACCTTTGTTTGTAAAACAGTGTAACGTTTTCAAACCTTCATGAACGTCTTCCAATGACCAGTGTACTTTTACTTAGCCCTATACTCTACTGTACTATTAATTTATATTGCTCTGGGTTCGCTAGCTTAAGCAGTCGTAGAGACACAAAACTCTATTAACAATGTCAGTACGGCTAAAAGAAAGCTAATGTTTTCTGGATTTGCTCGTTGTCACCTGGAATGCTGAAATTATGCATGCAAACACTGTAGCAATGAAAAACCCAACAGTTTACATAAAACGATATATAATCTGTAAGAAAAACACAAATACAAGAAAATACGTGTACATAACACATCAAGAATAAACGGCCAAACATACAGTGAAGCTGTCAGCAAGACTTTAATTGTCTACGAGCGAAAGCTTTTTCTACTCGCGTTATTACATAACAATACATGTAAGAATACACACTATTTATATAAAAAGACATGCGTGAAATCACCTTAAATAGTGCGTTAATGTTCAACTGTCGACGCAAATTCAAACTCCGATAGCGCGAAATGTATTTAAATTCCGCGCATAAATACCCTAAAGGCGAAGCTGCCCATTCTTTAAATGTGCTTGTGGCTGGAAGCGCTATACTACTAACGCTGCTTTGTTACGTTCAAATTAGCGATCTGCTGTGTGATCAAATGATGCAATGACTGCGTACTGGTTGCCGGTAATTCCCCGTTCCCTTGGGCACGAAAACATTTGCCCACGAAGTCGCAATTGTTTATTGAAAATTGCCGAAAATGTTGCAATCGCTTCCTTACTTCGTATTGCAGTTTTAACTAGCAACTAATCTTGCAGTCGTTTAATGGCACAGGTACCTGTAGTGCAGTTCCGGGACGCTATAAGCTGCAGCTGATCTCGGAGATGCTTCTAAGGTGATGGTCTGCTTCTGAAAACCGCCCCTCAGCTTGAAATGCAGCGCGCGTCGGCTGCTTGCTAACGCAATTCTACCCAAACATTTTATAATGCACTTTTAAATCAGGCATCGCATCCCCTGGGTTTCGGACACCACGCTCTCGTGACTTTACTCAATTGCGACTACTCCTTCCCGCGGTCATTCACGCACCCGCTGGCTTCGTTCTATTTTTAACTCCGCTACCTGGAATTAGCTGTCCTGCATATTCACTTCTGCACTCGCAAGATACTTATAGTGCGTGCATGAGAAAAAATATGAGATGTATGTATGTATAGGGTGACACGAATTGGATCGTTACACGGGGAAGAGGTGGTAGAAGACTTCTTCTTGATCTATATATACTTTTTGTAATATTTTCTATGTTTCGTTATATCGTCAGTATGACAACCGACATGCAAAGCGCTGATTATTTATTTATAATTTGTTGCTAAGAAGATTAAATTGTCGAAATAAATTCGTAAATTTGTGATAATGGTATTTACGCAGAATCAGTTACTGATTTAAACAATTGTGCCACCAATGCAATAAAAGAATATTTGAGCAACGAAACGTATATAAACAACCTGGCAACAAAGATAGCAGAAATTGTTGCAGAAAAATTCAACACTGACCTTAAAAACTTGAAAGAAAAATGTACATGACTAAAAGAACGTGTTACCAAGTCTGAAAGGGAGAAAAAAGAACTAAGCAAGAAGGTAGATGCACTAGAGCAATATACGAGAAGAAATAGCGTCAGGTTATTATTTGGAATCGAAGAACAGCGAAAGGAAGATGTGACTAAGGAAGTGGAGGAGGTATTTAATAACAAATTAGGACTACAAATTTCTGCCGAACATATTGATCGATGCCACCATACAGGAATCTATACTGCAGTCAAAAAAAATCTAGAGGAGTAATAGTAAAGTTCATAAGTTACAAATATCGAAACGAGGTATTTACTAACAAAAAAAGCTGAAAGGGACACGAATCACGATAAAAGAGGATCTTACAAGGGCCATATTAAATGGAGCTGCTGATCACTTCGGTTTCCAAAATGTGTCTAAAGATGGATTCATTATTATCAACAAAAATGGAGAGTAAATCACCTGTCAAACGATGGCAGAATTAGAAAAATATGTAATTAGCAATGGTTTCCACTGCATGGTATACAATATGAAAACGAATTTTATTTGTATTAATGTCTAGTATTTTAGTTCTTGTGTTTTTCTTTTTTATTGAGGCTTAAGGGCACCCTTAATTAATTAATTATTCCACCTTTATATCTAAAGTTAATCTGTAAGTAGATTTTTAATTTTTTCTTATTTATAATTAGATTCCTTCATTTTTTCTTTCTTTCCCGAAAAGTATAAATTTCAGTTATATTTAATTATTCCAATAATTGTATACGGAACTATTATTCTTAGTTGAATTTATTTGCTTATATTAAAATAACATTTAGCGTTTGTACCTCAAAAAAGGCTTTTCACAACGCATGCATTCACGGACAGAGTTAGATATTTACTAGAAAAATGTTCATGGACTAAAAACAAGAACTTATTCATTTTGTGTGAGTGCTAGTGCTGAGGAATTTGATATAATAACACTGACAGAAGCTGGGCTCGATGCGAGTGTTTTTGATTCTGAATTAATCAGCAATTCGTATTGTGACGACCTTGGGATCAAGCCATTGCAAACATGTGACTCAGCGTCCCGATCATTCGAGAACGACCTAAGGCGGGGGCAGTGTCACGATCTTGAGCCGGTTTACGTGCGGACGGATGAGTCACACCCTTCGCAAAATGACCTTGGTGACTCATGCGCGCGAACACGTCAGCGTTGCGGGAAGGATCGAGCAAGGTCTCGATGTTTCCGGGATGATTCACTCGACGCATATATAAATACGCGAAAAGGAAATAAGAGCCAGTCGAAGTCGAAGTCCGAGTGCCGACTCCAGCTTTGAAGTACGCGGAAGCTGCTATATAAATAAACCCGTGTGTACATAAAATCTAGCCATATAAATAACGCGTTGTAAATAAATATAGCCAGATAAATCATTAATGTTTAAGTCGAGTAAAAATAAATGAACTGTATTTGTTGTTAGAAATAGTTCCTGATTAGTTTCTAAATAAATTTGTGTTTCGCCTTGATAGTCTTGGGTTTTGTAAATAGTAAAGATAAATTGCTGTACATAAATGCTTAGAACAAGAAGGGGCGTATAATTTTTAAATAGCCCAAAACGTAAAACGTAACAGTGGTGTCAGGTGTGGGGTTGTACCAGGGGCTATAAAAAAACTATTCGACAAACATTAAATAAACTAATTGACTAACAAGTACCGATAAACGACAATCAGATAATAAATTTAAGTGTGTGTTGTGGATGCCTGTGACAAGATCCCAAAGCAGCAAGATGGAGGCCCAATTAAGCCAACTTTTCCAGCTGATGCAAGTTGGTCAGGATAAGGCAGAAAAAGGGCAAGAAAAGGCAGAAAAGGCGCAAGAGGATATTAAGGAAGAATTGAAAGCCGGCCAAAAGCGGGCAGAAAAGCACAAGAGGATCGTAAGCAAGAGCTGAAAGCTGGGCAGGAGTGCACTTAAGGAAGAGCTGAAAGCCGCGCAACAAGATCTTAAAGATGAACTTAAGGAAGAGATGAAAGCTGCGCAAGAAAAAGTAGTCCAAAAACTTGAGCAAGGGCTGAAAGCCTGGCGAAGAAATGACCGTCGATGACTACGTGGGGAACCTGAAGAAGAGGATGGAAGAGTTCGGTCTCTGCTGTTGGATACTGGAGCGACGAAGTCCATCGCCAGGTCTGACGTAATACGGGACGAGGGTCAGCTGCTGCACAACAAGACACGCCGTCGCACTGCCACGGGAGGCGCAGTGACCACACATGGGGAAATTGATTGGACATCCAAGATTGGAAATCAAACCCTCAAGCATCGGGCCTTGATCGCTGACGAGTTCATCCTGGGAATGGATGTTAGGAATGAGGGTGGGTTCACTTTAGACCTGGGACGCTGGGTGTTGCCCGTGGGGGGGGGGGGGGGAGGAGCTTTCCCTACACCCAAAAGAAGAGATCACAGTACGAGTGGTATTGGCGGAAGATGTTACTCTGCCGGTACGAACCGAGAGGGTCGTGGATGCATACCTGGATGGCGATCTCCGGGGCAACGTAGTGCGCAGGATTGAACCCGATTATGACAAGAAGGTCACTCATGGTATCCTGGTTGGGAAGACGTTGGTAAAGACTGGGCTTAAGGTCCCAGTAAGGATGATGAACGTCAACAGGGAACCGGCAACCGTCAGGAGAAACATAATCCTGGGAAGAGGCATGAGCCAACAAGAACGGAGGAAGATCGAAAATCTGGTGGCCCGGTACCAAGACATCTTTGAGTGCGGAGATAATCCCAGCGGCCGTACCAACGTAGTAAAACATAAATAATTTGAGTTTGGCAGAAGAGTCTTGCTGAGGACCGACCATGCTGCTCTAAGGTGGCTACTGCAGTTCAAGAACCCTGAAGGACAGGTGGCTAGGTGGATCGAGCGCCTACAAGAGTACGACTTTGAAATAAATCATCGGCCTGGCACAGCCCACCGCAACGCCGATGCGTTATCTAGGAGGCCCTGCCCTGCGGACTGCGGCCACTGTTCGAAGCTAGAGAGTCGTGCGGTACCCATCAATCGTACCACTGTAGTCGACAACTCGTGGGAGCTAGACGAGCTGCAGAACAGCCAGGAGAACAACCCCGACTTAGACACAGTTATAGCCTGGAAGCGAGATTGCCGTTGACCTACCTGGCAGGAGGTTTCCGCCACCAACCCTTTCGGTGAAGACCCATTGGGCGCAATGGGACTCCTTGCAGCTGGACAACAACGTCCTGACCAGAATCCTGGAAGATGAGGACGGTAGGACAACGAGATCACAATCGATGGTTCCAAGGAGTAGAGTGGCAGAGGTTCTGCGCCACCTGCATGATGGCTCCTCTGGGGGACACTTTGATTTGAAGAAGGCGTTGCAGAAGGTCCGAGAAAAGTTCTACTGGGCGAGCTGCAAAGATGACGTCCGAGAGTGGTGCCGGAAGCGCGAAGCCTGCGCTACAGGAAACGGACCGGTTGGAAGACGTAGGTCTCCGATGTGGCAGTACAACGTCGGTGGTCCGTTCGAGGGGATAGCCATTGACATCGCCGGACCATGCCCCGAAACCGAATCGGGAAATAAATACATCCTGGCGTGCATGGGCTACTTCACCAAGTGGCCCGAAGCGTACACCCTTCCGAATCAACGGGCCGGTACTGTCGCTGATGTTCTGGTGAAGGAGTGCTTCAGCCGCTTTAGAGTCCCCCTAGAGTTACATTCCAACCAGGGCCGGAATTTCGAGTCCGGACTGTTCCAGAACGTCTGCAAGCTACTGGGGATACACAAGACCCGGACTACTGCCCTCCATTCTCAATCGGACGGCATGGTGGAAAGGATGAACCCAACCATGGGGAAGCATCTGACCAAGGTGGTTTCCAAGCATCAGCGTGACTGGGACCAGTGCATTCACCTGTTCCTGATGGCCTACCTATCGGCAGTAGAAGAGACAACCGGCGTCCAGATCGAGGTCTGCTGTTACAGCCGTTGTGAAGCATTGAGCCCACGGTGGACTGCTGCTTATTCAGCCAGTCCATGTGCAAGAAGGGCACCGCCTGCAAATACCGCCATCAAACCCCCACAAGAGCGAGAGGACAGGCACACGACGCAACTCGTTCTGGGACAGAACGACCTAAGGCGTGGGCAGTGTAACGACCTTGGGATCAGGCCATTGCAAACATATGACTCAATGTCCCGATCATTCGAGAACGACCTAAGGCGGGGGCAGTGTCACGACCTTGAGTCACACCCTTCAAGAAACAAACTTGGTGACTAATGCGCGCGAACACGTCAGCGTTGCGGGAAGTATCGAGCAAGGTCTCGACGTTTCCGGGATGACTCACCCGGCGCATATATAAATACGCGAAAAGGAAATAAGAGCCAGTCGAAGTCGAAGTCCGAGGACCGACTCCAGCTTTGAAGTACGCGGAAGCTGCCATATAAATAAACCCGTGTGTACATAAATCCTAGCCATATAAATAATGCGTTGTAAATAAATCTAGCCAGATAAATCATTAATGTTTACGTCGCGTGAAAATAAATGAAGTGTATTTGTTGTTAGAAATAGTTCCTGATTAGTTTATAAATGAATTTGTGCTCCGCCTTAATAGTCCTGTGTGTTGTAAATAGTAAAGATAAATTGCTGTAAAAAATGCTTAGAACAAGAAGCGGCGTATAATTTTTAAATAGCCCAAAACGTAAAACGTAACAGTATAATACATTCAGATGTGACAGAGATGGCATTCTAACTGGCAACGGTCGAGGTGGAGGTGTCTTGATTGCTGTACTGAAAAAATATGAAACAAAATTTATCAAAAATTGTAATGATGCATATTTCGAATCAATATTAGTAACTATAAAAACTCATAGTAATGTCTACATAATAAATGTAGTATACTTAACACCCAACGTGCCATATGACACTTATCAAAGATTTTTTCATTTTGTTGAAAATAATACTCATGTAATCCTGTAAAAGATAACAATTTAATAATTATTGGGGATTTCAATTTACGTATTATTAGCGGATCAAACTTCAACCTCTTACATGGTAATAAAATTACTAAAGAGCTGGATTTATTTATGAATTTTTATACTTTAAAGTCATTAAATAGTATTACAAATGCAAACAATAAAACTTTGGATTTGATTTTATCTAATGCCGTCTTAAAATGTAGCTAACGATGATCAGTCACTTGTTCCTCTTGATGCGCATCACCCCTCACTTGTTATGCTGTTGGAAATTATTAATAAACGTTCTGCTCGTACTACTGTCAGTACGCGAAACACAAACTTCAACATTTAATTTAAAAAAAGTGAAATTTTTCTTGAGAATTTTAATAATGTACCTAAATGAATGCGTTCAACATTTTTATCATATTTTAAACTTAATATTTAGTATTTCCATCTCCAAAAAGTGTTTATTGAAAAATAAAAAGATTCATAGAATGAGAATAAAAAATTTAGAATACCATACGCGGGAGTTTAAGCGACTGCGTACGTTAGCAAAAAGAAAGTTTCTACAAGATTTTCAAGAGTACCTATTTAAATAACATACAAAATAATTTGGAGACTGACATTAAAGTATTTTGGAATTTCATTAAAAATAAATAGTCTTGTAACAATACAGCACGCTTTTATGAGTATGATGAGATAAGATATATGTACGCAAGAAACAGCAGCTCAAGGATTCGCCAATTATTTTAGCTCGGTGTACGGTCAGCCATCGACATACAGACTGCGACAACAAAATGTTATTTCAGATATTTAGGCATACATTCTTACCATTGAAAATATTTCACTTCTTGAAGTTAAAGAAGGAATTAAAAACCTAATGCCCAAACGATCATATGGACCTGACGGAGTTCCACATTATGTTATAAGAGCTTGTGTTGATGAACTAGCGGATCCCTTGCAGATCATCTTTAATATGTCAGTTAAAACAGGTGTATTTCCGGAGCAGTGGAAAACATCAAAAGTTACTCCAATTCGTAAATCGGGCAATATACATATAATGTTTCAAATTACAGACCGATATCTGTACTAATTTTATTAGCACCGGGAAAAGTCTTTGAGCAAATATTATATAAAAAATATACTATCATGTTAAAAATAAAGTTTTTCATGAGCAACATGGCTTGAAAAAAGGAAAATCGATACAAACAAACTTATCGCTTTCTGTTGACTACATATCTGAGGTCTTTGAAAAGGGAGTTCAGGTGGATGTTTATATACCGATTTTTCGAAGGCCTTTGATAGAGTTGATCATGACACACTACTAGACAGGCTTTCGGAGATGAATCTACCAAGACCATTATTATATTATTTCGATATTATCTGCAGGGGAGATCATAGTACGTCATCATTAATGACCACGAATCTTAAACGTACTCAATGATGCATGGAGTTCCTCAAGGGTATAACATGAGTCCTCTACTTTTTTAATTTTTTGTTAATGATGTATCGCGAGCTATTAAAATATAGCAACTTTTTACTTTTTGCTGACGATCAAAAATTATTCAGACCAATTTCTGTAACTCAAGATACTTTATTACTACAAAAAGACTTAGCTGCTATTACAGAATGGAGCTTAAAAAATAAACTTTTTTTTAATGCTGACAAGTGTAGAGTCATATAGTTTGAATAAGGAAAATGGTAAATATCACATGGATCACACGTTACTCCAACGAGTTAATAAAATGAAAGATCTAGGTCCTGTTTACGGAAACACTAAGCTTCAGTTTGCACACCGAATCCACTGTAAACAAATGCGTTTCGATATTTCTTTCCTAACCTAAAATTCAGTAAAAGAAATTAAAACTCGAAATAATGTCGCCATTATTAAATTCTAATTATCGTTCTTTTAGCAAAATATATATAAATTTACTCTTAAAATACCAACACTATATTTAAAATGTCAATAATAATTAATACTCATTCAATATGATTGAATATTGCCCTTCTGTCCACACGAATTTTTTTTAGAGTAAATATCGAAATGCGGTTTTCACTAGCGTGTTAGACCCTTATTTGGCTATCTTTTGTTGCAATAAAAGTGATATCGTTGCATTTAATTTTTTGAGAAAATCCATTTCATTTCTAGTGTTGCCACCAAACGCCCTCTAGCGGCGACACAAGCAATCTAAATCAATCCGCTTAAGGCACCGTTGATAGCCTAACAAAAGCCCTTTTCAACGACTCCAAGTTTGACAAAATGCGTTCAGCCATTTTGAAGTTGTTGACATTTATTTCCGAAAATGTTCGGACACCCCGCACCACTTTCCCTTAAGAGATAGAGCAAAAAGCATTTCACGAAAAAGAATCGAATTTATATCAGCTTTAAAACGGTGTCCAGTTTAGCTATCTGTAATATAAGAATAGTTCTCAGAAAACGAGATTTAAAATTCAAGAATGCGATTACGTCCCCTGGCGGGCATTCTAGAAACTCAAAAATAATTTCCAGCATTTTCTCTTGCCCGCTTTAGTTATAATTTTTTTTATCCCAAGTCTTTACGACAATTACTTTTCGAGATAGGGCCGAGAGCCATTCTTATTGGGACACCCGGTACAATACTGATTTATATAAAAACGGTTATTACAGGTATTATTTCTAATTAATTGCACCTTTTTAAAATGTATTTACTTCCTTCCGAGTTGGTATACTTAAATAAACACCCACCTTGTATGATCTTTACTTTTTCTCCAAAAGAACAATATAATGAACAGCTTCGCCCCGTTTGTATACTGCTGGAATGCACCACTCACTAACTAACAGCTTACTCCTGTTGACTGCAACAGATGTATCCTGATCTCCCGGCTGCTATGAGGACAGACTGCTTTTTACTCTGCTCACGTATCTGCTACCTTCCAGAAACACCTCCTTCTAACAACTCTATGGTAAGTTAGCTGTCACAGAAAAAAACTCCAACTGATATCCTTCTTTCGTAGCTCCAAGATTCCCCATTCTCTGTTGTCAGTAACCAAGAGAATATCTTAGACCCAGTCCTGTCTCTGCTACCCTCCTTTAATGGATCCCTTCGTTTCCAGAATACATCCTCGAACTCAGCACTCAGCAAGACCCAAACCAATATAATCACGTGTCAAACTGTATGTCCCTGAATAAATCTATTTCCATATAAATTATCAATTCTTCTACTTTATGTAATTAAGTCTCATGCCAATTTAATGTTAACTTACTGAATTCGGAGTTACTGGCAAAATTATATTTGGATTTGTTTGCAGTAGGATATTTTTTTACAAAGAATGACTTTCAGGTTTAGTTAAAGCAACAGAATAAATAAATTATCTGTCCTTGTTCACTTACAATTACCTTTGATTTTTGAAAATGTTGTGCTGCTTATGTGTTTCAGAAATATTGCTACTAGGTACAGTGGTATTTACTTAGGTTACGGTACTGTGTTGTTATAGTTTCATGATATCGTAGGTGACTACGATGATTGTATAAGCACCATACAACACAGTGTTGCTAAGTTTGTAAAACTTCAAATTATTATTCTTCTAAAATAGATATACACGTCTTTAGTCAGTACCTAATATATGCAAATTAGTGTGGTGTGAGTATTCCTTATCCAGTAATTTAAATGAAATTGGAATGGGACTTCAACGTTTGGTTTTTAATGTAAAATCATGAGTATTATTCACTATTTAGGATTCACCCTGTATAAAGGTATATCTTTATGTACAGGCCTAGCCGATGCTGAAAAGATGTTTGACTCTGTGGAACACAAATTAATATAATTTAGAAGATTTAGAATATTACGTACCAGGTAAGAAAGAATAGACCAGAATTATTCAACAAATTATATCAAATTATGTGGAAAAAGCAATGGTAAGAAAAATTTAAAAGAAGACTGAGGCTGGACGATCTGTTATCTCCAGGCCTATTTAACACTACACTAGACCAAGGTGTCGAAACGTCAAAAATTAAATCAATACTAGTGTGGAAATTCTTCTTCTACGGAAGATAGATTTCATGCTCTGCAGTGTAGAGCATTGAGCACTATGCATTTGTAGTATATAAAATAATGCTTAAGATTTCTTTCATAATAGATGCCTGTTTAATTGTTTTGTAAGAGAACTAATATATATTTATAATATGTTAAACAAACGTTTAAAGTGCGACTAAAATTTAATCGAGGTGTGAATTGAAGCTTTCATTGGTTTTCCGATCACGGCCTACTATCAAAACGTGTTTTTTTGGGCATGTGTTTCGATTATTATTTATGAAATTACGTGTAGAAGATAAGATGTAATGAAAACAATCAGGACTGTAATTAAAACCAAGAAAGCGCCTAGCTGATTTAATCACTGCTAAAGTGCTGCAAGAATTACCTGCAATATGTTTTACATTAATAATCTTCGTTTTTAATGCTATACTTTGCCTCAACTATTTCCCTAGTATTTGGAGAGTGGCTTAAATCATTATGATTTTGAAACCCGTAAAAAAACAGACCAATAAGTCTTTTTGAAAGTCTATATCTTGAAACGAATATTGAAAGTGTATATAAAAAAAGTAAAAGTAATACTAGATGAAGAACACCTCATATTAGAACATCAGCTTGAACTCCATAATAACTATGTAACCCTAGAATAGGTCCACAGGCTAGTCAACAAAATAAATGGAGACCTTGATGCAAACGGTAGCAGTAGGTATTTCTAGATATATCTCAGGCCTTTGAAAATGTAACTGCCACTTCCGCACTTTTTACTTCTTAAATCGTATCTCAGGAACTGGCACTTCCTTGTAAAACAAAATAATAAATATTCTGATCTTCTGCTTATCCAATCTGGTGTCCCACAAAGAAGCGTCTTAGGTGCAGATTTACGTACAACATTATCGACAATTTGTAACGGTACGAAACGCGCTTTACGACAAACCAAACAATGCTAACGACTAGTGCGTAAGCTAACTCAAATTCGGGAATGGATTACATAGGACCTCTGCCCCAGCCCGTTACAAAAGGGATGCCGACTAGCTTTAGTGGAGCGAAGGGGGTCCAACACGAGATCACACAAGGCAACAGTCTAATTAACGAAAAGCAGATCTTAATCGCCAAGGCGCCACCACGATTCTTACAAGAGAAAAATAGATAGGTGCACCTACTGAGGAAAAGTGGAAGCATAATGGGACACCTTTCAACTATAACCTTGGCAGTGTCCGGTCAGCGAGCTACGTGCAACATAATCGAACTTACCTTTTTAAAACTCACTTGAGCAGCTTGCTAAACTCCTTTTACACTGGAAAAGTACATCTTAAAAGAACGTGATATCTAATATCGGGACAATATCTGCGGCACGCACTTGCACAAGACAAACGCACGTCGCTTATCATACATTAAACAACCGCATAGCCTCGCCCACGCGAACCCCAAAGAGCCGCATAGGGGAAAGACCAACTCCAAAAATACTTGTTGCTCTCTCGGAACGCCGGACCAGATGTGTCGAAAAAGCACGCTAAGCAGCTCGCCACTGAAAAATAGTTGAAGCAAAACCTCATACTCGCTCTCTCTAACACACGGAAACTGTCTTTTAAATTCTGGTTTTGAAATGTATAAGAAGTCACGTCGCCAGACGGATCGATAGTCCACATGTGATTTTCTAGCGCGCCAATAGAACCGAAGCCGAGCGATAACACAGAATGAGTGGGTGTAAAACTGCTGGCTGCAAGCGCACGACTCGAGATGCTTAAATACACGCGGAATCGTAAATTTGGGATCGAAAAATAATGCTAATTAGCCGTACGTTCATACAAACTAAAAATTACAGCTACATTTTATGATGACACAACAGTCTTGGCTTCTCACATAGACCCTACAGCAGCATTAAGGAACCTGCAGGTCAATCTAAACAAAATACAAAACTGGCTTAAGAAGTGGCGTATCAAGGTCAACGAATCAAAGTCTGTGCATGTCACTTTCACAATGCGAAAAGGAACATGCCCACCAGTTACCATTGTCAAATTCTACAAGCCGAAAATGCAAAATATCTTGGTATGCATGTGGATAGGCGGTTCACCTGGAAGAAGCATATCTTTTCCAAGCGAAAGCAATTAGGACTTAAATTGTGCCAGATGTACTGGATCATTGGACGTAAATCACAACTGTCCCTAGAGAGCAAGATACTGTTATATAAAGCCATCCTCAAGCCTGTTTGGGCATATGGTATCCAACTCTGGGGTACTGCCAGCAACTCTAATATTGAGATATTGCAGAGGTTCGAGAACAAGGTAGCTCGCGTCTTCGTCAACGCTTTCTATTATGTGCCCAACACAGTGCTTCAACGAGACATACTAATTACACCAATAAAGGAAGTGATTATTCAGTGCAGTATAAAATATCTTGAAAAGGTGGGAGTGCATTCTAATGCATTAGCTAACGAGGTATTTATGCAATGTGACAAGTCAAGACGCCTCAAAAGGTTTACACCCTCTGACTTAAAAGACAGATTTACGTGAATAATAAACTGCCATTAATTATTTAATTGAATTCAATTGTCACTTATATGTGACAACATACCAATTATAAATTATTATTGTAGATATTTTAGTAAGTAGTAAGGTTTACTGGAATTAGTCTACACATGTCATTTTCTGGCCACAACATAAGCTTATTGCTCTTGGGCATATTGCTAATAAATGGAGTTAAAAAAATGTAGACGATCCTAACAGTATTTATGCAGCTTAGGCGAATGTACGAAATACGTACCTGGAGAAAATTAGAAGGTGTGGTAGGGGATTAATTTTGTATGTTTATTATGTAACAAGAGCACTCGGACAATTTTTTTACGAAGTTTGTAGTAGAGTACGATTTTTTTTTCGTAACAAGAGTATCGATCATACGTAAATGTAACTAAATCAGGTCATTAATAACTTACAAATACAGCAGTCACAGTAGCGTTTATTGTTTAGTAGGTTCTTACTTAAGTATAAATTAAAATTAGGAATTTATATCAATAGTATTCTGCGATTGTGTACAAATATAATCATTATATATTTTATCTACGACCACTACTAAAAGTAGGCCTTTTAGTGCTAGCTTGTTTCACTAATTAGTGACGTTTTATAGTTTAGCGTGGTTAAAGAAATCAGCTGTTTACTTTAAGCGCATGTGTGGTATAAAGTGAAGTGAGGTTATAAAACTACAATTTTGAACTGGAAGTGAAGTTGTAAAGTTATTCTAGTTACTTCTTGCGTTACAGGTAAAGTGTTTTTGAAATAATTAAAGCGTTATGTAATGAATACAGTCAGATGTGTAGTATTAATAATTACCTTTCGTAACTGACCTTGACAGTACTGGCTCCGCAAACATTCGCCCGCGTGCCAAGGTCTACTGTTTATTATGACATAAATTATAAATGTCGTAGATGCAAACCTTTGTTAAATCGATATTTATGGATTAATAAAAGTAAATTTAAGGTCGTAGATAAAATATTGTATGCAACGCGTGTTAAAAGTCGTTTATGCACGAGACATGTTATGAAACTCAGCCTTCGGCTTCGTTTCATAATTTTCATGTCTCGTGCATAAACGTCAACTTTTAGCGCTTGTTGCATAAATAGCTATTTTTAAATACAAATTATAATTATATCTATTAGCTGTGTAAAACAATTATTACTTTAACTAATAAACTGCTATTTATAATAAATCCTCCATTTGAGAGCTTATTAGTAGATATCCTAAACATGGCCACGTTCGTTCCTAAAATCTGCGAACTTAAATCTCTCTCTAGTTCGTTCTGATTAAGAACAACAAAACGGTGCTTGGGGACGAAATCTTTGTTACTTGTGAGCTCCAGCGTCAGGTAATTGCTTCCTAAATGATGCGGATACAATTTTACTTGAAGTTGGTGGCCTGAAATTGGATATTAGCGTTTGTCTTAGGTTTCTTATAACATAGGTTCTTACCAGATAAATAGAAAAGAGGACTAGCAATGTGGGTATCTGAATATCTCAGAACTTCTTCAATGTCGTAGATTTTCCAAAAGTACAAAAAACTTGCTCCTAGTTCCGTGTTCTGAATAGTGATGTTATTTTTTGCAGCTTCAAGATCCCGCTTATACGAAACTGTAGCATCCTTAGTAATATTCATTGTACTTGCATCCATAGTTTTTTTATCTTCGGTGGTAGCTGTAGTACTCGTCGCCAACGCTTCGACATTAATTGGAAGATTGACAGTATTATTTTCTGTTGTTTTCAGTGTGCGATATGAGTTTATTTGTGGATTTATTTGTTTATCGATTTCTACACTTTCTATCATATTCAAGTAATCATAGTCATCGTCGCTATAAGTAGGACCTTCATTTTCTAAGTCCTTAGCTTTTAATTGGCTAGACGATTGATATTCAATGTGAAGTGCCTGTTTTATTAGGATTAATTCATTTAAAATTAATTTTTCCAGTACATCTAGACGACTATTCATTTCTTCTAAAAAAGAAAAATGTAATAAATTATCGGTACTTTTGCAGATATATATTATTGTTAACTTACTTGAAGTGCATACACCTGTTAATTGCCGTGTTATTGATGCGTTAGCTGAAGCTTGAATATCTTCTGTGGCGATTTTGCAAACTGCATGTTGAATTTCTTGTACTGTGTTAGTATAGTTATTGGTTGAATCTGAAAATTACCCAATTAGAAAATTTTAAAAATATTAGGATAGCGTTTCAAATACTACTATTGATCTCAGATAATAGCTATTTGTATACCAAGCCACTAAATTTTAACTTTTATCACCAATGTGGATTTAGTTGCCGAGGCTCGTAGAGCCAAGACAAACAAACCACACGAGGGGCACATTACTATTGAATTCTCTTACAATTATGTTACAATTCGTTAAAAATCACACAAATATTTAACAACCGCTAAATACGTACTTCGACAGCTAAGGTGTCATCTTCAGTAGTCTGGAAGAGAAAGACTAACCCGACAAAGTTGGCCGAAAATATTATCTTTACCAAATTATCAGTGAAGTTTCACGGCTTAGCTGTCGAAATACGTATTTAGCGGTTGTTAAATATTTGTGTTGTTAGGGGTTTTTAACGAATTGTGTCAGATATATAGAAAAGAGAGCGTAATACTATTTTATTAGCTGAGTATCAATGTTAATGATCAATGTTTGTTCGAAATACACTTTTTGTAGCTTTTTATGCGTAAAACTCAGCACCTAACCTCAAAAAAATCAGTTGACATGTCTAAATTAGTTCATGTGCCAAAAAATAATGTTCTAACTCAATAAACATAGGATATACGAAGGGTTCTTTAAATCACTCCGAACCCATATTTGCACCTTTAGAGGGCGGACCAAACTTCAAGAGTAGGTTGGGGAGGTCATTTTGAGTAAAAAATGTTATATGAATATAGGTCGTATTCCATTTAGTTATCTAACTACAAGAGATCACAGTTTTATTAAGGGGCGGGTCAAGGTGATACCGTTCAAAGTAGCCAATGTTTTAAGCGTCATATCTACTACGTATGTGGGCCAATCATATCCAACGTTTTTGTATGATAGCCTGTATTTTTATCTGTCAAATGATATGGATTTCATTGCAATTTATTGGTAGGAAGGTAATTAAAGAAATATACTGATGGGGGCCATAATGATATATAACAGCAATGAGATAACATGAACAACAAAATAGAATGCTTGAGTAAGAAAGAGATGACCATACGAAAAAATTATTTTAGTAGGCATGCTTTGTTGACAATCTGTCAAAATTAAAATAAGCGTCAGGCCTACTCGAATATTTGCTACTATGTTTATCTCTTTCTTACTCAATCAATACGTGTTATTTTCTTGTTCGTGTTATGTTATTGCTGTTATCTTAATATAAAGTATGATCAAAAATTATTCTCATCTAGTATAGCTATGAAATAACAAATTGCTGCTTTTAAAACTGGCTCCATTATATTTTATTTTTAGGTTAGATTTAAGATGAAGTGTCTATTCAACCGGCGCAAGCTTATTTTTTGGACAATTACATTACTTTTACGTGCAAAATTTATTTATTTCAATATAATATTGTAATGAGATGGACAAAAAGAATATTTAATAATACAGTTTGACAGTTTGAATTAAATATAAGTATGTAAGCCAATTTTAAAGACGTTGATTTGCACTTCCACAGCCATACTAGATGAGATTAATTTTTGATCATACTATATTATAAAGCGAAGTCCTGACTCGCTCACTTACTCACTCACTGACTCATCAACGCCCAGCCCAAACCCTTGGACCTAGAAAGCTGAAATTTTGCACAGGGGTTCTCTTTATGATGAATATAAGAAATAAGGAAGACGACTATAAAAGAACATTTACATGATTTTTGTAACAGTAGTTCATTAACAGGGCTAGATTAGAGTTTCTAGAAGCCATTTAAATACATATTAATTAGAATTGAAAAATATTTCTCCTAAAAAGTCTTTACATAAAAAAATGAATTTTAATATTAAGTCTTGGTACCTATGTGAAATTTTGAAAAATATTTAAAAAATTGAAAAATTTATGTTTAGCGAAAGTTAAACAAAATTAGGTGCTTTATAGCCTTGAGATTGTTTAATTTGCTAAAGATAACACACTCGAAAAAAATATAATTGAAATCTTACTTAATTTCCGAAAAATAGCATTTCTTGGATTTTGACAATTTCGAAAAACTCAATTTTCTAAATAAGTAGAAATTACTCGGTATATATGATAGGGGCTAAATAAGTTTTTAGATAAGCATAAATTATTGACTTAAAAAAGTTTATTTGAAAAATCAAAAATAAATTTTTTTCCTATATTATGCCGACTTTTTTGCCGACACTGTATATATAGATGTACACTTTGCAAACAGATCCCATAAAGATCACTTACTGATAGCTTAGTACTTATTCAGATTTCCTAAAAGTGGTTGACTATTAGCATACTTTGTCATTTAGAAACAATGACTAGATAACATTTTCATTAGTTATAGTTTATAGTGTTGGATATTTTGGTGAGTATACTTTAACATGCTTGTGTCAATATTGTTGTAGAGATTCACGAAACCAAATTTCTTTAAACATATCCCGACAGCAAAGCTGGAGGGTATTTTTTGAAAAAAAAATTGGTCGAGTGGTATGTCTACAGCAATATTGGCGGACGGATGTCAAAGTATACTCTAGCAAAAATATCTGCCACGAGTGGTATCTAACAAGATTATATACCAAGATAATCATGTTATATGCCCAGTCTTCTAAATTTTTCTCAATTCTTCAACAGAGATGTTTTGCTGTTGAATTGGTCTTCATGAGCCTTCGCGAGCGGTAGATAAAAAACATGATTTTTTTTCAGGTAAAGCTCCTTTTCTGTTTTAAATATGTGAAAGTATCGTCAAGCAAAGTTGTTCAAAATGTAAAATCATGGTCGCATGCAATATTTAATAAATATTGGCTTACTTTTATGAAAACCTGTGTATTACATGAAGTATAGAGACCCTTAAATAGGTCTCTAATGAAGTACAGCTTACAGATTTTAGATTGAAGCGTGGTGAAAATCCGAACTAATGTTAGAATCTAGTAATTTCCAAGTTTTGTATTGGTAACACTTTTGACGTCTATCATATTGACATTAAATTGCTAAGCTTATTTAAGCTAAATGACACAATAAATCAGAGGCGTACTCAACATTGTGGTATGGCGCATTTCAAAGCAGAATTAACAACACAAACATAAATAGCAACAATAACAATAGCAATAACAAAATAACAGGATTAATAAAATCAACAGCAACAGCAATTTTCACACTTTAAAACACAAAGAATCTGTCATATAACGTTAGTCACTGCGCAAGCGACATCCCTCTACCCACCGCTACTGGTTACTTGTCATTTAAATATAACCAAACTTTGTATGTTTGATAATTAATTCTTTCCACATATTGCCAATTCAGTGAAATCAAATATGATCGAGCCTTTCATGGCCTACCTTGAGAGTCAATCTAGATTCTGTAAGATGTATACTCTGTTCACTATGGTCCCGGATTGTCAAAAATGACTCTTTATGGTAGCACTGTTGAATTTCTATTGTTTTTTTTTTGTTACTACTAGGTTGGACAACGCAAAAGCGTAATTTTGAAAATCTGGGTTTTTGTTACCTGGTAACTTTTATTTATATTTGCTTAAATCAGTTCGAAATATCCTTTATCTAATAGACTTGTCTGTCCGTCCGTCCGTCCGGGACGCTGTTTCAGCAGCCAAACCGTAAGAGATAGAGAAAAAAGTTATGAAAGTTATATGTTTGGAATGGTCATGTTAGCTCAGGAACCGATTTTCAGTCACGTGACACTTCCGGTTTTCGAGAAATCACAAAAAAGACCGTTTTTCAAATAGAACGCGTATTAAATAAAAATGTTTCAGTAGCCAAACGGAGCTGCGACCCTCTGCGCCTTAAAACGTCGATCGGTTAGGCAACCACTTTGACACCTTCCAGGTCTGGGTACAGTTTTTATTTAATACGCGTTCTATTTGAAAAACGGTCTTTTTTGTTTTTTTAAATGAGACATTTGTCTCACTGGATTGCTTGTACCCTATAATTTATAGTTTTGACATTAGTAGCTTAATTAATTGTTTCTAGTTACCCATAGCTTGACTTAAAAGTATTAACCATGATATAAAGGATTGTTTTTAATTGGATTTTGACATTGACAATCCGGGACTATATAGTGAACAGACTATACATACTTTTTTACGACCGAGCAGAATATATAGGCGGTTTCTGGAGAATTTTTTCTCCAGAAAGTAACGTTTTTCCGGTCAAGATCGGAAAACGGGCATTACGGACCGGTAATAGTATTTTACCGGTTTCAGGATATTAAGCCTTTGTTTACATATACAAAAGTGGGCTGGTAACTAGGTCATAACTTATCTGTAGGGTAATGGAATATTACCCTACATGGCAACCATAACCATATAGCAACCGATAAACTATTGAACATATCACGGATGTTATGAATCATAACAGCCTCAGATGTTTTAAAATCCTCGCTCTACGAGCTCGGATTTCAAAACATCTGCGGCAGTTATGATACTCATAACATTCCTAGATATGTTAATAGCTATAACAGTACTAGCTTGGTAAGAGGCTTTTACTGGCGAATAGAAGGATATACTCACTTGTAAATAACTATAAATTTAGCATTTATTCAAAATGTCAAACTGACAAGCAACTAAATTCATCAATATGACACATACTAAGAAAGACAACTCTGGCTTTACACCTTATCATTTATCTATGAGCACGCTTGTAAAACTGACAGTTAACTTGTAAAGATTTTACAAGTTAGTAACTTGTTAAAATAAACTTTCTTGATTAATACAGTGACTTGATAAATTGATGATTACAAGTGAGGAACAAATAATAGCTATTTACGTTATTAGACCGGTAGCAACAGTTTTATGGCAGCGCCAATACTTTACACGTCGAGCCCGTAGGGCGAGACCTGTATGTTTGGCAAGGCCATAAAAATGCTACCGGTCGTCTATCGTATAAGATTTTTTAGGATACTGCAACAATCACTTTTAAGTTAAACAAAAATTACAAAAATTTTATGCGACACGTCGGGGCAGCGCATGAAGTGAAAATCATCGCATGTGTGTGGGTTAGTTGCTAAGGTGAAGAAAGTAAACAATAACATTTTGACAATTTAGTTTTTGCATTGAAGTGATTAAATAGAAGTTTTGTGTCTTATAAAATGGATTTTCCCCAAAATTCTTCTCCAACTGCAATTCCGGACTAACTTCTGGATAAAGTAAACAGCGCTAGATCGAATCTTTTTCCAGGAAAATCTTCGGAAAGATATTTAAAGGAATACAAGTTGTTTTGTATTTGGTGGGAGAAAAATCACATTGTTGGAGTTGATAAACGGGTTATGCTTGCGTATTTTGAAGATAATTATAAGAATTCAAAAAGCTTGTGGTCGTATCGATCATACGTAAATGTAACTAAATCAGGTCATTAATAACTTACAAATACAGCAGTCACAGTAGCGTTTATTGTTTAGTAGGTTCTTACTTAAGTATAAATTAAAATTAGGAATTTATATCAATAGTATTCTGCGATTGTGTACAAATATAATCATTATATATTTTATCTACGACCACTACTAAAAGTAGGCCTTTTAGTGCTAGCTTGTTTCACTAATTAGTGACGTTTTATAGTTTAGCGTGGTTAAAGAAATCAGCTGTTTACTTTAAGCGCATGTGTGGTATAAAGTGAAGTGAGGTTATAAAACTACAATTTTGAACTGGAAGTGAAGTTGTAAAGTTATTCTAGTTACTTCTTGCGTTACAGGTAAAGTGTTTTTGAAATAATTAAAGCGTTATGTAATGAATACAGTCAGATGTGTAGTATTAATAATTACCTTTCGTAACTGACCTTGACAGTACTGGCTCCGCAAACATTCGCCCGCGTGCCAAGGTCTACTGTTTATTATGACATAAATTATAAATGTCGTAGATGCAAACCTTTGTTAAATCGATATTTATGGATTAATAAAAGTAAATTTAAGGTCGTAGATAAAATATTGTATGCAACGCGTGTTAAAAGTCGTTTATGCACGAGACATGTTATGAAACTCAGCCTTCGGCTTCGTTTCATAATTTTCATGTCTCGTGCATAAACGTCAACTTTTAGCGCTTGTTGCATAAATAGCTATTTTTAAATACAAATTATAATTATATCTATTAGCTGTGTAAAACAATTATTACTTTAACTAATAAACTGCTATTTATAATAAATCCTCCATTTGAGAGCTTATTAGTAGATATCCTAAACATGGCCACGTTCGTTCCTAAAATCTGCGAACTTAAATCTCTCTCTAGTTCGTTCTGATTAAGAACAACAAAACGGTGCTTGGGGACGAAATCTTTGTTACTTGTGAGCTCCAGCGTCAGGTAATTGCTTCCTAAATGATGCGGATACAATTTTACTTGAAGTTGGTGGCCTGAAATTGGATATTAGCGTTTGTCTTAGGTTTCTTATAACATAGGTTCTTACCAGATAAATAGAAAAGAGGACTAGCAATGTGGGTATCTGAATATCTCAGAACTTCTTCAATGTCGTAGATTTTCCAAAAGTACAAAAAACTTGCTCCTAGTTCCGTGTTCTGAATAGTGATGTTATTTTTTGCAGCTTCAAGATCCCGCTTATACGAAACTGTAGCATCCTTAGTAATATTCATTGTACTTGCATCCATAGTTTTTTTATCTTCGGTGGTAGCTGTAGTACTCGTCGCCAACGCTTCGACATTAATTGGAAGATTGACAGTATTATTTTCTGTTGTTTTCAGTGTGCGATATGAGTTTATTTGTGGATTTATTTGTTTATCGATTTCTACACTTTCTATCATATTCAAGTAATCATAGTCATCGTCGCTATAAGTAGGACCTTCATTTTCTAAGTCCTTAGCTTTTAATTGGCTAGACGATTGATATTCAATGTGAAGTGCCTGTTTTATTAGGATTAATTCATTTAAAATTAATTTTTCCAGTACATCTAGACGACTATTCATTTCTTCTAAAAAAGAAAAATGTAATAAATTATCGGTACTTTTGCAGATATATATTATTGTTAACTTACTTGAAGTGCATACACCTGTTAATTGCCGTGTTATTGATGCGTTAGCTGAAGCTTGAATATCTTCTGTGGCGATTTTGCAAACTGCATGTTGAATTTCTTGTACTGTGTTAGTATAGTTATTGGTTGAATCTGAAAATTACCCAATTAGAAAATTTTAAAAATATTAGGATAGCGTTTCAAATACTACTATTGATCTCAGATAATAGCTATTTGTATACCAAGCCACTAAATTTTAACTTTTATCACCAATGTGGATTTAGTTGCCGAGGCTCGTAGAGCCAAGACAAACAAACCACACGAGGGGCACATTACTATTGAATTCTCTTACAATTATGTTACAATTCGTTAAAAATCACACAAATATTTAACAACCGCTAAATACGTACTTCGACAGCTAAGGTGTCATCTTCAGTAGTCTGGAAGAGAAAGACTAACCCGACAAAGTTGGCCGAAAATATTATCTTTACCAAATTATCAGTGAAGTTTCACGGCTTAGCTGTCGAAATACGTATTTAGCGGTTGTTAAATATTTGTGTTGTTAGGGGTTTTTAACGAATTGTGTCAGATATATAGAAAAGAGAGCGTAATACTATTTTATTAGCTGAGTATCAATGTTAATGATCAATGTTTGTTCGAAATACACTTTTTGTAGCTTTTTATGCGTAAAACTCAGCACCTAACCTCAAAAAAATCAGTTGACATGTCTAAATTAGTTCATGTGCCAAAAAATAATGTTCTAACTCAATAAACATAGGATATACGAAGGGTTCTTTAAATCACTCCGAACCCATATTTGCACCTTTAGAGGGCGGACCAAACTTCAAGAGTAGGTTGGGGAGGTCATTTTGAGTAAAAAATGTTATATGAATATAGGTCGTATTCCATTTAGTTATCTAACTACAAGAGATCACAGTTTTATTAAGGGGCGGGTCAAGGTGATACCGTTCAAAGTAGCCAATGTTTTAAGCGTCATATCTACTACGTATGTGGGCCAATCATATCCAACGTTTTTGTATGATAGCCTGTATTTTTATCTGTCAAATGATATGGATTTCATTGCAATTTATTGGTAGGAAGGTAATTAAAGAAATATACTGATGGGGGCCATAATGATATATAACAGCAATGAGATAACATGAACAACAAAATAGAATGCTTGAGTAAGAAAGAGATGACCATACGAAAAAATTATTTTAGTAGGCATGCTTTGTTGACAATCTGTCAAAATTAAAATAAGCGTCAGGCCTACTCGAATATTTGCTACTATGTTTATCTCTTTCTTACTCAATCAATACGTGTTATTTTCTTGTTCGTGTTATGTTATTGCTGTTATCTTAATATAAAGTATGATCAAAAATTATTCTCATCTAGTATAGCTATGAAATAACAAATTGCTGCTTTTAAAACTGGCTCCATTATATTTTATTTTTAGGTTAGATTTAAGATGAAGTGTCTATTCAACCGGCGCAAGCTTATTTTTTGGACAATTACATTACTTTTACGTGCAAAATTTATTTATTTCAATATAATATTGTAATGAGATGGACAAAAAGAATATTTAATAATACAGTTTGACAGTTTGAATTAAATATAAGTATGTAAGCCAATTTTAAAGACGTTGATTTGCACTTCCACAGCCATACTAGATGAGATTAATTTTTGAT
The DNA here is from genome assembly GCA_940337035.1 of Agriotes lineatus. Classification (NCBI taxonomy): domain Eukaryota; kingdom Metazoa; phylum Arthropoda; class Insecta; order Coleoptera; family Elateridae; genus Agriotes; species Agriotes lineatus. The sequence continues at coordinate 193,097,086 of OW679194.1, read as the reverse complement.
CATACTATATTATAAAGCGAAGTCCTGACTCGCTCACTTACTCACTCACTGACTCATCAACGCCCAGCCCAAACCCTTGGACCTAGAAAGCTGAAATTTTGCACAGGGGTTCTCTTTATGATGAATATAAGAAATAAGGAAGACGACTATAAAAGAACATTTACATGATTTTTGTAACAGTAGTTCATTAACAGGGCTAGATTAGAGTTTCTAGAAGCCATTTAAATACATATTAATTAGAATTGAAAAATATTTCTCCTAAAAAGTCTTTACATAAAAAAATGAATTTTAATATTAAGTCTTGGTACCTATGTGAAATTTTGAAAAATATTTAAAAAATTGAAAAATTTATGTTTAGCGAAAGTTAAACAAAATTAGGTGCTTTATAGCCTTGAGATTGTTTAATTTGCTAAAGATAACACACTCGAAAAAAATATAATTGAAATCTTACTTAATTTCCGAAAAATAGCATTTCTTGGATTTTGACAATTTCGAAAAACTCAATTTTCTAAATAAGTAGAAATTACTCGGTATATATGATAGGGGCTAAATAAGTTTTTAGATAAGCATAAATTATTGACTTAAAAAAGTTTATTTGAAAAATCAAAAATAAATTTTTTTCCTATATTATGCCGACTTTTTTGCCGACACTGTATATATAGATGTACACTTTGCAAACAGATCCCATAAAGATCACTTACTGATAGCTTAGTACTTATTCAGATTTCCTAAAAGTGGTTGACTATTAGCATACTTTGTCATTTAGAAACAATGACTAGATAACATTTTCATTAGTTATAGTTTATAGTGTTGGATATTTTGGTGAGTATACTTTAACATGCTTGTGTCAATATTGTTGTAGAGATTCACGAAACCAAATTTCTTTAAACATATCCCGACAGCAAAGCTGGAGGGTATTTTTTGAAAAAAAAATTGGTCGAGTGGTATGTCTACAGCAATATTGGCGGACGGATGTCAAAGTATACTCTAGCAAAAATATCTGCCACGAGTGGTATCTAACAAGATTATATACCAAGATAATCATGTTATATGCCCAGTCTTCTAAATTTTTCTCAATTCTTCAACAGAGATGTTTTGCTGTTGAATTGGTCTTCATGAGCCTTCGCGAGCGGTAGATAAAAAACATGATTTTTTTTCAGGTAAAGCTCCTTTTCTGTTTTAAATATGTGAAAGTATCGTCAAGCAAAGTTGTTCAAAATGTAAAATCATGGTCGCATGCAATATTTAATAAATATTGGCTTACTTTTATGAAAACCTGTGTATTACATGAAGTATAGAGACCCTTAAATAGGTCTCTAATGAAGTACAGCTTACAGATTTTAGATTGAAGCGTGGTGAAAATCCGAACTAATGTTAGAATCTAGTAATTTCCAAGTTTTGTATTGGTAACACTTTTGACGTCTATCATATTGACATTAAATTGCTAAGCTTATTTAAGCTAAATGACACAATAAATCAGAGGCGTACTCAACATTGTGGTATGGCGCATTTCAAAGCAGAATTAACAACACAAACATAAATAGCAACAATAACAATAGCAATAACAAAATAACAGGATTAATAAAATCAACAGCAACAGCAATTTTCACACTTTAAAACACAAAGAATCTGTCATATAACGTTAGTCACTGCGCAAGCGACATCCCTCTACCCACCGCTACTGGTTACTTGTCATTTAAATATAACCAAACTTTGTATGTTTGATAATTAATTCTTTCCACATATTGCCAATTCAGTGAAATCAAATATGATCGAGCCTTTCATGGCCTACCTTGAGAGTCAATCTAGATTCTGTAAGATGTATACTCTGTTCACTATGGTCCCGGATTGTCAAAAATGACTCTTTATGGTAGCACTGTTGAATTTCTATTGTTTTTTTTTTGTTACTACTAGGTTGGACAACGCAAAAGCGTAATTTTGAAAATCTGGGTTTTTGTTACCTGGTAACTTTTATTTATATTTGCTTAAATCAGTTCGAAATATCCTTTATCTAATAGACTTGTCTGTCCGTCCGTCCGTCCGGGACGCTGTTTCAGCAGCCAAACCGTAAGAGATAGAGAAAAAAGTTATGAAAGTTATATGTTTGGAATGGTCATGTTAGCTCAGGAACCGATTTTCAGTCACGTGACACTTCCGGTTTTCGAGAAATCACAAAAAAGACCGTTTTTCAAATAGAACGCGTATTAAATAAAAATGTTTCAGTAGCCAAACGGAGCTGCGACCCTCTGCGCCTTAAAACGTCGATCGGTTAGGCAACCACTTTGACACCTTCCAGGTCTGGGTACAGTTTTTATTTAATACGCGTTCTATTTGAAAAACGGTCTTTTTTGTTTTTTTAAATGAGACATTTGTCTCACTGGATTGCTTGTACCCTATAATTTATAGTTTTGACATTAGTAGCTTAATTAATTGTTTCTAGTTACCCATAGCTTGACTTAAAAGTATTAACCATGATATAAAGGATTGTTTTTAATTGGATTTTGACATTGACAATCCGGGACTATATAGTGAACAGACTATACATACTTTTTTACGACCGAGCAGAATATATAGGCGGTTTCTGGAGAATTTTTTCTCCAGAAAGTAACGTTTTTCCGGTCAAGATCGGAAAACGGGCATTACGGACCGGTAATAGTATTTTACCGGTTTCAGGATATTAAGCCTTTGTTTACATATACAAAAGTGGGCTGGTAACTAGGTCATAACTTATCTGTAGGGTAATGGAATATTACCCTACATGGCAACCATAACCATATAGCAACCGATAAACTATTGAACATATCACGGATGTTATGAATCATAACAGCCTCAGATGTTTTAAAATCCTCGCTCTACGAGCTCGGATTTCAAAACATCTGCGGCAGTTATGATACTCATAACATTCCTAGATATGTTAATAGCTATAACAGTACTAGCTTGGTAAGAGGCTTTTACTGGCGAATAGAAGGATATACTCACTTGTAAATAACTATAAATTTAGCATTTATTCAAAATGTCAAACTGACAAGCAACTAAATTCATCAATATGACACATACTAAGAAAGACAACTCTGGCTTTACACCTTATCATTTATCTATGAGCACGCTTGTAAAACTGACAGTTAACTTGTAAAGATTTTACAAGTTAGTAACTTGTTAAAATAAACTTTCTTGATTAATACAGTGACTTGATAAATTGATGATTACAAGTGAGGAACAAATAATAGCTATTTACGTTATTAGACCGGTAGCAACAGTTTTATGGCAGCGCCAATACTTTACACGTCGAGCCCGTAGGGCGAGACCTGTATGTTTGGCAAGGCCATAAAAATGCTACCGGTCGTCTATCGTATAAGATTTTTTAGGATACTGCAACAATCACTTTTAAGTTAAACAAAAATTACAAAAATTTTATGCGACACGTCGGGGCAGCGCATGAAGTGAAAATCATCGCATGTGTGTGGGTTAGTTGCTAAGGTGAAGAAAGTAAACAATAACATTTTGACAATTTAGTTTTTGCATTGAAGTGATTAAATAGAAGTTTTGTGTCTTATAAAATGGATTTTCCCCAAAATTCTTCTCCAACTGCAATTCCGGACTAACTTCTGGATAAAGTAAACAGCGCTAGATCGAATCTTTTTCCAGGAAAATCTTCGGAAAGATATTTAAAGGAATACAAGTTGTTTTGTATTTGGTGGGAGAAAAATCACATTGTTGGAGTTGATAAACGGGTTATGCTTGCGTATTTTGAAGATAATTATAAGAATTCAAAAAGCTTGTGGTCGTACTTTTCCATGATAAGGAGCTGCCTACAAATTCATGAAAAGGTGGACATAAAAAGGTATATATTTATAATTGTTTTTTGATAATAAATGACCAGAATTGACCTATAGTCCATTTACTTGACATCTGCATTGTCAGTGTCAAATTTTAAAAAAATGTCTTGACTATACCTCAAAAATAATGTGTTTTTCTACAGCCGTGATTTTAAACTGTTTCCAAGGGTCATATGCGGCGTGCTTTATGTTATCTATAAAACACGCCATTCCATTTAAAGCACGGAGTACTTTAAGAGTTTATAAAACCTTATTTGTGAAGATTAAAAGTACAGTTATTATATCGGACCGATTTGTATGCGGAGCCCCGGGTGCTCGATTGGAGAGGGTCGGAGCCCGATGGCCCCCTTGGAGAGGGGCGGAGCCCCGATGGCCCCCTTGGAGAGGGGTGAAGCTCCAAGAGCCCCCTTGGAGAGGGGCCGAGCCCTGAGGGCCCCCTTGGAGAAGGGCCGAGTCCCGAGGGCCCCCTTGGAGAGGGGCGGAGCCCCGATGGCCCCCTTAGAGAGGGGCAGAGCTCCAAGAGCCCCCTTGGAGAGGGACCGAGCCCTGAGGGCCCCCTTGGAGAGGGGCCGAGCCCCGAGGGCCCCCTTGGAGAGGAGCGGAGTCCCGATGGCCCCCTTGGAGAGGGGTGGAGCCCCGAGGGCCGCTTTGAAGAGGGGCGAAGCCCCGAGGGCATTTAAGCTAACAAACTCCTCGGCTGTAGAAAAAATATTGAAGCCAACTCGTGTTTTACAGTTTAAAAATCTCGGTCGATCATAAAATTCTCGCTTCGCTCGAATTCTAACATGATCGACCTCGATTTTTAAATCCTCTGTAAAACACTAGTTGCCTTAGGACGTCTTTCACCAGCGCTCCTACCGACCAGGTAGCGCTACCCCGCGAACTTATCCGTCCGGTAACCGTAGATTGTCTTTCACCAAAGTCTACCTGACGAATAGTCTCGCTACCCAGGGTGTAACTTTAACCGACCAATGTGTGGGCAGGTAAGATTTACCGGCACCAGTTACTGTCAAAATGGACATTATGGAGGTCGCGTAACACCTTATTTTCGAAAGCGATGAGGAAGATGAATTTGAAAATGAAAGAATTCGTAGACCACGATTCATTCGTGATCGGTTAGAGCATTTTACGGATATGGACGACATTGATTTTGTGCAAAGATTCAGGCTATCAAAGAGAAGTTGCGTTGAATTGTTGGAGCTGATTGATCATAGGTTGGAATTTCCCAGTGACAAGTAAAGTATATCTGTATAAAATTTAATTTTCTACTTTGTATTCCAAGTAGCTTTTTCATTTAAGTTTACTTTTGTCGCATGAACTATGCAGTTTCTCCAGTAAATTAGCTCCTTTTGTGTTTGAGATTTGGCTTTACGGGCATTTTTTTTAAACGTATTCCAAAGGTTTTTCAGCTTATCCTCCGTTCTGTGACAAAACTGTGACATGGAGTTGAACTCCTCACAAAGTTGCTTCCACGCGGCAGCTTTCTCACCTCTTGTAACTGCATCACTCTTCTTATTTTCTATTACGTCTTTGAATTTTGGTAAAATTATGTCAGTGAACACTTTCACCTCTAAACTTGCAAAATTTTTTGCTGGTTTATATCGTTTCTTTGCGTCCAACAAGTGACACACGCCAACAAATACAAACTACCAACTGTGTGGCTCTCCGTTGCACTAGTTTTGCATGGTTTTCACTGGTGAAAAACGCTGGATTTTAGCAACACTGCACGGTTACCTACCGAGAACCTTTCTACCCAGCGGATAGCGTGGTGAAACGCGAGCGGTCTACCAGACAGTTAGTAAAGACCCGATAACGTACCGCCCCGGAAGTACCGGGCCGATAGCGAATTTCTGGTGAAAGACGCCCTTAATAGCTATTTTGATTAGACTGTACAGTAATGTAATTGTTAAAATGTGAAAAATAGCAGTGGTGCCAACATAATGTCAGTTTGACAGTGCAGATGTCAAGTAAATGGACTATAGATATGGCGAATTATACCAATACATTAAGAGGAAAATGGTTGATCATATCCCAAAGAAATCAAAGGTATTGTCTCACGACGAAGTAGTAACATTTTTGAACGAAGCCAACGATGACAACTACTCACTGATGAAGGTCATTTTAATTATTGGTATTTTTGGCGGCTGCCGAAGAGAAGAATTTGTTAATTTAACCGTCGATGACGTAAGGGATTGTGGAAATTTTATAAAGTATGTCTCCCAAAGACTAAAACTGGAATAAGCCGCTCATTCGTCATAACCGAAGAAGCAGAAGGATGTCAACTCTGTGTCTTGATTAGGAAGTATATCTCCTTGCGGCCTGACCATTAAGCGATTTCTGCTAGCGTATAGAAATAATAAGTGTGTGGCACAAGTTGTCGGTGTTCATACTGTGGGTAACGTCCCAATTGCAGAACATTATCGCGACAGCAGCCTACTACAGAAAGTTGACAATTTCAAACACTAGCACGATATTATATCGTACTAGTCATATCGTAACGGCACAAAGTTATTCAAAACACGGCCTGCTTAATTGTGTGACAAACGTCACTTTGACGTTTGTCACACAATTCAGCAGACCGTGATTCAAATCATCCAGACGCTTTTGCCAATTGTACCAATAATAATATAACAATCAATTTTGCAAAACGAAATAAAAACAATTCTTAAAAATAGAATTTATTTTGAGTGGTCGTCTAAAAAATAGTGTTCATAACTCGCCCGAAAGTGCATGTGCTCTTGTTTTAGATCCACTCGGGCTTCGCTTCGCTACGCCCTCGTTTGTCTAATCAACACTCGCACGATATTTTCTACTTTCGACGCTTGTAATAAAAATAACTATTGTTAAATGTTTGTTGTGTCAAATTAATTTTGATCCGGCCGTTGTCAACTACTACTGGTCTAGGCCGGTAAATTTTATCTACCGGACTCGTTTGTAACTATGCAAACGGTAGTTACCAATGCAGTATCCTAAAAAAGCTTTTGCCGGTCCCTGATACCTTCAGTACTATGGAATCAAGTGTGTGTTTTGTTTGGATATAAGTCAAAAAATAGATACTAATGTCATAATTTTTTTGAGGTTTTGAAAGTTAATTCGTAAGTTTGAAAGTATGGACTCGGATGTCGTAAAAAAATTGTACGATACACGACCGGAAAGTGTTTTGCAGGTCTCCCCAAACTTCCAGGTCTCGCCTGCGGCTCGCCCTGGAATCTACTTGACACGACCTGCAAAACACTACATTCCGGTCTTGTAATGTAAATTACTATTGTGGTAACACAGTTTCATAAAAGTAACCCGATATCTCTGAAATTTTACATGGTACCAAAATTTTACATTTTGGGTAACTTTCCTTGATGACATTAAGTACCTTTACTGAGCACTGCCAACATAAATTAAATTCCCCAATTGTGCTACAATAGGCCCTCGTATTAATCTAGTATAGTAACATATAAAAATAGCTATTTATGTATCAAGTTCCAAAATGAAAGTGTTTTTCGCACATGATGTGAAGTTTTCCCTACGAGATTTTCAGTATAATTTTGAGTCATTAATTTTTATAGTAAATAAATTTATTTAAATCTACAAAGTTGTTCTAAATTTTCATATTAACACTAGTGCAATATGAAATATATTGCAAGTAGCGCGAACATATGCATCATTTTGGCGTTGAAAACGACAACAGAATGTCAGTATATTAGGTAAAAAAAAAGAAAAATAATTTTATATAGTGCAAAATGTTATCGTAAGCAAATGCAAGTCTGTTTCGGTTTAAGTAGCGTACTACATTTTCAAACCATTAAATATTGAGACATTGGGTATGCCGTTTTATAGTGTTACTAATAATAATGATATGTATTTAATGTAAATATAGTTTTTAAATGTTGAAGCTTGATGTCATTGTCAATTGTTTTATTTGTCTAAGAATATTTCCCTCTCAATCTATAGATCAGTACAAATAGTTCTTGGAATACAAACTTGCTGAGAATTTAAATTTGGATAGTTCGAAGGTTTTCCTGAATGTCGACTATTTCTGTTCAATATCTTATTACATAAAATTTAAATATTTAAATTACGTTACCCATTGCATAGCACAGATTTATTTAGCACGACAAAGATATAAAGTAGAATTTATTACTTACCGTCAGTATAACTAGAAAATTCACAAGATGTTAAGTAAATAAAGAAATTGAGTAAAAACAAACGTTTTATTTTGAGAAACATAACTTTTATAAGAATATGTGAATTAGTTCTTCGCGACAGAAAGCACGGCTGTAACTTACTACAAGTGCTTACAACAGATTTCTTAACTACCGCCCAACGTAAACTTTAGCTAAAAATATTCTGTGGTTTTATAGGTTAGTGTGCTATTTGATTGTATAATTTAAACATTGTTGATTTCTGCCTTCCACCACTATTTGTGTCAGCTGCGCTTAGCTTACAATGCAATACTATAACTAAATAGGTTGCGCATCGTGAGCAGCAGAACGGTTGAGATTATTTTTATTTTCATAATATACTTTATATTTGAATAAAAACAACGTCAATTGTTAAATTGAAAGACAAAATGAATAAATTGTAAAAATGACGTTCCTATATTAGTAAAATACTAGCAACCAGTGAGACAAATGTCTCATTTAATAAAACAAAAAAGACCGTTTTTCAAATAGAACGCGTGTTAAATAAAAACGTGATTTCTCGAAAACCGGAAGTGTCACGTAACTGAAATTCGGTTCCTGACCTGACATGACTATTCCAAACATATAACTTTCATAACTTTTTTCTCTATCTCTTACGGTTTGACTGCTGAAACAGCGTCCCGGACGGACCAGCGTCCCGGACGGACGGAAATCACGTGATTTCTCGAAAACCGGAAGTGTCACGTGACTGAAATTCGGTTCCTGACTTGAAATGACCATTCCAAACATATAACTTTCATAACGTTTTTCTCTATCTCTTACGGTTTGGCTGCTGAAACAGCGTCCCGGACAGACAAAACAGCGTCCCGGACAGACAAGTCTATTAGATAAAATATGCATATTAAATTGGATAATTACCATAGCAACGGCGATTATTAATAATAATTAATAAATTTTTGTAATTCACCAGAAAATTTCCACTTATGTCACTGTCATTACCAAAAACCCTAAAATTTTATTATGCAGCTATTGGTTTCGTTATTATTATTTTGATTAAAAATGTTTTCTTTACTGTTTTTCATTCGTGATATTGTCTATCAGAATATAACGAGTGCATGAAAAACGTCATATGGAAATATTTGAAAAACATTTTCAGCAGCTATTTTTCTCTAAAAAAGCATTCGTGCGTGCCTCCACAAAGAAATTCCATTTGCTTCGGAGTCGGGATTTTTTCATCCTTTCATTGAAAAAGTAGCTGCAGAATATTTTTCCAAAGTACCTGTTACATTTCTAACAATAAAATTCTTTGATTTGGGAAATAAACATTAAAGAAATTTTTGTCACATAAAAGGCACTTTACTTAGTTAGAAAATGGCGTTTTTCGAAATTGTGTAAATCCAAAAAGTGCCTTTTTTCGGAAATTAAGCAAGATTTCAATGAGATTTTTTATTGTGTGTTAGTTTTAGCTGACTGAACAATCTCAAGGCCGGAAAACTGTTTTTCGTAAAATGTGTCTCTATATTGACTAGTAAATGCATGTTTCGTAATTATTTTAAAAAAATGTAAAATTTTAGTCATAATGGAAGTCACGTGACAACTTACGTTTGGCCCATTTGTAATCACTTTGCAACCACCTCTGGTCGTCAGCGTTTGATTTTCCAAGAAATTCTAAATATTTTTAATGCCAGCGATCACTTTATTTATTATTTGTTTATAATAATTTTCTTAGTTAGTGCACAATGTAGTGTGCAAATTTGAATTCGGCGCCGAGATGGCTCCGCGCCGAGATGGCGGCGCCGAGATATCCGGCTTCGTACGGTAACTACTGCAAGTAGAAAGTTGATTCGGCACAGTAGTTCGTTGTACACATCGAGTCAAGCCCGTTCGTTTTACAAATCGAGTCAAGCCATTTTCAGGGTTTTTCGAAATGTACGTATCCTCTCAAAGGGATTAAATGGGGTAGATGTGTTTTTCTAAAGATTGCCACGAGATAGATACAGGTGGGAAGTCGAAATTCGGCATATTAGTTCGTTTTACAAATCATGTCAAACCATTTTCAGGGTTTTGCAGAATGCATCTCCTCAAAAGAGTTAAATGAGATAGATCTGTTTTTTAAAGATTACCTTAACGAGCGAACTACTACAGATAGGAAGTTCGAAGATCGACTTACAAATAGACCAAGTCAATTCCAGGGATTTTTGGAATTCACTCCCAAAGGGTGCTACGGTGTAAATGATCTCGTAGCGGTTGATACTGTGCGAACAAACCTTTAGTGCCGATATTCGGTTCGCGCACATCGAAATTTGTTAGGTTGTTGATTTTTTTTTGTGGTGCTTGGATTTTGCAAACTCATGGCACTTCGGCCTTCGTCTCATTGTTACAGCGAAGCTAGCAGCTTGCACGGTTTTTCGCATTCTATAATCCGATGGGGAGTTAGTGTGCTTTTAATTCTTTGTGTGCCCCATGCCGTTTGGTGGAGTTTTGGTGTACAAGCGAATATTTGGACATTTAAGTCCGCGCTGATTGCCGGACTTAATTGAAAACAAGCTTATGAAAAAAAAATCGTGCACATAGCCCATATTCTTGGAGCGAGTTGATTTGGAGTTTTGTCCGCTCTCGCGTGAAGCGCAACAAAATTATATCTCTCTTGCTTGAATATGAAAAGCAATATTTGAGTGAAAATACAATTGTATCACATAATGACAACATTTTATAATTTTCTATGGAGTTAATAGATTCGTTAAATTTCAATGGAATATATCTACATTGCTTAATACTAAAAATAGGATCAATAGATATTCCTTTGGAACGTTTACTGGTTTAATAGATGAGATAAGATTAATGGTACGTAATTTATTTATAACTGCTTAAATTTGGTATTAAATGGACAAGCAGTAAGCCAGGCAGAAGAGTATTATTACTGTGTATAGATCAACACATTCTAATATTGCACTACCTTTTTACCTTCGAAAAAAAATTGTCCTATACGCCTATCATTTGCGATAACAATTAATAAATCACAAGAACAAACTATGGATAAAGTGGGAATATATCGTATTTGCCACAACCAGTATTTAGCCATGGTCAAGTATATGTAGCAATATCACGTGTTAGTAGTTTTAAAATCTTAAAAATTTAAATTTTACCTAATGGATCCTGCCACACGTTACAAAGAAGTTTTCTAACTTGCAAAATATTTTGCAACGGGTCCACTAGTCATCTTATAATATTGTGCAGGCGATGAATTATGAGCTATGAATTTTGGACTATGAATTTACTGGATAGGTAGTATTGCACACTGCACTTGCACTTGAGCCTATCTTGGAATTGGGGCCATAGGGGCCCTTAAATATTTTCACACAAGAGTGAAAAAAAATAAAATTTTAACACATTCTGCTCAAAATCTGATTTTCAGGGCACATAAGTAGTATCAATTTTTGAGCACTATAATGTTATCAACAATTTGACATTGAGACATTACTAAAAAGTTGTGTAATTTTTGTCAAAAAAGTCAAAAAGTGCGTAAAACAGTGGTACATTTTTCAATATTTTATTTCAGTAACTTTGAAAACAAAAAGTATGCCGTCTGGGTTTCGGATGAAGAATAGACCCTGTCGTAAGAGGCAACTATCTGGGGCGGTTGTCCTAACTATTCTAATTCCCTTGTACCATTTACCACATTAATCCCAATTTATCCTATCCTGAATAACCCATATTTAATATGGTCAACAATCAAAGGTCAACGACTTCGAGGGCAGAAGAAGATATCTATTCTCAATGGCTAAGAGGGCGGAAGAACCTACGAAAAATGGGGTAGATCGAATCCCACAGTTCTGTCAGACAGTCGATCTAAGGGAAGACAACCCTGACATAAAATCACCTGGTCCTCCAGGTTGGGGGTTGAGGCGTTGGACTTGCTCTCCAGTACTCGTAAAAAAGTTAATTTGCAAAAAACTTAATCACCGGACCTCGGAAGCCGGATGGTCAAAATAGAAGACGAAATAGGCTACGAAAACGGATTTTGAATATTGGTACGTGGAACGTGCTTGGTATAGCAAACCAAAAAAAAAAAGAAATTGTGGTGGAAATAAAGGAACTGAATATGGATGTAGTGTGCATCACCGAAACCAAAAAGAAAGGTCAAGGCAGTGAAATTATTGATGACTATATACATGTATGGTCGGGCGTTCACAAATCCCAGAGGGCAAGAGCTGGGGTATCTGTCCTTCTAAAAAAGAATTACAGTAACAAAATTAAAGATATTGAGTATGTGTCGGAGAGATGTGTAAAAGTTGTAATTGAAATATTGAACAGTGAAGTAGTTGTACTAGCAGTATATGCCCCTACGGATGATGCCAACGATGATGTGAAAGAAGAATTTTATTGGACACTGAGCGATCAGCTTGATAAAATAAAGAGAAAACAACAACTTATTTTGGCAGGTGACCTAAACGCGAGAATAGGCTCCAGAAAGAATGACGAAGTAGTGGGCCAATACGGAGAGGAAGTCTTAAACGATAGTGGGGAGAGACTAATAAGCCTGTGCAAACAGTATGAACTGAGAATTTGTAATACATTCTTCAAACACAAGAAAATACACCAATACACGTGGGAAAGACCATCACTGAACCAAAAGTCAATCATCGACTATGTTATTATAGAACAGAATTCACTGTTGAAAGTCAATGATACAAGAGTAAAAAGGGGAGCCAATTGTGGCTCGGACCATTGTATGGTAACTACCAAAATCCTATTTCGCTATGCTAACAATACAATTAAGGAAGATAACGGCAATGATGTCTCTCCGTCCAAGAGCGACACCCCTAAATACCATCTCCAGCTGCTGCACCAAGAAAGCATTCGAAACCTATATGAAAAAAGACTAAGTGATTAATAAAATAGAACCAAATGAGGACCTTGAACTTGAATATCAAAACCTATCAACAGCTATCCACCAAGCAGCGAAGGAAGCGTTAAGGGAAGTAACTCCCAAAAAGAAGCCAAACCAGTTATGGTGGAATGAAGACATAGAAAAAGCAGTACAAGACAAAAAACGAGCGTACAACAACTGGTTGACAAATAAAATAGTAGAAAATTGGCAAGAATATAAAAGATCGAACAGAGTAGTCAAGCGAAACATAAACCAACAAAAAAACAACTCCTGGGAAAGGAAATGCCAACAGATAGACAGCTTAATAGGAGGTGCCCAATCAACAGAAGTATGGAGATGCCTAAAAAATATGAAAACCAACCATATTTCAAAAGGAGTTACCACAATTACACTGGATGAGTGGGCGTCCCATCGTTACTTACAGAACATCGAGAACAATACTCAACCATCGAGAACATTGACATTGAAGATACGGAAAATAATCATCTGACCCTGTCAGAAAATGACCTAAAAGTTGCAATTATGTCAATGAAGAATGGTAGAGCCCCGGGTCCTGGAGGAATATGCGCCGAACTAATTAAATGTGGTGGAAACGTACTAACTTATAGAATGTGTTACGGTATTAAAAGAACTTTACGACACCCACCCAAGGTGAGCATCGCACCACGGAATCAGTCCTGAAAAACTGGCATACTTGCCCTGAAATCGGTTCGAAATATGCTAAAAGGCCACGGCTGGGACGCTCAGGGAGTCGGGCGTGAGTCACACGATACGTTCTGGGCAAGCGTGTGGTGACATAATATATACAGGGTATGTCGAAATCATGAGGGCGCCACCAAGCCTGTCTTAACCCGGCTAACCGGTCCTGGACGGTTAGACGGGAGCGAAGCATGCAAAATACTCCGCCAATAGGATTACTCAAGAGTTGCAAGGTCAAATAACAATTTCGGGATTGCCTTATGCAAGGATTGTAATTAGGTGTCAATCCGACCGCGACTACGCAGCTGTCTCACCCACCTGCACGCTCAAAGCTCCCTCGTTCCGTCGTACAATAATCAGTACAATGAAGGGGGCGTCTATCTGTAACAGAACATGCACAAGTCGAAACAAAACAATAATTCCCTTAACTAACCAATCATGTATTGAACTTCGGGTTACAATGGGGCGGCAGAGTGCGTCGCCCTATATCTATACTTAGACTATAATTAAGGGCACCAGCTGGCACGCGCGCTCTAAACTTAGCGACAGATGTTGAACGGTAGTGAACAGTAATGAACAGTAATGAGTAGTAATGAGTACAAATATGCTGGCGCGACGCCTTATGCAGCGGACAGCGAAGATTAAATTAGCACTCGCGATATGGACAGTCTGCAATTCTGAAGGAATGCACCAATATGCTGGCGCGACGCCTTATGCAGCGGACAGCGAAGATTAAATTAGCACTCGCGATATGGACAGTCTGCAATTCTGAAGGAATGCACCAATATGCTGGCGCGACGCCTTATGCAGCGGACAGCGAAGATTAAATTAGCACTCGCGTTCACAGCGGTAATCAGGTTAAAGACACATACCTTAATGCGTAGGCGGCGAGGGAGCCTGGTACAGTTGAGTTGCGACAGGCTGCAGTCGTAGGTGGCAGGTACCTTCGATGTTACAACGGCTATAGGGATGAGTGCACAACCGCCTTAATGGCGACGTGAGACGCGTCCAGGACGCGTACAACGGGACGACGAAAAATGGGCCACTTTCGTTCTGCGGAACAGATCCTCGTAGGTCAAGATGAAGGGGGCACGACCCCTTACTTACGGAAGCAGGAACTGGGCTCCAAACACCCACGCTACGCCGAAGACAATTTGAAAAACTCTGACTCACAACCACCACACGAGCGTTCTTTGCAACGGGCTGCGGACAACTGCCCAGAGGGAAGCGTTGGCAAAGGTCACCTTGGTCGCGTCCCCACGTGACTAAACCTTGGCAGCCAATCGCGGGGCGATAAAACGAAACAAGTTAATGCCGGCACCAATGGCATCACGCCTCAACGGCGTGCTTTCTAGGAGATTCGGAATTCGGAAAATCGCCATCAGAGGGGAGCTCCAACCGACGAAAAATACTGCTTTTGGAGCTAAATATGTGCGACATCGTGATTCTGGAATTAGGCGATGGAGCCAAATAAAGAACTAAAAGGGCTTAGCATACGGGCACGCTGCCCTAAAGCCTAGGTGGCTATTTAAAATACCAAAATGACCTAACACTCCCCTTACTTGAAAGAAAGTTCTCCGAAGTCTCTTAAAATCAACGGGGCATTTTGGCTGCGGCGCCACGAGCACTCAAACGACCGGAAACGCTGATACGATAGCTGTACCCCCAAAGGAATTACGCACACCGGCCACCAGATAGGGTACGACAGGAGGGAAGAGAGAAGAGGAAGAAGAAAGACTGGATACGCCAGTGGAAATACGAAAAATTGGGTAGGACCTGGCGGTTCGCTGATGGCTAGCACTCACTCCCCGGACCACGGAAGACGGGCGACAAGAAAACTAGCTGTCCCAAAGGAGTGGCGCTCCGCCAGGGGTCCACAAAACGATTCGTGTCTGGCTCCCTCGGGGAACCAAACGGGCAAAGACTAGGCAGACTGAGGACAGTCTCGCCGATCCGGCTCGACTGCCCCTCCCAAAATAGGAGTGCCACCACAACGGTTCGCAAAACCACGTCGATAATCGACCACCAAAACGATAAAAAAAAAGGTAACCGACCAGACCCGAAACGGGTGTGGCACGCACTGCGGCGACGGCCACGAAACACCGACTGGACCTTAACACCGGGTCCATGACGGTCGCCTAACAGTGCGGTTTTGGAAGGTGGAAAGAGAAAGAGAACAACGGGGTTGGGTAGTTGTCGCCGGGACGCGGTAGATAGTAATGACAAGGGGAAAAGAAAGGTAAAGATAGAGCATAGAGAAGGAGGGTTTGGGGTTCCAAATTAAAACCGTGAAAATATCTAAAAAAAACGCGCGGTTAGCGCTCGTCAAGATCGGGTCAATAGAACGTCTTACTCCCATGCACACTTCCGACCAACCGTTCCAAAAGAACATGGGGATGGGGGGGGGGGGGGGGGGGGGGAAAGGGATAAGTCCCTCGCAACCTGTCCCACAAGCCACCTGAAGAGGGCACGTTGCGCGTCACGGGATCGGCGCATTGTGGGGTTCCCACAACAAGGAAGCTCGGGGAAAGGCAGGTACTACAGAAGATACGGCTCTAAGCCGGCGGTATGGCCGTCAAGGCCTACAAAAAAAAGGAGGGGGGGATTAGGGAAAACGGGCGCTAGTAGACTAAACGTCCGTGGGATTGGGTTTTAGGTCTTTCGCGTGCCAAGTGCCTTTCGGGGCACCGGTCTCGTCGGACAGCTCGTAAGTGGCAAGCGAAACTCGCCGACTGATATAAAACGGCCCTATAAATTTCGGAGCCAACTTGGCGTTAAAATATTTCGCCGCATCGGAAAGTACGTAATTTCGTCGCCAGACGGTATCGCCAACGGCAAACTGAGCCGGGCGCCTTCGCAAATCGTATGTCGCCTTGGAGGCTTTGTACGCCACGTCTAGTCGCTTGACTATGTCTTCATATACCGACCTTAACGCGGGAGTCCATCGTAACAAGTCTTCGCGACTCTCTACTCGTATTTGTTCCGAAACATCTACCTCCTCGGGGTTATTGGCGCGCGTCCCCTCTAACTGTATCTCTCTGCCGAAATTGGCGAAATATGGGGTCATGCCGGTGACTTCCTGTACTGCGGTACGCACTGCGCAAGCGACTTTCGACAAATATTTGTCCCACTCCCGGTGGTTGTCTTTCACGTACGACGCTAGCATAGTTTTTAATACTCGATTAACGCGTTCTACGGGGTTGGCCTGCGCATGGTAATGCGCGTTAAAGATAATTCGTGATTTATACGTATCGGTAAGCTGTCGGAATTCTCTACTGCGAAACTGTACGTCGTTGTCAACCAAGACGTACTGAGGTGCTCCAAAGAGCAAGAAAACATCGTTCTCAATTTTATGAGTCACCGCGGTCGCGGTGGCGGTACGCAACGGGAAGAAAAGGGCAAATTTGGTAAAGTAGTCAGCCACGGACAGAATATATACGTAGCCTTTCTTTGAACGGGGCAACGGCCCTACAATGTCGATAGATATCATTTGCCACGGCTTATCCACCACGGGGTGACGACACATCAAGCCGGCCGGGCGTTTTTGTTCGGGTTTCTGCGCTAGGCACGTCGCGCAACGGTTAACGTAACGGGTCACATCCGCCTTAAGTTTAGGCCAGTAATACTGTTGAGCGATACGGCTGTAGGTCTTATAAATGCCTAAATGGCCTGCGGTAGGTTCGTCATGGTTTTTGCGAAGAATCTCGGCACGTTGAGGCTTCGGAACCACCTCTTTCCAACTCGTGCCTTCGTCCAATTCGGGGTATTTTACGTTGACATGTTTAAACAATTTCCCTCGCGATAGTTTCCACGCCGAATACTTGAATGGTCTTTCTACGACGCGTGTACACATGCGCCTATACCAACGGTCAGTTCGACTGTCGTTCGGCGCCTGAACGCCGGCTTCGGGTTCTCCAGAATCGACAACTGAGACTACATCTGTTTCGGGTATAGCACGGGATAGCGCATCCGGAACGACGTGGTCTTTTCCCTTCCGGTGTTTGATCGTGAAGTCGTATTGTTGGATTCGAACAGCCCAACGGGCGAGTCTCCCGGTGGGTTTCTTAAGATTATTTAGCCAGATAAGTGAATGATGGTCAGTAACGACTGTGAAGTGAGTGCCTTCTAAATACGGACGTAACTCCTCTATGGCCCACAGGACGGCCAAACATTCGCGTTCCGTAACCGAAAAATTACGCTCAGGCTTCGTAAGGGTCCGACTAATGTAACAGATGACTTGTTCTTGGCCATCAACGGTCTGAGTCAGCACGGCGCCGATACCAACATTGGAAGCGTCCGTCTGTACGATAAACGGGAGAGAAAAATCGGGACACGACAAAATGGGTGCCGAAACTAGGCAATTTTTGATGGTTGTAAATGCGACTTCGCATGACTCGGTCCACTCAAACTTCTGAAACTTTTTCAATAACGACGTCAGCGGAGCAATAATGGCTGAGAAATTTGGTATGAAACGCCGATACCACGATGCCATGCCAACTACTCGCCGTATCTCCGAAACGTTTCTAGGTCGCGGGAAGTTAAGAATCGCCGAAACTTTATCGGGGTCGACAAGAGTCCTTGGGCGTTAACGACATAGCCCAGGTATCGTAATTCCGGTTGGCAAAAATTTATCACGACCCAGTGTTAAACCAGCGTCGTTTAGTCGCTGCAATACTTCGTCTAGAATCTCGACGTGCTTTTCGAAAGTCGGGGTACAAATAATCACGTCATCTAAATAGACAAAGACGTAAGGTTCCAATTCGGGACCCAACACATGGTCGACGAAACGTTGCCAAGTCGCTGGCGCGTTATGAAGCCCAAAAGGCATGCGAGTAAATTGAAACAAACCGCGCCCGGGTACTGTGAAGGCCGTTAGTTCCTTAGATTTCTCTTCCATTTCAATTTGCCAGTACGCGGATTTGATATCAAGCGACGTCATGAACCGGGCATCGCGTAAGCGATCCAAAATCGAAGACACGTAAGGTATCGGGTAGGCGTCCTTCTCGGTGACGCTATTTAATTTACGAAAGTCAACGCAGAAACGATAGGTTCCATCTTTCTTTTTAACTAGTAAAATCGGGCTCGACCAGGCTGAACGAGAACGTTCCACAACGCCTGATTTAAGCATACTGTCCAACTCAGCATCGATATGCGCCTGCATTGCGGGAGAGACCGGATAGTACCTTTGTTTAACCGGTGCCGCCTTAGTAGTGATTTTATGTTGAACGTACTTGGCGCAGCCGAGTTCGGGTTTAGCGATAGCAAAATGTCGGTTTACGAGAGTGTCTAATTGGGCTCGTTGATCCGAGTTCAGGTCGAACATAGACTGCAAATTGCCGGTAGGAGTATCAATGGCCGCTACGCCGGGTTTTGAGAATTCCCACTCCCCTCGAAACACGTCTGGGACTATTCCCACTGACTTCCAAAAGTCTATCCCTAGGATTAGGGTGTGCGGAACCTCCGGAACTATTAAAACATCGACAGCTACCACCCTGTTATTTAAACGAATAGGTAAGTGCAGGGTACCTAGACTGGTTACGGTCTGTCCATTTGCCACTGAGCAAACGGGTCTCAGCTTCTTATTTATGTGCAGGCCTACAGTACGCAACACGTCCCAACCCTTAGCTCCTAAGATCGTTCGATTCGCTCCTGAGTCCAACAAAGCTAACAACTCGAAACCCATGATTTCAACAGTCACATGCGGTCGACGGTCATCAGATGACCTTTGTAATACGTAATCGAGAATGACTTTATTTTTCTTAAATTTGGTCTCGCGCTCCTCGATAAGTCCCTTCATAAATTTAGTCGAATTGCTAAACACGCGCGAGGACACTGCTCGACCGTTCAGCGTCTCGCGGGGTCGTTTCCCTGTCCCCTATCTCTTGCTCGACAACGAGGACAAGTGTTTACGGTCACTTCAGGTTTGCCGCAACGGTAACAGAATTTCTTGCCGCGGGGTCGCGGACACCTACTGGCTCTATGGCCTGGTTCGTTACAGTTCCAACACCGCATGCTTGACTTGGGTGCCGGTTCTCGGTTCCTCCTCTCGGGAGTATTAACGTCACGCGTTTCGACAACATCAACTGGGCACGTTTCCGCGATAGGCGCGACCTCGACGTATGCCAAGTCTGTTTCTAAGTCAGACTTCTTTCTAGAAGGTGGCACGTAAGTTTCAATGGCATAGCGCCGTTCTTCAATCTTCCGTCCGTATAGCGCTAGCTCGTCGATCGACCGGACTTCCGTCAATCCCAACTGGGTTTGGTACAATGGTGAAATATTATGCAACAAAATACGCAACTGTTTCTCCTCGGGAACCGCTTCGGTCAGGCGCGAAAACATTGTGCGCATGATAGCGATATAAATGCCCATACTTTCCGTAGGGCCTTGCGTGCGACGTCTAATTTCGTCCAACAACCGTTCATCATAATTAGCAGGCTGAAACTCTAGACGCAATAAATCGACTAACTGTTGCCACGTGTTAGGGGTCGCTCTATTCGCGCGATACCATAGCAATGCGTTGCCCGAAAACAAATCGATGGCCTGCATAAACAACTCTTCTTCGGTAAGGTTTCTGGCCACTCTGAGTTTGTTAACACGCTCGATGAAAGCGTTGACCGACAGACCTTTCGGGTCACCTGAGAATTGTATGTTCCATTTCGAAACTGGGGTTGCCTTAAATGAGATCGTACGCGACATCGGCGCAACAAAACTCGGAGTCGACATAGTTGCCGCCGTCGTAGTCGTAGTCGTCGTCGCGACAGTAATGGTAGGTGCGACACCGGACGTCGATGGCAGCGTTACGGCGCTTTCCTCCTCAGCCGTAGTCGTAGACGACCCTAGCTTTACTTGGTTAAGTTCGTAGGTTGTACGTATGAGTGATAATTCCGCGAACGCTTTTTGTTTGAGCGCTCGCTCTTCCTCCGTTGTAGCTGAACTATTCGTCAGACGGTTCATTCCGTGATAAAATTTCGTTTCGATCGTAGCCGCTACTTCTTTAGTCGGGTTAGCTAAATATACCTGAATCTTTTCCTCTAATTCGCCAATCAATGTTGTCACGGCCGTGAGATCCTCCTCGAACGTATACGGGTACGTCGGTCGCGTATCCATCTCTGCGCGTCCCTCCTCTCTCAATACGTCGCGTAACCGGGAGCGCAACAAGGTAACCGCGCCGGAAGCATTACGGCCTCTGATTCTCAACTCGTATTCAGCCTCCGCGCGAAGCGGGCGTTCAATATGTAGCTTTAGCACCATGTTTACAAACGGGAAAGAAACGACTTATATTATACGTCGTATAAAAAGGAAAACGTTAGCGCGTGTTTGGTAAGTCAATTACGTCAGATATCCGAACCAAATCGTAGACGGTCAAGACGGGAGAAATCGGGAAAAAGTGGTTTGTTACCTCTCACACGACCGATGGCTTAACGGGACTATCTGTCCATATTCTTTGCGAAAAGACCGAACATAAGCGAAAAAGAGCAAATTCCAAACTAGGCGGTCAACGAATGGCTTAACGAGCCTACTACCGACCAACAATGGTTACAGACGCTACTGCGCCCGAAATCGAGCGAAAGAAAAAGAAAACAAAGAAAAAAAAAATCCGAAATGGGGTCGCGCGTTGTCACGCAACAAGGTCTCAGACGTTAAAGCGTCAGAATTAAGACGCACAACGGATGGGCTTAACGAGACTACTCCAGTCCAATAACAGCAACAAGCAACAATTGGGCCGCCAAAATTAAGACACACAACGCAAAAAAAAGAAAACCCCAAAATGAGGTCGGGCGTTGTCGTGCACCAATAGGCTCCAGACGTTGGAGCACCAAAATTAGGCGCGTTGACGAGAACAAAGGAGCCACAAGGCCCCACAAGGCCTCACACGATGGGCTGCCAAAATTAGGCAGACAACGGGTGGCTTAATAAGAAAAACGAACATACAAGGCCCCCGATGTTGGACGCCAAAATTAAGACGCACAACGAAGGGGCTTGACGAGAAGACGAATATCAGAAAAAAAACAGGCCCACACGTTGGGATAGCCAAAATTAGCCTGTTACGGTATTAAAAGAACTTTACGACACCCACCCAAGGTGAGCATCGCACCACGGAATCAGTCCTGAAAAATTGGCACACTTGCCCTGAAATCGGTTCGAAATAGGCTAAAAGGCCACGGCTGGGACGCTCAGGGAGTCGGGCGTGAGTCACACGATACGTTCTGGGCAAGCGTGTGGTGACATAATATATACAGGGTATGTCGAAATCATGAGGGCGCCACCAAGCCTGTCTTAACCCGGCTAACCGGGCCTGGACGGTTAGACGGGAGCGAAGCATGCAAAATACTCCGCCAATAGGATTACTCAAGAGTTGCAAGGTCAAATAACAATTTCGGGATTGCCTTATGCAAGGATTGTAATTAGGTGTCAATCCGACCGCGACTACGCAGCTGTCTCACCCACCTGCACGCTCAAAGCTCCCTCGTTCCGTCGTACAATAATCAGTACAATGAAGGGGGCGTCTATCTGTAACAGAACATGCACAAGTCGAAACAAAACAATAATTCCCTTAACTAACCAATCATGTATTGAACTTCGGGTTACAATGGGGCGGCAGAGTGCGTCGCCCTATATCTATACGTAGACTATAATTAAGGGCACCAGCTGGCACGCGCGCTCTAAACTTAGCGATAGATGTTGAACAGTAGTGAACAGTAATGAACAGTAATGAGTAGTAATGAGTACAAATATGCTGGCGCGACGCCTTATGCAGCGGACAGCGAAGATTAAATTAGCACTCGCGATATGGACAGTCTGCAATTCTGAAGGAATGCACCAATATGCTGGCGCGACGCCTTATGCAGCGGACAGCGAAGATTAAATTAGCACTCGCGATATGGACAGTCTGCAATTCTGAAGGAATGCACCAATATGCTGGCGCGACGCCTTATGCAGCGGACAGCGAAGATTAAATTAGCACTCGCGTTCACAGCGGTAATCAGGTTAAAGACACATACCTTAATGCGTAGGCGGCGAGGGAGCCTGGTACAGTTGAGTTGCGACAGGCTGCAGTCGTAGGTGGCAGGTACCTTCGATGTTACAACGGCTATAGGGATGAGTGCACAACCGCCTTAATGGCGACGTGAGACGCGTCCAGGACGCGTACAACGGGACGACGAAAAATGGGCCACTTTCGTTCTGCGGAACAGATCCTCGTAGGTCGAGATGAAGGGGGCACGACCCCTTACTTACGGAAGCAGGAACTGGGCTCCAAACACCCACGCTACGCCGAAGACAATTCGAAAAACTCTGACTCACAACCACCACACGAGCGTTCTTTGCAACGGGCTGCGGACAACTGCCCAGAGGGAAGCGTTGGCAAAGGTCACCTTGGTCGCGTCCCCACGTGACTAAACCTTGGCAGCCAATCGCGGAGCGATAAAACGAAACAAGTTAATGCCGGCACCAATGGCATCACGCCTCAACGGCGTGCTTTCTAGGAGATTCGGAATACGGAAAAACGCCATCAGAGGGGAGCTCCAACCGACGAAAAATACTGCTTTTGGAGCTAAATATGTGCGACATCGTGATTCTGGAATTAGGCGATGGAGCCAAATAAAGAACTAAAAGGGCTTAGCATACGGGCACGCTGCCCTAAAGCCTAGGTGGCTATTTAAAATACCAAAATGACCTAACAAATGTTAAACCTAATGAACAACTGCTTACGACAATACAAGATCCCACAGCAGTGGAAAATCTAGCACATAATTTCGATATACAAAAAAGGGGATCACAAAGACAAAAATAACTACAGAGGCTTAAGTATAAACAGCACAATTAGTAGAATATTTGGTAAAATTCTGAATAATAAATTAAAGCAAATGGCAGAGCCGAGAATTGGTGAAGAACAGAGCGGATTCATTTCAGGAAGGTCATGCACTGATAACCTTTTTATAATACAACAGTTAACGGAGAAAAGACGAAGGCGAAGAGACCCACCTAGCTTTAGTCGATCTAGAAAAAGTCTACGACAAAATACCTCGTAGAAAACTCTGGGAAGCGTTAGAGAAATTTGGCATTGATAGACGAATGATAAACATGATCAAAACCTTGTATGAAAGTAACGAAGCATATGTAAAACAGAATGGTAAGCTGTCACGAACCCTATATCCGTCTAAAGGCCTGAGGCAGGGATGTGTAGTTTATCACCGCTCCTTTTCAATATCTATATTGAATGTGTTCTGGAAGACTGGAAAAGGAGATGTCATGGTATGGGCATATCCATTGGTGAACACACTCTATTTACTTTGAGTTTTGCCGACGACCAAGTGGTTATTGCCCAGGACGCTTTCGATTTGGAGTTTATGCTCCGCAGACTATATCAAGCATATGATAGGTGGGGTCATAAAATCAACGTAAAGAAGACTGAATTCTTGGCAGTTAATTCCGATGCGATGTTCCAAATTCTAATAGATGATCACATGTCCGTGAAACAAGTCGACCAATTTAAATATCTGGGGGCAACTATAACAAAAGATGGATTGGGCTCTGCTGAAATCAGAAGTAGAATTGAGCAAAGTAAAAGAATTATAGAATGTCTAAACCCTATTGGGTGGGACAGTCATATATCACATCGAACAAAGAAACATATAGGCAGATCCCTAGTTGAATCAGTATTATGCTATGGGTCAGAAGTATGGACGATTAATGCCGATAATAAAAGGAAAATAGGGACAGTAGAAATGGACTACCTCAGAAGAAGCGCACGTGTTTCGCGGTTAGATCACGTTACCAATGTAAAAATTAGAAGACGCATGCACGCCGAAGAAAATGTAATAGATAGAATTGAGCGAAGAGGCCTCAAATGGTTCGGTCACCTACTTAGGATGGATGACAACAGATGGCCTCAAAGAATATTCAAATGTACACCCCCCGGGAGACGCAAAAGGGGAAGACCCCGAAGATCCTGGAATGAAGGAATGCGAAAAGCAATGGAATCCAGGGGTTTGAAAGAAGAAGATGCCTTAAACAGAGATACATGGCGATTAAGGTCGGGAAGGCGGCACTTGGCCGTATAAAACCGATATATATATATGAAAACAAAAAGTTACAATGTCTCAATGTCAAATTGGAGTATAATGCCTCGTCTTCAAATTGCATTCATCACATTTGCTCAAAATTGTCTTGTTTATCCCATTTTGAGCCGATAAGATTATTAGTTTTAACGTTGCGGTGATGGGAGTTCGACTAAAGATCGAGATCTGAAGAAAACTACGAAGCAGAATGTGAAGAATGTATCGGACCAACAACTATTGTAATGGCTTAGTAGCTTATGAATGTGTAGATAGGAGTTACTGTTACTGAGACGCCCTAACTCAGTATTGCACACAGTACTTGCACTTGAGCCTATCTTGGAATTGGGGCCACACGGGCGCTTAAAAAAGTTTATCGGGAGTTGGCATCATTTTATTCAGATTTTCCGAATGTTTCTACATAGGATAGGTCGGTTTATTAATCTTTTAGTTTTCCATGCCTAAGGTTGAGAACCCCCTTAATGAGCTGTTGGCATTTTAAGAAATGCATTTTTTAAAGTAAAAGTTAGCACTTATTAGCCAATGGGTTTAATGGCACGCGAGCTCATCACCGGCATCAGGCAACGTCCAGTGAACATAACCGGAGACAGGACAATTCATGTAAGGATACATACAGGGTCCGGCAACATAACTTCCTTTTTTGAAATGCGCGCCATTCAGGCTGTAGGAGTCGTAGCGGAACGGGAGTGGTCTCATTCGACAGGCGTGATTCTAAAGTTTTGTGTCCTTCCATGTCGGTCGCCATCATACTTTGGAACAGTGAAGAACGTGTGTTTGCCGTCGAGTCCTACTTTTCGAACGGATGTTCTGTGATCGCAAACAGAAGATGCGCTACTGGGCTCATACCAATCCCCGAAAATTGCATCAAAGGCATTTGCATTCACCTAAAGTCACAGTGTGGTGTGCAATTTCCTCAGCTGGGATTGTTGGCCCCTGGTTTTTTGAAGAAACTGAGGTCACAGTAACAGTGAATTAAGACCGATATGTGAACATGTTGGAGGATTTTTTTCCCACGATTTGATGAATTCGACTTAGGGCACATTTAGTTCCAACAGGACGGAGCAACGCCTCACACTGCAAGGGCATCGGTGGATGTTTTGAGGGAACACTTCCCTGAGCACCTCATCTCAATAAGGGCCGATTAGGAGTGGCCAGCGTGCTCTCCCGATTTGTACCCTTGCGATTTTTTTGTGCGGTTTTTTTTAAATCCCGCGTTTATGCCAACTGTCCAAGGACCCTACAAGACCTGAAGGCCAACATCCCGGCAGAAATTGCCAAAATACCTGCTGATATGCTGGTAAGGGTCATGACAAACGCAAGAAATCCGCTTATTCAGTGTACGGGCAATGGGGGGCGTCACCCACCTGATATGATTTTCAAAACTGTGTAAAACATAACTTTAGATATGTACCTACATTATAAAAAAAATAATAAAAAATTCTGATTCATAAAATGGGTTTTATTGCGTTTTGAAAAAAGGAAGTTATGCTGCCGGACCCTGTATAACACACACAATCAAAGGCTGCAACTAACCTAAAAAATCTGGTGTGATACACGCACACAACTTTCTTTTACAGTGATCTTATAATTAGCTAAAAATTTGATTTGAAATTTTTAAGTATTTGTCAAAAATTTTCAAAAATTACAAATTCTACAGAAACCGTACACAATAGAGCGTTAGTTCAAGAGAAAAATTTTCTCTAAAATTTTAAGCTGAATTCAAAAATGTAATAATATACCGTGTGTTCTACTTAAAATAGGACTTAAACAAAAAAATAGAGAAAAAAACAAAGCAAACCCATTTTAGAGGTATTCAACTGGAAAATCACCTATTTCACATCAATACACATTAAAAATTTAATAAAAATGTAAAGTTTAAAAAAATTCGTTTGAGCCGTTTTTGAAAAAATCGAAAAAAAAGAAAGATCACAAGAGT
The DNA here is from genome assembly GCA_940337035.1 of Agriotes lineatus. Taxonomy (NCBI): domain Eukaryota; kingdom Metazoa; phylum Arthropoda; class Insecta; order Coleoptera; family Elateridae; genus Agriotes; species Agriotes lineatus. The sequence continues at coordinate 193,070,510 of OW679194.1, read as the reverse complement.
AAACACCATACTTCCGGTTATGCGATTTTCTTGCTGTCTTGCTGTCGCAGCTAGATAGTACACAAAACTTATATATAAAGTTTCAACGTCATACCTCTTTTAATTTTTGAGATAATCTGTTCACAGACACACAGACAGACAATAGTTGTAGGTATAATAAAAGTTGTTACCGTTTTTGATTCAGTTAGATCGTTTAAAAATAACCGGTTATCCGGTTATTGAAATAACCTGTGTAACTCGTGCTACGTGCCGCGTCTCAGCGACCTGCGAGTGATCGAAATTCTGTAAATAATACGGCATTCATAACTCATACAACCTTTTCTACGTATGTACTTGATTGACCCAAGTGAGGCCGCGGCTGCTTGTTGATGTTATTAAGACATTTGATACTACCAGTCGATGAGTTAAATTTATGGGGCCGTTTCTATTAAAGATAACGTTCTGCTGAGTATGAGATTTGCCGAAGGTTGGTATTAATTTATAACGGCCTAAATTTTTGCTTCGAAAAGCGGTTAATTATGCCTAATAAGGAATAAACAGAAAGCGAAATAAGTTTTTCCAATATCGTAAAAGATTTATATTTAATTTTTAATAACGGAGCAGTCGGGACAAGAAGTGGATTTCGATGTTGAAAATTTTAAGTGTGCGTCCTTAGAACCGCGGAAGGCTGAACGTAGATAAATGATGGATTCTAAAATATACCGGTATGATGTGCAATCGAAAAGGGAAGGGTGCCTACTAGAGAATTTTAGGAACTAAAAATAGATTCAATAGATACTTTGTATTCGCATATTTATAATTTCTTTATGATTAGTATTGATATAGCTATTCTCAATGGTTTAAACTCCTTAGAAATCAAATAAAAATCATTTATACAATTATTATAATTAACGATTAACTGAGATCCTCTGCTGTCTGCAAGTTACGATGCCGATGCAGATGACGGTGAACCGCCAACCGGCAAACCAGCTGACTTAATCGAAACGAATCGAGAGTCAAAATTGATTCGAATGATTATTCAAATAATCAATCGGTTATTAATATGATTCGAATGCAAATAATTCGGTTATGAAAATTGTCCGGTTATGCCCATCACTACCGTCAAGGTTACCGCCTGTGTTTAGCTTAAACGTTGCGCAATTAACCACATTATTCTATATTGAGTATTTCATTTGATGTTTATTGTCACCGATATATTTTTCTACGTTAATATAGTTCACTTTAAATTAGTTGTGCTTTTCTTTAGAAGATTTATGATGTTTGCATGTGTATTTTCTGTATTTTTCTCTGTAAAAGAATTCAGTCAGCTGTAAGCAAATGTGAGTAAGGCAAGTTCAGCACAGCTGTTTGTTGGATCGTTGTTCAAGCACTGCCAAGATTGAATCAGAAAGGTTGGGTTTGTCGATGAGATATAAGTTAGTTACTTTGGCGACAGGATAATGTAATGCTTTAAAATCTTTCAAGATTTCATAATTTGTTATTGATACAGAAACATTTCTAAGTATAACGGAGGTGTTATTTGATTTTGAGTCTTTGAAGGAGTGATATTTGATATTTTCTTTACGTAGTATTTAGTTAGGTATCTGAAGTCTACCTTGGCAGCAGAGCTGGGTAAGTACTGAAGAAAAGTATTTAAGTACAAAGTACAAATTACTTTCTATGAATTGTATTTAGGTAACAAGTACAAATACTTGATGTATCAAAAGTACTTAAATACGTTTTTTGCAAGTAGGTACTTCTTAAAAGTACTTGAACTCACTTTTCAAATACTATGTACATTACTGAAAACCGAAACTCCGTTTGTTAAAATACCTATTATATTTATTATTATGGTTAGGTATACATCAAATCAAAATAATGTAAAAAAAATAGTAAAATTCGTTATGTAGTAGTAATGATACGATATTCCGTATGAATAAGTTTAATTCTAATGTACTTTGTTAGCCTTGAGCACAAGCTTCGTAAAATTTTCATCGGTCAGTCTGTGTCGCTTGGAAGCATCCGTGAACGTTGCGAACGAAAGTAATCGTTTTACGGGTGCCGATAATGGCAAACAGGTATTGAATTTCAGGAAGACTTTTTTAACCAGTGGATAATTGTCGAGCATGGATACATTTTGCTGAGGATCATCCAAGTAATGGAGACACTCCAGCTCAGATTTAGATACAAGGTGTGTTGTCGATGTTTCCACAGAACGCGACGTTGATAGTGACGGCGACATCAGCTGATCTTCATTAAAATCGAACAAACGGTGGCACTCGCATGTCATGACACTATTTATATCGCACTCAGCCAACAGCCGTTAGGCCAATTATAGGCGTCGCTGTGCATTTATGGGGACTTCCAACCTCACTAACGACTGCCATGATGTTGTTATGACTGCCGGGACCACCTATTTCCGTGACAGCCGTATCACGAGGCGCCGAGAGATGCAGCCGTGGAACTCCCATCCAAGTTCTGACCAGAAAGAGCATTGCTTAACTCTGCTGATCGAACGTGGACGCTTGTTCAAGCTACACCACCCGGGACCTTAACATCATTAACATCAGTTTCTCCAGAAAAAAATGACGCACATTCTTCCATGACCATCTGATTTATCTCTTCAATGGAACTTTTATGCATATGCAGTGCACTGTCCGAATACCACCTGAATTTAAATTGAGGGTGCACTACCGATGCTATAACGGCATCACGACTTTCGAGTGTTTCGGAAAACCTGATAGTGACACTCTCCTGTACTGTCTTCAATAGAACGTTTCCACAGTTTTTGAATGTAAGTTTTTCAAGCTTATTCTTCAAAGAAACTAGACTAGGCAATAGCATTCTGTAAAATGCAAAAGTACTTGACGAAAAGTATTTGAAAGGCCGTGAAGTAAGTACTTGTCAAGTACAAGTAGATCAAATGTATTTTATAGAAGCAAATACTAAGTAATTCGAAATTTTAAAGTACTTAAGTACAAAGTACATTGCGTGTAAAGTATTTAATTACTATTTTTAAATACTTTTTCAAGTACTTACCCAGCTCTACTTGGCAGTTAGATTAACTCGTACAAATTTTTCTTTGCAAACTGTTGTAAATTCGTTTTTAACGTGTGACTTGATATCTGCAATAACGGCTTGATAGTTTCCTGCAGATAAACTGGTGGGATTTTAATTTTAAGTGTGCTATTGCTTCCTGGTACATTATTGTCATCATTTACAATAACTGGAGGTAAGTAGTACTTACTGGCGCCTAATAAGGTTGTTGGGTCAAAGACATACCGATTTGATAACTCTGGTAGCTGTGATAGGCTATCACGTGTATTGTTATTTTGATTGCTGCCTGGAGGCATGATTGTAGTTTTATGGGTTTTTTCAGTAGAGGAAGCCTGTATAGATTTATTAGTACTAGGGGTTTTGTGATAGTCCTTATTTTTACCCACAAATGTTGTAGGTCAAGGTTGTTAGGGTGTGTTCCATTGGTAGCAACGTTGATATATTCAGAAGCAAGATGCTCGCTCGCCTTATATTTCTGTAGTTAGGCTTTTACAACTACAATTAGAAGGTACGACGTGGACATGTGAATGCGATTTGCTGGAGAAGCTGCTAACAAGCAGCAGAGGCTACCTGAGATTTGGTGGGATATGTAGATTCGACATTAGTATGTCCCTTCGATACCATACCAGACATTTATCTCATTTGGTTTCAAGTACAAAATACATATTAAATAATTTAGTAATTCTTAGTATACAGGGTGTTAGGGAAGTCGACTGAAAAATTTCTAGGGGCGAATCCTTGGCCCAAAATATCATGATTTAACTCAACTTACCTATATACAAAGTTGCTTAGTTTAGCCGAGAGGGCTTTAAAAATGATTAGTTTTTTAAAATGTTTTAACCCCCTGTATAATCACTACCAATTTTTTTTCTGGATAGTTACGTTAATTTAGAAGCTATTCCGCCTCCTACAAAATTTTAGTTGGGTAAACGGTTTAGCCACAAAAAAAATTTACTAAATCCCTACAAGCCTAGTGTTAAGTTACAATTACAGATTCAGGCTTGTAGGGATTTAGAAAATATTTTTTGTGGCTAAACCGTTTATACAAATAAAATTTTGTAAGAGAGGAAATAGCTTCTAAATTAAAATAACTATCCAGAAAAAAAATAGTAGTGATTATACAGGGGGTTAAAAAATATGGATGAATAATTAGTTGTGACAAAATTTTTAAACACACTGTAATTTTCGAAATTAGAGTTTATCCCACAAAAAGCTGTAGTGTACTGGTAAAAAAGCATGACCAAAAAACTAAATAAAATTTATCAAAGATTTTTCGACTTCTTTGAAAAAATTTAAAAAAGCCAATCATTTTTAAAGTCCTCTAGCGGCTAAACTAAGCAACTTTGTATATAGGTAAGTTGAGTTATATCATCATATTTTGGACCAAGGATTCAGCCCTAGAAAATTTTCGGTCGACTTCCCTAACACCCTGTATACAGAAACCCCACAATAAACAAGGTAAAAGCAAACTCAACAACAAATATTTTATTTTCAGACATACATCGCAAATTGGTTCCTCGAAGCTGAAAAAACTTCTAAAAATACTTGCATTAGCTTTCTTAACTATTCTGCTTAATGTACACTATAGTTGGAATTATTCGATGACCGCAGGTTACTATGTTATTTGATGGTACAATTATTCAAACATCCTTGAACGTGTTTTCCGCCATTAACGGCATTAGAAACGCCAAGCTCAAATTGCAATACTATAACTAAATAGGTAGTAGCTGCACCGACGATCTGTAAAAAATGCATCAGTTACTGGTTACTGGGTATTCATTATATAATTGGAACATGCATACGATAAAAATATAACTAAATGAAGACATGACAATTTAAATATGTATGGGATGATTGGACAGGAAACTATTTAATTTTTTTTTTAATAAAAGTTATTCTGTAATAAATACTAAACGCAGTGTAGCAACTAGGTAACGGTGTTCGAAATTGAAAAACACTTGAAACCGTATTCTACCTTTAAATTTCTTGTTACAAAATGTGATTGATTAATTCCAATATGTAAACAGAATTGATTGAAATGTTATTGTGTGCTAAAGTGGTTTGCTCTGAAAACATAATATGCGGGGACATAGTATGCACGGCGTGAAAATACAACGATACGACATAAGAACATGTGGAAATACTTAACTGCTATATACTACATTCTCGGCGTTTACCGTGGACATAACTGTTGTTGCAAATGTATATTTTATTATTACTTGTAAATACTTGTCAATGCATGTTCAGTTAGCAAATAATAATAATTGCTTGTTTAAATGTTCTTATAATACATATGTGCTGAATTTGTACTTACCGAGTAGAGAAGCGTTTCATCAATTATAAATAATCTGCAAGCCGTAAATTTTACATTGTGATGTAACAATTGCAAAGAAAAGCAGGCTACCTGCAATAAAAGTTCTGATTGTAGCAACTGTTAATATGCTCTGAATAAAAGTGAAAGTGAAAAATATATCGCTTGTACATATATTATTTGTAATTTCTGAACAAAATGTTTGATTATTTATTATTTAGATCGTCATATGCTTATATCGAGTGATACATTTCAGATGTTTGTTGTGCATCCGTATAAATGTAAAATCATTGATAATCAGCCAATGTGATTCTGGCTATTGATCTAAGGGTCGACAGTTCGATCCCCGATTCCGGTGAGGTTTTTAAAAAATAAAAAAATGCGGATAAAAACCTCTACACAATGCCATAATTCGGAAGTGATGTAAAGCCGTGGATCCCATGTTACGATTGTAGCATGTAAAAGATCTCTTGCTAGGGTTGGAAATCCTTAGTCTCGGCAAAATTCTAAGTAGGACTAAGGTACCTGGTACTCTGCATGCCTAGAGCTTGTCCACAGGGTTGGAAAAAAGAGCCTAAGAAGGCCTACTTGCTTGACATCAGTCTTCCCACAACAAATACTAACTACTAACTAGTGAAATCGTTAAATGTGTGTTCGAATATTTTCTTTTTCTTCGTTTCCCCCTGTTTCTTCTTATTATTACTGAATTGCAGATACGGGTAGATGATGGAATTCTATTAAATTTACAAGAAAATTACATCCTTACTTTACGAGTCTAATCGACCAAGTATTCTTCCTAACATAGTAGCAAAAGTCTTAGAGTAGAACAAAACCATTTAATTTTTTTTTGCATAAGTATTTCAAAGCTCTGACCTTCTGTAGTTACATTAAGTAAGTTGCTCAATATTATGGCAAAATTATTTTAATTTTAGTTTGAACCATTTACATACAGTCATCATTATGGCTTGGACAATCGGAACAGTACATTTTTGTCATAAGAGTCATTATCATCATCACCAATTAGCTTATTCTAGTCCACTGCTAGACGTAAACCCCCTCCTGATTGCTTCTACAGTATACTGATCTGCGCTAGTATAATTTAATAAGTATTGATCCATTTAAGATTATCAACTTATCTACTAGAAAGGCATTCTCTTCTATTAAAGTCATTTTGTTTAGGGCTCCACTTCCTAATTTCACTTGTATTATTAATCCTTTCAATGTGTTCTGCTAAATTCCACTTCATAATGGCAATTCTTCCTACTACCTGCCAGTATGGATCTTATCCACAGTTCTATATCTGCTATCCAATGACTAACAGATAATCATAATAAAGATTCTTCCATTGCATGTTGTGATATTGTAATATTATTAGCAACTTTTTCCGTTAAGGCAATGGTTTTCTCTCTATATGTTGGAACAGGAACATTGAGTGACGGTTGTCATGTTTAAACAAGTTGGTAGATACACTTTTGAGGCACCTCCTAGGTTAGGGGGACATTCGTCGCAAACTTTTGCAATTAAGTTTGGGTAAGCTATTACTTGTGGTGGTCTTTTTACAGTAAAGAAAATCACTCTTTCGGCATCCCAAAAACAGGTACCGGTGACCATTGCTTCCCCGCAATAAACGAAATGGAAGAGGGGCTGTAAATTATATTTCCTCCTCGGTATGTTTTTGTGTTTAAATTTTGTATTACTGCGATGGATTTAGGGTTCAAATGCAATTGCACGTATTACCTAAGTCAGACGCGTTTTGCTATACGAGTATATGTCAGATTCTTTTGCTTACCATTAGGAATCAAGCCGTAGTCCACACTGCTTTTTAGGTCGCCAGCGAACAGTTTTAACATTTTTGCGCTAGTTTCTAAGCGCATATAAAAATCGTGTACATTCACTTAGTATTTGTACTGTTCATCTATTTTTCTAAAACGTTGCAATATTCATATAATTAGGAAAAACACTCACTTTAAATTGAAATTAATATAAGAAAATAACAATTAAGAAAACAAAAATGAATAGTTTTAGATCCAACCCAACTATAGTATTATACGAGGGTTGTTCAATAGAAACCCATCCTTTAACACTGTTGGTAAAAGGAGAACTACAAAAAATCGTCATGTGCATTATGGCACTTATCCCACTAATATATCAGAAAACAACTGACACCATGTTTGAAAAATTTTTGCACAGCTACCTGCATTTCTACGTCTTACTGAAAATGACGATTTTGAAACGTCTTTAATGCTCCAAAAATATAGAAATCGCAGGGTGGAAGCAATAATTTCTGACATTTTTCTAGTAGATACACGACCTTTCATACACGTCATGTTAATGTTGATGTGGTATAGGCCTAACATGGTTCATTTGTTGTACCCTGTTTTCCATTTGTAAACTTTCTGAAAAATTTGTTTAGTTGTAACATGCGATTCCATAAACAGCTTACATTCGTATACAAATTTACAAGGGTTGAATACCTTCATTGAAAGATCGCTGTTTTGCTCAGACAAATTTTTGACTACAGATAACATGTCTATACCAAAATGCAATTTAAATGTGTACCATTTATCAATGTGTTGCTGACAAACACTATTAACATTTTAAAAATATAGAAGAATGACTGCATTTGTTTCCAAGGCTAATTTGTACGTGGTTGGGTTTTTGTTGAACATGCCTCGTATGAACTTACAGTATAAAAATATGTAATGTTAACAATAAAATTTACCCCTAAATCCAAATTTCCTGCATCTATAAATACATTTAAAGATACTACGTTGTGAAGAAGGACTCCAGTTTTTTGAGCCTAAAAACATTAGATAATTTAATATACAACGAATAAAATCTAGCTAATTATGTGATTACCTCTTTGGTGGTATTGGAGCAACTAACGACAATAACCATAACGGCAGCTATTTCTAAAATTAGCATATTAGCATAATAGATGCGCTGATCTGCAGACATTTCATCAAATGAATTAGAAAAAGACAGTTTTGCAAAGTAGAATGATATAGCAATAATTGTCATAAATGCCTGAATAACAATCAAGAGGATCTGAAACGAGTAAGCTTGGTTTAGCTTCTTGCTGATTGTACACAGTTCGTGGTGTTGAATGCTAATTTGATGCATGGTTCCTAACACTTTGTCTTTGTCAAATTTCAATGGTTGTCTGAAAATTAACATTTAAAAAGAATTGAGTTTACAAATGTAAAGAGACGCAATAACATTATGTACTACAACTATATGGTATCACGAGAACAAGTGTTACAGTTATAGGCAACAATAACAACTGTTGGTATATGTAATTGTAATATTTCTAATTAATTAAGTAATGTCGAAAAACGGAAGAATATTAAAGAAACAGATGTGTCGGTTGAAGAGATAGCTTTGTAAAAGTAAAAGTAAATTCAGGAAGGTATAATACAGTAGAAAATTCGAATTTAAATCATGACTTAAAGCTGTCCATCTAGTCATATCTTAACTTAAGTCTGTAGGTGAACGTCAGATTGCATTTTGTTTATGAAAACATTTGTCACTGTGACAGGCAACAGTTTACACTGCATTAATTTTACTTGTATTAAGCAAAAAAGGAAATAAGCTGGAATTTACACAACAACAAGTGTATTAATCATAACAGTCAATAAAAATTGTTTTTATTAAGTGTTTTGTATATTTTTAGGAAAATAGGTCAAGATCAACATGTAATTTAGTTCTCTCTGACTTATGGTAGTTCATTTGCTTCAATGGGTATGTAGCAAACTTCAAACACACAGTACAATACAATAATAATAATTTATTATATTCTGCAATGAAATTAATTGATCTGGTCAAGATTGTTGATACACAAAGGGTTGTGAGTTTATGAAACATTAAATTATAGTATTCGTAATTCTCTATAATGGAAATGCATTCATTAATAAAATTACACGTACCTAAGCAGTTATAGATCAAAAATGGTCAAACTTATGTGCAGAGACAGTATATAGTTGAGTTAATCTCAAAAATAGTTACATGGATTTTCGTGCTACCAGTCTGTAGTTGAAGATAAATATAGACAACAAATATAGTTTGCTTGTCAGAAAGATATGTACCTAACACCTGAAAAGGCAAGTTAAACAAATTACAACCTAAGCAGTTATATGTCAAAAACGATCAAAGCTATGTGCAGAAACAGTATATAGTTGAGTTAAAGATCAAGAATATCGCCAGCGTAACCGGGCAGTTAGGGAGCTCAGGCTTTTAAAAATTGGCTACCCAAACCACAGTTGTGGAAGTAGGGAAAGTAAGGCACTCTTCGAAGGAGTGATGCTAACCACATCACCCAGTACGCCGTTAACGTGTGCCAGATTGAATAGGTTTCGGAAAGAGATATTTCGGCGAGCCCGACTTTCCGTGTCTCAGGCCATTCAGGCCATATTTCTCTCTGTGGAATGCCCTGAACTAATCGATTTTTGTGTAATTTTGTTATCGTGGCTGAAGGCAGAGGAAGGTTTCCGCGTGAATAGGCAATAATAACTGAAGTGCTACTATTTTTTGCCGTATAGGCTCGTCCGTATTTCTATTGACAACCTCTACGCCGTTTATAACCGTGGGAGGGTGCTGTTGTAGCTAATTAAGTCAAGTCTAGGGGTTTCTTCGACTCCTGTAAAGTAGTCATTTTTAAAATTCTGTTAGATATTCCATTTTTGTTAGGTTATTTTAAATTTGTATTTTTATTTCTACCGGTGGGAATTTTACGTATACTCCAATGATCTCGCCCCGTGAATGAGAACGTTTGCGCTGGGCGCAACGCAACGACCAGTAAATATGAAACGCTTTGCTCTTCAGCTCGAACACATCTTAGATGAGACAAGGGCTCGACGGGGGCGTAAACTGCACCTCTTTTTGCTTAATTTTATTATCGTGTCTGAAGGCCGAGGAAGGTTTCCTCGTGAATAGACAATAATAGTTGAAGTGATACTAATTTTTGCGGCATAGGCTCGTCGGTATTTCTCCGTATATTGACGACCTGTAAGCAGCTTATAACCGTTGGAGGGTGCCGTTGTCGCTAATTAAGTCATGTCGGACTTCAACGATTAAGTGAAAACGGATGTTTTCTTCCCATTCGTTCAAAGTTTGAACATGTACGTTGTCTTCGGGTTTCTTCGACTCCTCTGAATTACCATCTTTGTCCGTTTCTGCCGTTTAGGCGACTTTCTTGTGGGATTTCTCTGTCCGGATATTTAGGGAGAACCCCCTTTTACCCTATCAGGTAAGCCCTTGGAAGCTGGTGACCCGCAAACTTCGCTACTTCAAGCTGTAGACTCGTTTTGTCTTGATGTTAGTATTATAATAACTTCATCACGTTACTTTTTATTGTATTGTAAACATTTTGCATGTCGATTTCCTGCACTACCCTCAAGTAGAGCAATTATAGTGCGTTATATGTGTGTGTTTACGCAAGAGTTTGCCTAACAGCCAGGAGTTTTAAGCTTGTCTCCACAGTGAAAGCAAGGGGTACTAATATGTTGGGTGAATCTCGGCCAGTCTAATTAGGAACCAGTATTTACAGAATGTAATACCGTGACGTCACTTTTAGAACATCTTTTCTTTGTAGGAAGAAATTGATAACGGGCCAGTTTCGACCTTCCGCTAATTATTTTACCTATTTTATTGCATGCTCCATATACGGTTACAAATGCACTATTGTGCTTAACTGTACTCTGTACAACCGTATGCATTTCAATTGGTGAGCTAATTAAAACATCATCAAGTGGAGTCAAGGAAAGTTTATGTAGATTTCAACATCATTCCGACGCCTTGGTCACTTTCTTCTAAGTTGGTAGCACTAAGTACCTCTTTAGAAATTATTAATAGATACTCTCTAGGCCCCTCCCCAATGGACTTATATAGAAAAACCTAAGCTTTCAGAGTGGAACCACACATGTGTCCCACTGTAGCTAGCTGAGCACTAGCAATTTGTTTCGAAATAGGATGAATTCTGCAGAAAGCAAAGAATACGAAAAAAACAATTTGGAGAAAACAAGTTATAAGATCCGGAATATAGACACAGGGGCGTGTTATAATGATTTCCGCAACGATAACAAAAATACTTTTAATCGATTCTATAATCGCCAGCGTGGCTGAGAGGTTGTGGTGTCACGGTACGGAGTTCAATCCCCATATCTGGCAACTGGCGGGGCGACTGAGCTTGTAGCTTTGAAAATTGGGTACCAAAACCACAGTTGGGAAAGTAAGGTGGTGGTCCAAGGCGTGATGCTAACCACATAATCCAGTACGCCGTTAACGGTGTGCTAAATGGACTAAGTTTCGGAGAGAGATATTTCGGCGACCCTGATTCGCCATGTCTCAGGCCTCAGTGTGGAATGAAGTGCCCTGAACGAATCGATTCTATTTTAACTAATGGAGATCTTGATACATGATAGAAATTAAAACTTTGTATCAAAATGGTGGAATTTGAATTCAATTTTGCAGTGAATGCGAATATGTACCACATACTTTGATGAAGAAACAAGAAACCAAAAATCAATGATAGACTATGTAATATGCAATAGTAATATCACACTCACAAAAGTTCTCCGTGTCCGCACTCTAAACTTCACAAACACTGAAAATGGTCACGCATTGCTGCTTGTAAAGCTAGAAATTCATTACACGTATAAATCAGTCCAAACGCATCATACCCGGGATAACACAGAAATAGGATCTATAGAAGATGAAAGGACTGAGACAGATTGACTAAGCACATAATAAACAATCCATTTAAATGAGGCATGGTACAAAATAGAAAATAGTATCCTGAATAGTGCGAAAGAAGCTTTAGGGACTAAAATTGTTAAAAAAAAATAACGTTGATAATAAAACATTTTACATCGAATGTTAAATAATTTGCCGAAGGAAAAAGGAAAGCATTTTTGAAATACTAATTACAAAACCCATAAAGGGCTTTACTCAAAACTTCTATCGCAAGTTGTGACAATAAATAATATTACAAATCGAAGGAAACTAGGGGTAAAAATATATTCACGTTTTTAATAATACTGAAACAATAAAAGGAAACACTTGATAATGCAAATGACATAAATTTTCAAACAAAAAAATATTACTGGTGATGGGATTCGAACTTCAGAGCTTGTGAACGAGATTGCGCATTCGATTATATCTCGAGGATTATTTGTAATATAACACACTTCTACCATAAATAACTATTTACTATTGCTCAGTTAAATATAAAATAAAAGTAAATTCTGGGATAAATACCAATTATTAATCTATTTCTCAGTTAAAGCAAAAGCAAACGAAATTTTATTATTTTGAGGTGCCCACCCTGTATATATTTGTCTGAAATATTCTCGGTCTTATACCAGGTAGATATATAATGTGTATACGATTAAATATCGTATTTCTTCAACAAATAGTTTGTGACGGATAGACATAGAGACGGTATTGAGAAAACCTGTTTTACGTCATCTAGGGACCCTGAAACGTGAAGATCTGAAGAAATCTCGGAAGGTCTTTTTTTCGCGATTATAATAGTTCCTTCGTCTTTTAGACGAGCTAAGTAAAAACATCCAGGAATACGAAGTTATAAGAAACTGAGTAAACCTAGACCAGAAGGATTGAATAACATTATTGGGAAATGTTTTTCAAGAAACTAGCAAGTTATTTTTATGGCTGCCAGAAAAAATATAGAGAATTTCACCAAATACAAATTAGGAGTTTAAAAAGCGCATGGAAATAAACATAATATGCTCGAAAGGAGGGGTAAATTAACTGCTCTCAGAATATTTAAGTGAACCTCAAAAATATTAACCAAAGAAATGAACAATACATACCTAAAACCCTAGAAGAGACAAAGGTTAGTAAAGAAAACGTTGGTAGGGTCTTAAGACATAGGAAATCTCCAGGAAGAAACGAAATTTACGAGAAATTTATGACCTACTGCTGAAATATGGCGGTAGGCAACTTATAAAAGAATTAACCGAATTAATAAGAACAATATTGGACCTTCGCTACGGAGCATCGACCTTTCGAATTTCTGCGTCGCAGCTATATTTAGTATCGCCCTAATTTGTGTCTCCTTTTTGTATCGTACAACATTTATTCTGTATCTATTGGTGCCCATTTTTAGTAAGAGTAAAGCCTGCGCTAAGTAAAAATTACTACTTGTATCTATTATTAAGTCAAATAAAACATAAATAAAATTTTATTTTTTTAGTTGCTCACTCTGTATATATTTGTCTGAATTTTTCACGATTTAATGCCAGGTATAAATATAATGTGTATACAAAATATCATCTTCCTCCGACCAATAGTTTTTGAGTTATACCGCCAACAGGCAGACAGGCAGACAGACTGACAGACAGACAGACTGACGGAATTGGGAAAACCTGTTTTTCGTCATCTAGGGACCCTGAAACGTGAAGTTTTGAAGAAATCTTGGAAGGTGATTTTTTCGTGATTACAATACTTAGTTCGTCTTTCAGATGTCTGAAAGAATATGTCAGGTCATTTTGTATTTTAATTAGCCACCTAGGCTTTAGGGCAGCGTGCCCGTATGTTAAACCCTTTTAGTTACTTATTTGGCTTCATCGCCTAATTCCATAATAATGATTTTGCACATATTTGGCCTCAAGCGCAGTATTTCTCGTCATCCGGGGCACCCCTTTGTTGGTACTTTGACAGTCGGGTGTTAACGCTCGCAGGATTTCCGAACCTTCTAGAATTTACGCTGTTGGTGTGACTGCGAGGCTTCGCGCTGTCTTTGTCACCGGAACTTATTTGTTTTATTGGGCGCATCGCCATTGGCTGTCGAGAGCCACGTGGTAACGCCGTTTTGGCTCACGCCACTGCAGGCGTCCTAACGCTGCTTGCAGGGGATTCGGCCGAGAGCCGTCGATCTAAGAGGTCGGATAGTGTGTGTGTTCGTGCGGCGCTTCCGCCCTTGGCGGGGGCGTCAGCCTTTTCCCGTCTCGTGCTGCTTCAGCAAGTGTTTGATAAACTGTTTCGCCTTAAGCGAGAGTGACAGTTCAACTCAGGCCATTGAACAAGGGAGGTGTGTGTGTGTCGTTAGCGGCGATCTTATTACGCCAAGGCGTAGGTGTGATGGAATTCCATGCCCGGTTCTACGTCGTCACGTAAGGGAGTGTTCCCTTTAGCTCGTTGTGCGAGGATTCCGTTGAGGTAGGACATCACTTGGGCTAGTTTTGCCGTCGTAGCGGCGTTTGTTGAAGCGCCAGCCTTTGTCGCCATTTTGGGCGCATCCAGACCATTCACACGTCGGCCGTTTTAGCGGCGAATGAATTGCCACAGGCAACCTGTTTCCCGCCAGCTGGACCGCATGCCGATCTCTTGGGCCGTCACCAATAAAATTAAGGTATTTGTAACCATTGAATCATACTAACTTCTCGTGCGCGAGGTGTGCGCTTAGTCATGTGAATAATTGCTGAACTCTTGGCATACGTGCTGTAAGGCGGCAACGCCAGTTTGGTCGCGGTAAAATTGCATGTGCGCGAACTTGATGTGAAATCTTGTGCACCGTTAAAAAACGTACCCTTCGCATCTTAAATTGTTGTCGCGAAGTGGCGTCGCTCGCTCATTTTTGATCTAATCACTTCCCTCACTTGGGCTTTGCTGTGTTTGCCCAAATTATCATGTGAGCATTTTTATGAAGAAACATTCCCTTTGTGGGACTCATATGTCAAACTGCTTTTGATTTTGTACAGTTATGGGTGTTGTTTAGTAACAGTAGTGCGCCCATCAGCTGATGCTTATCTATAAGAATTAACGCAATGTTTGCGGCACGCTTTGCCGCCCCAATGTAAGAATCGAATAATAGACGCTTAGCTAATTAAGAGACGCTTTATTCTTGGTCGCTTTGTGCATGTTCTGTTTCAGCGTGCGCCCATCATTGAGGAGATAAATGTACGGTGGAGCCAGTGAGATCAGAGCGTGCAGGTAAGCTTGGTGGTGACATTGCCGTGGCTGAAAAAGCCCCACTTCTTGATCTAAGTATTTTTGCCATCACGAAATCGTTGTGTGAGTTTATAATTCACGAGTACCCCTATCGACGGAGTGTCTTGAATACTTCGCCCCCGTCTAACCGCCCAGGCCCGGTTATTCGGGTTAAGACAGGCTTGGTGGCGCCCTCTTTATTTTACCGTTATTGACCGACCCTCTGGCCGTTACCCTTAGATAATCTCGTTAAGAACCCGCCCAACTCCACTGAAAGCCTAGCCGGCCTATCTTGTTGCGGCTGGGTAGCGGCCTAGGAAAACTTTCGTCCCGATTTCGTCCATTACGGCACGCGCCGGCCGTTTCGTTTATGTATGAGCCGGTGCGATGTCGTAAAGTCAGTTCAAGACCGTAACAAATAGTTATTTGCATCTGTATCTTTGGATAACTACATTTTTTTATCCGGACCGAGATTCCTACTCGCTACCACAGGCTTGGCAGTCCACGAGTGTGCCAGTACACCACTTTGGCAGCATAGTTAGGCAAACGCTTAACGTCTGTTACTAGTAACGAGAATGCAAATCCACCAATACATACAAAAAGCGAACAATTCTGCCCGAAAGCTTTTCAATTCTTTGCATTAATATTCTACACAAACTGGTGCAACACATCCTGATGGGTTATGTCATTCTTGATTTATCTTATTTATATCAATTCGGCGTGAAATGACCACGATTTTTGACGATTTGACAACCGGGACGAAAAAGACTCAGTAAACCCACCGACAAAAGAGGAAGTAGACCAAGTGATAAAAACACTAAAAAATTGCAAAGCTCAAGGCATGGCGGCCGAAATGTTTAAATACAGAGGACCAGCGGTAAGAGAAGAAATGATCTCCCTAATAGAAAACATTTGGAAATAAGAAACAATACCAGAAGAATGGAGTACGGCAGTTATATGCCTTATATTTAAAAAAGGAGATAAAGCACTATGTGATAATTATAGGGGCATAGCCTTACTTAATATAGGATATAAGATGATAAGTAAGCTTATAGAGAGGAAACTAAACAGCTGGATGGAAAATACAATGGGCGAATACCAGTGCGGGTTCAATGAAGGTAGGGCAACTATCGACCAACTATTCATAATTAGGCAGATTTTCGAAAAATTCTGGAAATTTAATATAGATGCGCACCACCTGTTCGTAGATTTCAGGCAGGCCTATGACACTATAATAAGGTCGGAACTGGTTAAAAGATTGGATGAGTTTGGGGTACCTAGAAAGTATTAATTAGACTGGTGAAAATGTGCCTGTTGGAAACGAAAACTAAGGTCAGAATACAAGACAACTGACAGAGAGCTTTATGATAAGTAATGAATTGAGAGGGAGATGCAATGTCAACTACGCTGTTTAACTTCGCTTTGGAAAGGATAATAAGAAACGTCCTTATCAACCCGGGAGGAACAATCTATAATAGGCAGTGTCAACTATTGGCATATGGCGATGATTTCAGCATAGTAACTAGAACAACAGACGAACTGAAAGAGGTTGTCAAGTATATGGAGGAAGCAGCAGATACTCAAGACCTCAAGATTAATGTATCTAAAACAAAATATATGATTAACACAAAAGATGTAAACAGATACAAAAATGTTAAGGAAATTATAGTAAACGAAAACCGGTATGAACGTGTTGGAAATTTCAAATACTTAGGCTCTATAATTAATGAAAGAAACGACATATAGTCTGTTTTTTGCTTTATGATTCAGAGCAGGCTTTGCATTTGCATTTTTGTAATAGTGTAGGTAGTTAGTGACAAAGGAAAAAACACTAGTTATGTCAAAAACCATTAGAACTGTCAATGTGTTAACTTATATGCACTATTATACTCAATAAGAGCTAAAATTACTGAACCATTGACATTAAATAAGGTATTGCTTTATTTTAAGTACGTTTATTTAAGCGTGATTGATATCTAACTGTACAGAAACGTCATAAAATTTCTAGACATCTATCTTTTATGTACTAATGTAGAAATAAATATATTATTAATAATTTGCTGATGACTTTTTTTTGTAGAACTGTGTTGTACAAGTTATTATTTATGCTACACATATAACAGGCATTTCAAAATAAAGAGATAATACAAAATACTCTGATAGAACCATTTTCAGAGATATAATTTACCAGAATTTAGGTGGATACACTTCAGGATAATCATCCAGAATCTGATTCAGAAGAGGAATGCAACTCATCTTCCGATTATGTATCAGATTCGTCCAACCTAATAACAGGAGGTATATCATCCACACCAATTTAACAATGTGCTTTGCCCAGTCACTTTATATTAGTAGTTCACAGTGTTCAACGTTTTTTCCATATGTTTGCTGTACACAGTGATAGAGATTTAAGCCATAAATTAGCAATTATGTCTTTTGAGGGAGGCTGAGAATTTATGTCCTTATTATAATAGTTCTTACATAAACTCCATGCCAATTTAATTGGGTTGTATGGACAGTGGTATGGAGGTAATCTAAGAATTTCATGCCCATGTCGTTTTTTGTCAATTAGTATTGCTCTTGGTCAATATGTAAAGTAAAATTAAACTCCCATAATTGGGTGGTTTATCGATAAGAACCGAATTATATGGTGCATCATCCATAATTAACACACATTTTCCATTCAATTTGGCCAAAGCAGGGATTAACTGTTTTTCAACATTGACTAAAAATGTCACCATTGATACATTTATGATAGCCCCTGTCATTATTGTCCGAGTCCAACAGTAAGTCACATCCTGGTAAAGTTTCATCCAAAAACATGAATATACATTTTTCACTATAATTTCGAAATTGTAAATATTTCCTTTAAAAGGCAATCCGCCGAAATGATATGACTCTTCTCACACAATTTTCTTCCATTCACAATTTTGTATTTATATCTCATATTTGTTAATGTGTAGTATAATTTTAAACGACTCCCAGTATAATTCAGTTCCTCCCTTGCACACAGCAATAAATTATCGAAAGTAAAAAATTCCAAATTTTCTTCTTCCTTTTCTTTATTCATGTTATCATTCCGTTATTGCTGGAGTTGTGATTTTGCTTCGTTTCGATTTTTGTGTTGCAATCGAAATCTAGCATTATAAGAAATTGTTAGAAATGTTATATCTGTTTAATTCTTAATACTTACATCGAAGATTTGACCAATTCTTCCAATGATGGCTGTTTTACTTAAGTTACCATTGATATCTTTTATATTAGTAGAACGGTGTTTTATAGCCTCTTTGGTTTTACTATTACCTAATATTGCTTTTTCGTGGCATTTTATTAAGATTTGCTGAAGTGTCAACTTGACAATCCCGGAGATCTGGATTTTGACATTAGTTATATTTTGTAACTAAACTGTTGTACACTGCTAAAATAATATAAATGCAAAGCCTGCTCTAAATCATAAAGCAAAAAAATAGACTATAGAAGAGGAACTAAAGGCCAGAACTTCGGCGGGGAATAGATGTTACTTCGGGCAAGGGATATAATAACCTCGAAAACGCTATCAACTAAAAATAAAATAAAAGTATACAAAACTGCGATAAAACCGGTAGTAGTGACTTATGGGGCGGAATCTTTGTGTTTAACACAGAACGAGCATAAACAGCTAGACAAGTGGGAACGTAAAATATTAAGAAAGATATACGGGCCAGTGTATGAGAACGGTTTGTGGCGCGCCCTAACAAACAGTGAAATCAGGACACGGTACCGTGAAGCAAGCATATCTAACAAGATTAAAAGTATGAGGGTAAGGTGGCTGGGACATGTTAAGCGAATGCAACAAACAAAAGGACCAAAAAAGATACTGCAAAACAAACCGGAAGGCAGGAGAAGCAGGGGTAGGCCGAGACTAAGATGGATGATAGAAGTAGACAAAGACCTAAGAAAAGCTGGAGTTACCCAATGGAAGCAGAAAGCAGCTAACAGAAAAGAGTGGAGGAAAATTGTATCCGATGTCAAGAATGGAGAAGATTAAAACCGCCCCTTAGACAACCACGCCAAAGGTTGAGGCTCGAGTGACGACCGCATCTTGTAAAACAGCAGTCTAGATAGAAACCCTTTCGGGAGGCCATAGCCGAGGCCATCGATAGTTATCGATGGCCTCGGCCAAGGAGTAAGTAAGTAAGTTTTATGGGACCTTTCGTAAAATTTTGGGTTGGTTGCGATTGATTGAGGGGTTGCGGCAAAAATTTCAAATGTCTAAACCGGCCCGGCCGAATGTAAATATCTATAGTGTGTCTTGGTTTTTCCTGTATATGCGAAGATGTTGTAATCTTGTTCCGGCCGAACCTGCCATGTAGCTACAAAAAAAATTTTTTTTTTGAAACGATATGGAAATGTCTATACGTCTTAGCTCTTTTGTTAAGATCGGCACCTTTTTGAGGTGAAGAAGACTCCTATCAATTATGATATGTTTTATCGGACTTTTTCCACTGTCTAAGGTGTATATCACACGACGTTTCGGGAGTTTTGATCTACTGCCGCTTCAGGTGTAACTAGGAACACCTGAAGACGGGAGTAGATCAAAACTCCCGAAACGTCGTGTGATATACACCCTAGACAGTGGAAAAAGTTCGATACAACATATCATAATAGACCGCAAAAACATTTGACACATACGATAAAATTAATGGTGCATATTTTGAATACTTACATTCGTAGTGAAATGGGATTAACTTTTGCAGAAAAAAGTTTTTTGTGTCCCTTGTGATTAACATTTCTCCCGAAATATTTAGCAAGTTCTGCCATCTTGCTGTTTAGCCATGAAAATCTCTCGTTTAAAAGCAGCACAAAAGCACAAAACTGCAGCTCCACGAAAACTGTAATTATTGGACAAACATATGCAATGACTTCTCCTACTGATATAACCGTCACTACTTTTGTGAAAGTCAGTATGTCTAAAATAAACAACCACACAATGTATGCCCACAAAGCAAGCGTACTTAGAGATAAGTAGATTTTGTTTTTTCTATATTTTTCCATTATGTCAAATTCGAGATCCAGTACCTTTAACTGTTTATCTACTAATGATAAATCATTAACAACACCTATTATCTAGAAAATAAAGCATTGAAGATAGTTTTATAATTAAAATGTGCTTCGACCTCACTTTTTTTCTATAAATGCATGCGAAAAGCATCCCTCCGCACATATTTATAACGCTCAGATGTGTATGGAGGTAGTCGGTTACTTTAGTTATAAGAGCGTGCCCATCTGCTCGATTGCTCAGAGAAAAGAATGCAGAGCCACCCAAAAAAAACATTACAGAAAGGCTCCAAATTAGATCTAGCACTGATACTACATTGGAACTACTTCCACTTAAACTGAACGGAGTAAATCCCAAGATTTTTGTTGAGTAAAACGCCGGCTTTAGAACGGAGTGAATTGTATTGGGCTTGAACATCGTACTTTTCGTATAGATTCGCCGCAGAATGAGAAAGTAGAAAAAACAGTTCGCTATACAATTCTAAAACACGCAAACGTTTACCTGTGAGTTATAAATTATGCATTGCGACTTAAACGCTTATTGACGGATTTATTAAGGTAACCACCACGCCGTCGATATTTTACATGAGTTACAGATTATGCGTGTTAAGGCTCACACATTTTTGTTTTATGCCCATACCGTTTATTACTAAAATTTGTCAGGTTGATTTTTGTTTTGTCCTGCGATAAAATTAACTAAGTAGAAGAAGATACGCAGCTTTACGGAACTGATTGTGCTGTAGAAATGTAGCGACCTACAGATGGCGCGTCTCTCGCCGTTTTTACCGAAACTTTTTCAGTTTGCCGGCAACAGCTGTCGTGCGAACATCTAGCTTTGGTTGGATCGTGCTCTGCAGGGCCCCCGCAACCGCGCTTGCAACGCATGCGCGGGCGCCGCTCTAAAGGGGCGCCAAACCGGAGATTTGTATACAGTTTGAATTTTTATTTCATACTGATGTCAAAAATGACATTTTTCGGATTATTTATGGTACAAAAAATGGAACATTAAAATCCTAGTACTTTAAAGTAAAATTTTAAAATTCAAGTACGTGTTCCTGCATTCAATGTCAGGTTACAGCATATGCTGCTACAAGAGTATCGCCGTACCAATTATTGTAATAATAGTCCGCTGCAACGAATTGTAGGAACTGTTAATAAGACAAATAAAGCTGATATTATTGGAATACCATTTAACACTTTTATTAGGCATATAAAATCTTTATTTGATATGTAACCCAGCAACCCTGCATGCATGTTTTTTTTCGTTACTGTTATTTTATTTTCTTTATATGGTAAATATTAACTTTTGTTGTATTTGGCTGTTTTTTTAGTATAATATTGTAAATGGTATAATCCGTTGAATAAACCTTATTATTATTATTATTAGGTATTATTAAAATGATACGTCAGTTGTTGACATGAAATTTGAAATGATTTACAACTTTTTATTTAAAATTCATTAAACTTGCAGTATGAAATAAACCGTTGTATTCACCACGAACGAAAAGTGTTTTTACAGGTCCTCGCAAGTAATTCCAATTTTCTGGTCTTTAAAATGCCACTTTTCGTTCTAGATAAATAAACTACTATTAATTTTTCAACAATTTCAAACGATTCCAATGAACAAAGCACTAAGGCACTAAAGAAATTATTTTTTTTTATCTCAATTCATAATATAATGTTCGTTGACATAATGACCTATTCCTATTGTGACAGAAAACATTATATTTTTGTAATCTAATAGCTATTCCTTTAGCTTTAATTATTAAATATAATAAAATCGATTGGTTAGTTAATTCTGTGTGCAATATGCAATACCCTGAATAAAAATTATGATAATCTTTTCGAGGAATAACTTGCTCAAGCTGGAAAACTAGCAGCCGCTCTTGACATAGAGCAAGGTTTTCCTCCGTTAAATACTGTTAGACGAAATCAAAATTGTTCGATTATGAACAGAGGTATGAGACACCTCAAGATCCAAAAACCACGCTTAAAATAAATTTATTTTTTAAAAATAATTGATCAAACACTAAGTTCTTTAAATAGTAGATTTGAAATTATATCTGATTATGAGAACGTTTTTGTTTTTTTAGTGATATTTTTAAATTAAATGAAGAGGATTTTTTAAAAAGCTGTCGTGCTCTACAACAAACGCTAACTAATCAGAAAAAGAAGGAGACTAAAGTAGAAGAAAATGATTTATTTAACGAGATTAAAGCCCTAAGGTTGTTTTCATTACCTGAAGCGTCAAATCCTT
Source organism: Agriotes lineatus (assembly GCA_940337035.1). Classification (NCBI taxonomy): domain Eukaryota; kingdom Metazoa; phylum Arthropoda; class Insecta; order Coleoptera; family Elateridae; genus Agriotes; species Agriotes lineatus. The sequence continues at coordinate 193,047,921 of OW679194.1, read as the reverse complement.
TCGACTTCTACAATATATATTTGAAAACAATCTAACCTCATATCTACCAAATATTACCATTACATTAAGAATATTGCTTACTTTACCTGTGTCTGTAGCTTCTGGTGAGAGATCCTTCTCAAAATAAGTAATAAAAAAAAGTATTTGCGGTCTACCATGTTACAAGAAAGATTATCTGGTTTGGCAATCTTAGCTATAGAGCAAGAGATCCTCCATAAAATTCATTTTGGCAATATTATAAAAGAATTTGCAGCAGCCAACTCCAGAAAAAAACCTATTTAATTTTTGGATGATTGAATGTTTTATTTGTTTATTGTTTGGTTTGCTTTTTCCTTTGTAACAAATTTAAAAAAGAATAAAATTTTAGTTTTTAAAATCTGTGTTGTTTTATTACAAAATTAAAATAAAATGTGTTTTTGCATTTCGCTCAAATGTTTAAACAGCTACAAGAATATTACAGCAAACCAGGAAATTTAAAAAACATATGTAACAGCTTAAAGTTTTTATGCTTCAAAATATTATTTATATAAGTACTACATACAGGGTGTTATGAAAATGAGTGCAAATATTTTAACCAATGATTGAGCTCACCAATTTCAACAACTTTTCTATTTATCGTTTTTCATTTAATCGCATATTTTTTCAATCATTTATCTCCCCTAAATTTGACAAGCCGCTTGGTAAGCAAATCTACGTTAAAGGTAAATGACACAAGGTATATTATATAACTGCAAAGTTTTTGCGCAAAAAACATGCGGTTTAATAACTTACCTACCTCAATTAATTGATAAGGTACGTTGCTGATCATATGTGAACTAAAGGTTTTATCAGTAACTATGCAGTTTTTACTGGTTTGCATATCAAAGAAATGTTTTTTGTGTTCTGTTCGATTAAATTGGGATGCGCAAATTGCAGGCTTTTAGAAGAAGATAGTTTTTTATTTTTTTAATTTTTGGCAGGTTTAAAATATATATATCTTTATCAGGAGAAACTAAAGCTGTAGTAAAGTAATAGGTCTATATTCTCTGATACTACGACTATGTTTTTATTTGATGCATTGAGAGTTGTTGTAACTATTAACCGATCAGCATCACTTTCAGCTTGAGAGCAGGGATATTATTTGCAGCTAAAGTTTCTTTTGAAAAATCAATAAAACGACATGAAAGACATTTGCCAGAAGTTTTTCTTGATACAACTTTAAAAACCTGTCCCTTTCAAATCGAATATCTGGTGCAGTTTTCGTTTTTAGACGTCGGTCTCTTTCAGCACATTTTATTCTATGTTTCTGATAATCGACAAAAACACTTGCTTTTTCGATAATTACGTACAATAAAATTAATTTATCTAAAATTGCACCATACTGTTGAACAAGTTGCCATTTGTTTTTATGTAATAACATTCCTCCGTCCGTCACAAACAGAAAAATCTATTAATTCAGTAATATCTTTTGGAAATTCTACAAAGAGGTTGTAGAAAACACATTTTTAGGCGTTGGAATTTAAACGTATGTATTCGTATGTTATATTTAAATCTATTTAATCTATTTAAATTTGAGTTAATTTAACAATTTAGAATTTTATTTGTATATAATGTTTATTAAATAATAATAATAATAATCGTACAGAATAAAAATTAACCTTTTAATGCTATATTTATAATTACTGAGTAATTCAGAAATAAAGCTCTTTTGCCGCTTTAAAGACGTTATTTTTAATTTTTGATAATTTTTAACATACAATTTGAGATCAGCGACCCAAAAAACCCTATATAGATAAGAAATAAAGTTCGAATAAAAAAAATACGCTTTTTCGCCATCTTGGATCCGCCATTTTGTGTTTTAGTTGAGTTTTAATGTCAAATTCGTAATCAGCGACCCCAAAAACCCCTACACATCTAATAAAAATAAAAAATAAAAATAAAAAATTAGATCCTTGACGCCATTTTGTAGACGCCGTTTTTGTTTTTAGACCAATTTTGAGGCCAGATTCGTAATCTGTGAACCCCAAAACCTTATGTTATCAAATGTCAGGCAATGGTTTAAATAAATAACGAAGTTATATTTTTTTTAATTAAGAATATATTAAAAAACACTTATTTGTTAATAACAATTGAAAAAATAAAAAGCACACCTTCTCACATATGGGGAACTTTTCTATAAACTTTTTCCGAAATAATAAAAAAAAAATATTATGTGTTTTTCTCCTATTTGTTTACACTTGTCTCTTTTTTAAACTTTGACGTTTTTATACTATTGGAGAAATTACTTTCTAAATATTCGTATTGTGAACGATTAACCTGGGTTTTTCCAATAAAAATAAGAACTCAAGTAAATGAACAGGGGAAACCAAATATTTTGGAAATTGATAGTGAATCTAGTTTTCCCATATTTCGCCGTTAAAATACAAATACCTACGAAACAAATAGATATTAACATATGTATCGTTGGCAACGCGTGCCGTATTATTAAAGAACGTTGGCGATAGGGTCAAAGCATTGAAAGTTACATTTATAAATGGCTTAGCGTCGTAATCTTTGTTATTGGTTTATATATGTTCACTGCCTAACTGATAACACAAAGTGCAACTAAACAAAAGATAAACACACCGTGGCCAAAGAAAGGAAGTTGAGATATTTCGCGCGAACGGCGGCGGCGCCACGATATTGTGAATCAGTTGCTAGATGCGGGGGCCGCGGGTAGCAAGGAGATGCAGTACAGATTTTAACGTTGTGTTGCATATCTTTATACTTCTTTAATCAATGATAGAACTATATTTACGTACGGGCTTGCTTGAAAGTATTGTCATTGTAGCTAGCAGGATGTTGCTAGTATTATAATAACGACGGATTCATTTATTTGATTCTGCACCAGTGTCACTTTGTAAAATTTATTGCCACAAAAAATATTATAGGTTTCAGAAAAGAAAGCATAAATAATGTATATGTTATTGGAAAATGCATTGCGCACAAATAGGTTAATATTTAGCGTATTACTATTAGTTAATATATAATCTATTGCAATTAGGACTAAAAGTTAATATGAGTACAACCGCAATATAAGTTAATTAAAACAACTAAATATGATGAATAAGATGCAGTTGTCGTCTAAAAGTTGGAGAGGCTGTACTCCGTTTAGGAGTTCGGCCTGAAACTGGACGGATGAGGGGCGCCGATTATCTCTTCTGAAAGCCAATCGCCTACCACACCTCTAATGGGTGATATGGTTAGCATCAAGCATCACACTTTCAGTTGTCGTGCACCTACTTGATATAAATAACTAAAATGAGATAAAAACCGATTCCTTGAACACCTTCAAATTGCGTAAGCAACATTACATTTTCCTATGAAACAATTTTGAGTGCTAACGTATCTACATGCTAATTTGAATTGCAAGATCTAACATCAAGACAATACTAATAATATAAAAAAACCATAATAAATAATTCGATCACGTGTCAAATTGATAAATCATATCAAACTTGAAGGGAAAACAACTCTATATAGATTGATTTTCAATCAGCATGGAAACTACAAATCCTAAACTTTAAATACCTTACTTCCATGTTAGCTTTTGTATACGTTTACAGCGCCTCTGGAGTTTGAACGGCAATTTTGTATTTTATAAAGAACAAAATGCTCACAATTATTGCTTATACATAATGCTATGATTAAATTCAAAATCGGTACCCGATGAAGATGCAGATGTTTGGAGTTGCTTGTGATATGGAATAATTCCTAAACAACCATAAAAAAATAAAAGCAATTATAAATAACGGAAAAACATGAATATCGACAATTTTGTTAATGTAGGTATATAGTTTACATATTCGTATGAAGTCACAGGTTAAAAGTTAAATGTTACAAGTTAAGTAATGCTAATCGTCTTGCGTTCCATCTCTGGGGTTGTTCAATATAGTATAACGATAAAGCATTTGATTCATGAATACCACTTGAAGTCTGCAAATGATTGGCAGATCTAATCTGCTCATTAGGTGCTGCAGATTCTCTATAAATAGCTTGTAACAGCCAAGCTTGGTTTTCAGGCAACAAATACAAACACAATTTATTAGAAACAAGTTGGTAAAAATATAAAGCAACTTACATTATATGTACAGATGGTATCGGTACACAAGCTTCTCTTCAAATTTAACGTATTTTACCTACGCCCTAGGTACGCAATAAAAAAATGAGCAAGAGCTCTTAAACCCAAACGAACGTTTTAGACTAGTGATGCCGACAATTTAATTGTCACAAAGGTAGATTTTCTTTGTTAATAATTACTGTTATTAATTTATTTAAGAACTTATCTTAGATTATTTCGGAGGTTTTCACGGCCATTGTCATTAAGTAACAAACTCTTCTTCAGAAGAGTTTTGCCTCTGGCGTGGTTTACACTTGAGTTACCGTGCTTTTCTATCCCTTCCCTAGCAAAAGAGCATCGCCTCTGGCGTGGTTTACAAGTTGAGTTACCGTGCTCTTTTGCTTTTCCTCCTGATGAAGCCTCTTACGAAAGTGGGCGAAAAGTTGAGTTCTTCGACCTCAATGATGACACGGTCCGATACTGGAGTCGTTTGTTACTTAAGAACTTATCTTTCCGAATTTACCACGGGCAGTGATAAATCATTATAATTTTGACAAATAACATTCCTTAAGTGCGTTGCCTTTAAGAAATAACCCTTGGCTGCTCCTTAGGTTAGCTATAAGCTATAGAATGATTATTACTGCCTGTGGTTAATTATAGCTGATTATTTCCTTCATATTCATAATAATGCGTAATCACTATGGTTTCTGTCAGTTTAACAATGACAAAAATTTAAACATCAAAATTTTACCGCGGTTAAATTTTTGTCAAAATTTAATCGTTTGTGCATAATTTTAACATGATTCTTAAAAGTGCTTCATCAACTGAATTTTATCTATTTATTCAGGAAATAATCACTCCGAACTTCCCGCGTGCATGTAAACTAGCCTGAATAAATTTTGACGATATTCTGCCAGAATGTTTTGCTCTGAAGGAATATATCACGTATATTTTCAGTAATAATGTATTAAGGGCAAATGCTTTTGCCGGTAAAAATGTTTTACGAAAGTATTTTGTTTTGGCAATGTCACAAGACAAACTAACTTGATCAAATTCCCGAGTCGAGGGGCATTGCCAAAAAAACAACGAATCTTAAGTAAAACATTTTCCGAGCAAAATCATGAACCCGAAATACATTTTGTGGACTATTTCCCAAATATCGGTTCATTTTGACATTTATACTGATGCGCAATGACAGTTTAAATGACGTTTCTTAAATACCACCTTGATTAAAGCAACATATTTGGTGGTTGCCGTGGATGCAAGTGGCAAAACAAACTGACAAAATCCCAAGGAAAAATTTCGATTTTTTGCCACTACAAAAACACATGATTGGTTGAATTTTAAAAAAGCATGGCTTTTCATTGGATAATAAGAGATGTGGGAAATAGTCCGCCCCAAAATCCCTCGTGCTACGCACTCGAGATTCTTGTTGAGCGGCAAATTCACTTGACAAATTTCTTAGCAAAACATTCTGACAGAAAATGTCAAAATTTAATCGGGTATTTTAATGCACTTGGGATATTATTGTTGATTATTTCCTTCATATCTATAATAATGCGTAAGCACTATGGTTTCTGTCAGTTTAATAATGACAAAAATTCAAACGTCAAAATTTAACCGCGGTTAAAAATGCGTCAAAATTTAATCGCCTGTGAATAATTTTAACATGATTATTAAAGGTGCTTCACCAACCGAATTTTATCTATTTATTCAGGAAATAATCACGCTGAACATTACGAGTGCATGTAATCTAGCCTGAATAAATTTTGGCGATTTTCTGTCAGAATGTTTTGCTATCGAGAAATATATCTCGTAAATTTTCCGCCCCAAAATCCGTCGTGCTACGCACCGGGATTCTTGTTGAGCGGTAAATTTACTTGACAAATTTCTTATCAAAACATTCTGACAGAAAACGTAAAAATTTAATCGACTTATTTAATGCACTTGGGATATTACCGTTGAAAATTACAAGTAAAATTGGTGGGTAGTTGTGGACAAACAGCAAGTCAGAACTCCTTCTCTGTTTATCTATAGCAGTGTTTTTCAAACTCTTTCGTACCGCGACCCCTCTACAAGCAGAAAAAATATCGCGACCCCCCTGACCACAAAATAGCCAATGACGGTTCGAAGCGTTCAGTGGTCAGCTGTTTCATTCAACGTTAAGTGAAGAACAGTAAAGTAGTCTTACGTTTTTCCCCCTTAATTATAAATAATATAAATTAATATTTTAAAATAAATAAATACATAATCTACCATTTAATTATTTAATAATAGTAATTTTCGATACAAGTGCGTAAAGCTAGTCTTTAGTCACGTGTGGGGCAGAGTTAAAACTGGAGCGTTTTAAGCCCCGCGAGTGACTAAAGATGCATATCTTGCTGATTTCTTTGACCACCTAAATATTTTAAATAAGAGTCTTCAAGGGGAGAAGAAAACATTCTAACAGCTAAGCATAAGATTAATGGATTCATTAAAAAAATCGTTTCTGGTCAACGTCTCTAGAAAAACTTATGATTGAATCTTTCCTTGTGTTCAGAAGATTGTCGAAGAGATTTCAACTGATCAGTCATTGGTCATTAGCGATAACATTCCTAACATGGTTGTGGGATTGCAAAATTTAAACCAGCAACAATTGAGTTACTTTCCAGCAGAAGAGTAGTATCCATCTTTTCCCATTGCCAGGGAAAAGATGGATACTAAATCTTTATCTGGATATGTCAGTGGAACTGGCAGATCTCACCACAAGGATGAAAGAAAAACTTATGGAACTTGCTGCTGACCATGCTTAAAATAGAGTTTCATTCGCAGGAGATTGACGTTTTCTGGTTAAAAAGAAAGGTACAATACTCAGAGCTTGCAAAAGATGCTTTGAAATTACTAGTGCCATTCGCCACATCCCACCTGTGTGAGCTAACGTTTTCTTTAATGGTGGATATAAAAACGAAGAAAAGAAATAGACTCGAGTTTGAAAAGATTTGATTATTTGCTTCTCAAATATAGAACCACGATTCGAAAAATGTTGAACGAAAAACAGGTACACCCTTCTTGTTGATGCATTCAGGTATGGGTGTGTATTTTTTAATTTTCGAATTTCGAATAAAAGGTTAAATCATTTTGTTGGTTGTATTTCTTTTCTGTCTTTTTTAAATTAATTTTTTTATGGTCACCAGCTCGCGACCCCTTTAGAACTGCTTCGCGACCCCCCTGGGGGTCGCAACCCACAGTTTGAAAAACACTGATCTATAGTAAACTGAATGAGAAAAGAAAATTACTATAGGCCATTCAGTAAACACAAAAACATTAAAAATTTTTTGAAGTTGGCATATATGTAAAATTGTTGTGCTAGGGATTCTGTATTTTGTTTTGCACAGGTTTCCACACCTGCATAAAGTTGACTTCGAATTTAAAAATGACAATTAATAAATCTCATTATTTCAGTGTCAAATTATATATTATTCTGGAAATTCTTGCATGAAGTTTTATAAAATGTAATAACAATACCTATTAATAAATTCTACATCAATAGTATCCAACATAGTATTTGTTTAACATCCTTAAAAGTAGTTATGACAGATACTAATTAAATGTCACCTATTTGTTTTAGTAACTTTTTGTAAGTACATTCCTAGACAAAAGATGCATTTTGGGAGTACACTCATAAAATTTTAGAAATCAAAGGCCACTCTGTGTTTTTATGTTTAGTGAACAGACTATAGAAGATTGAATGTAACTGCATCTTAAAATTTTAATTATTCAAATGTCATATTTCCATTGATCAGTGTCAAATTAGATGTTTTGTTACTTACTTTTAATTTCTTCTTTATCATGCTGAAGCTATTTAACGACCAATATAAAAACTCCAGGTACGGTGGTAGGTGGTGAGACCAGCGAGGTGTTTATGATATACGACATAAGACCGAAGATAAGGTTAATTCTGAGAGTGTCTAGACCCGGCGCAGACGTCAATATCGCTACAAGAGCCCCAATGATCCGATATGTCAATTACTTCGCAAAAAACAAGACACTCCACTCCGAATTGCGATCTGTTCGAGTGACTGTACGTATCAGCGTTTGAATCGCACTTCTCGATTTAGCGTTTATTCTCTAGGTTTAACCCACTGCTCTATTGCACGTGTGCATAAAAGGCAGTGGCAGCGTCAATCTTTTAAACTGACCTAACAAGTAGGAATTTTGGACGTATCTAACGGGTATATTTTATTTGAACAAATTATTTGTGAGATTGGTGCCGTGTTTGCTGCCTTCGCGTATTCTCGAAAAGTTTTATAAGAAGAGCATTGGAAATGGGAATTAAGAGGAGGTTATGTCAAAAAATAGAAATGACATTTTATTTCAAAATTTATGTTTATTGTAAATTGCAACACTTTTACTCGCATTCTGGAACATCAATTTTGCTTCTAAATAGACAGCGAGACCGTAAGTTTTGCACAAGGGCAGCTGTATAACACAAAAGCAGTGTCTTGAATTACTTCACATTCTTACATTACAGCTTCTGTGCGTTTGGTACTTGTTAAAAGAAGATGTGCTTAGAACGCAGACTTTCTTAATTGAACAATATTTTTGTAATTTGTAATTTGGAAATGTCTTCTGATAGTGGCCATGAAGGCAAACTGGCAAACGCACTGTTTATAGTACAAGCTCATACATTATTGAACATTTTTATTCATCATCTTCTAGGTATAAGGTTATAATAAGGTTGATTTTGGGCCCATAAAGTGCCTCATAATTCACTAGTGAGATAAAAACATTAAGCCACTAGTGATATAAATGTAGTGTATGCCATATTCTAGGTTAGACAGTAACAGTGCCACCAATAGTGCACTTCAATACCTCTAAACGTGTAACAAGGATCTAAAGCGACTCTAATTATAAATTTATTTGATCTTCCAATTAATTATCACTTTCACTTATTACCGCTTTTAATACAAAACACAGGTGCTTTTTTTGTATTTATTGTGTTGTTAGATAAAACTTTGTATGGCACGAGTGCGTTATTCACTCATAATTCACTCGAAGGAAAAACCCACTCAACCTGGGTCCTCGAGGGCTCAACTTTTCTTTTGTGGGTTTTTTGTAATATAACACATTTTACCATAAATAACTATCATGTGCTTACAGTGAGATACATTCTAATTTATTTTGAACAAAATATGCTAGACTATTCAATTCACCTGTCATCTGTCAAAAAGTAACCAATGAAAATCCAGAATTCTGACGTTTCTTGACCAATCAAAAAAATATCAGTGGATATATCTTCCTAGAAGGTATTCAAGTGACTATTTTTAACAAATGCTATTTTTATTAGAAAAAGTCAATATTAGTGTTCTGTTACTATAGAAATTGCGTAGTTTGTTGCTAGATTTACTGAAAACTAATTTGAAAAAGTAGTTTGGTTCATTAAATAGTCCCTCGAATACCATTCTTAGTCAAAGTTAAGTAGATTATTTTTGCGGTGGTATCACTACTCATGTCCATTGCGCTTTGGATTAGGACTCGTGCTATCGCACTCGTCCTAATCGTACCAAACCGCAATGGACCTTCGTGACACCACCACAAAAATAGTCGACATAACTTTGACTACTCATGGTATTATAAGTGAGTATTAGGTCTCTGCTGTCAAATTTAGTAAGGTGCTTTTATAATTTCCATTGGCAATTCCAATCTCAAACTGTAATACTATTACCAGATATGTTGTAGCCGCTGCGACTATCTGAAAATGTAGTATAAGTTACAAGATCAATTTTAAATCAATTGATTAAATATACGTACCGTAGCTAATAATGTTTCATCGATTATAAATAGTCTGCAAGCATTAAACTTTACATTTTGGTGCAGTAATTGTAAGGAAAAGCAGGTAACCTGAAAAATAAGTTGATTTAGTTTAATAGTACAAGATGTAAATCAAATTGCATAAAAAACTTAAATTATAAATTGTTCTCAGACTTTTTGAACCAGAATAACTGTTGAAATATATCTTTCTATAATTTTTAAACTAATAAATACATTGGAGTGGATGAACCAATAGACATACTTGCTTCTTAGGAACATTTTCGTGAAAGCTTAGCCTGAGGATTAATATAAATATTTATTTGCGTTGAGTTTCCTCATGATTGTATTTAAATTTAGGCCAATCAATAGAGACATTCTACCTTGCAAAAGGTCAGGCAAAGTTCTAATTTAGTATACTTGTAGAGTCGCATATCCTAATCGACATACTAAGTTTGCGACCTTGAAAAGGCGCCGCTTGCAACGCCATCTTGATAAAAAGGTACCAAAACTCAGTTTTTCGTATATATCTCCTCTCCTCTGCCATCTAGGCTGAAAATAGTTTTTACAAGAATTGTAGGAAACAAAATTGCCTACAACTTTTGTCTGAAACTTTTTTTTGTCAGATGAATAATTCACGAGTTGCAGCTACGTAAGGCGGAGCAAATTTTCGAAATTTGCGAAAACGCTCCACTTTTCGTCGAAATTTCGGTTAATATCTATTAATTGTTATCTAATTCAAGTTTTTACTCATTTTCGCACAACAGTGCGAATGTAGATAGCATTCAATTTAGAAACAGCGTTCATGTCATAGATGGTGGATATTTGTTGCATAGAGTGGTATGGCGTCGCAACGAATCGTTCGGATCGATTTGCACAAATTACGTGCAGTACGTCCAAAGACATTACGATTCGAATACAGTTGTTGTTTTTGATGGGTATCCAACTGATGCGGCTACCAAGAGCACGAAAAGTGCAGAAAGACTTCGCCGATCAAAAAGAAAACTTCCGCAGACGTACATTTCGACGAGTCGATGGTTCCAACTGTTTCGCAAGAACGATTTCTAGCGAACGAAAAAAATAAAATTCGATTGATTCCGATACTAAAGAAGAAATTCGAGGATTTCAATTTCATAGTGAAACAGGCTACAGAAGATGTAGATACATTGATCGTCAACACAGCGATCGGAATGTCCTCATCTTTTGATTCCGTTTTCGTAGTTGGAGAAGACATAGATCTTCTATTTCTGTTAACAACTCTAGCAAGAACCCATCCCAATATTTACTTCCGAAAGCCAGGAAAAAGAAAGACAGTAGAAAAAATATACTCTCCCCAAAGTCTACAGCATGGAGAAGCAGTGGCAGACAACATACTGTTTTTACATTCATTCAGAGGTTGTGACACTACGTCTTCTCTGTTCAACCAAGGGAAAATGAAGTTCCTACATATACTCCAAAAGTACGAATACCTGAGCCAAACTGTAGAAGTCTTTAAAGAGCCAAATGCCGATCCGGAAGTCGTAACTAACGCATGGGAAAATTTCCTAATCGCGCTTTACGGAGTTCCAAAAGAAAACGTCACTTTGGATTCTCTTCGTTTTCAAAATTTTGCAAGATCCGTTACAAAAAATAAGTTCAATCTTGCTGCTTTACCACCTACAAGAGAAGCTGAACGTCAACATTCTCTTCGGATCTACCACCAAGTTCAGAGTTGGTACGATATAACAAACAATCCAGAAGAATGGGGATGGCAAAAAAGCAAATTCGCACTCACTCCGGTAACAAAGACAAAAGATCCTGCTCCTGAGGCACTACTGAAATTTATTTCATGCAAATGAAAAAAGAATGTGGTCGAGCGTGTGGTTGCAGAAAAACAGGCTTGAAATGCTCTGTTATCTGCACATTCTGTAATGGTGACTCTTGCGGGAATGTTTCACAGATTTTGATAGACGCTGAAGATAATTAGACAAATGAGACATTAGTTGACAGACTACTGACGTTTGGCGATGAGGATGACGATGAAACCGCTGAAAAAGAATCAGAAAAGGATGAGAGCGATTCTCAAGAAGATGTCGAGATCACACAATCTGGACCATCTAAGGCATCTAAAAGAACTCAAAGACGTAAGTAAAGTCGTGGATTAGGCCTACTGGGGATACCACATAAAAAACGCGCCGCTTACTCTACCCCATGCTGGCGTGGAAATGAGTAAAAACTTGAATTAGATAACAATTAATTATTAACCGAAATTTCGTCGAAAAGTGGAGCGTTTTCGCAAATTTCGAAAATTTGTTCCGCCTTACATAGTTGTAACTCATGAATTATTCATCTGACAAAAAAAAGTTTCAGACAAAAGTTGAGGGCAATTTTGTTTCCTACAATTCTTGTAATAACTATTTTCACCCTAGATGGCAGAGGAGAGGAGATATACACAAAAAACTGATTTTTGGTACCTTTTTATCAAGATGGCGTTGCGAGCGGCACCCTTTCAAGGTCGCAAACTTAGTATGTCGATTAGGACATGCGACTCTACAAGTATACCAAATTAGAACTTTGCCTGACCTTTTGCAAGGTAAGCCCTAATTTATGTCTCTATTGACTGGACTAATTGGTTAAAATACAAATCAGTTCGTGGAATTACTATAGTTTGAACATTATGTAAAGACAGTGGGGCTCTACTCTGTAAAGTGGAAACAATGAAAATCACACCATGAACCTGTAGCGCAAACCACACAATTGTAACGAGTTTACGAATTAAAATTATTGATGCGAATTCCCGTATTCTAGTTTTATAAAATTTGTTATTAGTTACTCCAATTGGACATTTAGTGCTCCCGTTACAGTCTCCAGATTTATTAGTATAAATAGAATGGTACGGAATGAATATACAATTGCACATCTACCTAGCATTCGGGAGGTCGTGGGTTCGATTCCCGCGACCGTCTGCCTTGATTCAGGTTTTTAGGTGGTTTTCCTGAGTCAACAGAGTACCTTCTCTGAGGTGAATACGGGACAGTATTTCTCCACCTTTCCTGACCTTTCTTCTAGTCTCCACCCCTTCTTTCTCTCACCCATCTCGAGTTTCCCGTTCTTGGCTGAAGAGGGACGGAAGGTCCCTATAGCAGCCCGCCCCCAGTTGAGGGAATTGAAATAACCTTTACCTTCAGCTAAACCTATATCCTAGAAATATTGACTAATCAATATCGTCGAAGACGATTTCTGACAATTTCTAGAAACTCTATGCAGAAAGGTTAGGCAATACACTTTTGTTTCGGTGTCCCACGCGCAATAAGCCTGTAATTTGATGCACATATAGTAAATTTTTTTTCTATGATACTCTTCAAGGTCAACTTTCTAGGGGATAAGTTGCATTCCTGCAGGGTCCCTAGTTTTAATAATGTTGGTACATAGATTTTTAGTTCTTTTCTTTCACTAAAAAAATTATTGTCATTTTGACAGATATGTCATAATTTAATATAGCTTGCTTCATTTTTGCATTATAAGTATTTCTTGGTTTTCTTTTTTTATCCGATTTTATTGGTGATGATGATGACTCCTTGTTTAAAAAAGTAATTTGTCAAGAGTTCAAATTAAGAAACTTTGACATTCAAAATTGACACATAACCATAATTTTGAAAAAGTTCTACCAACACGAGGTATAAAAATGTCCTAGCGTTTTAATCACATGTCTACCCACAGTGTAACACTGACAGTTATTATAGAAAAAACCGTACTTTACCTGGCAAGGACGGGGATTACAAAATCTTTTATCTTTTAATCCCTTCTACTTTCGTGTGAAAGCGGTATTTAGTAATTTCACTAAGATATCTTGCAGTTGAAAGTTTTAAAAGCAATGCGTGGCTGTATGTACTTTGTACTACCAAATTTGTTTTTATTTTATATGGTCATATACAAGGTGTTGATTCAGATTTGAAAAATAGGCTTTTAACGTGCAAAATTAAGCGATTGCATTTATTGAGAGCAAAATAGCGCATAAATAATTTGTTCGCCTTTAAAAACTGCATCTAATTAGTAATTTAACATTTTTAAATATTGCCAGAAATTTCCTTCAAAATAAGAAAAACTTGACTGAGTTAATATTGGATAGCAATCTTTAATTTCGCATTTAAATCCCTATGTCTCAAGACGGAATCAACACTGTATTCACTTTAGAAAAATTAATATCACTTTCTAGTTTAATGATTATTATTATTACTAAATAATTTGTTTAGTTACCAAAGGCTCTTAAACATACAGAAAACATATTTATTTTTGTTAAAATTTGCTCTTTTTAGTTTTTACCAACGAAGGTAAGGCGTGCAATCTATAACGTACACATAAAAATTACTTTGAAATTTACTATGTTATTCATACGAAGATTTTTATTTAATTAAATTACAGGATGGAAATGAGATTTCTACGAGGCATCTTAAAGAAAACGCGAATTGATAGAATATGCAATAACACGGTGCGCGAAGAACTAAACGTTAGTGATTTGCTAAGTGAAATTGAAAAACACGGTCTGCGCTGGCTAGGTCATGTCTGGCGTATGAATCACAACAGATTACCGAAAAAGGTTTGTGATGCCGGTGTGATCGGTAGAAGACTTCGAGGTCGTCCAAAATGTACATGGGCAAATGGAATAACCAAAATACTCCAAAGGAAAGGGAAGAATTGGAATGAAGCAAAACGTCTGGCCCAGGATAGGAAAGCTTGGAAGGCGTTTATCGGGTAAACCACCACACAAACTCGATCTACATTGCCCCGGCGGTAGAACGAGGAAGGATTAAGTAAATAAGTAAATTACAGGATGCAGACGTATTAAAAGTTACTCTAATCCATTTTCTCAATTTTGATATTGATATTTTCCGGGTTTTTTGACTTTCTCTACAGGGTACGTTAGAACAATAAAACGCAATAAGAAATAAATTTTATAAATGTAAATTTTAAAGTAGATAGCTACCTAGCTCGCAGATACTTGTTTCGTACGAATATGTTTACTTTTTCTTGGCCGAGCAAACTATATTTTCCTTTCGCTATTGGTTTCGAAGAATAAAAGAAAATCTTAATAACGCGCTGATAATAACACAACTCCAATAATCACAAACGAAAGCAAATATGGAAATAGTAAAATGTGAATACAAATTTTGTGTTTATGTAGGAAATACTTTATTTACCTGCTTGCACTTAGCTAATTACAAATACTTCCTAAGAATTGGTAATTTGTATCAATATAAAATCTGTAATATAATTTTCCTTAATGTGTGTCTGTGTGTCTGTGGCACAAAATAAAATCTCACGTTCCGGCTTCACAGATGTTTATATTTGTTTAGGTTTTGTTTTTCTTATCTTAGCGCTCGGATCGGAGCTTGACCTTTTGCGTATTCTATTTCACGTGCGCGTAGCGCGCAGTTTGCTTGTACACTATGATTTATGATCTCAGACATTCCTAATCAAGGAACTTTAAACATTTTTAACCACGCAAAACTAAGACCGGTTGCTACTAATCTTAATTTACATTTAAATATTTTTTTAATATTTATCTCGTTTTCTAGAATCTAACGTAGACAAAATATTGTACGGCACACATGCGTAAAGCATCTTTAGTCACTCGCGGGGCTTAAAACGCTGGCTCATTCGCGTTTTAACTCTGCCCCACTCGTGATTACGCACTTGTATCGTAAATTACTGTTTTCGTATGTACTGAAGGTTTAGGTGGTAGAACAGAAAACAGTATTTATTGTTCTCTGAACCTCCTCTTCTGGTTTTCTGATTCTATCTAATTACCCTTGTCGTGCTTATAATAGTTTACTTTGTAATTGGTAGTTCAGAAAATAAAGATTCTTTATTATTATTATTATCTACGACAGTGTGTAAAATTGCCTTCTAGTTGGCAGTTTTAAGTTTGTAAAACGACTGTTTAATAACATGATTTTATTAGTTTCAGTCGTCAGTAGCAACGTGTTTAAAAGATTTCATTAGGCACGTCGTCAGTAGCAACGCTTTTAAAATTTTTAACCACGCAAAATTACGACCGGTTGCTACTAATCTTAATTTACATTTAAATATCTTTTTTACTATTTATCGTGTTTTCTAGATTCTATGGTAGATAAAATATTGTACGTATCGTAAATTACTATTGTACAACTTGTAGGGAAATAGGATTACCATTTCATCAAATTCTTCTTCTATAAATTTGAATTTTTATACGAACTATTATTATTATCATGATTAAATAGACTCATTTATATACAACACTCAAAACTTACATATTTAAAATAAAACTATTATTGTACCCTTGACTAAATATAAAACAAATTTCACATGTTGGTCGTTTTTCTTAATTTGGACGTTGTCATTGCAATTATACATAATTATGTAGCTGTATTTTATTATTGCGATTTATTTGCTATATATAACTAAATTCCACATTCGCGTTAAAAAGCTAAACTTCAGTGCCTAGGTATACAGAAGCTATTGTTACTAAAAAATTATTATTGCTTCAAAGCTTATAGAACTCCAATTTCAATGCGAACAGGATAAAGCGATAATTGATTTTAGATATCAAATTGATCAAACTATTAGCAAAACCACGAACATGTTCAATAAAAAAATTAATAAACTATTCCTGGTAAAAGTATATACCCAATTCCCTACTAAAAATGTGATAATAATTCAGTATTTATACATATCTGGAATGCGCTAACATTGACGACCACAACATTTTAATGAGTAAAAGGCAGTGAGGACTAATTACGGTACTCACAATTTCTCATTTATAATAGTAATTGATGTTTTCAAATTCCTGTGCAATGCTACAATGTCTCAGTATTTTGAAATGCTTTAGAATTCCTTTGAATATTCCCCTCATAAAATTTCAACGGATCAAAACACTGGAATTTTCATTGCAACCTGCACTTGACTCTTGGCGTGTGGAAAATTATCGGTATGATTCGCCCTTGTTATATTACGAATGAACATTCCATGATTGATGTATTTCGTCAAATAGGTATTGTTGGAAATTTTGAATTTTCATTTTATAAGGTACTGACTAACAATAATTTTGTTTGTTCACTAACGAATTAAAATAATACGTAATTATTTATTAAGAAAAATAATGTGAGCGAAAAGCAAATAAAGCTATCTATATTCGGATTTCTTTCTTCGAAACTCCTTATTATTACCACTTTTATTTTATACATACACTTCCACTGGATACATACCAGTAGGTATTTATTTTATATAATTGAATTATTATAGTTTTACCTTGATTTTAAAAACTGGTGTAATTTTTAATTCTAAACCTTACACACACAATTGTTATTATTATTAGTCTCTTATATTCTTGGAAATAAATCAATTATCAAAAAAAAATTTTTTTTTACAGATTTGTACTTTTCAACCATTTCGACTTTTTAGCTAAACACGTCATATTTTAGATAAAATATTGTTCTCAAGTTGTGCCTGTCTCTCATTATTATGCATTATTGTGCAACAATAACCCTTTTATGCAACAAATATGTAAGAAACAAACTGATGTGTTACCCTTTCTAATAATATTTATTTTTGTAGATAAAAACTGACTAATATAATAACTTAGTTCAAAATTATTGTCATCAACCAATTTGAGGTACATTTCTAATCAACGAATGGACAATTGGCTGGCATTGTTTACAATTTCACATGTAATTGGATTAATAACTATGATTCATTTAGACTGATCTTTGTTTCAGTAATGGACAGTCAAATTTGCTGAAGAACTGTTGATACTATTATACAAGTAGAAAAAGTATAAAGTAGAATTTTTAATGATAAAACCGTACTATTCTACTCAATATATTTTTTATTTGAATTATGATTAAGTTGCATGTTAACTATATTTTATTTAAAATGCTTTGCCATTTTAAATTATTCAATAGTGAATGATTGCATCCGCGCATCCTCCCCGTTGTAGTAATGCGTATATGGCATTAAAGCCCTTTTTATTTTTATAACTAACCCTTGCGTAAGGCGTTGTGAATTATTTTGAATAAATTCTTACAAAGTGAATATACATTCACAAAAAATAAGCTGCTAAAAACCACATGTAGTTCAGAAAACTGACACTAAACTTAAATAAAATATTTAGGACTATTTGAAAAACGGTCCTAATCGTTTTGCAATTACTGCTATTTATTCTGTTTAGCGGTAAGAGCAACACACGGCAAAACACAAAGATGCCGGCCCTGCTTGCGTTTTACAATAAATAGTTATCGAAAAACCAATCAAAGAAGGAAAAGAATACATTTTTTGGAATTTGGAAGAGAGTGGGAGAAGAAGCAAGAAAGTTAGCGGTGGCTAGACACTTGTGTTCATAATAGTAGTTAATGGAAAAAATGGTGACAGAAAATATTTTGTGAACAGAAAATATTTTGTGAACAGAAAATATTTCTAACCTTTTGTTAAAATGTTCATCCATATCAGTAAATGCTAGTTTTTCATGTACGACCCAAATATTCTATGAAACGGCCAATTACCCTATGAGGCAGCACACACATATATACGCCAATATAGAGAAAGGAAAGCTATAAGAAAAATCTCCCAAGACGTACTTTATTATCTCAGTCGAAGTGGATGGGCGCACATGAGCTACATGCATAGGAAAATCGTAGCGAACGGAAAGGCGATTTCATGCTATAAACACACTTTCCGGGAAAATATTGGTAACATCTAAGTGCAAAGTCGTACACTGTATAGGCCAGAACTCTAGTTCCAAAAGTAAAGAAACTACTGTGTTTCTTTATTGCAATTATGTAATATCATTCACGTTGTGCCGAAGTATTACTTTCGGGCTAGATCATTTTTATTAATTTGCGAATTCTCTTTAGCCGAAGTAGTCGCACATATGGCGCGATCATGGACATCGTATAACACAATATGATAGCGGTCGTACTACATGAAAGCACTGTTTTAACATAACATGAAAACTAAATTAATGTGTCTGAAGTAGTGGCCGTCTCAAAGAGCGCATGGGAAGCCGAAGTACCGATAAGGAGCTTAAACCTTCTCATCTTGTTTTGATGTTTTGATGTGAAATAACTACAAAATCATATTACTGTTAATTTAAATTACAATTTCATATTTTTAAAACATTGTATTTGTGTCTTTAATATATAGGCTGAAACATGTACCTACTTTCGCTATATACAGTTTTTATTTCTGAAATGCAGTGATACTACAATTTTTCTTCAGTTTTAACAATAATGTTTCTGTTTTGATGCAATCTAGATGTGTTGCTGTGGCATTCCGTATAAGCTGACAAGGCGCTTCCATTGCAAAAGTCATACACGAAAACGATGTCTGCTATTTCTTTTGGAGTAAAATTGTCTATTTCGAAAGAGCATTGTTCTTTTAAAAAATACAACAGGATTTTCAAACAATTAATGGCTGTTTATGACAGCCGCCGTCTTAATGTTGTTTCAAAATTAAAATTGACTATCAAAATCAGGCTACTTGATTTAAAAAATTAAATGTTTACTTTCTAAATATAGAAATAAACCTCTGTATCTTTTCGAAGTGAGCATTTTGGTACCAAGGTGTATTAGGTTAATTGCTTCTTATCAAGACACCTCCACTATTAGTTTGATGGATCACCTTCCAATTGCTTTGTTTTGGCCTAAAGAAGCTTTTGCTAAATTATGAACAACCTGGGGCGCAATGTGTCTCTTACAGCCCAATAAAGTACTCTATGGCCCGCTTAGTGTCTTGTTTGTCAGTTTGACAAGCAATGACATCATAGGTTTCCAAAATTTATAAAAATTATAAATCTGGTTTTAATTGTGAATATTTTGGTTGTACATAAGTTATTTATACCAAGGGCATAACTACATCTTGGGCTCTAATTTTCTCACTTTAGGCCATAAACGCTTTCCTAAGTCCTTGGTATAAATAACTATTATGTACAGACTGTAATGTTCTTTACGTACTTGTAGGTTGCTGAAATTTAGAAAAAATTGGAAATCTGGTTTTAATTTAGAACACGAGGGGTGATCCCTATGCTCCGCCCCTGACCAACTTCCGGTTACAAAATTATAATTTATTTCACCTTATTTTTCTACGTTATCGCCTTTTAAGACTAATGCATTTATCCCAGCGATTCTCCAGCATTGTAATGGCTTCCTGGAAGAAGAATTGTCCAATCTCTGCAAACCACTGATTTACAGCATCTATTACTTCATTATTGCATGAAAATTTCTTCCCCCGAAGGTATTCCTTGAGTTTGGGGAACACTCTGTAATCGCTAGGGGCGAGATCTGGAGTATATGGCGGATGTTCAAGTAGTTCAAAGCCTGCATTGGCTATGGCAGCCATAGCAACACAAGAAGTGTGGCTCGGTGCATTATCCTGGTGATACAGCACACCACGCTTCAATTTGCCACGACGTTTGTCCTTTATAGCTTAGCGCAATTTTGATATTAAATTTGCATAATAGTTGCCTGTTATTGTAGCTCCTTTTTGTAAGAAATCAATTAGAATTACTTCTTGGGCATCCCAAAAAACAGAAGCCATTACTTTTCCGGCTGATGGATAAACCTTAAATTTTCGAGGAGGAGGAGAACCATGATGCTTCCACTCCATGCTTTGGATTTTGGTTACTGCATCATAGTGATGAACCCAAGTCTCGTCCATCGTTACAAATCTGTCCAAAAAATTCTGACGATTCTGTCTGTATTTCATTAACAGGCGTTTACAAATCACAACTCGGAATCGTTTTTGTGTTTGCGTTAACATCCGCGGAACCCAGCTTGCAGATAATTTTTTTTATGTCCAGATGATCTCTTAATATGCTGTGCACAGAGTGATGCGAAAAGCCAGTTTCCTCAACCATTTCCCTTACAGTGACTCTTCTGTCTTGCATTACTAGATCATGAACTTTATCGATGTTTTCCGAAGTTGTAACGGTTATTGGCGAACTACCAGCATGTTGATCTTCGCACGCTGTTCTTCACATTTAAACTCACGGCACCATCGTTTCACATAATCATAATTAACAGCACACTCCCCTAAAGTGTTTATCAAGTCATCATGAATTTGGGTGGGAGTCATACATATCTTTAACATGTATTTAATTACCGCTCTTTGTTCACTGTGCTCCATTTTCGCAATAACTTGTCACTTTGTTTGAAACAAACAACTGCTGTAACCAAACAACGTTAGATATAGACTTGCTTCTGCGCATGCGTTTTTGACACTTACCGGTAATGGGCATACTGAGGCATAAGGTTCGTATCTCCACTAAATGCAGGTCAGGGGCGGAGCATGGAGATCACCCCTCGTATCTCAGTCTCTACATAAAATGTTGGTACGAACCTCTAACTAGTGTTTACGGTCCTTGTCGTATTAGAGCCCGCGGGCTGCAAACGCCTTCTTACGCCCTTGGTTATTTATTATAGTGTCCGTGCCATCTACTCGTATTTTATGTATTTAAATAAAGTGTTCATTTGTGTAGTAAACATATCGTTATTAGAACATTTGCACCCCTTGACGCATTCCTAGCAACTCCCTTGGGAGTTATGACCCCAGGTTGATAAGAAACCGTGCTCTATCTAAAGAATGACATGGTCTAAGTCCAGAAGTTGTTTGTTACGTAATCACATTGGTCGTGGAAGCTTCCGAAATCATTAATGTATGTATGTAGAACTGTACAAGGTGTGTAAAACTTCAATTTTATTGTTGCTATGGGATTCAATGCATTTCATACGTTATAACCAGAAAAAGGATTTAGTTGGAAGGACACATATATTTTCTAACTAGTTTAAAACTTTTCTTACCTCTAAATCTGTACAAGAATATAAAGAAGTCACACGATGAAGAAGTATTCCTGTTTTCTGAGCCTAAAATGTATGGAACTTATTAGCTAAAATCTAAGTTTTGTTTTATGTAGCGGTTTACCTGTTTAGTAGTGCTAGAACACACTCGTGCTAATGCAATAACAGCTATTATATAAAACAGTAACGTAGGGGCAAAATAGATATGGCCGGTCATATGCAATCCTTTTTCGTTACTAATAGTCTGTCTTGCTAGGTAGAATGATATGGCAATGATCGTCATAAAACTTTGCATTACTAAAAAGAGCATTTGGCACGAATACGCTCTATTTAGTATTTTGCTAATGCTACAAAGTTCATAATGTTTTAAACCAATTTGTGCTAATAGTGTCATGGACTTGTTGTGCAAGATCTTAAGAGTTTTTCTAAAAATAACGTTTGTTTTGTTTGTCAAATTGTAAATAGAATAAAACATGTTTTAAATAACTTTGTTATGTACTCACTTGTGTACTGGTGTTTTAGTTAGTGGAATTGCTGCTTTTCCTTTATGTCGAATTGTGTCAATAAAATTACCAACTTCTAACATTTTATCATTAATCCATGTAAACCTCTGCTTTATAAGTAAACTTAAAGTACAAAATTGTAGTTCTATAAAAATAGTAATCATTGGGCAGTTATAAGCCATAATTCGACCAATTTCATAGAGATTTCCTCTTCGTGTAAACGTTATAGTATCAAGGGATAGTAGCAGCAACATATAGAAAGTCACTAGACACACGACAACTATTAAATACAGCAGATTCTTCCTGTATGTTTGTTTTATATTAATTTTTAATTGCAGCACTTTTAATTCACTATCTATATCAGACAAAGAGTCGACTATTTCTATAATCTGAAAATCAGTTGTTAGTAAGAAACACCTATAAACTGTAATATTTACTTCTTTTCTAAATACACATTCACAAATTATACCAATACACATGCTACTGATGCACAAATGAACATGTATAGTGTTAGTTATTTTAGTTATAAAAGCACCAAGCAATGGGCCAGAATCTATTACAAAAAAGGAAAAACCACCGAGTCCTAGCATGAAAGCAATGCTCCAAAGTACATTCACTTTTGAGGCGACGTATGAGTTTTCTTGAATGCTGAATGGGGATAAACCTACAATTTTACTAATTAAAAATAACGGTTTTAGGGATGCGTGGATGGTATTGGGATTAAACATGTTTTGCCTTGTTTAACTTGGGGAAGTTCAAGAATATACGCAATTTCGTAGTGATGAAGCAGTGATATAAAGTATTCAGTAGCGTCTATTGTGACAGCTGTCGTATGTGGCCCTCGCACGTCGTTATTTACAATACTAGCTGGACATACAGCACTTCAGCGTTGCGTTAGATTGTTGTATTCACATCGTAGATATTAATTGTATATATGTATGTAGTTCTTTATCAAGAAACCATATTTAAAGATAATGAAATTTTTGATAATTATCTTATAGAATAATAAAATGCTATAGACCAGCATATACATAATTACATGGACTCTATCATATCTATAATACGTTATGGTGATTAATTAATTGAGTTCAAATATAACGTATCTCTAAGCTGCGTAAAATCCAAGATGTTCTCCTTACCATCCCTTAATTGTTTTAATGTTGTAATATTGACTTTGGAATAAACTATCTAGATTTTAATAGTTTTATTCCTCAATTTCTTTTAAAAGTAGGCTACAAAGAAAATATATTTTCTTATAGTTCAATACACTTTCATTCTTGAAGTGATTATTTTAACTGATGCAATTCCATATTATAACATAAAATTAACAATTAAAACATAAAGTTTATTTCTAAAAATAAGAAACACAGAAATACCCCAAAGGGCGAATGGTACCAAGTATACAGATGCTCGTATTTGAAACAGTTCTTCTGATGAATTTTTCACAGAATCGGATTTAGGAATGTTTAAGGTGTTTTATCCTGGTTCTCAAAAATGAACGATAAGTTCCAGATCTTTGTAAGAAACCTGCATGTGCGTTAAATGTGAAATAGCAAGATCGTATTCTATAGAGTACCGGAGTTAGCCTATATACTAAAATTACTTTGTATGTATATGATAAATATTAATACTCTTTTAAGATTATTAATGTAAAATATTAGTATTGGTATGAATAGCAGAAAATAGTTAATTAGAAGTGCTAAATGTGAATGTTTAGTACACGAGGCATGAAAATTATGAAACGAAGCCGAAGGTCGAGTTTCAGAATATGTCAAGGGCAATATCACTTTTAGCATGAGTGTGCATACAATATTTTTTCTACGACCTTAGATTTACTGTTATTAATCCATAAATATCAATTTAACAAAGGTTTACATTCTTAACAGTTATAATTTATGTAATAGTAAGAAGACTATTTCTGCAGCCGGTAGTTGTCAAAGCTAATTATCAAAGATAATTGTAATAGTACACATTTTACTTTATTCAGTACATAATGCCTTATTTATTAAAAAAACACTTTACTTTTAACGAAAGAATTTACTAGAATAACTTTATAACCTCACATAAATACGTAATTTCACTGATTTATAATATGTCATTTTTAGTTCGACAAGCGATTAGTAAAAAAAAACCTATTTTTAGTAGGCATCGTAGAAAAACAGTATTATAGTAAAACAATCACATTGCAATCTTCGATCTCAGACTAATTGCCGAACAATGGCACTCAATATTCCATTTTACTTAAAGATAAATACATGTAGTAATAATAACTTAATACAGTTATTTTGTAGTATTTAAAAGAAGTTTATGTACTCGTAAATAAATGTAGTAAAAACTGTGTGAATTCAATAAAATGTCAAGAAGTGAATACGAATTTAAAAAGTTTCTAAACAAACATCAACAGCTTCGAATAGGTACTGTTAAAATGTTCTCCTTCTTCACGAAACTGTTTCTGTCCAGTGTCCAGTTTCCCATTTTGAAATAATCAACAATTTTAATACCAAAAACAATTTTAAAAACGAATTGACAACTAAATGTTCCATGCCGCACGCCGCCAGTAATGTCATTTGATAACTTTGTTTTCCAATGGTTACTGTGATTTATTTCATATAGTAAATTAGTAATATTTTGATTCTTTAATAGTGGATATTTCAACAATGAATGAAGTAATTTTAGGCAACTTATATATTTTTGAAAAGAGAATTTTAAGCGATATCCAATAAACATATAATATATAGGGTATTCCATTAAAAAAACAGTATACAATAAGTCAAAAAGTTCACCCGTGATGCTCAATTGTTTTTTAAGTAGCAAATTCGGATGGTTTGAATGATGCCCTACAATTTTTATCTGAACATTTTTTTTTCTATCTGGAATAACAAAGTCGCTAGAAGCTATCAAATTTGAGCAAGCACCCTGTACAGGGCAAACAAAAGCAGAAGGTCACTGATGTCGATGTCTTTCAATTGATAAATATCTCCAAAGAAAACAAATATGATTCTGATGAAGACGATGTTGAAGAAGATGATGAGTTGTAAAAGCATTTCTCATAATAGCGCATTCTACCCTATTACGTATTATTATATCATTTTACAATCTCAATATTTTAATTAATTTGTATTTTTATAGCTTAGTGTTTTTTGTAATTAAATTTAAAAATTGTGCAGTTGTTTTTCATTTCTACATAATAATAAAACATTTAAACCCCTGCAAAATATGTAAGTAGCAAAATCGCGAAAAACGTTACTATTAATATATTATTATTATTATCAAGGTATTGATTGTTTTTATATTTTTACATAATATTGAAACATATAAATCCCTTAAAATAATTTTTGTTGAAAAATCGCGAAAAAATGCATTATTATTATTATTATTATTATTATTATTATTATTAATTCATTATTTTTCTCAACATTTTCGGTTTATCGTTTTTAATTAGACGGGATTTTGGCCAGGTCTAATTAGATTCTGTTATAATTTTTGATTCAAGAATTTTCTTACGATATTGCATGCATGTAATATAATTGCTTTTTACTTTCCTCGTCTGACAGAAGAAGAAAGTATTGTAATAGCGAAAAAATCACCTTCCGAGATATCTTCAGATCTTCACGTTTCAAGGTCCTTAGGTGACGAAAAAGAGGTTTTCTCAATTCCGTCAGTCTGTCTGTCTGTCTGGCTGTCTGTCTGTCTGTCTGTGTACCTGTCTTTATGTCTGTCTGTCTGCCTGTCTGTCTGTCTTCCTGCTGTCTGTCTGTCTGTTGGCAGTATAGCTCAAAAATAATTTGTCGGAGCTAGATTTTGCATACATATTATATATCTGCCTCGCATGAAACCGGTAACATTTCATACAAATAAATACAGGGTCAGCACCTTAAAAAAATAAAATGTGTATTTTTGAGTTAATTTTGAAATAGAAGGAAGTAATAACTTTCACATAGGTCAGGCTTTACATTTTCCGAAAATAAGACTCAACCGATACAGGATAATGTCACAAAAGAGTAAAAACGTTTCAACGATAACACCCTTCTGTTCAAGAGAGGCGTGCGCCGGACTTATTTCGAAGAGGCTAGGTAGCCTAGTTGGCTCTATCGATGCAGATACGATCGCTCTGCAGATGCGGCGGGTTCAAACCCCAGGGGGATACATTTTTTTTATTTGAAAATGTATTTAATTTATTAGAAACGTGAAGATATTTTTACTCCTAACTTAATTTGATTTTTAAAATTATTTATTGTCACAATGTCGACGAGAGAAGTTCTGGGTAAAGCCTTTTACAGATTTTTTGAATTTGTGTATGAATGAACTCCGCCGTAGCCGGTCCCAAGCCCGGTTGAGAAAGGAGGAGGGTCATCTTCAGACCAGGCCAGCAACCTACCTGTAGATGGTAACTATAATATATGCTCACAGACCCAATGCAAGCCTCGGATGCCGACTGAAAACAACGTTGACGACCCGGCAAAGACAAAGGACCAAGAGACTAAGAATGAAAAATACGTTAAGAATGGCTACATGGAATATCCAATCATGGAACACAAAAGACCAAGAAATAGTACAAGAACTGAAAGATAAAAACATAGATTGCTGCGCACTAACTGAGACAAAAATAAAAGGCAAAGGCACAAGAAACGTTGATGAATACATTCTTGCGTACAGCGGTAAAAACAAAGATAAAAGGTCAACGGCAGGAGTAGGTATTATCATTCATAATAAGTTCCAACAGAACATAGAGAACATCCAATACATAAGCGAAAGAATTATCCGCATGACCATTAATCTCAATAATACTCGAATAAATATATTTAGTGTATATGCACCAGATATAAGTAAAACTCGGGAAGAAAGAGAGCAGTTTTATGAAAATATGCAGGATCAACTAGATGCTATCAACGTACACGAAAAAATTATGATAATGGGTGATTTAAATGCCCGTGTAGGCAATTCGGTTATTCCCGGCATAAAACAAGTACACAACGAACCAACTCTAAACGACAATGGAAATTTGTTAATAGATTTCTGTTCCCAAAATAGTCTTCGTATAAACAACACCTTCCACCCACACCCATGGAAATACAAGTATACATGGAGTAACACAAGAGGACAACAGTCAGTGATTGACTATATAATAACCAACCGAGCTTTCATGCCTAACCATATATTAGACGTTAGAACTCTCAATTCTGCGAATATCGGCAGCGACCACGATTTAGTGCTGTGTAAGATCAGATTAGAATATAAAACAGCAAAAACCGAAAGAATTAAGATCATAGAGAAGCTAAACATTGAGTCTTACAGTGACGAAACAATAAGACATCTGTATGAACAACGCCTTAGCAATAAGATAAGTAATAAAAGCATAGAACAAGATGACTCAGTTGAAGAAGCATGGGAAAAGCTCAAAATAAACATAAACGAAGCGGCAAAAGAAGCATTTGGAATTAGAAAAGTGAAAATAGGTAGAAAAACAAAAAAGGTGCCATGGTTTACACCAGAAGTAAAAGAGTTAGCCGGAAACAAAAAGAAGGAGTACCTAAAATATAAGACAACGGGAAAACCAGAAGACCAAAGGAAATACGTAGAACAAAGGAATCTATCAAATAGAAGAATTAAAGAAATCAAAGAAGATTATTGGGAGCGGTTTACTAAGAATATGGAAAGGGATATGTATGGGGCGCAAAAAAAAGTATGGCGAATGCTCCGAAATAGAAAAGCTGAAATAAATGAACTTGCTCAAACAACAAAGATCTCTAAAGACGAGTGGGTCAATTACTTTGAAGAACTGTACAAAGATGAAAACCAACCACAATTTGAAATACAGGAAACGATAGCAAATAACTTCCAAATAACAGAAGAAGATATAAGAGAAGCCATAAAGAAACTAAAAAACCGCAAAGCAGCAGGGCTCGATGGTATAAATAATGAGCTCATCAAAGGAGGAGGAGAAGCCCTATACGATGAAATCCTTAAGCTTATGAATAAAATAGTCACATCAAGAAAAATTCCTAAGGATTGGAAAACGAGTATCACGATACCTGTGTTCAAAAAAGGAGAAAAAACAACTCCTCAAAACTACAGAGGTATAACTCTTCTAAGCGCAATTTTGAAATTACTAACGAAGATCATCACACGAAAGATTACACCTATACTAAACACAAGCGAAGAACAGCAAGGGTTTCGTCAGAATAGATCAACAATAGACGCTATATTTATTCTGAGACAAATAGTTGAAAAATCAATAGAGTACGATAAACCTGCATTCCTATGTTTCATCGATCTGAGTAAAGCTTTTGATCGAGTTAGACTATCAGACGCCCTGAACGTGATGACAGAACAAGGGATACCGACAGAAATAATAGAGCTTGTGATGGATATGAATACCGACATAAAAACAAGAGTTAAAGTAGACAACGATTATACCGATGACATAAATATATTTACTGGCATTCGACAAGGGGATTCAATGAGCCCCGCACTTTTTAACATAATAATGGACAAAATAATCACAGCAGTGAAACCGCTTCAGGGCTATAAATTAGGGAATAAAAAGATAAACATGATATGTTATGCGGATGACGTTGTCATAATTGCTGAGAATGAGGATGATCTTCAGCGCATGCTACACCGATTTGTTACAGCAGCTAAACAATACAATATGGTGGTCAACAAAGACAAGACGAAAAGCATGACGATATCAAGGGAGCCACTACGGTGTAAGCTAGAAATAGAAGGAGTGATGATAGAGCAGGTCATGACATTTAGCTATCTCGGAATAGAAATAACTAGCGAACGAAACTATTTGAAGGAAGTGAAGCAACAGGTCAACAAAGGTGCTCGAATATCTGGGTACCTGCGTGACGTCACATGGAAAAATAAATATATGACGACAGAAAGTAAAGTCAAAATTTATAAAACAATAGTTCGCCCTGTCATGACATACGCCGTTGAAACACGACCTGACAGCGCTAAAACAAAACAACTTCTCAGGACATCAGAAATGAGAACTTTAAGATCAATAGCAGGGAAAACCAGACTTGATAGAATACCCAACAGAGAAATAAGAGATATGTGCAGCATAAATGATATAGTAAAGTGGGGAAAAACAAGGCGCAAAGAATGGAATGAACACGTGTCCAGAATGGAGATTACCAGACTAGCAAGAGTGGCAAGGGATGGTAGACCACAGGGAAGACGCAATCCAGGCAGACCTCCGAAACGATGGAGAGACAGTTGGATGTCCTCATCACAAGGGTCACCGTAAGAAGGCATTGATGAACAAACAGACAATTGTCTAATCAAAGAGGAAGAAGAAGAAGTGTATGAATGTTGAGATTTCGGTTTAATTCTATTAGGTGTTTTGTGAATGAATTGGGCGCGATACCTGCTGTAGAAATGATAAATGGTATTATTTTAACTGTTTCCAAATTCTTTCCATTTCTACTGCCCTGATTAAAAAAATCATTGTATGTAGCTGTTACGTTAGAGTCAGCTGGCATAATTGCCACATAATTTTTTAAATTCTTATATCTGAATGTATTATTATTATTTTTTTTTGGCAATAATGTCCTTTATTATTATTATTATTATTATTATTATATATCTTTGAGGTATGTGATATCTTGGGTTTTGTTTTGTAGTGTGATGTCTGGTCTATAGTGTAGTCCAGTTTTATCTGTGCGTATTGTACGATCCCAACACAGTTTGTACTTGTACTCATCGTTTTCTAAGATAGTTTCGGGGGTGTATATGTAATATGGCTGTGTGTTTGTATGTAATTTGAGATTGTTGGCTAGAGCTTGATGTATTATTTTGGCGGTAGTGTTATGTCTGTCCGTATATTCAGTGCCTGCAGCCTGCGACAATATGTTCTCCGAGATACAGAATATGTCGCCGGCGGCCGAAATGGAGAGATAAGGAAAATCGGCCGCCGGCGACACATTCTGTATCTCAGATACCGATTTACCATTGGAGCATATAGAGGATATGAG
The DNA here is from genome assembly GCA_940337035.1 of Agriotes lineatus. Lineage (NCBI taxonomy): Eukaryota > Metazoa > Arthropoda > Insecta > Coleoptera > Elateridae > Agriotes > Agriotes lineatus. The sequence continues at coordinate 193,017,761 of OW679194.1, read as the reverse complement.
TCCACGTGTATAACGGCCTGGACTCGCCTACTTTTGCCAGCCAGAACATATGATATCATATCATAGGCGTAGCAGATTTTCTGCAACTTCTATTTAAATCGAATAAGCAAGGCGTTCCTTACTATACAACGATCATAGAGCGTACATTATTTGACAATGACAAGTTTATTAGCTTTGTAGAGCCCAATCCCTGACTTTAAATACAGCACTTCTAGACTAATTCGACAGAAACAAAGAACAGCAATGCTAGGTCCATAACAGCACGGCACTGCAAGTGACTGAAGGCCCGCGTCTGAGATTCAGTCGCCGTGTCTGAACAGACTCAGATTCTGTATCCCGCATACCGAATCTGGGAAACGGAATCCCGTGTGTTCAGGGCCTTAGTGTTACAGCGATCGGAATGCTTATCTTTATATATATAATTCTTCTGTACGTGTGTATGTCACTGAACTCCTCCTAAACGGCTGGACCGATTTTGATGAAATTTTGTGTGTGTGTTTGACTGGGTCCCTGGATGGTTTAGATTCACAATTGGACTCGGTAGGTGGCGCTGCAATCGGGTTCTAGGATTTTTTTTAAATTTTTGACGAATTTCTTTGTTTTAATTTTTTTTAAGATTTCTCGCATATCAGAACATATAACCCCAAAATTTCACCCCCCACCACCCCCCAATATGTTTTAAAATGAAAATCGAAAAAACGTTTGCTGAACCCGCTAATAGCAGGCAGCGGGCAGGACAACGTCTGTCGGGTCCGCTAATAGCAGGCACCGGGCAGGACGTCTGTCGGGTCCGCTAATAGCAGGCAGCGGGCAGGACAACGTCTGTCGGGTCCGCTAATAGCAGGCACCGGGCAGGACGTCTGTCGGGTCCGCTAACAGCAAGCAGCGGGCAGGACAACGTCTGTCGGGTCCGCTAGTAGGAATTATAATTCCTGCTTGGTTAGTAGATAATTTAAAAAAAATCTGTTTTTAAAGAACTAGTCGGCCTTGACAGTTACCCAAAAACTATTTTCTTTTCAGGTAAACTACTCTTTTTGTTCATATACGGCAAAATATTACTAAGAAAAGTTGTCCAGAATGAATAATTATGGCACTATACAAAATATCAGGAAGATACGATCATCACGTCATTTTTAATAAATACAATTGGTTTGGTTCTTATAAGTTTATTATAATAAACTAGCAACCAGTGAGACAAATGTCTCATTTAATAAAACAAAAAAGACCGTTTTCAAATAGAACGCGTATTAAATAAAAACAATAATATTTTTTAAAATCATGTGATTGAAATTCGGTTCCTGACCTGACATGACCATTCCAAACATATAACTTTAATAACTTTTTTCTCTATCTCTTACGGTTTGGCTGCTGAAACAGCGTCCCGGACAGACCAGCGTCCCGGACGGACGAAAATCACGTGATTTCTGAAAAACCGGAAGTGTCACGTGACTGAAATTCGGTTCCTGACCTGACATGACCATTCCAAACATATAACTTTCATAACTTTTTTCTCTATCTCTTACGGTTTGGCTGCAGAAACAGCGTCCCGGACGGACCAGCGTCCCGGACGGACGGAAATCACGTGATTTCTCAAAAACCGGAAGGGTCACGTGACTGAAATTCGGTTCCTGACCTGACATGACCATTCCAAACATATAACTTTCATAACTTTTTTCTCTATCTCTTACGGTTTGGCTGCAGAAACAGCGTCCCGGACGGACGGAAATCACGTGATTTCTCAAAAACCGGAAGGGTCACGTGACCGAAATTCGGTTCCTGACCTGACATGACCATTCCAAACATATAACTTTCATAACTTTTTTCTCTATCTCTTACGGTTTGGCTGCTGAAACAGCGTCCCGGACAGACCAGCGTCCCGGACGGACGAAAATCACGTGATTTCTGAAAAACCGGAAGTGTCACGTGACTGAAATTCGGTTCCTGACCTGACATGACCATTCCAAACATATAACTTTCATAACTTTTTTCTCTATCTCTTACGGTTTGGCTGCAGAAACAGCGTCCCGGACGGACCAGCGTCCCGGACGGACGGAAATCACGTGATTTCTCAAAAACCGGAAGGGTCACGTGACTGAAATTCGGTTCCTGACCTGACATGACCATTCCAAACATATAACTTTCATAACTTTTTTCTCTATCTCTTACGGTTTGGCTGCAGAAACAGCGTCCCGGACGGAGCAGCGTCTCGGACGGACGGAAATCACGTGATTTCTCAAAAACCGGAAGGGTCACGTGACCGAAATTCGGTTCCTGACCTGACATGACCATTCCAAACATATAACTTTCATAACTTTTTTCTCTATCTCTTACGGTTTGGCTGCTGAAACAGCGTCCCGGACGGACCAGCGTCCCGGACGGACGGAAATCACGTGATTTCTCGAAAACCGGAAGTGTCACGTGACTGAAATTCGGTTCCTGACCTGACATGACCATTCCAAACATATAACTTTCATAACTTTTTTCTCTATCTCTTACGGTTTGGCTGCTGAAACAGCGTCCCGGACGGACCAGCATCCCGGATGGACCAGCGCCCCGGACAAGTCTATTATATATATGGATTAATTAAAATATCTTTTCAGTCACGTGACACTTCCGGTTTTCGAGAAATCACGTGATTTCCCGAAAACCCACGAGATGTGGGGGGACGAAATATCCCGGGAACGAAATATAGTGTACGAAATGTAGGGAACGAAAGGTGGGGAACGAACTTTCCGCACCGGCAAAGATATTGATAGCCTTAAATACATTTTTTAAATTTAGTTTAGATTTAGTAGTCGCCGTTAGGCGTTTTTTATATTGTTGTTTTAATTATTGTTTTATTTCAGTATGGTTCATTTTAGTATTTTGTTGAAAGCCAAGAAAACTTATAGGTTTCGTTTTGTTCTATTTTATCTAGGATATTATCGTTTAAAAAGATTTTAGCTGTTTTGTCATCCATTTACCTCGTTCTATGTGGAGAATTTTGCATTTACTGGCATCAAATTCCATTCCCATGTCTATTGAGATATTATCTATAATTTTAAGTAGACTTTTCATCTGTGTCAACGTTGAGAAATACATTTTGATATCGTTTTTTTCATATTTGATAGTGAATCCATACGGTGTGTTATTTAATGTATTTGATAGTAGGTTTATGCACATATAGTCTGTTCAGTAAACATAAAAACACAAAGTTGCCTTTGATTTATATAATTTCATGAGTGTACTTCCAAAATTCATTTTTGTCTAGGAATGTACTTCCAAAAGGTTACTAAAACAAATAGGTTAGGGGTGTGACATTTATTTATCAACTGTTATAAATGTTATAACTAACTCCTTTAAAAGATGTTAAACAACTACTCTGTTGGATACTATTACTGTAGCGTTTATTAATAAGTATTTTTATTACATTTTATAAAAGTTCAGGTAAGAATGTCTAGAATAATATGAAATAATGAGATGTATTAATTGTCATTGATTGTAATTTTTTAAATTCAAAGTCGCCTTTATGCAGGTGTGGAAACCTTTGCAAAACAAAATACGGAATCCCTAGCACAAAAATTGTATGTATTGTGATGACTGCCTTGTTATTTTGAATGGGACAGTCAATTCACCTTTGCCCCGACGTTCGGCGACATAAATTTGCAAAGGCTCCCCTTTCTGGTGCCTATTTGTAATAATTTATTTTTGGTATAAAAAAAAAGTTAAATTTTATGGTAAATTCCAAGTATACACACAATTCTTGGTTTATATTTTTTTATACTGTCTGCTTAAACTTGCCTGTCAGTGATTTTAAGCTGGTTAAAATGGAATTGTAAGAATTAATCGCACAAATAAAATGGTTGAATGACCCTCTTTCTATTTTATTTAACTGCAATACTGATTACGTTAGCTCTCGGCAATACAACACTTCTTATCTCATGGGTTGGGTTCATAAACGGACTACATTCTCATATTTTAGGTTATTTGTTCCAACGTAGCTCGTTTGCTCGTTATTAGTAGATAAACTTCACCATCTCGTAAATTGACAGCTGAACACAAAATGGTTTCTGCGTACATCGTAAAACTGAACGTTTAAAATCGTGAAATAACAGTGAGAACGCGTCAGGTAAATTATGAATATTCCCGCTTGGCAACTATTAAAACATCGTTTTGATTGTTTTTTAGGATGACGTCAAACCTCCTCTTGATTGTTTAGATGACGTAGAATACACGCCAACTTTCTTTTGTTTATGAAGCTTGATTCTGGCCGATTTCACCAAGAAAACCTGGTGACGCCGTTCGATTTTCGAAAACCACGAAGTAATTGGACTTTTGAAAAACCACTTGGCCTCTTCGGCAAGGTTTAATCTTTGATTTAAATCGTTTTCCCGAACGCTGACACTCATATTTTAGATCTATCCTACCTCGTGAAGTTCTCTTCGTTGATGGCTTCGGAGTTGGTCGTAGTGACGCTGCTGGAATATCTCAGGTTGTAGCTGCTTCCCTGCCTGCCAATGTTGATTCGGATGTTCTTTCAGACCCGACTGAAGTCCTGGACCGCTAACCTCTGGCTTCCGATGCAAATTTTCGTCGTAGTTGAAGCTCGTAGTTTGCAGTTGGACGGTTCTCGATATCCTCGGAGATGTGATTTGTAAATTTGTGAAATTTTCGTTGCGGAAACTGCTGCAAATATTATCACAGGTACACTACCACTTTGGCAATAAAATGGACCACTTTTTAGGTTGTAAAATACTCCTTTATCATTATAAAACTTAAATCAAATGTGGAGCACAAATCCAACAACATTTCAAAATAATTTATTCAATTGTTCTTTTTGTTAATGACAAAAAAGTATCAGGTTGCTAAGATACGGTGATATTCTACTGTTGATTGGAAATTAGGTTTGATAATATTTACCACCAATAGAATAAAGTTTGATTACATAGCTTATAATCTAACATTTTCTTAAAATCTAAAATATTGTTTTTTTGCTTATAACTAATATTGTTCTATAGCGTTGCACTCGCAAACGTTTTTAATTTTACTGCTCTGCTTTTGCACTATGTTTTTAATTATTAAAGCACTGATTTTTGAGTTCCGCACTTTTCACGTCGCTTGCCTCTTTTCCGTTGCCTCCATTCAAGAATTGCTTTTTTGCAATTTCCTAGTTTTTCTTGCTTTACCCTTCAGCTTGCTCACAATTTTCACAGTGCTTTGCTTTTACTGATAACTACGCTATTTTATGCATGTAACAACCTTTTTGTGTCAATTACTTTCGTTTGGCCTGGCTTTACATGTGTGCAAACCTATCAGTTTAATTATATTACTTTATTCACAAGCCAAATTTAAACCCTCTGAAATATGCTTTGCTTTTGCCTTTATCCGACTAATTACTGTTTCTGGTATCTCATTATCAATGCCAAGTTGTGGGCTGAATACCATTTCAGTATATGCCAACTTAAAGAAATAGTTAATGTTTTTGTGTTTAGAATGGCCTATATAGAACCACAGAGCACTGAAAGCGTCTCCCTGGAATAATCCTCTTTTTATGTGTGTTTGATCAGTTTCGATATTAACTATGTCAGCTGTCAGCTGAAAATATAGGTAATTATTTTCTCTTTTGAGGTTAATTTTTGGTAGAAGAGTTTTTCGTTATTATGAAGATTGAGTTCTTCTTCTTTATATCATTAGAATCTTTGTACTTTCTAAGCCGTAGACAGCTAGTTTCTGATCGAGTGTATCTAGTGTTTCGATGATTGTTTGGTTGCTATAAATGTTTTTCTTTGTAATATTCTTTAGGTGTTTCATGATAGTTTTTGATTTGTTGCCTTTAACGTATTGTGTTGTTCTTCCTATGTCTTTTTGTAGTGTATTAATTCTATTTTCTAATCTAATTTGCCATTGGGGTTTGTATTCATGTCTAATTTTCTGTGTATATCTTGAAATTATTTTCTGCTTATTGATTATGATTGTAGCAGTAGCTGCTGCATATATTATCAGGTTTGTCTTCTAAGTTACTGTTATAGTCCACGTATTGCTTTAGGATATTTATATTAATTGTGCCTAGAATTTGTTGTGTATCTTTATTATATTTTAGTTTTGGGATAATTGGCCTGCTTGCTGCATGGCTTTCTTTCCATTTTGTAATGCCGGTTTCGATTTCAAAAGTGGTTTGTTCCTGAAATGTTGTTTTCTCATTTTCTTGTTCTGTTCCTATCTGATTTGTTTGGGTGATTTTTATATCTGCGTGTATGGTGTTATTTGTTCTACTTCATCTTGTTTATCTAGCGTTGTTGGTGTTAATGGGTCTGCGTTATTGTTTATTCTATTTTCATTCTTTTAAGTTCTGAAGTTGTATAGATGTCAATTTATTGTTCTATATTATGACACGTTTTTGATCCTATAGTCTTTGTTCTGATATTACTGGTGCCAGTTCTGGATATTTTTCAAGAAATCGTTTGTGCATTTGAGATCTATATCCTTTTGCAATTGTTTCTAATCTGGCTGTTCTGTGGTAACAACGCATAACAGTACGGTTCATTTCTTCTGTCCATGCTATGCATTGTCGAGCAAGACCTGCTTTAGTGGTTGCTGGTTGACTCTGAAAAACACGTTGAGTAGGTTCCGGAGTACGTTGGTAATTGTTGTCAACAATGGGATGTTGATCTATGTCAGGTACAGCCCTACTGTCTGACGCATCCGAGCCGGTATTACTCATATCTTGCTCCATATTGATTATGGGTGTGCATTTTATACCTACTGTCGGTTTTTCAAGGATAGGATAAAACTAGGAAGAACTGGCAATTATAGGATAAGGTAACTAGGATTTTGTAAGACACATTTTTTGGGCTACTACCAGCCCACAGGGTGGAAGAATGCTTATCTCAGCAGAGTCATGCCGTACCACTATTGGTTTCATGGTAGTGCTGAGACAAAAGCATATACTCCCAATAGTTCCCAGGCCCATCGTAGAGTAGGCTCGCAACTCCCCAAAGTATGCTTTGTCATACCCCCTGCGGGATTATTATTATTAATAATAATATTATTATCATTGCATTGGTCTGTATTTTTAGTCTTATACCACAATATTTTTATTGAAAAATGCAATTCATTCACGAGGTATGAATTTCGATCAACTTTTTTTTAAATTTTGAACCACTGTGTACTGACAGCACAAACTGGCGACAAACTGGGGAGCCTGCTTTCTTTTTTCTTCCCGTTGTTTTAATTTTATTATAGCAATTTTTATATTCTTACCATCAATCAATCAATCAACCAGCCCTTCTAAATCCACTGCTGGATATAGGCTTCCCTTGAATTTTTCTGTTTTGCGCAGCCTGTAGCAAGTTTAAGGAGCTTATCTTTATGTCACCCGTCCAGCGTGTTGGTGGTCTGCCTCTGCTGCGCGTACCTGTTCTGGGTCTCCATTCTAGAAGTTTACGTGTGCATCTAGCTTCTCTTAGTCTGGCCATATACCCTACCCTATTTTAGCGATATGATTTACATCTGTTATAACTGTTCTACCTCTCAGTTCTTCATTTCTGATATTGTCTCGTAGTGTGAGTCCTAGCATTGGCCTTTCCATACGTCTTTGGGCCACTCTTAGTTTATAAGCTGATTTTTTCGTGAGCGTTGATGTTTCTGTTCCATAAGTCACGACTGGGAGCACGCATTGATTGAACACTTTGCGCTTTAAACATATTGGGTCGTCGTTTGGGAAAACATCTCTTAGTGTTTCGAATGCTGCCCAGGCTAGAGTTATTCTTCTCCCAATTTCGCACGTTTGGTTATCCGTGCTTATTGCCACTTCGTGTCCAAGGTATATGTATTTTTCTACCAATTCTATGTTTTGGCCTTGTATTGTTAGTTGTTTGCTCGGGACGAGATTTGTCCTATACTTGGTTTTAGTTGAATTCATTTTTCGGTTGATTTTTGTGCATGCTATATCGAGTTCATTTAGCATTTCTTTTATTTCATCTAATTTGTCAATTATTAGGACCACATCGTCTGTGAAACGGAGATGATTGAGATATTCCCCATCTATTGTCATACCCCTGCTTTCCCAGTCAAGCTTCTTGAAAGCATATTCTAATGCTGTAATGAAGAGTTTGGGGGATAGGGTATCTCCTTGTCTGACGTCACGTTCTATTTTTACGGGTGTACTGGTGTCATGCAGTTTTATTGTTGCTGTTGCATATTTCTATATATTGTATATAAGTTTTGTATAGCGACTATCAATGCGGCTGTCATTCAGGGCTACTATTATGCTGTCTAGCTCTGCAGAATCGAAGATTTTATGAAAATCTACGAATGCCGTTACTAGAGGTCTATTGTATTCTACAGTCTTTTCTATGAGTAGTTAGTGAATAACTCGTAAGAATGTGAACTATTTTAAGACACTGATATTGTTTTCTATAGCAGCCGTTGTTCAACAGTGCTTATGAAAATCGAATATATACGATAATATAATCTTTATTTGATACTCACAAGATCATTCCCTTCATATTTTTACTTCCCTCGTCCTAATTTATTCAACCAAATTAGTGTTTATTAACACGATATATTCTAAATTTCAAAAAAGTTACACCCCTTTAAAGTGCAATAATGATTTGGTTTTGCAATATATGTATATAAATATATATATTTTACCATAGTAGAACAAATGCTCAATTTCAACGAGTGACAGTTAACTTCAAATATTGAATATAAACCTCTGTTCGAACACACAGAAATTCAGCCTAATTTGAATGCAAATAGTCCAACAATTAATGTCACCTCAGGTAAACAATAACAATGCAATTTAACGAAGCAAGTTGTTTGGCTAACCTGTATTTGTTTGTTTTTACGTCATAGGGACGCCAACTGGCATCTGTTTCTTGCTTGCTAGCCAAATCCACTTTGGAACTTGACGAACTGGCGAATAAATAAAACTCGACAACTGGCACAAATTATATACTTTAATGTACTAAATCAATTCAAAACTGGGAACCAATATTACAAACAAGCTTTCGGCTTGACTTCCCTAATAAACAACCAAAAATTGACCCTCTGGGTCTCAATAGCAACAAGTTAACAATTGCTTTAAGTAACTTCTTACTATCTCTGATCCTAACTAATAAATTGTTTTCTTAAGTGTCATTCTGGAACACTTTAACCGCACTTTGGTTGCATATTCTCACCTTTAGTTTAATAAACAATGATTCACAAGTTATTAGCACTTCCTTGTAGTTTTCTATATTTGTCAGGTTGCATTTTAAATGCTCTTTAGCTTCTTGTGCCTTCTTACACTGCTTATTAACCCTTTATCTAGGTTATAGCATGTTGGTTTAATGATATGAATACAAAACGCTGTATAAAACTTCTGTCACGCTTCGAAACATGTCTGCACTTCAGCAAATTTATTAACTTGCCTTGACGTTACACAATTAATCTGCTAGTCACCATAAATTAGCTACATTTGCCACATCGAGCACAAATATTAAAAATAAGCTGAACGCAACCCTGACGATACTGTTTTATTCAATTACTAAACTCTGTTAATTAAGTTAGAGTTATTCATGTCTTATGTAATTATCAAGGTTAACTAGTGACTTATTGTTGCAATAAATAGAATACTAATTCTGGGCCTATTTGAATTTTTCTTTAGTTTTCGTACTGCAATGCAACCAGAATTGCTGCATCATACAATTACAATTCATAGTGATTAAAAAAGCGATACATCCAGTTGCTTTTGAATTTTGTTGCATGTACATTTTTAAGTGTAGCTATACCCTTTATTGTGCTCGAACTAGCCGAACCTAACCAATACTTAAGTATTGACAGCTCTAGCTAGTTCGAGAACAATAAAAAATAAAGCGGCAAAAAATTACATGCAAAGCAATTTCAAAAGTAACTTGATGCATCTCTTTTTTAATCACTTTGTATATCAACTGGTATTCATAAAAGTAAAACATGGTGGCCTAGATTTAGAAAATTTACAAACTATAGATTTTGGTATACGGTGTAACAGTGTACTGTATTATAAATACTTATTTGTATCGAATTGGTTGAATCTTTGCGATTCGGAGTAGCTTTTTATTTACGAGAATAGTATGCAATACAAACTATCGCAATTAGTTGAAAATACTTCTTACCTCTAAGTCCGTGCAAAAATACAAAGAAGCCACACGATGAAGAAGTACTCCGGTTTTTCGAGCCTAAAATGCATGGAATTTAATAATCTTCTAAATCTTGTTTTATTTGGTGATTTACCTCTTTGGCGGTGCTAGAACACACTCTTGTTAGTATAATGATCGCTATCATATAAAATAATAGCGTCGGGGCAAAATAAATGCTGATATTTATTTCTTCCTCCATAGTAATAGTATCTTTTGCCAGGTAGAATGATATGGCAATTATCATCATGAAACTTTGCATTACTAAGAAGAGCATTTGACATGAATATGCCTTGTTTAGTATTTTGCTAACAGTACAAAGCTCATAATGCTTTAAACCAATTTGTTCTAGAAGTGCTACCGACTTGCGATGTAAGATTTGGAGAGCTTTACTAAAAATAATGTTTAGTTTAGTTGCATGTAAGTAGAGTGAGGGATGCATTCGCCCGATATTATCCGATACTTATTAGTTTTATTTTTGGAAAATAATATTTTAGTTATACTACTCACTTGTTTAGCGGCGTTTTAGTAAAAGGAAATGCTGTTTTCTGTTTACGTTGTGTTGGATCAACAAAATAACTAATTTCTAACATTTTATCATTAATCCATATAAATCGCTGTTTTATAAGTAAATTTAAAGTACAAAATTGTACTTCTATAAAAATAGTAATCATTGGGCAGTTATAAGCTAGAATTTCGCTAAGTGCAATGGTACATTTTGCTCGTGGAAAAGTTACAGCATCAAGGGAAAATAGCAGCAATATACATATAATTACTAGAGACACAGCAGCTATTGTATACAGCACAGTTTTTCTGTATGTTTGTTTTACATCCATTTTCCAATTTAGTAGTTTTAAGTTCTTATCTATTTCTGATAATGAATCCATTACATGAATGATCTGAAAAGATGTTTGATATTAAGGAATAAACATAAGTTTGAAGAATTTACTTTCTTTCTAAATATACATTCACAAATTATACCAACGCACATGCTAATGATAGACAAGTGAGCGTGCATAGTGTTAGTTATTTTACTTATAAGGGCACCATGAGAAGGCCGAGAATCTATTGCAAAAAACGAAAACCCACTAAGAACTAGCATGAGAGAAATGCTCCAAGCTAGATTGATTTTTGAGTCAATATAAGAATTTCCTTGGATACTAAATGGAGATAAACCTATTAATTTAGTAACTAAAAAGAGAGGTTTTAGGGATGCATGAATAGTACTAGGATTAAACATGGTTGGAAATGTCTTAAGTTGGATAAACTTGAAATTTTTCGAATTTTCATAGTGATAAAGCGGGGATATAAAATATTCAGTAGCATTTATTGTCATATTGGTATAGTTGTTCTTAGTAACTCTCGAACGTCGTTAGTCACAATACCAGCCTAGCATATAAATAAAGCACTTGTAAGTTTCGTTGGATTGCTTTATTTACATATAAAATATTAAGTGCGTTTATGTATTAAGCTCTTCGTCAAGCAAAAGGTATTCGGAAGGCAATGAAATTCATTGTTAACACAAGGTGTTGATATGTACTTCCACATATGAAATTATGTCAAGTCTACAAGATCCAAACAACATTTCAGTAATTTATTTATGCTCAAGCCTATTTTAAATTTGTTATTGTTATTTCATACGAAATGGTTTTTACTACCTTAAATAACATTTTTAGATCATAATCATAATAAGACATGTGTTTTTTTCAAAACATATGATTTTTTTATGTCAAGTAGTTAATTCTATTCTCTGTCAATGAAACTGCATTAATTCTACTAGCGAAGTCGCTGATTCGTAATCAGAATGGGAAATTCAGAACAATATCGACCAATATTATTGTTACATATTGTCTGAAATTAAATAAATACGAGAAAATAAATGTAAGTATTAGTGTTACTTGGTATGCAAAGCCAGTTCATATAACCGCAAGTAGTTGTTTTATACTGCATTCAAAAGTGAGTATAAATTAATTTTAATATACTATATTTTTTACAAACAAAGCATGGCAAGGCCATGCTAGCGGAGTTACATGTAAAGCATGCGTTACATCTCTAGCCAAAAAGCAGTAGTCTAATACTCCTATATGAAGTTTAACTACTATACTTTATTATAGGAGAAAAGCTAATCATTACATGTAGCAAATCTGAAAGGTACACATGACTGGCTTGAGTGGGAAATGGGTTGGGTCTTAAGCTGAAACTACAGGTGTTTACATATAAAAGTCAGATCGGTAAAACAGGTGTATATGATTGTTTATATGTATATCACCGAGTCCATTCAATACCACCTATAGAACACATGGCTTAGCTCTCTGACATCATGGGGTTGTGACGTCAGGTAAAGAAGGTTAGTCATGCTCGCCGACGAGAATAAATTTTATCTTATGCGTACCATTCTCAAACAAGGGGTGAGTACAGCAAGAATGCAAAACCTCATTAGTTAAAACAAAATGGGCGCCAGTCGTTACTCACAACATAAAAACCAATTTAGCTACCAAAACGAATCACCACCTACCTCGCAAGTCTCTTACTTCAACCTAAATCTCAAAAAGAACATGAACAGTTTTATGAAGGTTGGTAGTATAACAAAGAATTATAAACCAGTAACAATTAATAGAATTTAATATTAAAAAACAGTATTACAGATAGCCATCATAATTAAGAAACAATGTTAATTAAGACAACTCAGGTAAGACCTGACGCTCTACAGTGATAAATAATGAATTATTAAAATCTAATAACACATTACAACATATTAATACTTCAACTCCAGCAGCATTAAGTCTTAAGTATTGAAATCGGAATACCATGAACACATCCAGCTAGATGAATGAAACTTAGCTCACTTGGACCGGCTTAAAAACTGTATAAATTGAAATTACTGTGAGCCGAGTGCCCAAGGACACACCGCGTAAGGTTTTTACAAGGTACATACCCCATTTCAGCTATCCCTATGTAAAAACGCCATGAGCGTTGATAAGACTACGTATTACATTGACAGTGCGGTTTTTATATTGAAAGGCTTTAGTATCAAAACACGCAATATTGTAGCGGCAATCGCCCTTATCGACACAATGAATCGCTGAAATTCAAATTGCATGCACTTACTGTTTAGCAATGCGGCTGCCATCAAGACTTCATGCCCAATGACAAAGACATTACGCCGTGAGAATGGCAAACAGGCCTACTTACCACTGAATTAGTACAATGCAAATAAACTCGAAAAATGTCTCACCAAAGATGGAAATTGGTTTCACGTAAGTTTTCGGAAGAACGCCGCTTGAAGTGTACGCCTCATTTGTCGACAGAAAGCAATTACGGCTAGATAACAGCCTACTTGGTCAAGCCATTCAAATTCCTCAGGAGGGTTGAAACTGTGCAGAGATCACAGCCGCCTCGACGAGTGCTTTCAGTCGAAGAAGTGTTACGCTAATTTTGTAGTTTCGCATGCAATATTTCAAATAATTAATTGGATTCCACTATTCTCATTTATTCCCAAATATTCAGTACATTTTACTTAACTGGTTAAGCAACCCTAGCAACATCTTTAACAATTTTTGAACAAGCTACAGTTAAATTTTGGAACTTTTGATAAGTTGAGTTAGACCGTTTTTGGCAAATTTTCGGCCATTCGATGCCAGTCTTGGTTCGTGTAAGTTGGTCGCTGCTCATGGAGGCCTTCCGTCGTCGGATTTGGCTTATAGCTAACTTCAGTTTGGAAGGATTTGTGAGGCATCGTAACCCTCTTTGAATGTAATAGTAATTTGTGTGATATTACCGGCGGATTTGATTGGGGGCCCCGCTCTGCGTTCTGGACTGCATTATTTGGCTATTTTTCAACTCAAGGTTTGTTGCCTACGGTTTCCTCCCTTTAGCTTCGTAATCTACCTGGAAATTTGTATTCTTTTAGCCTTTTTATTTTACCGTATGGAGTTGTCTTACTGCATGGGACCACTTTCGTTATTTGGGATCATTTGTTCTGCATGGGTCCATGCTGTGTACGTGCGAGCTGGCTGTACTTATTGCTGTTGGCTGCCAATGCCCCATAGCATCTCTACTCCGGGGACGAGAGGTTCCCGCAGCTGCGATCCTCCTTCAGGGCGCCCTTTTGGCCCCAGCTGTTCACCTGCCCCGCATCTCGTGCATCGCACCTAGAAAGTTTTTGTAGTGTTCTAGTTATGTACCTTTTGTTTTATGATTTGTGCTTATCCGCGTAATTCGGTTTGGTAGAGTAATAATTATGTATCTTTGTGTGTGACCTATAGCTTTAATATGATAGCTTTTGCTTTATGATTTGTGCTTATCTGCGTAACTATGGTTTTAATTGATTAGAGTACTTACCGGTTGTTTCGGCAGCCATTTTATATTGCATTAATGTGCTGCCGGGCCGCTTAAGTAATCACTTTACCTGTACGTAACATCGTAGTAGTATTTTAACCTGGAATTTCGTTTTGCAATTTGGCCATCTGTCAAGTTGGGCTGCGACTACGTTACCGCCCGCGGGAGTATTGGCTACCTCATTCGGGTTAGGAATGAATGCAAGTGAATTAATTGAATTATCACAGAACCTGGTATGAATTTCATATAGGTCATAGCATCCCTTGTGAGATCTCATAAACTGCATGTACCGCCCCGACCAAATTTTAATTGATGGTTGGCATGTCTTTACACTTGCGCAGTTCGTACCCCAAGTCCCGTCTTGGGCCGCCTTCTGCCTCACAAACCCTATGTAATAATTTTGATTTTTATATATTGGGTTGCAGATGTATCTATCTAATCATGCTACGCGAGGCGTGGATCTCCGCGTCACGAAGACTACGTCTGTATTGGAAAATAGTTATACTTTTGAGTTTCTTAATTTGGTATTTTAATAGTAAGTACTGTAACGCTAGCTCCCGTTTGAATCCGATTAATTCAATATTAAATAATATTTGCTGATTTAAACGTCGCCGACCTCTAGCGTTATCAAGAACCCGGTGTGTTCCAGCGAGATAAGATAGCCAGACCGAAGTTCCGCCCGTGAAAACAGCGCAAACAAAGTGATGACGCGCGCCGTTTCTCCCCACCTAACAGCATTTCAAAGCATATAAAAGGGCTTGCAGGAGAGATTCCCCAGAGATTTCCAAGAGATACCTGATACTCCTTCAGCAAACACCTAGTTCCCAAATCCTTCATCCTGCCCTGTCCAGAGAATCCCTCCGTCAACTCTACCAGTACCTGGGGATCCGTTCCGAAGCTGAGTTTAAGTTAGTGGTTTTGCGAGAAACGCCTGACACTCAGCAATATTTTCCCGAAACCTCCTGATAAGCCGAGTTCAAGTTAGTGGTTTTGCAAAGAAACGCCTGACACTCAGCAATATTTTCCCGAAACCTCCTGATAAGCCGAGTTCAAGTTAGTGGTTTTGCAAAGAAACGCCTGACACTCAGCAATACTTTCCCGAAACCTCCTGATAAGCCGAGTTCAAGTTAGTGGTTTTCCAAAGAAACGCCTGACACTCAGCAATATTTTCCTTGTAGAAATCCTACACCGAAAACCGCTTGTAATTCAGTAATAATTAACTTGCATTTTAAATTCACCGCCGTGCTAATCAAGCAGAATTAAAAGCTGCAAGCTACCTAAGTAGAATTTACCTGAATTAATCCGTGAGAATTGTAGCGGCCGTTTTGCTTGAGAACTCTGTGGGCTGCACTTATAGCTTCGCCATGGAATTCACCTGGAGGTTTTGAGGTAGTTAACCTCAAAAACTCACGCCGACACGGAGTTTCGTTCTTCAAGCGAAGCCCCGTCGTGCGGCGAATTCCTCGAAGTATTTCACCACCGAACTATAGTTACACGTTTAGGGTGAAAACCCGCATTAGCAGTTTTAATTGTTATTTGTTTACAGAAATTAGAAACCGCAAACCGGCAAATTTGACAGGCTGCCCGGCGTTGCATTCAGCGCGCAGCTCGTCCCGAAGAGCAACGAAGTAGCGGTCCGGCCGACCACGACGCCCTCGAACATATCGCGCACGAGGTGACGCCCGCCCGAACCAGGAAGCCGCTACCGTTCGTAGAATCCGTAGCCGCTTGAACCAGAAAGCCGCGTTTTTATACTATCGTTAATTTGAGCAATTTACATCTCGTTTAATTAATTACACAACAATTTACTTATGTATGATAGATATATAAAATAAATGTTATACAGGATACTCCGTTAGTGTGTTTTGCTTATTTATGGTATATCTGAGCTAGCGATCGAACCCTATCTCCGAAATATGAGCTAACCCGTGGTAGATAAAATATTACAACCCCTATAAGCAGGGGCGGATATTACATGGCGCGTTCGAGCAGGAACGTGAACTCAGATATATGTACATAGATTGGCAAAGACACACCTGCAGCTCCAGATGGCGCCCGAGCCCGGTAAACTCTGAAAATACCGAACCAGTAAATTTTGTTGTAATTTGAATAATGCACAAAACCTGTTTCAGCCTAGCCGTCCAGGGGAATCTACCAGAGCCCAGAAACCGAGATGTTCCAGTCTAGAATTCCCAGATCCCCGTCCAGGTCCTGTCCGTTCCAGATAAGATCTTTCCGAGATCCCGTCCAGTCCAGAAAATCCTTCTCCTACCCTCCGGGGCCAGCAGCTTCACTGCTGGTACGGGATTTTGCGTCCCCGAGGTGCCTTAGCTAAATTGCCGACAATACTACGGACCGCCAGCGTAGTACCGTCTTCTGCATGTCAGAAGAATTCCAGAAAAAGTCCGTAATCCGCAGCCCGTCCGTGAAATGCCAGATGAAGACAATCCTGATGTCTCGTCCGCCGGAATATTTGCAGGTACCCGTGTAAGCACCTGGTGCGCCTGTAAATTGAAGAATGTAAATGTACATGATTGCCGAATGCGAGTTTGAATGCCGCCCTAGTTAGTGAGAATGCTAGAATGCCAGAATGTTTGCTAGTGCTATCCCGAATGTTTTCTTCTTTTGAAGCGTGCTCTTTGTCCCCGTGAACCCGGATTTTGGCAGGAGATAGTAGACGATTAGTCGAAGCTTGAAGGAGAGAATGTGCTTTCCGTACCAGAATACCGTCCAGAGAGCGTATTTTAGAATGCGTCCCAGAGCGATCCTGCGCACCGTTTTTTTTTGAAATTGTATGCTGGTCTCCGCAGCCTCTACAATTTCCCGAGTAATTGTGTGAGAATGTCTGAGTATAGGTTATCCTGAAACCTAGATGTTTCACACGCTGAGAGAATCCCGGAATACTTGAAGGTCGAAACCGCGACTGTACCGGCTCCAGTATTTAAATGTTGAAAGTTTGAACGTTGGCCGAATTGCAAACTGAAACCGCAGTTTTGCAACCGCCTGCAACATAAGTTTGTGTGCACTCCTTGAACGTAGCATTTCGCCCCAGTGCCTGTAAGAAGCGCGCGTTCACTCCGTCGAGTGCAAATTTTTGTGCAATAGAATGCACCCCATAAAATGGCATCCAGGCCATTACTAGGAAAACATTATTCCTGAATGTATGATATCCTGAAGGACCTGTAGGTCAAAACCGCGACGCCGCCGTGTCCTGAAGAGTGCATGTGTATCGCATATGTATATTTCTCCGCCGACAGAATATAAGTTGAAACCGCAACCTCTGTATTCGACCAGGCCAGAATTTAGAGTAAAAATTGTACTCATCCTGTATATAGTTTCGAAAGAAACACCCGTTAAAATTGTACTCATCCTGTATATAGTTTCTGAAGATTACAATTTTACTCACCCTGTATATAGTTTCCGAAGATTTAAATTTTACTCACCCTGTATATAGTTTCCGAAGATTAAAATTTTACTCATCCCGTATATAGTTCCCGATTATCCCGAAAAAACGCCTGTTAAAATCTAGCACCCTCGCGTTTCCCAGTTTGAATGTTTTCTGTGTTATCCCTGCATTGCTTTGAGAACCTCCTTGGAGAGGGTGCCCACCGAATTCCCGTTTCCTCCGAAGGGACCGGCATATGTAACGCTAGCTCCCGTTTGAATCCGATTAATTCAATATTAAATAATATTTGCTGATTTAAACGTCGCCGACCTCTAGCGTTATCAAGAACCCGGTGTGTTCCAGCGAGATAAGATAGCCAGACCGAAGTTCCGCCCGTGAAAACAGCGCAAACAAAGTGATGACGCGCGCCGTTTCTCCCCACCTAACAGCATTTCAAAGCATATAAAAGGGCTTGCAGGAGAGATTCCCCAGAGATTTCCAAGAGATACCTGATACTCCTTCAGCAAACACCTAGTTCCCAAATCCTTCATCCTGCCCTGTCCAGAGAATCCCTCCGTCAACTCTACCAGTACCTGGGGATCCGTTCCGAAGCTGAGTTTAAGTTAGTGGTTTTGCGAGAAACGCCTGACACTCAGCAATATTTTCCCGAAACCTCCTGATAAGCCGAGTTCAAGTTAGTGGTTTTGCAAAGAAACGCCTGACACTCAGCAATATTTTCCCGAAACCTCCTGATAAGCCGAGTTCAAGTTAGTGGTTTTGCAAAGAAACGCCTGACACTCAGCAATACTTTCCCGAAACCTCCTGATAAGCCGAGTTCTAGTTAGTGGTTTTCCAAAGAAACGCCTGACACTCAGCAATATTTTCCTTGTAGAAATCCTACACCGAAAACCGCTTGTAATTCAGTAATAATTAACTTGCATTTTAAATTCACCGCCGTGCTAATCAAGCAGAATTAAAAGCTGCAAGCTACCTAAGTAGAATTTACCTGAATTAATCCGTGAGAATTGTAGCGGCCGTTTTGCTTGAGAACTCTGTGGGCTGCACTTATAGCTTCGCAATGGAATTCACCTGGAGGTTTTGAGGTAGTTAACCTCAAAAACTCACGCCGACACGGAGTTTCGTTCTTCAAGCGAAGCCCCGTCGTGCGGCGAATTCCTCGAAGTATTTCACCACCGAACTATAGTTACACGTTTAGGGTGAAAACCCGCATTAGCAGTTTTAATTGTTATTTGTTTACAGAAATTAGAAACCGCAAACCGGCAAATTTGACAGGCTGCCCGGCGTTGCATTCAGCGCGCAGCTCGTCCCGAAGAGCAACGAAGTAGCGGTCCGGCCGACCACGACGCCCTCGAACATATCGCGCACGAGGTCACGCCCGCCCGAACCAGGAAGCCGCTACCGTTCGTAGAATCCGTAGCCGCTTGAACCAGAAAGCCGCGTTTTTATACTATCGTTAATTTGAGCAATTTACATCTCGTTTAATTAATTACACAACAATTTACTTATGTATGATAGATATATAAAATAAATGTTATACAGGATACTCCGTTAGTGTGTTTTGCTTATTTATGGTATATCTGAGCTAGCGATGGAACCCTATCTCCGAAATATGAGCTAACCCGTGGTGGATAAAATATTACAACCCCTATAAGCAGGGGCGGATATTACAGTACAACTAGGTAGTTACTGAGCATCTAACGCCCCTTTGATTAATTTTAGTTTACGTAGCACTACTTTTCTTTTAATAGGTCAACTTTTTGTGATATTTATAGGTGATTTTATGAACCCGCTGTGATATAGTTATAATATTTGTTGGTTTGTTTATGTGTATACTAGCTGTTACCTGCGACTTCGTA
>OW679194.1:192726601-192998002 GCA_940337035.1 Agriotes lineatus | reverse complement strand
CGAAGACTTACAAGAGCCAATGCCAAACCTAACACCACACTAGAACAAATCCAAGCTCTACAAACAGAATACAGAGAACAAAGGGCTCTACTCCACAAGGCGATAGGAAAAGCGAAGGACGAAGCATGGAGAAACCTATGCGAAGAGTTCCACAAAGATGTTTGGGGAAACGCATACAAGATTGTGTGCAGGAAAACACGCACATTTTCTAAAACAACGTTAACAGATGAAGAAAAATCTGGTGTGATACACGCACACAACTTCCTTTTACGGTGATCTTATAATTGGCCAAAAATTTGATTTTAAATTTTTAAGCATTTGTCAAAAATTTTAAAAAATTACAAATTCTACAAAAATGGTGCAAAATAGAGCGTTAGGTGAAGAGACAAATTTTCTCTAAAATTTTAAGCTGAATTAAAAAATGTAATAATATATCGGGTGTTCTATTTAAAATAGAAGTTAATAAAGAAAAATAGAAAGAAAACAACAAAAACCGATTTTAGAAGTATTCAACTGGAAAATCACCTATATCACAGCAATACACATTAAAAATGTAATAAAAATGAGAAGTTTGAAAAAAATCGTTAAAGCCGCTTTTGAAAAAATCAAAAAAAACTGAAAAATTACAAGAGTAAACACCTACTTCCGGTTATGCGATTTTCTTCAAAAGCTTGCTGTCGCATCTACATAGTACACAAAACTTACATATGAAGTTTCAACCCCATACCTCTTTTCGTTTTTGAGATATTCTGTTCACAGGCACACAGACACACAGACAGACCAATGAAAAAAAATCTGGTGTGATACACGCACACAACTTCCTTTTACAGTGATCTTATAATTAGCAAAAAATTTGATTTAAAATGTTTTAAGCATTTGTCAAAAATTTTCAAAAATTACAAATTATGCAAAAACGGTACAAAATAGAGCGTTAGTTAAAGAGACAAATTTTCCCTAGAATTTTAAGCTGAATTCAAAAATGTAATAATATACCGGATGTTCTATTTATAATAAGAGTTAATAAAAAAAATAGACAAAAAAACAAAAGAAACCCATTTTAGAAGTATTCAATTGGAAAATCACCTATCTCACATCAATACACATTCAAAATGTAATAAAAATGTAAAGTTTAAAAAAAATCGTTAGAGCCGTTTTTGAAAAAATCGAAAAAAACACCTACTTCCGGTTATGCGATTTTCTTCAAAAGCTTGATGTCGCATCTACATAGTACACAAAACTTATATATGAAGTTTCAACGCCATACCTCTTTTCGTTTTTGAGATATTCTGTTCACAGACAGACAGACAGACAGACACGCAGACAGACACACAGACAGACACACAGACCAATGAAAAAAAATATGTTTTTTGGGATCAGGGGACTCTAAAACGTGAAGATCTGTTGAAAACTCAATTTCGAATTTTTGGGGTGAATCCAATACTTCCTTTATTGTAAAAGGAAGTAATAAAAATATGTGTTTTGGGTTCAGGGGACTCTAAAACGTGAATATCTGTTGAAAACTCAATTTCGAATTTTTGGAGTGAATCCAATACTTCCTCTATTGTAAAAGGCAGTAAAAATTGAATGTTAAATACAGATCAATTAGATCAAGAACAGATTTCTGTGAAAAAATCCCAGAATTATAAGCAAAGTTGTATGCGTCTATAAACATATGATGGAACATCTGCCTTGTCCTTCACATTTTTGACAATTTTGTATAGTATTTTACTAATAATAGGTAACAGTTCTTTTCTTAAAAGTAACGTATTTGCCGTTGCCTGTCAAGTCACATAAGTTGTCACTTTTATGACATTTGACAATAAAGAATTGTATTACACTTATTTGTTATTTGTTGCTTATATCCGTGATTCGAGGCATCTATAGCAGTGCATAAGGCTCAAGGCGTAAAAAGCAGACGTAATTATTACTCCCGCTTTTATGCGTTTGGACGTTAAGCACTGCTTTTCAAGCTTTTCCATTTGTGTACATATTCAAAGTGGAAAATAAAAAAGTTGTTAGCACCACGGGCATTAAGTGACGTGTATACGTCTCGGGCATAAACATCTTCATAGTGGCTTTGGTACATAAATAATTATTACCGTCCAAGGGTAATAAGCACTTGCTTTACGACTGAAAATGTCTAATAAATCTCTAAAGGGCTGTACTCATATCTTCCTTCGCAAGTGGACATTGTGACACTAAACTATTTTAAAAATCAAAGAAAAATTAGGGGTAAAATATCTTCACGTTCGTAATAATACTGAAACAATAAAGGAAATCATTTGGTAATGCAAATTATATCAATTTTCAAATAAAAAATCATTACCGGCGATGGGATTTTTTTAAGTTATAAGCGTTTTTTATTTTTACCTAGAAAAGGTTCCGCGGAAAACCGTTTCAACTATCATACCCCCTTCATCTACACAAGGCTTGTCGGCAGATACAGGTAACACAAACAAATATATTCGTTAAAATGAGCACACTTAATAAAAATTAAACTTATGTTATTAGGAGCAAAAGTTATATTTTATGTGGCGAGGCTGGACGGGTTATCTGCCGAGCTTGCGAGGCAGATAAGTACAGAGGAGCCACATAAAGATACTTTTGCTAGTATTTTTTCTTCAAACGTTTTTATAACAAATTATATACAACTTTGTGAAGAAAATTCGAAGAAAATTACTTGATCTCGTCAGCGGCAGATAATATTATCTGCCGCTTGGCAATAAAATGACAGTTTAGCATCATCAATACAGCAGTATAATGCCATATTTTACTGCCGTTTGAAGAAAAAAACTTTTATTGGGAAATCCTTGCCATCCAAGAAGTATCAAGGAAGACACAAAAAAAGACAAATATTGTTAACCTTGCCATTTTGACAGCAAGAGTGAATTTTAACACACAAAAAAGAAAAATTTGCTTATCGAGTAACCAATGGGGGGGGGGGGGGGGGACTGCGGAAATGAAGTTAAAAGTTTGAAACAATACCGAGGCGGCAAGCCAGGTAAAGATTTGTTTAATTTTCCTTACAATACTAAAAAATTTACTAGTGAAGTTCTTTAATTTATGCAATTTGCATCCCACAAACCAAGAAATTAAATATTAACCAATAAACTTCCGAAAGAAATTTGAATACACCTTAATCCGGATACACCTAAAAATTAATAGTAAGATCTTGGTCAATCAACGACCACTTTCTTGATGATATTAACATTAATTAATTTCCAGCCAAATCTTAATAGCCAAAAATACGATACAAACAGGAACCTGAACGATTATGGGAAAAGTGAAAATTATTGAAGGTACATCAATGATTATTGAGGTTTACTAAGAAGATTGTTTTATTCCAAAAAAAATCGCTACTAATGACTATTTAAGAAATATAAAGGGGAATAAAAAAAAATTCTTTATTTATTTATTTATTTATTTATACGGAATAAAACAGGCTTTAATGCCCAATTTACATTATTCCTACAATCATATAAAAAAAAAAAATTAAATATAATTTCGACGACACAAAATGAAACTTACATTCAACTGAACTTTTAACAATTTCTACTCATAGTCACACAGATCTGGATTCTGCTTAACTGTATCTGTTAATTTCCTCTTAAACATATTTTCATTAATTTCAAATATATCTAGAGATTCATTTTTTGCAACCACTTTATCATAACACAAACACATTCTTATTACAGGCGATTTTTTTCTTACATTTGTTCTATAGTTTACATAAAACAGTATTCGTGTTCGCGACCTATAGGCGGGAACATAAAATAATATTTTTGATCGGATGTCAGTGCAATCTATTTTATCATTTAATAAAACCCAAAGTTCGCATACAGCTATTAACTATGTTTTCAATATGAATATCAAATTTCAGATTTTGTGTAAAATACACTCCTAAATCCCGTATTGATGTAACCCTTTCTAGTGTTGTATTATTCATTACATAGTCATTTTGGATTGGCTGTCTACTTAAAAAATAACTCATTATTTTACATTTATCAATATTAAAATATAGTTTATTAGACAAACTCCAATTAACAATAGCATCCAAATCCTTCTGCAAATAAACCACATCATCCGCTTTGGATATTTTTAAAAATAATTTCAAATAATCAGCAAAAAGTTGATAGTTACAATATTGAACCACTTCAGCAAGATCGTTGATAAATATAAGAAATAATAGCGGTCCCAAATTACTGCCTTGTGGCACACCTGAAGACATTCCAAAGCATCCCGATTTTATTCCGTGCAAATACACCCTTTGCGTTCTCCCTTGCAGGTAAGACCGAAATATTTGCAAAATCGGTGTAGACTACATCTACCTGCTCAAAGTTTTCAAATGCATTTGAGATATAATCAACAGTCATTGATAGGTTTGTCTGCACAGATCTTGCCTGCATAAAACCATGCTGTGCAGGAGAAATAATGTTTTTCACATGCGTGTACAGTTTATTATTTAAAATTTGTTCAAATATTTTCCCACATGCAGATAGGATTGAAATAGGTCTATAATTTTTGATATTTCGTACATCTCCCGATTTGTGTACTGGTGTTACTTTTGCAACTTTCCACTTATTAGGAAATATACCCGTTTTAATTGCAATATTAAAAATAACTAACAAAGGATACGCTAAACTATCGGCACATGCCTTTAAGATGTAAGGAGGAATGCCATTAGGTCCAGCCGACTTCTTAGATTTGAGTTTCTTTAGAGCCGCTTTTACTTCCACTAATTTGATTTCCTGCATGGACATGACATTTAAATCATGTTTTAATTCCACCTGCTGATGGTTCAACGCATATGTTGAATTAGGCCCGTATACTGTTTCAAAATAACTGGCGAATTCTTGAGCAGCTTCTTCCTGTTTAACTATATTACCTTCATATTCGTACTCATTTACCTCATTGGATTTACTTCTTTTATTATTTACAAAATTCCAAAAATTTTTTGTATTTGACTGAATTTCTGATTGTATATTATCTAAATAATTTTTGTATTCAGATCTTATTTTTACCTTAACAAGAGATCGTAACCTCCTAAATTCTTGCATATGATAATTCGATTTATTTTTGCGTAATCTATGATAGTTTTTATTCTTTATTAATACTTTTACTTCTTCTGAAAACCATGCTGGGTATTTAAATTTTTTATAATTCATTTTCGGTACTGTTTGATTAATAATATTGTCAAATATTTGATAAAATTTATCTACACACATATTTACATCACTGAACTGCTCAAGAACACTCCATTCTTCATCCCTAAGCATTTCATACATCAACAAAAAATTCGCCTTCGCATAGTTATACTGCGTTGGTGAATTCTTTCGATTGCTGGTATATGCTTTAATTTCCGCTTCAATAGCTAATGCAGGATGATGAAGATCTACTGAAACAAGAAGTGAATTCTCATATTCTACCTTTAGAGTAATACTGCATAATATTAAATCTAATGTTCTATTATTTGCATTTAATATATTATTTAAAGAATTTAGACTGTACGTATTCATGAATAAATTTAAAGCTCTAGTAACATTGTTACCTTGTTCTAACTCAAATTCTTTTCCCGTAATAATTGGAATATTAAAATCTCCCATTACTATCAGTTCACTACCTTAAACGACAAAAATAACAAAAGTAAGTACTAGTCGCTTAACAAAAATTGCTCTCTATTAACATCATGTTCTTTCAGGTATGTAATAAATGTGAGGTTTTCTTCTTTCACCTAATTTCTAATTTTAGCTTGTTTTTCCTTACAGATTAGCTACTGTAAAAGGTAATCTCTGAAACTTCTTTGTGACATGAATCTATGTTGTTGTTCAAAATCTTCCATAAAAATGTTACTAACAATAGGAGATAGAGGAGAACTTTTAACACTATGCATTAAAACGACATACTTTCAACTAAACAATGAATTTTACCAACAAGATTTCGGGATGGCAATGGGTTCTCCTCTATCTCCTATTGTGAGTAACATTTTTATGGAAGACTTTGAACAACAACATGTCTACACATACACTAACAAACCAGTAGTTTGGTGGAGATATGTCGATGATGTTTTTGCAATTTGGCCTCATGCTATGGTTGAGGTGGACAAATTTCTTGAACATATTAACAGTAAAGAAACCTCCATCAAATTCACATTAGAAACAGAGCAAAACAATCAGTTACCTTTTCTTGATACATTAATCACACGCACAATAAATACTTTTGAAACATCAGTATACCGTAAAAAAACCAACACTAAGAGGTACTTACATTTTAACTCCAACCATCACAAAAACATAAAGACAGGTGTTGTAAAAAGTCTTTACGACAGAGCCAAAGTTGTTTGATCTAATGATGAAATTTTCAAAAAAGAGAAAGAATTTATTGTTAATGTTTTACAAGATAATGGCTATCCAGAGACTCTTGTTCGGAACATTTTCAATACTCGAAACAATGCCACACGCGTACAAAGAAATGACACTCAAACATATAATACTCTAACTATACCTTATATTCCAGGCATATCTGACAAAATTAGACGAATTGGGAATAGATTCAATGTTAGGACGGTATTCAAAACGATTAATACCTTACGGTCAGTTCTTACAAAAACTTGACCGTTCAACAAAGAACAACATTCAAAGAATTGTATATATAGTATCCTCTGTGAATGCGGGAAATACTATATCGGTGAAACATCCAGACCTGTAGCAGTTAGAGTTAAAGAACATAAAAATATGATGAAAACCTATGAATTCAATAAGTCTAAGCTGGCAGAACATGCTTGGGATAATAGTCATAAAGTACACTGGCATAACACAAAGATCTTGTCTAAAGAATCAATGTCAACTAAACGTAAAATTAAGGAGAAAGAAAAATGCGTGTCGTCTTTCTCAATATTTTAGACACTAGTTGGCTATCGATTCTTAAAGATCAGATCAAGTAGGTTTAGCTTTAGACAATCAACAAACGTCAATGTCAAGCAATTCATTGGAGGTTGGTGGTTTTCAATCTCCGTGAAAAAGCTAAGTTTTCTTGTTCCTTTTTAATTGTTATCCGTTGACAACGAGGGCAGATTGTCCCTCGAAACGTTCGTTATTTAATACGTTATTTAATAATTTTAATTTGCAGAGTAATACCCAAAAAAGAATATGAATTACTGTAAAAGGCTTGTATTTTTAAAATTATATAGTCTGATGAAGCCGGTATAGCCAGCGAAACGTTATATTAGCTTTTTAAATAAAATTTTAATGTGTTTTTGACAATACAAAGTTTCTGTTTTGAATCCTCAAAACGAATTTTCAAGTAGCTAATCTAATTTTCAAAACCAACATAGCTGACACATCTCCAAGTCACTAATTTATTTACAAAAACAGCTATAACCCCAATAATTTAATTAATCATTTAACCTGTAATATATTTCTTCTCTAGGAACCACATACATTACAGGATTACCCTAATGTTTGACTTTTCTTATTAGCGATTTGTCTCGTTCACTGATATAACATCGTGCGTATTTAGTAAGTTAATAATCTCTTTCGATTTACTTCTACTTGTCTTTGCCATAGTAATCTTTTTGATTACAGTTTTAATTTTTCATGGTGTTTACAATAGCGCAGGAGCTTTCTTTGCGTTTGCTTCCATCTTAAGGCATTATACATTGTGAGTTTTAGAGTTAATAATTTTGTCTCAGAGAACACATTGCGTATTTTTCACTATCAGTTTGTAAATTTGGTTATCGAGAACTTTTTAATTATATTTTTTATGGGACTAACGTTCAGAGTGTTTTGTGAGATTAAGCTTGTTCAGTATAGATAAGTCCTTATTTGTACCTCATTTTACAGTATTTTTCAGATTAAAGATATGCATTTTATGAAATATGGAAGTCCTACTAGATAATACATATGTAATATGTAACGCAATATATTTTTTCTCCAACCACACGAATAATACGCTATATAGTCGAATAATTTTGTATAAAAAGTAAGTCATTTCGGAATGTTCAGCAATTACCTTGGTAACTGTATACTTTTCGATTCATATTTGCACTAATGCAAAAATGGACGCAAGATAGGGTTTTATAAGGTAAAAAAAAGCAACCGCTTTGTCAATATTCGGCAATTGACGTCGTTGTTGTTTATTTTCCTCGTATAATGATTGTTTAGTTGGGCCATAACCGTTGTACAATGTTGCCTACAATGTTTGATTCTAAATAATAAGTCATATTACCGAATTTATGAACAGTTGGAGAAAAAAAGGTTTCATTCGCACAAAAAATGCCTTTTCGGGACTGGTAAGACGGGTAAGATCTGTCTTACTTGTCCCGAAATCATGTATTTTTTGTACTAATGAAACAAATAGCTATCTTCTAGTCGAATTATTATTTGAATTACCTCTGCAGCTGCTGATGAACAAATGCAGACGATTGCCATAAGTTCAGCGATAGCCAAAGCGAACTGGTTGTTAATATAAATTACATCTGCGTAGGTCATTGGATCTTTTTCATGGGAAATGCTTCTGATGGCCCAGTAAAATAATGTCATTACAGTATTAAGAAAAGTTGTAACTATTAAAAGCAGAATTTGCACAGAAAATGCTTTGTTGATTTGGATGCTGGCCATACACAACTGTTGATGATGGCTTTTTGCGTTATGTATCATGAGTAATGTACTATTCAATTGTTCATTGGCAATCCTGTAAAATATAGGTTATATCACACATTTTTTAAAACAAGTGGAAATGAAAATAATATATTTACTTACACATTTGAATGAAAAGATTTTTTGAAAATCTGCTCAGACGGTGTTTTGGATCTATTTGTTTGCCATATAATCTTCTTTATCTCAACCATTTTTCGATTTAACCAGTAAAACCTTTGATATAGCAAAACAACCAGAGTACAGAATTGCAGTTCTAAAACTGTATTTACGATCGTAGGACATACATATGCAATAACTTCCCCAACAAATATAAAGGTTAATACTTCAAAGAAACTTGTAATATTGACAACAAGCAGTGTAACAAGGTATGCTAAGAGAATAAACATAATCATAATCACGATTTTTGTAGTTCTATTGTAAGAAATTTGTAGGTGTGCATTGGACACAAAATCATCTTTTATCATAGCACTGTCTATGATGGAAAGTTTATTAATCGCGCCCATTATCTATAAACATCGTAAGTAATAAAACCAGAATTATCGTTTACTAAGTGTATTTTTTAAAATGATTAAAGTACTTACAGTTTTTCGGTGTATACAGCTACAAACAAATGCAAGACACATGCTTAATACGTATAAATAAACAGACAAAGCGTCGCCAAGTAGTAAAATTAATCCCACGATGTTACTGGTCCTCAAAAGAAGAGCATATGAAGAGGAAATAGTTAATGTTAGCATTAACAGAATTGTACACCACAGTGCTGCCTTAGAATCTTGTACACGGTTAGGCAATACAGTAAAAGGTGCTAATCCCAGAAATTTAGTAATAAAAAACAAGGGTTGTACAACTAAATATAACGTATTTGTTCTGAACATTGTGAAACTAGAACGATATAAAAATGTAGAACACGTTTGCCATTGGTTGTATAAAAACAGGCGTTGCTATGTAAAATTCTGAATTATTGAGCAACCTTACGGAAACTAGGCTCGGAAATTATAATTAGTTGACCATTTAGAACTTAGAGTAACAATTTCGATAGTTGAGTGTGATAATGGTGATGCTACGATATAAAAATCAATAAATTAGTATAGTTGTTAAAATGTCCCGTTCATTATAATAATTCTTTTGTTTGTCGCTTATGGTTTATATATAGGTAAGCAAAATGTCAATTGTATTGCTTCAAGTTTTCACTGCTGACATTTGATTTGTTATCTACTTGAACTACTTATAAATTTTATCAAAATGTGAGTATGTGTATATCTATGAATTACGAAGTAGCCACAAAATACGGATGTGTAGATATTTGACAGCTCTACATAATACAAGGATCACTTTATAAAAAGTTTAGCCTTTTGACAAAACACCACCTTTTGTTAAAACAGTTCTTATATTCAGTTAGTTTGAAGACGTACAACTATTTTACAATACAAAGAAACCGCCATACTATATCGACCGTCTTTATCCATCAGTAATACAACTTGTGATCTTGAACAACAAGACTACTTTTATATTTTTTTCAAAATGATTTACGAGTACGTTTGATATCTCGCACGACTGGTCATATGATACTTCGTATTTTCGGTAGCTTAAGGGCGTCGACGGTAGAACTAGGGCTGGAACATTTATATTATTACTTCCCTCGCCTGAAGGACGAACTAATGTAATCACGAAAAAAAAGCTTCCAAAATTTCTTCAGATCCTCACGTTCCAGGGTGCTTAGATAACGAAAAACAGGTGTTTTCAATTCCGTGTGTCTGTCTGTCTGTCTGTTGGCGGTATAACTCAAAAACTATTTGTGGGAGGAAGACGATATTTTGCATACGCATTATATATTTACCTGG
The DNA here is from genome assembly GCA_940337035.1 of Agriotes lineatus. Classification (NCBI taxonomy): domain Eukaryota; kingdom Metazoa; phylum Arthropoda; class Insecta; order Coleoptera; family Elateridae; genus Agriotes; species Agriotes lineatus. Next base: position 192,987,507 of record OW679194.1, on the reverse strand, counting down.
CATGAAACCTTATAAGAACCGTGACAATTGAATGCCGGAAATTACAGATTATCAATATGGCTATGCGGAGGAACGCAGAAATTTGGCACAGTATTGTCAAGTGCAAGTATTCAACGTATGATGAATTTAGAGTACTTTTCGCGGATCAATATTGGAGCAACTCGCACCAAGCCCAGGTTAGGACGGAATTAACATCAGGAAAGTACATTGATAAAGGAGGTTCTCGAGAGATTTACGTCATGTGAAACAATTCTTTGGCTCCGCTTATTTGTTTCGCCATTTACCCATCTATTTCAGGCCAACCTGCATATTTTTACTTCAGTTATAATCCATTGTATTTCGAATTATTTCAAATTTTTAGTCCGCTCATTTTGTACCGATTCTGGAAAGCTCAAATTGCTCGTTATCGCGAAGCTCCAGCCTTCTGCTGTTTTTCGCTTGTTGGCCGATCCACGAGCATTCTTTTTCTGCATTTCGACGAAGCAACTATCTTCTAAGAAAGCGTTGTGTGTGCTTATTTCGCCACGACAACTAATTTCGTTTCCAAGAGCTGACAATCCGAATCAGGTAAGATGGCGGTTTTCTGTTTGTTATTCCCATATTGATTACAATTTCTTTAGCTCTTAAATAATAGTTTCAACCCAAGAATTTGACCTAGAAAACAAGGCCGCCGTCCTTTTTTAATCATCTACACCGGCTAATGCTCTACCTAACTTCTGCCGTTGGAAACGTTGTTCTGCTTCGATTACGGGCGCATCCAAAGTGCTTCTAACCCGTGGTGATAGCAACCCCTGACCAGTTGTTTCTGTCAGCAACTAATGGGTACTGGAAAATCAAGGTTAGTGCCGCTTTTGTGGTGGTTACTGCATTGAAAGCAGATAGTTTCCCGGCCTGCAAGTTAATTTTAGACCGCCTATTCCACAATTATTCAAGGGCAAATTATATTCGATACCTGGAATTTGCATTCCAAAACCATCAATTGTTAAAATTTGCATCGACGCTTACCATTATTATCAACCCGTAAAGCTCAATTTTATACATGCTTTTGTTTTTTAATATTTAACCTTTTATGAATATATTTAATTATGATTAATATTAAAGCTGCGATTTTAGTGCGTAATTGAAACTTTTGTAAAAGGAGCATTCACACCTTTTGAATTCAATAGCCTGAGCAGGAAGGTTTAATGATATGAGAGTGATAAGCTTATCCCTTGATTAAATTTGAGGTCACAGTTCACTTATTAACCCGAAAGGGGCTTTTTGCTCTTTGTGCGTGTCACGACTTTCAGTTATTTGCACATTTTTTTAATTATTATTACATTGGTTCTGACCGAATTATTTGAACTATTCATTATTGAATTACAATTATCGACTCTACAAAACAATTTTTTTAATTGTTACATAAACGCTAGTCACTTGTATTTTATCCTTTGATATTTGAAATCGTTTGATATCTGGCCCCCATTTCTTTTTTTGAAGACATTCCAGGGTACACAGCTGATGATTACAATCCACGACCATATCGCCTAAATTGAGTTAGCTCGACCATCGCGGTAAGTAAAGATTTTTCAGAGCTTCCGTGTTGTATAAACCATAGGGGGTTGATCTGCGAGTTTTCTTACTACCATTGCTTAATTTTAATTAATTAACCGCAGGTCAGCTTCTTTATTGTTTGACATGAATAGGTTCAACAAGGCACAATATCTTACACCAAAGCTGTCAGAGGAAGAAATTATACAGCACCTGTCAAGGCACCTTGAAGCCGAAATTACAAGGGCAGTAGCAGTACAAAATGTCAAGACGCTACGAGATTTCCTGGAAATCGTGAGAAATTACGATCTGGCAGTGTATAACTAGAGAGGAGATAATCGAACATCGCAACGTCAAAATTATAGTAAAAGGAAGTTGGGTGAAACGTTCGTTAATAAATTTAGGCCAAATAATAATAATTTCAATAATAATTGTAATCGACAAGAAGGAAGGTATTACAATAACAACAATCACAACAGATCATTTAACCAAAACAGAGGGTACAACAATAATTGGGGGAACCAAAACCAACAGAATTACAATAGGGGGGATAATAGGAAGAATTACGGAGAGTTAATCGAGGAACAGAACAAGAGAAGGTGCCAAGAAATGGATCAAAATCAAAACAGAGACCGCTCTTATATCAACGCACTATTTACTGAAAGAACAGGGAACATAAATAATACAGAGGACATTAACCGAATTGAGATAGCCGAGGTACACGAGGAGCCTTCGGGAGATAATAAAAAACCCCAATTTTTGTAAATTTTGTAAATAATAGTAGTTATAAGAACATTGCCAATTTTGCCATCACCTATGATAAAACGGGGGAATATTTATTGGAGGAAAATGAAGAAAATGTTACAAACTCATGTTTACCATTTATTAAATTGCGAATTTTAGAATAGGAATACTATGCGCTAATTGATAGCGGAGCAATGGTTTCTTTAGTACAGGAGGAAGTTATAAATAATCATCTGAATATTTTACAAAGCAACATTGTTAAAGTTAACAAAATCGATTTATTGTCCGCAACAAGTAAAAAAATCTCAACTACCAGTAAAGTATTGGCAATCAAGATCAACATAAATGGAAAAGAATTTGATGTCCGATTTTACATAGTAGCTGCCTTAAATGTACAATTTGTGATAGGTGTCGATATTATTCAGCAAGTTGGAATTAAAATAGATGGAATGTAAAAGTGCATCCAAATAGATGATATTAGAAGGCCTTGGTTTGTTGAGGATCAAGAGCGTAAAAATTGTTGCCTAGCTAAAATAAAAGCAGGAGACGATATGATTTGTTGCGCAAGCCAAGAGTGCAGGAGACGAAGTGATTATAAATAATGATGCGATAATAGAAGGAATGCTGGATGATGAACAGATAGGGATTGATTATCTACAATATAAAGGCAGAATTATGGAAATCATAGAAAGGAATAAAGATATAGTAAATCAGAAAACCGGAAAAGCAAGGAAATATTGCCATAGGCTTATTGTCGACGAAACGATGAGCTTTAAATCTAACTATTATCCCATACCATTTGCACAGTCCGAAAAAGTGAAACATGAGTTACAACAAATGCTCGAAAACAAACTTCGTTAATCCAATAGTGGTGGTAAAGAAAAGCGATGGTAGTCTTAGGTTATGTTTAGATGAACGTTGGATTAATCAGATTACGAAACCCCAATATGAAAGTCCGCAGACAATCGATGCCTTGTTAAAACAAATTTGAGACAAGAAGGTATTAACGAAATTAGATTTGAAAAACTCATTTTGGCTGATCCCATTATACGAGGACTCAAGAAAATATACCGGATTCTGCATATAGGGGGAAATTTTTCAATTTAAGGTAGTTCCGTTTGGTTTGACGACGTCATGTGCAGCTTTAGTGAGAGCTATGCAACAAATATTAAACAAGTATGATGACTTTTGCGTGCATTACATAGATGACATTTTAATTTTTTCAAGAGATGTGTAACAGCATTTGGCACTTTTAGATTTAGTAATAAGTACTTTAAACGAACACTTTTTAAAGTTGAATTTTACCAAGTGCCAATTTATGAAAACAAACGTAGCATACTTAGGCTATGAAATTAGCAATAATGGGGTCACAATCAGTGAAGCAAGAATAGAAGAAATAAAGAATCTGCCTCGCCCCAAGAATTTGAAAACATTAAGAGGTTTACTTGGCCTATTAAATTATTATAAAAAGTTTATAGCGAATTATTCGGAATTAACATTGCCATTGGTTGAACTGCTCAGAAAAGATACAAAGTGGGTTTGGAATGAAGACAGGTAGAAAGCGTTCAATAATTTAAAACAGAAATTCCATGAAGGATTGCTACTTAAGTACCCGAATTTTAAAGAAAGCTTCATATTAAGGACGGACGCATCGGACATGGTAGTCGCAGCTAAACTAATACAGATGAAAGGAAGAGTCGAAGTCTCGATCTGTTTTATATCACGAATCCTGAAGGGGTACGAAACAAGGTACACAATCGCTGAGAAGGAGATGTTGGCCATTATATTTGCGATCAACAAGTTAAAATTGTACTTGACAGGAAAGAAGTTCTATATCGAGACAGACAATGCAGCCATATCATTCATAAAAAACAAAACATTTCATAACGACCGATTGTATGTACAGGGTGGGCCAAAGTAGACGCTTTCTTATGGAAACTCATATTCCTGTCAAAGATAGAAACATTTTGACCAACATCTCCCGAGCTCAAATTTTATGAAAAAGTTACTGGTGCAAACAGAATTTTGCTATCGTAAACCGTTAGGCCGCTAGGGTGCGTTTTTCAAAATTCGTCGATTTCTTTAAACCCTTCTAGCTTTTTTGTTTTTAGTAATAATTGATTTCTGTAAAAACTTTCTCATAGCAGTTTTTGGTGTAGAATAGGCTGGTGCATTTTGTTTTAATACAGGGTAATTCGTAAATTTGCTGCAACAAAAATTTTCTTATTTCTTATGGAACACCCGGTATATTTATACATTTTTTTGTAGTCCTTAAAATTCTCTATTCAAAAATATATAATACTATATGTCCAAATTTAGCATGTTACGGTGTATTTGGCTTTAAGTTAAATAAACTAAAAATATCAAGTAGCCATTGTGTCATAGCGCCGCATGACCATTGTTTTAAACCAACAGTAGCAATATTTATGAGGAAAACAAAGTTGGCCGCTGTCAAATTAGTCAAATAGATTTTGAATTTGAACATAATCTGGTTTTTTGTCCGTGTCTATTTAAATTTCCACCTTCCAACAAGATGGTGCACCGCCTCATAATTGAAGAGTTACAACTAATTATTTAAAAGTGCAGTTTGGTGAAGAGTGGATAGGGAACCAAGGACCAATCGCTTGGCCAGTGAAGTCCCCCATATGACACCCCTAGACTGCTATTTTTGGGGAAAAATTAAAGATTTGACATATAGACAACCGATTACATCAAGAGAATTGCAAGAGGAAGCAGTGCAAAATGCATTTGCTACAATTTCTAACATTGAGCTAAGAAATGCTGCAAATGCTGTCAAACAACGGTGCCGCTTGTGTATTAATCAGAACGGTGCCCAGTTTGAACATATGTTATAAAAGGACATATCGTTGAGTGGTAATATGTTTTATTAATTTTGTTATTTGTTCTAAATGTTTGTAACCCTATATGCTTTTAGTTTTTTCTTATTTAGTTAGCGCCAACTTTGTTTTACTCATAAATATTGCTAATGTTGGTTTAAAACAATGGTCATGCGGCGCTATGACACAATGGCTACTTGATATTTTTAGTTTATTTAACTTAAAGCCAAATATACCGTAAAACTTTAGACATATAGTATTATATATTTTTGAAAAGAGAATTTTAAGGACTACAAAAAAAAGTATAAATATACCGGGTGTTCCATAAGAAATAAGAAAATTTTTGTTGCAGCAAATTTACGAATCACCCTGTATTAAAACAAAATTCACCAGCCTATTCTACACCAAAAACTGCTATGAGAAAGTTTATACAGAAATCAATTATTCCTAAAAACAAAAAAGCTAGAAGGGTTTAAAGAAATCGACGAATTTTGAAAAACGCCCCCTAGCGGCCTAACGGTTTACGATAGCAAAATTCTGTTTGCACCAGTAACTTTTTCATAAAATTTGAGCTCGGGAGACGTTGGTCAAAATTTTTCTATCTCTGACAGGAACATGAGTTTCCATAAGAAAGCGTCTACTTTGGCCCACCCTGTACAGGTGGGCGTTGTACTTGCAACAGTATGACTTCAAAATCAGACATAGACCAGGAAACACGAATGTCGTAGCTGATTTCTAGAGTAGGAAGGACGCAGTGGAGAGTAGAAGGCAAAAACAATTGGTAATAGGAATAGAGAAAATTTATCAACAAGGGAGGTTTTCAAAAGAAGAGTTATTAGCTAAACAAGAAAATTTAGAACTTCAGCAAATACGAAATTTGGTACAAGACAGTCCGGACCAAGACTATAAAGGTTTCAAGATAGTAGAAGGTTTATTGGTAAAATTATTGAGTGGCAAAGAATTAATAGTTTTGTGTAGAGACGATGTAATCAACGTTGTCAAAGAAATTCATCAAACATTTGGACATTGTGGGGGAAGGAAGACATGGCTAATGTTTGGCGAACTAAGAACAATATAAAATTTATCAAATATTTTACGAATTGCTGTAAAATACGTCAATTGGCTAAAGGAAAAGAACCATACCAACCAGAACGTGATCAAGAGTATAAGAGTCAACAAACCTTTTGAGCTAGCTGCAATAGATTATTTGGGAAACTTAGTACCGGGACAATATGGATACAGACATATTTTAATAATAGTCGATGTGTTCTCAAAATACATAAAACTTTATCCAGCGAAATACAGTAATACAGAACATGTAATCAAGTCTGTCGAGAAATATCAACAAGTGGGGAATCCGAAGAAAGTTTTAGCTGACAACGCAAGCTATTTCAAGAATGCTAGATTAATGAACAACTTGGAACAGAAGGGGATTAAAACTTAGTTCTGTAGCATACGACACCCGCAATCGAATGTAGCAGGGAGGTACATTAAAGAAGCATGAGCACCATAATAGATGGGTTCAATACCTGCCAAAGGTAGAAGACTTCACAAATAACGTGCCTAATATTACAACCGAGATAAGCCCGGTTACGTTATGCAAAGGCATAATACCTGCGAGACCATGTAGGCCGGAAGAGGATGCAACAGGGATAAATGAACTGTTGGAGAAGATCAGGCAAAGGGTTACGAAGACGCAAGACCGATACGAAGAAAAGCAAAACCAGAAGATTAAGAAGGGTATGAAGTTCAAAATCGGGGACCGACTCATTATTAAGAAGCTTAAAGTAGCCGATACAAGGGAAAATATATGTGCGAAGTTCTTAAATGCATATGAAGGACCATACAAAGTACATAAAGTCTTGAGCAATGAAAACACGTACGAGTTGATCAATGAAATGGATAACAAAATTAGGGGACGCTTTCATATTTCGGCAATGTACTCATATTTAGAGAGTGTAATGTCGAAGAGGTTAGGTTTAAAACAAATGTTGTGCCACGCTTGATAGATTAGGTTAATATAGGAAAGTAGGTTAGATAGAATAAGAACTAGGTTAAGTGGATTATTAAATCAAAGTAGGATAGGAAGATAGGGAATATCAGATTGGACTGATTAAAAGTAACACTTGAGTCATACAACAAAAATTTTGTGATAATTAAAATAACAACCCATGTCAAGCAACGTATGATGAAAAATGATACTCATGCGTGGTGATTGTAATTCTCAAAAATTAGGGGGAATCTGAGATGGTATTGAGCCCGCTATTCAACTCTGCTTGCAGCACACCAAAAAAAATAAAGCAAGTCAGATAGCTCAGAGTTGGGGTAGCTCATGCAAAGAAATGCTGGTAGTAATGAATTGAATTGAATAGAAAAAGTGAAGCGCAGAGCTCGTTTTTCATAGATTGGAGTCGATAATTCTAAATTAACCTAAAATAAGAGGTTTGTGCAAAATTAAAGCCGAACCAAAATAAATAGAACTGCCACAGAAAGGTTTATAATATGTGTGTGTTAATTGAAGCTTAGATGTCAGAATAATTAAATAGGATATGTTTATGAGCATTTTAAATAAAGGTAATTGAAGCAGAATTATGATAATACGTTGCAACGAGCATAAACCAAACAGAACAGGGCAATTATAATTATGGGACAGCAATATTCGAAAATTTGAAGAAAAGCGAACCGTTAAGAAAATTACAAGAAATGGACACAGCAGGATGTGAAACAAAATTGGTGATTGAACAAACAAGTCAGTGTAATTACGCGGGTGAAAGACAATTTAAATAACACAAAGTGAGTGGCGCTATGACACAGTTTAAAACCAAAATTAAAAGAACAATATTTAGAAATAAGAATTTTTCTACATAATTTTAATTATAAGTTAAATTAGAGTACGCAGTTATTGTATTGTATTTGGTCAATTTCCGTTTTGTATAACTTAGATAGGCAATTGTTATTAACGACCAGAATAGAGAGACAATTGAATAAAATTATTAATGACATGCAGTTTTTGTGTTCTCCGAAATTTACATATTTTGCCTAGTAAATCATTAATAATATCAATAAAAAGTACACCATTGTGTCAAGAAATTGTTAGTGCACCTGTGAGAATGTGGGGAAAATTTTTCCTCACCAAAAATAATGTTTCATGGTAAGCACATCCCGAGGACATCGGGGCAGCCAACGCAGTTCCCGAACATCAACCAGGGCACATTTTGGAGTTCCTGAGCCCAAGATTTTAGCAGGAGCATACCAGCACAGAGTATAGGAGGCTCCCACAACGCCAGCAGCACCGCAGGATTCCGCATCCGGCAGCTATCACCAGGAGTTGCAAACCGAATGAGCTACCGCAGCCCTGCAAAAAAGTCAGGTTAGTTTTTCAACCTAAATAACGGTGTTAGCAACCGGAAATTCGCATGACTACTAGAGCAAACCTTCATGAACGAGACCCAGGCAGAGTTTAGCATCCATCAAAAATCAAATATCCAGTAATTGCCATAATCAAGTTTGAGGTTAAGTTGATCCCATAGCGACGCTCCAAAAAAAAAAAACAAATTAATGTTGTAACAACGAAGTGGAGGTTTTTGCCTGCAAACAAATGAGAATCAGCGACGCTAAGAGCGCGATAATTCAAAATTTACCTAATAAATCGCTCATAAAACACCTTTTATTAGTTTAAATCACAAACACGAACCAGTAACCATAATAAACCGATTTGTGCTAGGAGTTTGACAGAAATTGCGTCTGCGAGCTCGAGTTAAATTTATATTCCAGTGGCGTATCACACAAGTTTAATATTAACGTATCAGGGAACCCAGTTTGGAGATATGAGTCATCTTGCCTACCGAGCTAGCCTCTGTAAGATTAAACTGCAGATGGATGAAGTATAATAAAGGAAACAATTCTGTTTACTTTATAAATAATTAACGAACCCAGTGAGTATTTTTAGTCAGTCGAAATTTGACCTAAATAAAAGAATATTTGCAGGTAGTGGTAATTGCTATTTATTTTATCATCTTCATTATAATATTACAACACAGATCAGACCATTGCAATACATCTTTATTTATTTGTATTTATTTACCTATGTGATTTAATTAATGACAGCGTGTTGTATTTGTTATTTTCCAATCAAGCCAGTAATTGCGATCGTATTTCAAATGTTAATTATCCAACTTACTTCATTATAAGACTCTATTAGAATTTTGGTTTTTAATGTTGTGTGGTCCGTTGCTGAAGTTTGAGCGAATTTAGTAGTTTATGAGTTCAACGATTCATATGAAGCTGTACTCGGGTCCCAAAACTGCTTGGCGCACCTACGGTTTACTGTTAGTTGGAAGGTAAGTTAGACCCAGTCTTTCCCTTTGAGCTAGTCCGAGGCTTGCTTCCGTTTACGACCGGCAATTTTTAATGTAATAAAGTTTCATTTGTGTTCCGATTAAGCAATTGAGGTGTACTATAAAGAAACGCATCTTTTTCACATATCTCAGGTATTTATGAAAATAAATGTAGCATACGTTATATCTATAAGAAGAGAAAAATAAGCCTTTCTCAGAGGTGTCATAACCATTTTTAACGTGCACTTAAAATAAGAAAGTTAGTATCAATACTATAAAAACCATGGAAACAAACAAAAATATAAAATCATATTTTAACTTCTCTTTAAATTTTCCTAATAATGTCAAGTCACTGTTGTCTCACATAACATAATAATCAACATTTTTGTACATAATTCCAAAACTATGGCAGCTAGGTCCAATTTCTCTTCGAACTAGAATCATTAGAATCTGCAGCTTTTCCCAAATTTAACCGACCTTATATCTCTTACCGTTTTTGAAATCTCCATAGTGAACATCGAAATTAAATAACCATGTGTAGTCTGTTCGCTGCGTTTACCCTATTATTTATGTCTGCGTCTAGCGTCGTCTGATATCAGCAATTCCAAGTATTTAAAATCTTCTACTTGTTTCAATCATTACCCAGCCATAACACTAAGGGCCGGTTGCAGAAAGCAATGTTAAGTCTGGTGTTAGCTACATCGCGTCAAAGTGAACAAAAACGAATCAAATCTGAAATGTTTATGGTAACTAATACATTAGTAAACAAAATTTGATGCTAACATCATTTATCGTATAGCCTTAAGCATTTCTTCATCTGTTATTCTGTATCCAGTATTTTTCGCTACCTGGTTCTCGTGATTGCTGAATATACAGAGTGTAAATTGAAATGCCATGCATGTGGAAAAGGCAGTGTTAAAAATTAAGAAGGATCGACTATGTCTGTCATATAACATAGCAAGGTTATTTTGTTACGGTATTAAAACAACTTTACGACACCCACCCAAGGTGAGCATCGCACCACGGAATCAGTCCTGGAAAACTGGCACACTTGCCCTGAGATTTGCTAGAAACAGGCTAAAGGCCACGGCTGGAACGCTCAGGGAGTCGAGCGTGGGTCACACGATACGTTCTGGGCAAGCGTGTTGAGGCATATATATAGGGTACGTCAAAATTATGGGGGCGCCACCGAGCCTGTCTTAACTCGAATAACCGGGCCTGGGCGGTTAAACGGGAGCGAAGTATTCAAGATACTCCGTCGATAAGGATTCTCATGAGCTGCAAGCTCAAATAACGATTTCGTGATCGCAAATACTGGAATGGTAATATTGGGACTCTTTGGGCTGAGACTGCGCAACCACTGGACCTACCTGCACGCTCTGATCTCTCACGTCTCGCCGTACACCAATCTTTACACTGTAAAAGGCACTATCTGAAACAAAGCATGCACAGGTCGAATAGGAATAATACGTCCCTTAATTAAATATGCGTCTATTGGTCGCTAATTACATCTGGGCAGCAAATCGTGCCGCCAAGCTTATGTTACTGCTTACGTTAAGCACCAGCTGATGGACGCGCTATGCTAGTAAACAACACACTATGGGTGGCCGGCCGCAGTGGGCTCGAGCTTAGAGTACAGTTTAAAAATACGCACTCCGGAAAAGGGCGCGTTAGTGCGCGATAACAGATGCCGACCTGCAAAGGCAGCGGGGCAGCGTGACTGCAATATTTGACCAGGAAGAGGGGCTAACATAGCCTCACTAAAACCATGCGAATTTGGAGTAGTTGCCAGTCCCTGCTACGTCGCCCACGCAGTCGTTGGCTGCGGTTAACACCTGGGAAGCAAAGCACAAAGCCCTCGCAAACATAAACAAAGAGCTCGAACAGATTAGGGCGCGCCAGGCTCAGCACGGCGAGGCGTTGATTCTATTTAGGTATTAACCGGTATAATATAGCGAAGCTCGCGCACATGAAATTACTGAATTAAAAGTTCGCACAAACGTAACACGAAAACATAGGCGCAGAGTTCTTTAGCTATTTTAGGCGATGAGACGCGAAACTCGGGCACATGAACTTACTAGTAGGCTACCAAAGTAGCGTCGTGAAGCATGGTGGCCTCAAACCGGCATTAAAAGCCGCGATAAGCAAGCAAGGGGCATGCATCCGCCCACACAAAGTTGAGCGCAAAAGCACCACCGCTCGCACAAGTGACAGTTACTATGTTTAAATGGTTGCAATTACAAATACCTTAGTCCGCAGACGGTCCATGAGAGTGGCGTGCAGTCAGTTGGTAGAAGGCGGCAGTCTGTGGCAGCTCAATCGCCAAAACACGGCATTAGGGGTAAACGGGCTGGTTTCCGCCAAGATGGCGGCGTTAGGACGCTCTCCTGAGAGCACACTTACGGCGGCAAAGAGGTCTACTTCGTCCTGCCTAGAAAGATCCTCGAAACAGCGAGTTGCAAAGGGAAGGACCCCTTTCTCACAAACGCAGAACTGGCCCCAAGAAGCCCTTCACACACCTACGCCTTAGCGTAAAGACGTGCCACTCGCACAATCACACGCGACCTCCTTCGATCAACGGCCAGAGCTGAACTCCTCAAGCAAGCCGTGTTATGGCCCCTGCAGTGGCGTGAGCCAAACGGCGTTGCCACGTGACTCTCGGCAGCCAATGGTGAGGCGCTCCATAAAACAAATTAATTCCGGTAACAAAGACAGCCAATGGCGAGGCGCCTCAACGGCGTGATTTCTAGAAGGTTCGGAATTCTTGCGGGCGATAGCACCCGGCTGCCAAAGTACCAGCAAAGGGGTGCTCCAACTGACGGGAAATACTGCGTTTGGGGCCAAATATGTGCAAAATCATTATTATGGAATTAGGCGATGGAGCCAAATAAGTAACTAAAAGGGTTTAGCATACGGGTACGCTGCCCTAAAGCCTAGGTGGCTAATTAAAATACCAAAATGACCTGACAATTTGTTTAATCATGCTAACTGTTAGTTAAACTTTGGTACAAAAAATAAATTTGAAAAAAGCAAAACTTTTGTAAATAGTTAATTAATTTTTGAAACAGATTTGCTCAGAATTAGTAATATTTTAAAGACAAATTTGGCTAAACGTCAAAACAAGCAGAATATTAAGTACTGCCATGTTAACAAAACGCTAATAATAATGTCTTATTTAAGTCAAAACTAGAGTTGATTCTTCGTAATTTATATAACATTGCCTTTTCCCTATGTATGACATTTCCGTCTACACGCTGTAGATGTCATATCACTAGAATTATCATTTGGGTCTAAGAGAACTTTGAAATATTCCTCTCATATCTTTATAATTGACACACTATCGGTGATCGTATCTCCTTTCGTAAATATCTTTCATTGGCCTTTGTTTTTCTTGTTTTTCAATACTCGAAAGAATTTCTTTTGGTTATTATTGTCGATATCTTCTAGTTTGTGTCCAAACCCTTCACATTTTTTTCCTTAGCCTCCAACACTTTTTTTTTCACTACCCCTCTCTGTTCCTTATATTTGATATAGTTATAGTCCTCCTAGGTCCGTGACTTCAAATGTTTTTTACTTCTTCTTATTCTAATATTACATTCTACTTCCTGCAGAGAAGTTTTTAAATTTTTAAAATACTGATTTAATAGATATGCTTGATAATTTACCACTGGATGTGAGGCGAGGTTTGCACTTCCAGCTAGATCGATCCCCAGTCCTTAACGCAAGAATTGTGCGGTTAAATGTGAACTTTCCGTTAAGATGGATAGGCTGTAATCTCGTAATGCCCTTTAATAGAGTGGACTCTGAGATCGCCTGACATTACACCATTCGAGTTTTTTCTTTAGGGAACTATTAAAAATGTTGTGCATGCATCTAGACCTCAAAACATACAGGAACTGTGTTCGAGAATCCAACAAGTCTGCCGAGAAATTTCTACAGAAATATTACGACGAGTTGTACTGAATCACAAAATTTTGTTGTTCTTTAATATTGAATAAACTTTGCAAACGGTTTTCTTGTTTAATGGCACTCTTATTATTGCAATAAAAAATTATTATCTACTGAAGGCATAAAAATGTTGAAACATTTCAAAATGAAAAAAAATCAGCGAAATTTGGTATTTGGAGTTTTTGAGTGACTCGTAACAACTTTTATTAATATTTTTTTGCGTTATCTTAATCGCTACTATGACTTTACTTGAAACGCTACGTTTTATTTTAATCATAGTTGCCTAGATTTTGACTTCATAAAACTCGATTCATACAAAAAGATGCACTGTCGCGGCCTACACAACTGATAAACTTTTTATATTGATTACTTCCAAAATAAAAAAAAAATTATGTGTCTTCATGAAAAGTGAAACACACTATACAGGGTGTTTCAGAATAACTGTTCCTAATTCTCAGAATTGAGAGAGGGCATGTTATTCAACACTTTTTAATAATAAACTAGTGTTCGGAAATACTTCCGTTTCGAGATAATACGACATTAAAGAATTGATTCTTTCAACATGATGGTGCACCAGAGCATTTCGGTTTAAATGTTTGAGATTATTTAAATGCACAATTTCGAAACTGATGGATTGGGAGACAAGGTCCTATTCTTTGGCCTGCACGTTCGCCAGATATGACTCCAATTGATTTTTGTATTTGGGGTCATATTAAATCACTCGTCTATGCGACACCTGTGGACACAGCAGAGGATTTAGTGGCTCGAATTATTCTTGCTTTTGATGACATTTGTGATCGTCTGCATATATTTCGAAGAATTCGTCGGCCAATCACACATTGTTATACCTTGTGTATCGACAATGGCGCCATAATTTTGAACAATTCTTATAATTTTTGTGTAATACCATTTTTTAAATATTAATAAAAATTGCAACCGCTGGAAATCAATAAAATCGTTACTTTTCACATTGAGATTATTTCAAGTACTCAATTCGTTAATGTCGTATTATCTCGAAACGGAAGTATTTCCGAACACTAGTTTATTATTAAAAAGTGTTGAATAACATGCCCTCTCTCAATTCTGAGAATTAGGAATAGTTATTCTGAAACACCCTGTATATCTAGTCCAGTTAATATATTATTTTGAATCTCATCTTTTCCAGCCTCTCAATATTCTCTGTTATGATTTCTATGTCCGTTTTTTCTCTCTTTATGTTCTATCTTTAGTTGTTCATTCAGCTGCCTTATTTTTGTTATTTCCTGGTGGTACTTATTCTGGTTTTCCTTTATTTGTTTGGTGTCCTTCGTGAACTGTAGTAGCATCCACATTAGTATGTCTAATTGATCTTTTAATTTTTTATAGTTCTTATCTTTTATTGGTATTCTGGGCGTTTTCTTGTTTTTCTTGAACTACTCTTCCCATTCACTTTTATCTCTTGTCCTTTTGCTATCATCTTATGTATCTTCGTCCTTCGTCGCTGTACATGTAGTAGCTCTTTACCTTTCAATAGCAGCCTTGAAATTATTGAACGCTCATTCTCCTGATTTGCTATTCTCTGATTATTTCTTCCTAAGATTAAGAATTATAATTAAAGAGTGACTAAGCTATATCATAAATATTTTGCTTTCTCCACACGGACTTCTTTTTATTTTGGGTTAAAAAGTTATCAATGTACCCCAATATATTGCAGTGCATGCATAGCATATGATACTCACAGAAATGTTATTATTAACTAGCTGTGACCTACCCGGCGTTGTCCGGGTATAATATTACATGAACCTATGCGTGTATGTTTTGAAAACCACAATTTTTGTTTTTTTCGACGCCTCACTGGTGGCATTTTTGTAAAATAAATAAACCACAAACTGAAATCACACACTGAACTATCGCTTTGAATTCAATTATTTTCGGCAAAATATCAATTTTCCATGCAGAACATGTTGTTGTTATGAAAACTTGTCACAGAACGATGAAATACACAGCAGACCTGTCAAACTGAACGTCACACAGTGACGCCATATGTTGATATCGAGACTCTAATGTTTTTTAGGGACGATTTTTGAATTTGATCAAAATGAATGAAAAATCATGTGAATTGTCTGAGTTAAATTCGGAACATGACTTTTCCATTGTTGTATTCCGGTTTTTCTATCCTGGAAAAAAATAGATCTTTCCTCATTTTCCGAATTTTCCGAGTTTTACGAATTTTCCGAGTTTTTCACTACGATTTTCTCATTTTTCTCTTCAATAAGCCATTCATAAACGAAAACATAAGAAATTCCATACAAAATCATCTTTTTGATTTTTCGAATTTTCCGACTTGTCCGGTAGATTTTCCCAAATTTTTTTCATACAAATTTTGTCCTGACAATTACGAACACAAAAAAATCGCCAAATCGGTCAAGTGATGATTAAGGCTCGGATTTGTAGGTTTTATCCCTTTTCATATTAATTTGGGCACTGATGTGAGACTTACAGATGACAAGAATTATGAAAAAATACATCTTTTGAGCTATACTTGTTTTTGCCTAAATGCCTAAATACGCAAAATTTCTTCGTAACGACCTAAATATACTAAACAAAACCTAAATTGCATTTTTATACAACCGAAAATTTACGAATATTAAGGTGTTATTTTACAAATTTGAAACTAAAATTACCGTAACTTGCCGGACGTGGTACATTATACGTATATGATTCATTTGATATGTCTTGCACATGTCCTTAACTTAGTAAGTGAAAAAGTTCGAAATAATTTGGAAGATGTTGGCGGATTGATGTCCAATGTAAAGAAAGTATTTTTAAAAGCCCCTCTTAGAGTACAAGTGTACAAAGACCACTTGAATGCTTTAGCTCTTTATCCAGAGCCCGTTCTGACTAGGCGGGGCACTTGAATAGAAAGTGCTATATTTTATGCAAATAATTTTGACGATATAAAATCAGTAAGTTTTTCTTTGTCGGGAATAATTTGTTATTGTTCATTTTTATGTTGTTACCTCATTCGACAGTGATACAGCGCAGGCTATTAAAGATCACATATGTATTTTAACAAACCTAATATTAAAAATCTGGTGTGATACACGCACACAACTTCCTTTTACAGTGATCTTGTCAATTTTTTTTTTAAATTACAAATTCTGCAAAAACGGTACAAAATAGAGCGTTAGTTAAAGAGACAAATTTTCTCTAGAATTTTAAGCTGAATTCAAAAATGTAATAATATACTGGGTGTTCTATTTAAAATAGGAGTTAATAAAAAAAAATAAAAAAAAACAAAAGAAACCCACTTTAGAAGTATTCAACTGGAAAAACACCTATCTCACATCAATACACATTCAAAATGTAATAAAAATGTGAAGTTTGAAAATATCGTTAAAGCCGTTTTTGAAAAAATCGAATAAAACTGAAAAATCACAAGAGTAAACACCTACTTCCGCTTATGCGATTTCCTTCAAAAGCTTGCTGTCGCATCTACATAGTACACAAAACTTATACAGTGTGTCCAAGATAAGGAGGGCCAGTATGGGGATCTCGTTAATGGTAAGAGATACAAATTTGGTTAAATGGGAAGAAAGTTGCGCAATTAAAGGACTAAAAAAATTACATCTAGAAATCCTTGATATGATTGTTCGTTTTTGAATTATCTCAAAAAAACCGAATTTTTGGATTTTTTTTTTATTTTTTTCTGGCATTAATATTAAAGTTAGAGCAAAACTGATTAAACTTCTTTACAGCAACTTTTAGTGGACTTAATGATTACGTTATCAATTTTTTTATCCGACGTTTCGTCTTCGAGAAACCATCATCAACTTCATTTTTTTAAATACGGTCTTGATTTTTTGATGCCAAATTTGCAAAGCCCTTGTTACTCTAAATTCAACAATGTGCCACATATTATGGTTTAATTACGTTTCGAGCTTTTTTCTGATCATCATCAGAAATTTTTTTAGATACGGACCTGCATTTCTCATAATTTTGTAAAAATAAGTTCATACAGTAAGCTAGGCGTCTTTAGATGCCGTTAAAATATTGAAATGCACATTATAATATCATAATTCTGATACATTAATTTAATAACCGACCAATAACTATTAACAATAAACAACAAATAAATGAACAAAAGATAGGCAGAAAGAATGAGAAAACGAACCTTGAAACAATGTAATAGATATTTAACGTTTTGAAATAGAAGAAGAACTTAGAAGATTGGTTCTTCAAGCCTTTCAAAGTATAACACCAGTATAATGTTTTAGATTCTACAGTTAGATGTTATTTATGCATAGAGAATGATGGCAACCTTTTTGAGTATCTTCTGTAAATTTAATACCTATTAAATGGTTTCGATGTTCGTTTTGTTATTCTTTCTGTCTATCTTTTGTTCATTTCTTTTTTGTTTATTGTTAATAGTTATTGGTTGGTTATTAGATTAATGTATCAGAATTATGACATTATGATGTGCATTTCAATATTTTAACGGCATCTAAAGACGCCTAGCTTACTGTATGAACTTATTTTTACAAAATTATGAGAAATGCAGGTCCGTATCTAAAAAATTTTCTGATAATGAGCAGAAAAAACCTCGAAACGTAATTAAACCATAATATGTGGCACATTGTTGAATTCAGACTAACAAGGGCTTTGCAAATTTGGCATAAAAAAACCAGGACCGTATTTAAAAAAATAAAGTTGATGATGGTTTCTCGAAGACGAAACGTCGGATAAAAAAATTGATAACGTAATCATTAAGTCCACTAAAAGTTGCTGTAAAGAAGTTTAATCAGTTTCGCTCTAACTTTAATATTAATGCCAGAAAAAAATAAAAAAGAAAATCCAAAAATTCGGTTTTTTTGAGATAATTCAAAAACGAACAATCATATCAAGGATTTCTAGATGTCATTTTTTTAGTCCTTTAATTGCGCAACTTTCTTCCCATTTAACCAAATTTGTATCTCTTACCATTAACGAGATCCCCATACTGGCCCTCCTTATCTTGGACACACTGTATATGAAGTTTCAACGGCATACCTCTTTTCGTTTTTGAGATATTCTGTTCACAGACACACAGACAGACTAATGAAAAAAATATGTTTTTTGGGTTCAGGGGACTCTAAAACGTGAAGATCTGTTGAAAACTCAATTTCGAATTTTTGGGGTAAGTCCAATGATTCCTTTATTGTAAAAGGAAGTAAAAATTAACTCCTTTATATTAAAGCTGATTTTAAAATTCTGATTGACAGTATAACAAGGTTGGAAACAGTGGGACTACTTTTAACTGAATCTGTAGAAATTATATTATTGAAAAACTGATGGAAACATTAGCAATATCCTCAAGTTTAATTGCTTCACAAGCTTATGCTAAACTTGTCTGTTTACTTGAAAAAATCCTGGTTTTCAAGAAATTCTCAACTTTAAAAAATTGCTTTCTGGTAAGAGTGAGGAAGACGTAGACGGTAGATGCCGACGAGAGCAAATATAAGTTTGCTCCAATAACATCTTGTGATGTGCAGAGATCTTTCTCTTGGTTAAAATATGTTTTATCAGATAAGCGTCTTGTTCCACGCCAGAAAAGTTGGAACATTATTTAGTTTGTTATGCAAGTGCTTAGTTTATATTCAAGAATCATTGTAAGACTGTAGTATTTTGTACTGAGTATGTATGTATTATTTAACTTAAATTTAAATTTAAGTTTATAGTGTTATTTTGTTGTAGTCTAATTTAGGCTACAAAAATTATAAGTACTAAATTAAAGTTTTTAAGACCTGAATTACGAGTTTTTAGAACCTATTTATTGACCTTTTTTGGCATTTTAACGACCTAAAAATCCGGGCTTTAGTGATGATGTACCATACATGCGGTAATTGATTTTTATTTAGGTATATAGATTTATGTTCGACTTTATTTAAATTCAATAATTTATTTTTCCCGCTGCTGATCATGTAAGTCAGTGATACAGCCTTAGTAACAAAACGTGTAAAAGTCGGTGATTATATTTGTTTGCTGCTTTTCGTTGACAACGGAACTTAATATTATTATTAAGTTGCTAGAATAATAAAATTAGCAACGCAAGATGCAGACTTAGACGTTTTGTTTATAATTGCAAGTGTTTATGTGACATGTGATATGTGACACTCACAGGTAACACGACCCACGAAAATTAATCCTGGTGACAGGTGACAAACCAAACTATTTTCAAAAATTCATAATAAAATAGGAAAATTTCGATAAGCAGCGGGAAAAATATAATAAGATAACTTGGAATGTATCGTCTATTAACATTTTCGGCAGGCAACAAGCTGCGGCTTTGCCTTGGCTTGTACTTGCCTACCTCTAATGTTTATAGATCCTTACATTCCTTGTTACTTAAATAGTTATTGTTCAATCATTAAACTAAATATCAAATTTAACTGACTAGCTTTAGCAGAATAATTGGCTCCAATTCAGAGTAGGTTCATTGTGCTGTATTCTTTATAATTATATCCAATTAATGTTGTATGCAATGCAATTAGGTTTAATAAGAATTGTATTATGTACCAATTAGAAATAATAGTAGTTTGTATAGCAAGGCACTGAAGTTTAGCTTTTTATCACGAATATGGATTTAGGTGCCGAGACCCGTAGGGCCAGGTAACTAAACCACATGAGGGATAAAAAAGAATAGACGGAGAGCCAGCGACAAAAATAGTTACGTTATTTCATTAAGAAAATATCCCATGTTACTATACTCTCTTAACATCGCTGATAATTGATTTGGGCTTCTGCCTGATTTCCGGTGGTGGAGAAAGCTGCAGCAGGGGCGCAAAGTGGCAGATATGACAAATTAAATAAACGTATCTGGCAGTACTGAAGTGTATTGTTGTTGACTCTGTCGGTGTATGTCCAATTCGAGGTTAGCAGGTTAGGGTTTTGTTTGTTATTTGACACAAACTGACACAAAACCTAAGCTGACAACCTTGAATTTGGCGTAGACGGACAGTGCTACCAACAATAAACTTCAGAACTGTCAAACATATAACAAGTATCACAGGCGACTTTTATTACAAATTTCTTCGATCTCTCGGTATTTCATTTTCTTATGGTCCTTCGGAAAAGTATCCCCAGTAGGTCATGTTTAGTTATATGAAACCGACCTGACAAAATGTCAGGTATACTTTTTAAAATTAGGTTATAATTTTTGTAGTTTTTGACATTTGACATATATACGTATAGCTAAAAATGTTTGTCAAAGATCAAAAATTATAACCTAATTTAAAAAGGATACGTGACATTTTGTCAAGTCAGTTTCACCTAACTAAACATACTTTTAAAAAGGAACAGAAGAAATAGATATATCTCTACTTCTTTCCACCATCTAAAACCAGGTAGACTTCCGAATTAATTATCAGCGACATTAAGAGAGTATAATAAGATGAAATATTTTCTTAATGAAATGACGTAACTATTTTTGTCGCTGGCTCTTAGACTAGAACTTCAGTGCCGAGGAGTACATTATATTTTATTTGAAATCGAGAAATCGTGAAGTTACAACATTTGTAGGTTATGTTAACGTCGGTTGACGTTTATCTGTCGCCTCGCCACCTACAAAAAAGTCGTAAAACAATGGATTATTTTACTGCCGATTTCTCGTATTTTAATAACGATTTCGACGTACTTTAATGCCGATTTCAAATAAACCTACTTTTATTATTCAAGTAATCTTAACCTCAAACATGCGAAGATAATACTTTTACAATAAATAACAGCTTCAATGTTGTTTAAATAAGTAAGTACTCTTTCTTTTATTGTTTATTAGCTTATCGATTCAACTATTTATGTTTTATAAACAGATACCTTCTAAGTTCCATTCAATTACTTAACACCGATGCTTCAAACTTCAGTAGTTAGTTATGTTTGCAGCACAGACCTTATCACTGGATTTCGGATCAGCAGTTGTGCCCTACTGACATCTTTCGCAGCTGTCAGCAACACTCCAATCACAAACTGCAATGCTTAGCTCAACTGGAATCTGCCTTCGTTACCTGAAATGATCCACTCAGCTCACCGCCGACATGCACAGCCCCAGCAACTCTCGATGTAGCTGCTTCCAAATGTACCCATTTATGTAGGTTGCTGATAGGCCCCACACTGCAATGACCTGCACCTGGACTTTTTCTTGTATCCAATATTGTATCCGTTATATAGGCAAGCACTTCCAGATTCCAAATACCACACTTATGAGCTTATGACCAAGATTTTGTCTTGGCCTTTTACTTTATATACAAAACTTATACGTTTACACACACTCTTTATTGATTTTATCCAATTAATACGCTATTATTGTATTGGGTTTTATTAGGTTGTACCAATACAAAATTATACCAAATATTTTTTACAATTTTTGTTGTTCTTATTATTCTGTGTCTGTCTCTAACATGCTATTCTTCAATATTTTAAGTGTCACTCACTAGATTTACAGTATTTAACGAATTATAATTTATTTGACATTATACTACTACTACTACTACTAACTATACTATAGTTTTCCTATTTTTTACACTAAATCTTCTTTATTAAATTTAATGTAAAATCATCTTATTGGAACTCAGTAATTCACATACTTCATTCTTAAATACTGATTTATAGTCGGAACTTCTATCCTGAGAAGTCGTCAATTAACTCTACCTAAATCAACCCAATGCTGCTTTTAATATGACTTTAAATCAAATTACTTAATAACGCTGTATGAATTGCAATAAAGTATTTAATAATTAATCGTGCTAATCTATCCATTTGAAATTATTTAATTCGCGCAAACTAAAACTAAGCAAGACTAGCATTAAAGTGCAATACAAAAGCATAATAGTGAGGTGAAATATCATAGCAATATTTTATTATTGCTGCAGATAGAAACATATGTAAAGGAACTCCTACAGCGTGCTGCAGATAAGCTTCTAAGAGTGCATCGAAGATATTACAGTTTGTAATGATAAAAAATAAATTATAAAGTAATATAGTTTCGCCCACTTTCAAAACACACTTAATTTCAATACATATGCCTCCAAAGAACTACCTAAAATGTAATTCTACTAATTCTAGACATTCTAGATGCCCAAACGTTGCTGTTGCAGTATTTCAGTTTCGAATAAAATCATGTCGAGTTTGATAACCCCTTGCCCTTGCTATTCAACATTTTAATTGTGATGCTAGACTGATTTTTGAATTCATAGCTTTTGTTAAGTTTGTCAACAAAAGTGTTTAACGAAGTTGAGCTGTTTATAAACTGATCTCATATTGTAACACGATTTGCAAAACCACTTTCTATAATGTTTTCCGTCTATTCTTGCGCAAATAAGGTTTCGTTACCAGCATTTAAATATAGATTGCTGGTAATGCTGTAGGTGATTTCTTGTTGCGCCTTGTCCTTATGACCATACACTTGCCATATTATATTGATATATGTAAAAGTTGCCTTATAAACCTTAAACAGTTGAAAATGTAAAGATAAAGTCAACATCTTTTGTTAATACCGGAATTCTACCATAAGTAAGGTTTCGAGCGACAACACTACAAATTTTCCAGCTGTTAAAACGCAAGGTTTTTGAGACCTCTGTATGAGCATACACAAATTTCTTGATGCTTTTGGGTTGAGTTTGTTCCACTCCAACATATAGCAGATATCCCCTACAGTTTTACTCTGGAAACAGAATATTATAGTATAACCACAAACAAGTGCATGCTTAAACTTACCATGTTAATTAAAATTTCACCAAAGATACACCAGAGGCTTAAACGGAGTAGTAGGCTTATGATCAGAAAAGCATATACGAAGAACGTTTTATCGCCTAGAGAAGTCTAAAATGTTTGTATCAATTAAGCATGAATTTGTACACAGTTACTACTATTTGCACCTGAACGCAGCTTATAATCAACATGGAAACCAGAGTAGAGCAAACGACGAAAAAAATTAAAAATCTATACAGGCACATCTCTTCCATTAATTTTATGTATCTAAAATATTTGGTTCTATATCTATTTATCCTTTAAATACCAGAATAAATACCTTACTACGTCGACATGGAAAATTATAAAGTTGCATAGTAGTCGTTTTACCTTGTTTTCTTCTTTCTCATCAACCTTCTTTGAAAGGTGTAGTCCAATATCTTCGAGCTTTTTATGTAAAATTTGTAGCTGAGCTACGCCAGCTATAAAAACCGTATTCAAAAAGCAATCTAGGCATGAATAATTCCAAACTGCTAAAATAGCTGAAAATTTAATTACTACCCAACGGAAGTACCGAAATTGTTCTTTAGAACTCAATGTATCAGGATACAGTTTAGCAAAGCAACCGATGGTAATCGTACTGAGATGCCACACCAAGTTCAAAATCTTTAGATATAAACGTTTTCTGTTTATAATTGTGGAAAAATTACTCTCGCAAGTCTGATATGTTTTATTTTCCAAGTGATCGAGTATTTTCCGTAATGTGTTTTTATTTAGAAAGTGAATTATTATATCCAAGGTAGCATAAACGCCACAGATTAATACAAAGGTATAATATTCACTTAGTCCTTTAAGATTGTGAAAGTAGTATGTCAGAACATTTATCGAAAGAGTTAGTGTAAACAAGGGGCATAAGACTGCACCAAGCTTCTCTACCAAGGATGAATTTCGATGTGGCCACAAACCTGTTAAGCTCATCCAGTATTTTAGAGGTATGAAAAACTGATAAAATATGGATTCTCCCATCTGAAAAAATGTTTTTTTCAGAAATATTGTTATACCAACGGCTAGTTGAAACATGCTAGATAAATAGATGAGCACTATAAATAGAAATATGAGATATGAAAACAAACAAAAATGCAAAATACACCTGCGTTCATTCAATACCAAAGTTCAAGTTAATTATTGAACTGGTCATAGTTACATGGGATCAGGCGATGAAAATAAAGGTTGTACGAGCATATTGTCAACCATCACATGGTTATAGAAACTGTTATTTATCCAGAAAATGCAGCAAAAGAATATGGAAGGTTAGTTAGGTGAAATAAGAAAGTCGACATAATCGAACCTTTAATGCAAGCTTGTAGGAATAAATTATATCGGGACAGATTAGAAAAGCAATTGAATAAAAGAGTGCTACACTTGGAAATCAGAGTGTAATTATTACAAAATAGTAACAATAAACTATTCTTAAAAATATATGCAGAAGTTTCTGATTGCCGAAGTGTATAGCAAATGCTCCAGTTGGTTCTAACTAAGGTATTTTTGGATGCGCCACTAGTTCGAGGCGGTTGAAATCAGAACCTACACCGAAAATTTAAACAAATAAAATTGCCATTTTTATACAAATCAGTGGTGCCTTGAAATTATTGAAGCATCTCAAAGCATCAACAAATTAGTTTGCTGTTTATTTGTTTGCATCTATCAAATGTAGCGGCAACCATGGCACTTATTTCATTATTAAGTTTTCTGACGTATAATGAAAAAAATGATGGCATAAATTGATGCAGAATTCTTTGCTCTACAAAAAATATATTTTACAAGTTTTTTCTAAAATAATTAGGGAAGCAAATATTGTCATATGAAAAAATTACCATTGAAATCCCTATGGTGCGTAAAGCATTTCTACACCCTGTATATTTCTCTCAAATTTTCCCGGTTTCATTCCAGGTGTATATATAATGTGTATGCAAAATATCGTCTTCATCCGACAAATTATTTTTGAGTTATACCCCCAACAGACAGACAGACAGACAGACAGACAGACAGACAGACAGACAGACAGACAGACAGACAGAAAGACAGAAAGACAGACGGAATTGAGAAAACCTGTTTTTCGTCATCTAGGGACCTTGAAACGTAAAGATATGAAGAAATCTCGGAAGTAAAAATCAGGAGGATTTACCCATAACTACCCTCGTCGACATTGTGACACTAAATAATTTTAAAAACCAAATTAAGTTAGGAGTAAAAATATCTTCACGTTTCTAATAAATTAAATAAATTTTCAAATAAAAAAATTGTATCCCGCTGGGGTTTAAACCCGCCTCATCTGCATAGCGATCTCGTAACCACACCTGCGTAGCGACCGTAACTGCATCCAAAAGTCGAACTGCCCCACCGAGCCTATTTGAAATGAGTGCGGCGCGCGCCTCTATTTAAGGGAACGGTCTTATTGTTAAAACGTTTCGACTCTTTTGTGACGTTGTCATGTATCTGTTGAGTCCTACTTTCGGAAAGTATAAAGCCTGACCTATGTGAAAATCATTACTTCCTTCTATTTCAAAATTAACGCAAAACTAAACAAAATTTTATTTTTAAAGTGCTCACCCTGCATATATTTCTCTGAAATTTTCTCAGTTTTATTCCAGGCATATATATAGTGTGTATGAAAAATATCATCTTCCTCAAATAGTTTATGAGTTATAACCGCCAACAGACAGACACACAGACAGACAGACAGACAGACAGCGATATTCAATTTGTCAAGGTCATAAGACTTGATTCTGACAAACTGGCTCCCTAGCGATTTTCAATGTATTTTTCAGCCAATCCTTTATAATACTTATATATATAAACGGTATTCTACGGCTGAAGCCGTCTTCCCGTG
The DNA here is from genome assembly GCA_940337035.1 of Agriotes lineatus. Lineage (NCBI taxonomy): Eukaryota > Metazoa > Arthropoda > Insecta > Coleoptera > Elateridae > Agriotes > Agriotes lineatus. The sequence continues at coordinate 192,961,522 of OW679194.1, read as the reverse complement.
CCAATCCTCCAACGCTTTCGATCATACGCATCTTCTTCAGATAATCCTTTTGCCTCCATCGCCGCTCGTATTCCCTCGTTCCAAGACCTGCGAGGTCGGACTTTTCTTCTCTTGCCCGGTGGAACCCATCTCCACATTCTCTTCGGCCATCTAGTTTCCTTCATTCTCAGGAGGTGACCAAACCATTTTAATCCTTTTCTTTCTATTTTGTCTACAACGGTGTCTTCTGCTTTTGCATTTCTTCTTATGTCTTCGTTCCTCACATGGTCACGGCGAGATAGTCCAGCGCTTCTTCGGAGATAATCCATTTCTATTGTATTTATTTTCTTTCGGTATTCGGCATTTAGTGTCCATACCTCCGCTCCGTAGCATAACACCGATTCAACAAGAGATTGCCCAATATGTTTTTTGGTGTTCATAGATATATGCTTATCCCACCACACCGAGTTTAGACAACCTATAACTTTCCTGCTTTGTTCGATTCGATTTTTTAGTTCTACATTTCTACAGTTCTTTATTAGTAGCTTAAACCTAGCGCTAGAATTTACTACTAGGTATTCAGTTTTCTTGATGTTAATTTTTAATCCCCAGGTTTCATAGGTTCTGTGCAGTCTTTGGAGCATAAATTCGAGATCATATGAATCTTGAGCAATTATAACCTGATCATCTGCAAAGTTCAAATTAAATAAACATTCATCATTGATTGGAATTCCCATTCTTTGTACATGTCTTTTCCAGTCTTGCAGAGTTACTTCCAGGTAAATGTTAAATAGTAGTGGTGATAAACTACACCCTTGACGAAGTCCTTTCGATGGTTTTATCTCCTTGGATAGCTTTCCATTCATGAGCACTTTTGCGACATTATCAGTATAAATGGTTTTGATGATTTTAGTAAGATCCGGATCGACATTATATTTTTCTAAAACCTGCCATAATATATTCCGAGGTACTGAATCATAGGCCTTTTCCAGGTCTATGAATCCTAAATGTGTCTCTTCCTGTATTTCTTTCCGTTTTTCTGTTAATTGCTGTAATATAAATATATTGTCTACACAGGATCTACCAGTCATAAAACCACTTTGTTCTTCACTTATCCTCTCGTTCACATTTATTCTCAATTTATTGTTTATAACCTTTCCAAAAAGCCTACTTATAGTGCTATTTATGGTGAGACCTCTATAGTTTTGCTTGTCTTTCCTGTCACCTTTTTTATACAGTGATATTATGTATGAAAGTTTCCACTCATCTGGTGTTTTGTTTTGTGTGATGCAGTTGTTCATAAGGGCACATAATCGTCGTCTTAGTTCATCTCCTCCATGTTTTATTAATTCTATCTTTGTACCTCCGGTCCTGTTGCTCTTCCACGTTTTGATGTTGTAATAGAATCTTTTAATTCGTTGTCTAAAATTTCCAATGTGCTCATTTGTGTTATATTCCCATTATCTATGTCATTTATTTTAAATGTATCTCTATCTTCCGTTAGTAGCTTTTCATAATGTTCTGCCCATTCTGTTAAACTGGTTTCTGTGATATTTTTGTTAGTATTATTTGTTCTCATGTTTTTTAAGCATCTCCACACATCAGTTGATCTAGCTCCACCCACTAAGCTGTCTATTTGTTGACATTGTCTCTCCCAAGTTTTGTTCTTTTCTTCTCGAACTTTATTTGTTACTACAGCACATTTTGCTTTATACGTATTCCAATTTTCGGGACTGCGGTTTGCTTGCCATTTGATGTATGCTTCTCGTTTCTGTAGTACAATATCGTTCCACCATGGTTGTTGGGGTTTTTTATAATTAGTTTCTGTGCTTAGTGCTTCCTTTGCTGCTTGGTGAATCGCTTCCGTTATATTTTTGTGATCTATTTCCACATCGTCGTGTATTTCAGTCTTTTGTAAGTGGGCTTTCAATCTGCGTTCATACAAATTCCTTATGCTATCGTGATATAACAGCTGAATTTTATATTTAGGTGGTGGTTTGGCTTTCTCCATTGTTTCGTCTTTACTCATTTGTGTGTTATTTTGACTGTTAAATAAGATTAAGATTTTGGCTATCACTAAATAGTGATCTGATCTGCAGTTTGGGCCTCTTTTAACTCGTGTATCTAATACTTTAAATAGTCCTGTTTGTTTGGTAATAATATAATCAATTACTGACTTTTGATTTAATGACGGCCTTTCCCAGGTATATTGGTGGATTGCCTTATGTTTGAAAAATGTATTCTGGATCTTAAGTTCATATTGCTTGCAGATATTTACTAGCCTTTCACCATTGTCGTCCATCCTTCCATCTCCGTGTTGACCTACCACCTCATCGTTTTTTCTAATTCCCACTTTGGCATTTAAGTCACCAGCTAGTATAAGATGCTGCCGTCTACATGTTCTTATTTTAAATGTACTTATGTCATTTTGAAACCTATTACTAATATGCTAGTACATAACATATTGTATGCACCACTGGAGATATTCTTGTCTTCTACCTTCGGTTAACTTACAGATCTCGGGCCAGAGCCCTCGGTCTGTAACCATGTCAACCTCAGGGAAAAACATATTCATATCCCCCTTAATGCATAAATATCTATTGCTACCGTTTACATTTATGTTATTATTGTTGTGTTGTTAAATGTATACAATCAACTTATTTTATTTACTCAAAATAAATTTTTATCAAATCATTTCTTACATTTTATTATTGTTATGAATAGGAATTCCAAATAAAAGTTATTTACTTTAAAGCCTAAAGCATGTCACAAAATTTGTGAGACAAATTATTCTTTACATTTTTAGAAGGAAAAGCTTTAATCTAATTTATTGCAATTGGTGGTAAAATAATATAGTAAGCTCTGCCGACTTATATGTCAAATAACAGAAATTAAAGGTAAAGATGGATTTTATACAAGTAATTTTAGTAGTGTTTCTGACAATATAAAATATAAGGAAAAACCACCATTGGTATAATAGTAGTGTAGACATATAAAAAAAGTGCAACCCACTACGAGCACTACCACATTATATCACATCAGGTATGTTGTATTTTTTACTAGAATATGGACAGCCAGCATTAAAGGTAATAACAAATAGCAAATAAGATATAAATTCTTATCCAGCAATTGCTACCTTTGAATTGAGCTGAATGCACATGCCGTTATTAAATTTACATTGAATCTCAAATGCAATAAACCAGATATGGTCTCCATTTAGAGCTGCCAGATCAATGACCTCCACTTATTCCATAATAAGAGAAGTTAGCGTAGAGGGCATGCTGAATCAAATTGAGAGAATGAAAACAACAAATGATACCATCAACGGTCTCAAGGAGACGATTACGTTTCCAAGGGAAGACAAAAGGCTCAAAAGTAAACTCAATAAAGAAAATAAGCCAACTGCAGGAGAAATATTTAGTTTGGATATAAAGGCCGAAGTCCAAAAAGCCTTCCATAATTCTTTAACTTTAACTTGGTATCAACGCAAAAGACAGTTGGAAATATATACACGTTCCTTTATTGAAATTTCATTAAAATTCTGGACTTACAACACAATAAACACAAGCGAGAACGAAGCTGCGAACGAGAATGAAGTCGAAGCTGAGCAAAATGAAATTGACAGAGATCTAGAAAAACAAATAGAAATAATGGGGATGATATGGTTTTGGAATGAATTTTTAATTAAAGCAGTACACCTGAAACCTCTTCCGAAACAAAATATTCTATCAACATACATCCTGAAAATCATCATATGTGAAACTCTTCATTGATAATGAAAGGTAAATGATTAAAATAATTTCATACTACTGGCTTTTGAACCAATCAAACGGAATAGTTAGGCTCTCCGTCCACTGACCCGGCGAGACTGCGATGCGATTACGATGCAGCAACGACTATCCTACGATGGGATTGCGACGGAAACTCATGTTATGCACATCAGAACAATTTGGTCTCAGTCTGGCGCAAAATGTTTTTGATTGACGAAGATGATGATGTGGTTGTATAGTCAAAACTGTACCCATTCGGAGTCACGTGACTTTTGTCTGTCACTGTTCATCTTTAGTAAAATAGATGAAATGGAAGAAATGAGAAAAAAAGGCATGATGATTTAAAAAAATTAATTATAAGATTTGACGTTTCTAATCTGTCAGATTATATTTTTGGTGTAAGTTATTGAGATAACGGTAATAAAACCTAAATTAGTTGAGCAGAAAACTGAAAATAAAAAGAAACCATCGGATATGCGGCATAGCGAGTAGTTATGATAACCTACAAAACGAAATATCAGTTATTTCCCTAAAATTGCATTTTTTAAGAATCGACATACGTAAAGTCACTAGATTATCACGTGACTCCGAATGGGTATAATTTTGACTATAGCTTACTGGTATATACGAAATAAAGGCAGGAAACTGAAAAGGAAGTTTTGGGTCCATCGCTATATCACAAATAATAAAGAGTGCAATATTTTTATTTTATCGCAGCAAGAGAGTTCTCTCAACATCAGCAAAAATTTCAGTTACTTTACAGCATGCCAAAAGAGAACTGCCATGAAATCAAAACTGGCTATAAAATACAATACTTTTGCTTTTGGGTGAGAATTAAAATATGAAAAAGTAATATTTATTTACGAAGATGAGGACATAACCGCTTGACAAACTCATAATTTATCCAACAAAACAAAACCCCACTAAGTATTTTCAATATTAAGATCATGAATAAGTTTATCGTAAAGCGTTATTTTACACGTATTTCCTCTATCTCGCTGATGTAACCCATGCAATTATATCCCCCCCCCCCCCTTAAGTCGCCAACTGAAAAACGCGACATCAATACAAGAGTATTTTTGTATTAATTTGACATTCATTGAATTTTACCCCGCAACTTCAACGCAACTAATCGCTTTGAGATTGGAACTGAGACTCGCGAGTCATTATTTTGTGCAAGTTGCATCGTGTTTGCATCGAAATCCATAGAACACTCACCACGCGACTGTCGCTTATGAGTTTCTTGTCAGTTGCGTCGTAATCGCGTCGTCTTAGTACGGACGACCTAAGTGTCGATCGCTGTATAATATCCTGCACACATATGATATTAATTGGGTGTGGAGCATCGATTTGTTATAGCGGCTGTTGTACTGCTCCATACTTTGATGACCAATAATACAAACACAAATGAACTTAAAACAATATTTACTGTCTTAAACGCGACCAATATGGTCTGCAGACAAATAAGCATTTTGATAAATACTTTCAATTTATTTGCCAACACATATTTACAAATGTTGGCTGGTGCCCCGCCTTTCGGCATTACACCAACCCGTTTTGTGTCCTCTACCTATTGCTATGCCGTGGGCAGCGTGCGTTTACTAACGTACTAAAACTAAACTAAAGCTAACCTAACCTAGACTAAACTAAACTAAACTAAATCATTACACTACTTATTCTAAATATCCTACGCACTAAAGAACACCATCCTGGCCGCAGTCAGTTACCACTCGCCCGTGTCCACTGATTCGTGCGCCTCACTCGCGATCCGGTTTGAGGCGCTGAATTTTGGAGGCGAACTCTCGAAGAGCCAGCCACCACTCCCTTTCCCCGGATAGCTCTCTCGCTTCCTCCATGGTGGTTGGCCAGGTCAGGCCCAGCGAGGCCAGTCGCGCGTCGGCGGCTCCGCGGTGCTGTCGTTCGAGGGGGCAACGTAGGATGACGTGCTCGGGGGTGTCGTCTTCTTCTCCGCAGGCGCAGGCTGGGTCGTCTTGTCTGCCGATCCGGTGGAGGTAGGACCCGAAGCCCCCGTGTCCAGTGACAAGCTGTTCAGTGAGGTGGTCCAGGCTGCCTATGACGTCGCGCCGGGTGGCAATTGTTGGAATCAGGCGCTCTACCGGCCTACCGGTGGTGGCCGTGCGCCAGCGTGCTCCCACTGCTCCGCCTTGAGCAAAGCAAGTCGCCTTTTGCAGAACGGCCGGCTCACGACATCGAATGTTGGTGCTTCTTTTGCCGCTGCCGCCTCTTTGGCCAACTCATCGGCGCGCTCATTCCCGACGATCCCGACATGGGCCTTGATCCAATGTAGTCTGACGGACGCTACTCCTGACAGCTCCCGGAGCAGGGAATGGACTTCCACTTGGAGTTCGGTGGGCTTCCTCATGTGTTGCAAGGCCGTAAGTACCGACCTGCTATCCGTCAGGACCGAGATCGCTGGGAACGCGTAGAGGTTGACCCGGATGTATTGCAGCGCGGCTCGCAGTCCGACCAGCTCGCACTGGAAGACAGTGCTCCAATCGGCGAGCTTCACCTTCCTACTATCGATCTCGTTTTCTTCGCGCATAATCACGAAGGCAGCTCCTGCTGCACCGTCATCTTGTCTAGAGCCATCGGTGTAGCACCGAATGACGTGCGCGTCGTTTTCGGTCAGGGAGAAGATCGGAGTGAACGTCTCGGCAGGGTGCTCGACCGTGGTCATGTCCACGGTGCCTTCGATCTCTCTGCCCTCAATGCCTAGTAGGCGGAGCTGTGCCGGGTCCCTATGGATTATGGCCGCCCTCCGTTGTTGCAGCTCCTGGAGCGACAGGTCGATGGGCGGAGTGTTGCTGAGCACCAGGACTGCTTCGGTTGACACCGTGGCGTACGCTGTGGCGGCCTTGACGATCAGTATTCTTTGGGCGCTTAGCAACTGCTTGCGTTGTTTCACCCTGCAGCCTTCAGCCCAGATCGGCGCCGCATAGAGGATGGTGGGCTGGACGGCACCCTCATATACCCTCGTCAAGGCCTCGCCTCGGAATCCCCAGGTCAGCCTCGCTGCCGCGCCTATCTTGTGAGAGATCACCTTGCCTTTTTGGCTGGCCATCTTGATATGGGGGTGCCAGGAAAGCCTATTATCTATCAGGATCCCCAAGTAGCGGATGGTGTCGCTGCAGTAGATACGCTGGTTGTTCAGCATGAAGGTGGGTCTCTCCTGCCTAAGCGTCTTTCCGTAGAATAGAGCTTGTGTCTTAGTGGCATTAAAAGCCAGCTTGCTGCTCGTGGCCCATTCCTGGAGGATGCGCAGCGCCCCCTTTGTTCTGTTCTTGAGGGTCTTGTACTGCTGTGCTCCGACCACCAGCAGTGTGTCGTCCGCGTATGCAAAGATCGCACATCCTTCCGGTAAGTGTTCTCGAAAAATGCTCTCGTAAAGCAACTTCCAGAAGGTCGGGCCGGAGCACGAACCTTGTGGACATCCCCTTGAGACTTCGTGCATCACGGTTGAATCCGGAAGTTGTACCTGCGCTTTCCTGTTGGTAAAATAGTCTCTCACTAGGCGCAGCCAGTTGCCCGGAAAGTCACATCTTTCCAACTCCCAAATGATTTTGGGCCACCACGCATTGTCAAAAGCGCCCTCGATGTCGAGAGACAGGACCGCACAGTAGTCTTTTCGAGCACGGTGCACTTTTATAGCAGCCACCACGGCTTCTATGGCGTCCGTAGTTGATCGACCGCTGGCAAACCCGAACTGCCTATTGTTGTACCCGCCGGCACTCTGGACCGCATATTCAACTCGCGTTGTAACAATCCTGTCGAGCACTTTCCCCAGTACAGGTAGCAGACTGATTGACCTGACACTGCGCGGATCGTTAGGGTCAATCGCGTGTGGCTTGGGGATGAACTTTACGGTTTGCATCTTCCAGCACCGAGGAAATGTTTCAGTAGCGAGGCACTTATTAAAAAGGTCTACGAACACGACCGGGTTGGATTCGAACGCGTGCAGAGCTGCATCCGCGGTGATGCCATCGTGGCCTGGCGCCTTCTTCGGCGACATCCTGGCAAGCGCACGCCTGATTTCATGCTGGCAAATTGGCAGGTCATCGTCTCCGCCCTCGGCCAGTGACCACGATCTTCGGATGGCTGCCTGAACGGCGTCGTCCTCTACAGGGTCATCCCTTGGGAAAAACTTCTGGAGCAGGCAGGCGGCCGTTTTGCGGGCGCTTGTGGTTCTGGTGCCGTCTTCCCGTCGCATGTTATTGAATATTAGGCGCCCCTGCTTCTTCCCTCGAAGGACCCGGTAAGCTGTGCCCCATGGGTCTGCCTCTGAGTTCATGGTGCAGAATTGTTGCCACTTGGCGGTGCGGGTCTTCTGCACGGCCTGCTTATACGCTCGCCTCGCCGCGAGGAACTCCTGTTTCCGTTCTTCCCTTAACGGGGAATTGGCTCGCTGGTACCGCCTGCGAAGTCTGCGCGCCTCTAATCTGGTAGCCGTAAGTTCCGCGGTCCACCAAGGTACGCTTTTATGAAAGGGCTTGGGGGTGGGCATGGAAGCCTCGCAAGCTTTTAGGACGGCCTCGTTGAGACATTCCGCGGCTTTATCAACTTCCTCTTGCGATCTTGCGGTCCGTATCTGCTCTAGGATGGCGTCCTGATGGAGGGCATAGTTGCGGTCGAATTTCTGCCAGTCCGCTCTCTTGTTACAGAAGCGGCGATACCCGGCGTAGTCTGGTCCGTCGTTCCGCCAGCTGGTAGTCCACGTTATTAGTTTGTGGTCGGAAAGCGTGATCTCATCAGTGACTGCCCAAGATGAGACCCTCGCGTACATCCCGAAGTTGCCAGCCGTGAGATCGATGTAGCTGCTGCCTTGATGCCCCTCGAAAGTTGGTGGACTTGCGGTGTTGAGGACCGTCAGTCCTCTGCTCTCCAGGATCTCCGCGATTTTCTCCCCTCGAGCGTCCTCGACTGGCGCCCCCCAGATCGGGGACTTGGCGTTAAAGTCTCCGCCAACGATGGTGTCCTCGCTGGCCGGAACTTTTGCGAGGGCGCGGTCGAGTCGCCCGAGTAGCTCCTGCTCGGTGTAGGTGCCATTGTTGATTGGTGGTAAGTATACAGATATCGCGTAAAAGGATCCTCCGGGGGTGCTAATTTCCGCGACCGTGATGAGTTCACACGACGCGTCCGCGAGTAACATTGGCGCGAATGAACTGTTTGTGACAACGATAGCACTACGTGGCCGGTATACTTTTTTAAAGGTGGTCACACGTAAGCGGAAATCCCATTACAGCGTCCCCGCGCGTGTGTGGCTCCTGAATTAGGAGAACGTCCAGTTGAAGGTTTCGACACGTTTGGGTAATATTATTTGTTGCGGCTTTTCCTTTCCCGAGGTTAAGCTGCCCGTACTTGATATCTGCCTTGGTAATATTTGCGCTGAAGTTAGCCATCGTAATCAATTTGATCAGTGATCGCGCGTTTAAGCCGCAACATGGCTAGACACCTGGGCGATTTGGTGTCGTGGTGTGTGTCTACTGATCTGCCCTTATTCTCGCTATTAAGCCGCTTGCACACCACACAGCATGGCGCAGTGGCTTTGCACTCCCGGAACCCGTGGCCGCTCTCGCCGCACTTTCCGCAAATTTGCGCGAGTTCCTTGCAGATGCTGGATCGGTGTCCGTATGCGTGGCACTGGTAGCACTGTATCAGGCTAAGGTGATCCTCAACCCAGACTTGCTGCCACTCGAGATGGACTGGCTGCAATAACAGAGCCTTTCGAAGACCGGGCGCAACTTCGCACACTACACTCACGTTCAGGTCAGTGCCCCGGCCCCCGAACCGGAACCTCTCCTTAATCTCTCCTCGAAATCGCACTTCACCCCCGCGTGCCGCTACCAATTCCGCGTTGTTTTGCACAATAGCCGTAATTAAGTCCGCGCACGTTTCTTTTTCTATCCGGGGAAACACAACTCGCGGCCATGCCTTCTTAATCTCAGCTCCCTTGAGCCGGCCCGCTGCGGCTGTAGCGATAGTGAGCCTGAGCCGGTCTGCGTCTTCTTTTGCTACGCACTCGACTATTACCGCCCCGTTTCTGGCTCCTCGAACTGATGGTACAGCAATGTTCGCCTCCCGGGGAGCGATCGTTTCCTTGAGCATCCTGCGGGTTTCCGTGACCGTTTGCCCTCCGCTTGAGGTTCGATGCTAACCGCAAAAGTTGGGGGTTTCTTCCTGCTGGCGGCGCTGGCGTAAGTGGCCTGCGGTGCGGCGATTTGGTCAGGTTCCCGTTGATTGGATCCTTCCTTCATCCGGGCGATCTCCCACTCGTGTTCATTTAAGGCTCGCTGCTTAGTTTGGTTGTCGTACCGCAGCTCTCGCATGACCCCCTACTAACTGTAGCACGCTGTCTCTGATCTCTTCCACTGCGGCGCGAGCTTTATTCCTATCCTCAATTTTGATGGGTGCGGACCTGGCAGGGATGCATTTGGTGATACTTTCGTATTCTCTCCGCACCAGTTCCAATAGCCGATCCTCAGATGTGTCGCCTTTCACTTCGTGGAAAAGGCATTCCTCCTCCAAGCTCTTCGATCTCTGCCTCAGCTATTCCCTCTCCCCACCTTTCACCGCTATTGGTATGCTCACTCGCATGATCTTCGCTGGGCCCCGGGTCACTGAGGGTGGCCGAGGTCGCTACGTTCTGCCACGTAGTTAGGCGGCTCACTTTTGATTTCTGGCTACTAACATATTTACAACCAGCAACACATTTTCTTTTCTGCATACTTATTTGAAATTAATTATTTTGCAAACAGAATATCAAATTTTGACACTGGTAATTTTCCGTGCAATGTTCGATGAATTTCACAATGTTGCACCCAATTCTTTACTGAACTGCTACACTACACTTAGTTTGACACCTCAACGTCCTTTTCTCCTTTTAATTTTTAATAATACACTAATTATATACGGGTTTTTAACTGAGTCGGGACTGTCTGCCTGACAGTTGCAACACCTACTATAAAAATTAGGTTTTAAATGAAGAAAGTAGTAGGATAAATTCGAAAACTATCGAATTTCAATTTTTGAATTTTGGTAGCATCGGCGGTTCATCAGTACGTGAAATAAAACAATAAATATCGGATTACAGATGGTCTAAAGCAGCATTAATATTATAATCCCCTTGGGACAAGATAAAACGTCGTGGAAAGAATGTTTAATTCAGAATTAAGGCATAGAGCAATATTGTAGTTTTGTTGTTATTATGTATGTATTGATATATAGTATTTAAGACACTTTTCAACTAAATATGGTGTCTGACTTACCTTATAACGTAGTGTGACTATCGATTTTAGGTGACCTCACAAAAATATAGAGGGAAACATACTCGTCTTAGAATAGTTTTATAAATGATTCGTTTTTCAATATCTATATCGTTAATACCCATTATTCGTATTAAACGGTGTCTTTAGCAGATCATTAACGTTAAGACAATTTATAGTTTGCTTTAAAATTCATGGCCTAAAATTAAGAGCTCATAATAAATGGAATAAATTATGCAGCAGCCGTACTATACATAATAAATCAATAGCAATGTAATTATTTCGAGAGACATATGTGTCTACATTTTAAAAGAAAAGTTGATGATTTTCTTTAATTTTCGTAAATAATTTTATATCTGTTCTTAGGATAGGTACATAATTTACTAAAATTAAGCTTTTGCATGGTTGTCTTAATTTGCAATGGTGAAGTTAACCTAGCTAGTTTAGCGCTCTGTTAGGAAAGTAGGTTAATTTAACGTGTCATGTTCAATTAAATACACTCTATATTGCATTGTGTTTTATAGAATTGTTTTGGTTTACATGTGTTTAATAGGAGAGATTGACAAATGTGCAACATTTAGTGATCGTTGTAGGTTGATAGGTACACAGCTATGGTATATACTTTAAAACTATTTCGAAATATTCCCTGGGTATCTCCTTACAGAGGTTTTTCATGCATGCAAGTTACACTGAGCTTCTTAGTACATGCATAAACTTTTCAATTTCCAAATGGTATGCAATCCAGTTTAGAGAAAGTTTCGCTAATATTTATTTTGTCAACATAATTGTGGTTAGTTCTAAAAATGGAATAATTACATTTGATGCCCCTTCTATAAAATAATTGAAATTTATAAATATTTTGAGTAGAGCAGATCTGATAATTCAATAATAATATTGCCTTCGCTCAATCTTTTTGCTATAAAGCTAGTTAACAAGAATGTCATTTTACTCCTTATGCTTCACACTAATTGAATTTCTGAAGCTTCATCCAATATCATCTTTCTCTAACAGCTCTGATAACATCACTGGTTTATTTTGTTATAGATAAATGAAATAACTTATAGTCTTTGCATATTGTCTCTGTATAAGATAAAGCTGACACCTTTTTGTGGCGTTCTACTATTCAGGCCGTTTCTTAGGGCATTTCGCCACAATAAAAAAATACAAATATTAAAATACGAACGTTTCGCTGTTTCCGTGTTTAACAGAATTAGGAAAACAATTATACTAAAACGAATTTATACAATCAGATAAAACATATCCAAGCAAAGAAAATCTGTATAGGGCTTTACTCAGATTTTCCCCTTGCAAGTGAAAGTTGTAACACTAAATATTTTGAAAAATCAAAGGCAACTAGAGGTAAAAATATCTTGACGTTCCTAATAATACTGAACAATAAAGCAAAACACTTGACATCAATTTGCAAATAAAAAAAATATTGCAGATGGGATTCGAACTCGCGCGATTTCAGCGTCTGCGGAGGCGTATCAACAGGACGCAAGCAGGGCGTTTGTAGCCTGCCCGTCGCTCTCATCCTGTCACTCGAGACTTTTCAGATTTCTGCTATTCAGCTACATTAAGGGGATTGAACACGCTATTTAGTTTTTGTTTGCGGCAACGTTGGCCGATTATACGTAGCACAATTTATGTCCCACTCTCTGTAGTGGAATAAAGCAGGATACCAATATTACAGTTACTCAGTGCGCTTACTGCTACGACATCGCTCTTGCGTACTGACAGAACAAGTGGTCTATACGAATAGTTTAACGCCCGTACTAAAGAAATTTTAAAATCGACAAGCTACATACTCAGTTGCAGTAATGAATGGAATGGCATTTTACTAAATTATTGAATTAAATAATGGATATAGTTTTATAGACTTATGCCTTTACGCAATTTGCGTTCTTCGCATATTTAATGCAGAATATGACATACTTGTATATTTCTCACAAAAGGTGAATAAAATGCATAAACGTATATCAACAGTGGTAATGTTTACATTTTAGTTTATACAGAATAACAGGAAACGATCATAATTCACAAACTAAGGACTTTTTTGGAGTAATTATTGCGTTCCGGGAAGGTACTGAGCCTCAAATGCCAGTTCCCAGTTAATATATACAGTGTAGTGATTGACAAGGTTGTGTGCACCTGCATAAGAGGATTAAGCTTATTTAAGGCTCCTAATTGTCGGAGTAAGAGGACTATGCAACTACTGTACTGAAAAACAATAATGTAACATGGCACCAGCCAGCGGGTTTAAATTCTACTAAACCTTACCGCTTTTTATTCAAACACTTTAATGTTGACAAACGTCTATTTTTTCGTAATATAGATGGTGCTTTTCTTTTACCGATATCACTTCGCTTATAAATTCCCATGGTAAAACCGCATGAAAACACTGCACTCGCTTCCCAACTAATCGGTAAATAATGCTGAATGCTTCTCTGTACGCTGCAGTAGACGTACAATTAGCCAACAATTTTCTCTGTACGATGCAGCGACGTTATTCTGACTATTTGTAACGGGCAATTGTGCGATCCTGGATTCTTGCAGCGTTGTTGAAGCAAGCAAGCGCTATGAAGATTCGCGTTTACTCGTAAGAGATAGATGATGTGCAAGAAAAATGAAAAATGGAATTACAGAAAAACCGAAAGAAATTATCTAATTTTCTTTACACTATTGTGCGTACAACTACTTGAAGAATGTCGGATTCTAAAAACAAACTTTATATTGCTTAAATGTATACTGTTTTTATTACTTTTTTTTTACATTAATCTTAATTTTGAAAAAATTGTTGAGCCATATTTTTTTTAAATGAGTTTCCGAAAAAGTACTTTTTATAAGCTCTACAATACAACAAAAATTTTAATTCTACGTTTACTGGTTCTAACGTAATTCACTTTTTACGAAAAGCAGTGTTTTACTCTCATTCATCTCTTTCTAACTAACGTAGACTTATAGAAGGAAAGGAATACTCCAATTGACGGCGTGAAGTATTTACGTGTGGAGGCTTTGCATGTGGAATTAAGTCGTGTTCAATACCCTTAAACATAAGGCACTTATTCGTTGCCCCGTTTTGTTTCTTACAACATTTATCCTGTTTCTGTTGAATCTCATTTTCATCAAAAATAAAATCTGAGCTATGAGCAAATTATTACATTTATCTATTTCTCAGTTAAAGGAAAAATAGACAAAGTGTTATTATGCTCACCCTGTATATATTTGATCCACATTTTCTCGGTTTCATGGCAAGTAGACATATAATCTGCTTGAAAAATATCGTCTTCCTTCGACAAATAATTTCTGAGTTATACCGGCAACAAGCAGGCAGGCAGATAGGCAGACAGACGGAAATGAGAAAACCTGTTTTTCGTCGTCTAAGGACCCTAAAACGTGAAAATCTAAAGAAATTTCGAAAGGTGATTTTTTCGCTATTACAATACTTCCTTCGTCTGTCAAACGAGGGAAGTAAAAGAGTAGTCACTACGCATGCTAACAACTAATAATACATACTTGCTGACTAAGGTAAGTATTACAGTGGCACACTTGGCATACAATGAAAAATTTTATGGTAGACACTATTTCTACACATACACAAACAAATCAATAGTACGGTGGAGGTATGTTGATGATGTCTTAGCAATTATGCCTTATAATCATGAGAAGGTGACAGGATTCTAGAGAAAGCTGAAAGTGTCAGCAGTATTCATTGATTTAATGGCAGCATGCAATACTGTATAAGATGACGATTTTCTATATTTTTTTGTTCAATAAGTCGATATCATGCAACTGTTACACTTCATATTATTCTTACAGTATGAATGCGTCAAGATGGCGCCTGATGTAGACGATGAAGAAAACGAGTCCCAAAATAAATCTCAAACTAATAAAAAGTGCGAGGTTTGTAACAGCGGAATGCGTTCGTTCGTGAAGTGTATAACTTTTGAATAAACTAAATGATGAGTTGAAAATGGTAAATAACTTACTAAATTTGAGGTTAATCGATATCGATATAAATTGGCGCGAAATATCGAACAACGGAAAACTGCCTTCGGTTTCGAATATCGATAAATCCTTGAATTGCTCTAGGTTAATATCATATCCCTCGTTTAGTAGTGTCGTAAAAACGCCAGAAAAAGATACATCATCTGTTCTTATACTGCAAGCTAAAAATCAAAAAAGTGACTTAAACTCTATAAAAACCAAACTTAACCCAATTGAACTTGGTCCAGCTATAGCACAAATAAAAACTAAAGCGAACGGCAATGTGATTGTAAACTGCGAAGATAATAGATATCTGAGTGATCTAAAAACTAAATTTGAACAAGAGGTCGGCCATTCCTTCTCTGTTAAAATATCAAATAAATTTATGCCAAGACTGAAAATTTGTAATGTGGAAAATTTTCATTCATCAGATGACATACTCTGCGAAAATATTTTAGTGCAAAATAAATTAAATGAGATGGATAATGTACACTTCAAAATGGTCAGTAAAATAAAAATAAAGAATGACACACATCTGATTGTGGAATCCAGTCCGAATTTATTTAGTAAAGTTATCAACAATGGTTACCTTTTTGTGGGGTGGAGAAAATGTTTTGTTACTGAATCTTTGGCAATCACTCGCTGCTTCAGCTGCTCTCGTTATGCTCATCAGTAAAAAAACTGCCCATCTGATAATATGTGCTGTCCACACTGTGCTAAAGAACATCTTATGAAAGACTGCTCTGAATCTACATTAAATTGTGTGAACTGTGTCTATCACAACAAAAAGTTCAAAACAACTTTCAACACTGACCATTCAGCCAAAGATCCCAAATGTCCTGTCTACCAAAAGCAAGTGGAATTTATAAAATCAAAAACGAACTATGAAGTATAGCAATCACTGCAAACCTCGGTCAAAATGCGATACTTAACGGTAGCACATCAGCATGTGCAATGTCTTAAAAACAAGATTGAAGATATCGAACTGTTTTCAACCACCGAAAACGTCGACGTCATGTGTGTGTCAGAAACCTAGGTTCGTACAAACGAAAGCAACCATAAATATATACGGTTTTACCTTAGTTAGTTCTTATTCTAGAACCACTTTTTCTCATGGTGGCGTATCTATTTTTGTAAGAAATACTTTGTCTGCTACAGAAATGCCTGAATTTGCACTGTTAAGTGCAGATAAAACATTTGAATGTGCAGCTATCAGCTTAACTTTAGGCAGTATTGTTTACTATATTTTATGTTTATATAGATCGCCAGATAGCAATGTCAACTTATTTTTTGCAAGCTTTGAAGACTGTCTACATAAAATTATTAGCAAACGTAAATGTGACAGAATAATTGTTTGCGGTGATCTCCATATTAATTACCGTTGTAAAAATAATGATACCAAACAGTTGTCAGATCTTGTTCATGTTTTTAATCTAGAAACTGTGTTTTATGATGAAATAACTAGACTAGGTAATAATGGCGGTTCGGCTGTTGATTATGTTTTTACAAATTTCAACAATTTGTTATCTACATTCAAGATCATACATAACGGCTTATCTGATAATTCGTCTCAAAAAATCGTTTTTTCGATTAGTCATAATTTTACTACTGAACCTCATTTACGTAGATCATTTTCGCAGAAAAACATTAAAAAATTTCAATGCTACTTAAATGAGGAACAGTGGGCGGAAGTCTTTGCAGCTTCAAATGTCAACGAAACATTTAGTAACTTTACAAAAATAATGCAGTATTATGATAGCCTTAGTTTTAAATTAGTTAAGGTTACGAACTGTAGTAATAAGCGCAATAATAATCTATGGTTAACACAAGGACTGAAGATTTCATCAGCTCGTCTAAAAGAACTCTTTGTCATGCAAAAAGACGGCCTAATTTCTAAAAACTGCTATAATACGTACAAGTCAATCTATAAAAAATTACTAAGACTTGCTAAACGCACTTATTTCGATAATCGAATATTAAATGTACAGAATAGGTCGAAAGTCGTGTGGAGTATTATTAACAGCGGTGTCGGCAATAAGCATTCTCAGAGAGTTGCAAATGAAATCTTAGTTAATGGCGTTTCCACTAGGGATAAAAATTATATTGCAAATGCTTTTAACGACTATTTTGTTAATATTACCAAGATTCTAAATGTTCCAACGAATCTTCAAACAACATCTTCGAACAAACCAAATCTTACCCCAGGAACCATATTTTTAAATCATGTCCATGAAACGGAATTACAAAATGTAATACATAGCTTAAAAAACTCAAATTCGTCTGGCGCGAATTATTTTCCTCCATTTTTAATTCGGCAATGCTCATTTTCTATTCTAAAACCACTCTTACATATTATTAATGAATGTTTTGATAACAGCACTTTTCCTGACTTGCTAAAAATTGCAAAGGTTATTTGTCTTTTTTTAAAAGAGTGACTCCTAATTACATAGCACTTATCGCCCAATTTCGATGCTTTCAGTTTTTGCAAAAATTATTGAAAAGGTAATAGCTAAAAGAATTATATCGTTTCTAAATGTACATAATATTTTCTCAAAACATCAACATGGCTTTCGGGAGAGTCATTTTACAATGTCTGCACTCGTATCCGTTTTAAAATTCATATACACAAACCTTGATGCAGGTAATAAGGTTATGGCACTATTTATCGACTTGTCCTAGGCTTTCGATTGTGTGGACCACAATATTCTCTTAGAGAAGATTGAAAGTTTTGGTTTGCGTGGAAAATGCAATTCTCTGTTGCGTTTCTATTTATCTAACAGAAAACAATTTGTCAGCTATTTGGATACAAAGTCTACCGAGTTACAAAATAGTGTTGGAGTTCGCCAAGGTAGCGTGCTTGGGCCGCTGCTATTTTTATTGTATACCAACGATTTGGATGAAGTTGTATCGGATTCATTGTGCGTTTGCGAATGACATAAGAGTTGTTTCAACTGCTAAAACTAATATAGATATGTCTTCTGAATTAAAAGTCAATCTTGGGAGTATTTCGAATTACATGACGCATAACAAATTAGTTCTGAACATGGATAAATCTTACATAATGCAACTTTATTCTTCTGAAAATAATTCTCACTCTAGTCAACTGATCAG
This sequence comes from Agriotes lineatus, assembly GCA_940337035.1. Lineage (NCBI taxonomy): Eukaryota > Metazoa > Arthropoda > Insecta > Coleoptera > Elateridae > Agriotes > Agriotes lineatus. Next base: position 192,943,395 of record OW679194.1, on the reverse strand, counting down.
GATGGATGGGAAAGCAGTTGCACAGGTTTCATGCTTCAAGCTGCTAGGTGTCAACCTTGACTTAGCTCTGACATTCGAAGATCACATCGACTCAGTCTGCAATAGATGCTCTTCTATCTGTTTTGCTCTTAAAAGATTATCCTATATTTGCAGTTCAGCAGTAATAAAAGCTTTTTATTACTCGAATTTCGAATCCGTTGTTACACACGGAATTATTTGCTGGGGCTACAAATCGTCTGCTCAACGTGCCTTTGTTTTCAAAAAATAGCCGTGCTCTGCATGTATCGGCTAAAATTCAAAAACTCCTGTAGAACTGTTTTTAAACAAAACCTCCTCTGTATTTTTATTTTGGACATGTTGACGTTTGTTAATAGTTATTTACTATACAAGTGGGATAACAGCATCATTAATATACTTGTGTGTAAGTTACAAACGAGTGCGTAGCATGAGTTATGTAAGCACACAAGTATATTAATGATGCATTATCACACATGTATTGTACAACATTTTATCTGCGACTGCCTAAAATTGAGAAAAGTGCATTAAGAGAAATGTCAGATATGTCATTTTCAAAAATATTTTAGTAAGCAAATGTCATTATGTCATTCATTTTGCACTATTTCAGTTAGGTAATGAAGTCATTACACAACTCAGTTACGTAATGAAACCATTACATAACTGAGTGGTGTAATGAGCTTCATTACCTAACTGAAATAGTGTCAAATGAGTAACGTAATGAGTTACTTATCTCACTGGAGTAGATAAAAGTAATTCAAATTTTCTTTCAACTCAAAATGTACATCATGATTATGCTACTCGCTATGGTGGAGACCTTCAGTATAAACTGCACCGTCTGGAACTATTTAGAGCTAATCCACTTTATATTGGTGCTATATTGTATAACAAATTAGACCCTGAAGTTGTAAATATCCCAATTGTTAAATAATTTATATCGGTGGTGAGAAAAATTCCTGTTGAGAATGCTTTTTATTCAGTACAAAAATTTCTAGTTTGTAAGTTTTAATATGTAATATAAGTTTTTAATACAGGGTCCGACAACGGAATGAATATCAAATTTATTATGTGCAATTTTAGTTCCTAAGAATTACTTCATTTAATTGGCCTCCCTGAGCCTCGATACAATACTGCAATCTTTGTCTAACACTTTAACGTTTTGCATCACTCTTCTCAACAATTCTGGTCCAATACTCTTTATTTCTTCTGAAATACGCATTTTAAGGTCTTGTATTGTTTGAGGGCGCTTCTCGTAGATCTTCTGCTTCAGATATACCCACAAAAAGAAATCAGGAGCCGTGAAATCGGAGAAATTGGACCGCCGTGTTATGTTACCAAACCTCAAAATCAACTGTGTTCACAACGTATTGACTGCGTATAAAGCTTTTAGCCACGTATACGCGTTGGTTAATTGGAAAATTATCCATGATCTATTAAACTGCATAAATTAACGCACACAAATCTGACAATAGAATTGCCAATAACAAAATAATGTTTTCATAACAGCCTACTAAAAATAGATGATACCAGTTGCCGGACCCTGTATATGTAAAAAATGTATTTTGCTTGTAATGCTTGGTTTTGTGACTTGTTTTCATCTACATTCTATGTAGCAACATAACTAAATAAATTATTATTATCATTAGGGTGAAGTGGGGCAACCGTGGACCGAAAATTTAAAGTTTCTCTTTGTTGCTGTGAAAAAACTACAATAAAGAAATTACCTCTGTACAAACCTTCTAGGATACCCTTACACATATTTTGGAGTATGTCTTCCTTAGCTAAAACGAATTTGGGTATTGTTTGCGTTTTGTACACCTAATTTTTTTAGCTACGCGCGTCCACAGTTTCCCTCACTTTTGGGGTGACTGTGGATCTAAGTGGGGGAACTGTGGACGCCCCAGTATAAAGCATTTAATGTTGGTTTAAAGTGCGTGGGGCAATCGTGGGACAAGAAAATATACATTCTTAAAATCCTTATTCAACTTTTATCAAACAAATACTCAACATATTTCAGAAAATACATTTAAATATATAGCATACCAGCTAAAGGACTCAGAGAATATTCTTAAACTTGCATAAGTCTTCAGAAAAATGTAATTTTCCATTAATTGCTTTTGGAAATTGTAGAATTCCAACTATAGTGTCCTAGCTAAATTGATCTATACGATCTTGCGATTCAAACTCAAAAATATACCCAGTACACCTCTTCAAACACTTGACTTCTACGTAATCTTCTTCCTTGTTCAATTACCCTTTTCTTCACCCCTAAAATGAGGTATCTCCTCAATACCATATTATCGTTAATGGGTTCTTGTACAGAAGTTGCGACTTCTAGATCGTCTTCTTCATCTTCTTCAGGTTTGTATGAATGATCGCATGGTCTACCATGCCAACCGTTTATTTCAATCCTAATGTAGATTTGGGTATCCCATACTTTTTTGCAGACCCTTTCGGGGAATATATTCCAGCTTTTACATTCGCTACTGATTCTTCTAAGGTTTCCTTTGAATATTTACCTCCAACACCACGATTTGTTTTCCTAACTTAATTCTTCACCATTTTGATCAACACAAACACGAGACCACAGTTGCCCCATACTAGTGACCATAGTTAACCTAACTTCTGTTTTAGCGTGGGTAACTATGGACCCTACATTCAAAATTAAACTACTGTGGAGAGTTAAGCCTCTGCCCACTAGATGGAACTACCAATCTATTTAGTTAAATCATGGCCGACTAAATTAAATACTATGGCCTGCACATAGGGAACACCACCTAGAGACATCTAGTAATTAATACTGAAACGTATTTTATGTATGGCGGCAAATTTAAATATTTGACATATGGAATACAATAGCATATGTTGTTTCTATAGAAATGCTTATTTTTCCAATGTCGAAAATTGAAATATGAATAGATTAAGTCACCTTTGAAAATGTATTGACAACTTAAATGTTATTCTAACAATCAAAATAGTTACAGCACTTATTAGTACTCTGCTCTTTAAAAGTATTGAATATAATTTTATTTATTTTATTTTAACCTGTTTTACAGTACAAATACCCAATTACAAAACAGTTTTATCTCAACCAGGCTTTGAACACCTACAATATCAAGCACCAGACAATTCTTCATTGGGAGAATTTCTATAGTAGCCCCGGTATAATAATATCGTCGTTTTTTGCCATATAAGAAGCATGGTATTGTTTTTTGAAGCCTTCCCAACAAACTTCTTGCGGGTTTCTGCTGATAAAGGTTAAACAAGCTGTGCAGTTAACCATTGGCGCCCATAAGGTTATCACTATCGTAACAGTTCAGGTCTTCTCGTTATCGCCGAAAAACTTTTTAACTTTCACTCCACACTCAGTTCAGCTCTGTGTACATCCTTAGTTGTGAAAATATTCTACTAAATTTTGAAATGGTTAGTGGCAACTGCCTAGTGAATTGTGTGTTCGGCAGCAATGGGTTGAATTTTTACAAGAATTTTGTGGTATTAATAAACTGTAAAAAAACTACATGTTGCATGTTAACTACATTTTTATTGCACATATTTTTAAAATTACAGACTATACAGCCTTATGTAAAAATCATTTCGAACCACAGCAGCTTGTTAACAGTGGTAATTTCTGCAACTTTTAACTGATTGTGGTTTTGTTGTGTTACGACTGGCAACGGACAATTTTTCATCTAATGTCGCACTTTTTAAAATGTTAAGTGGGGGATCAATTAGAAATTACATTGAGCATCCTTTTCTTTCGCCACTACCACTATTTTTGTTATTCGATTATTGTCGAGCTTTAAAATTGGCAGAAATTTGTTTTTAGAAGTGATATGTATTCTTCGAATGGAAAATTACTTCAACGTATTTGGGATTATTATATAATTTACAGAAGGGATTACCAGTTAAATATGTTCAATATTTAACAAGAATGCATTTATATCCCACAAATTTTGAAAAGATGAATGTTCTGCGAGCTATCCCAATACTTGCTCTTTCAGTGACTAGTTCATTTAAATTTTTGAAGGAATCCGGTGACAATAATTTTCTTAGCGTTAATACTACAGTAACATACATGGGGAATATTTATATTTTTTTCAAATACACGTTTCAAACAAAAGTCAATACATTCGTCCCTTGGATAGCAGCATTGCACCTTACGTTCATGTAGTACGGGACTACCAGGATTGACAAAGGAAACCGCACATGCTCTAGAATTCCCTTCAGAAAGTACTACTTATTTATGCATAGAATTTCTTCTTGAGCAAGTTGGCTTCTATTATGTTTTAACACGAGCATTCAGTTCTGATGCAGTTTAAGCAATTTTCTCTCAATGAAGCTACAAATGCCCGAACAGCAGAATATGCACTAAGGCAAATTTTGCGCTGTGGAATAGTTAAATCGTCTGCCAGTTCAAATAGCGCAGAACATTTTAGTTTTATTAGTAGTATTGCCCAACTGTCATCTCTCCAAACAGCATCCATCAATAGCGAAGGATTGTTATTACCAGTAGAACTACAGTTGAAAATCCAATGTTTCAAAATCAATTATATGCCTGAAACCAACATTTATTCAGCATCCATAGCATTTGTATCGGCTAAGCTGCAGAATCCGGGGCCAATTCCCCTCCTTTTATTGCTTCCCTGATAATTTTGGTTATGGTTATATTACCAATAGCAGGGGAAATGGCTCCAGATTCTGCAGTTTTCCCTTTGTATATTAAAAATACAACAAAAGATTACCTGTGATAATTGTATCTCCCCATTATTGTCAACTACCGTGCCAGGACCCTTGCTACGATTAATTTATCTGCAAGACCGTGGATTAAAACTTCCACAAATAAACTTACTTTATGTATTGATTTATTAGAAATTGTGTTAAATTTCAACAAAAACAATAAACTGAGATTTCATGGTGCAACTAACCTTTTTAAGTTAAACGTCAGATTTGGACATTTGAGCTAAGAAACACACTAAATTCTTTTAAATTCTCACAATAGGTGGCTACAGGTGGTGTTCCCTAGGAAGGGTTAAAGTTAGGACGGCGTACCAACGTTGCCAGTTCGTGCACTGATGGATAAAGCCGGAAACTTAAACTTTCAAAATAATATGTTTCAAATTACAATACGTATATTAACTCAAAAATTTACCGTAACAGCAACTGTTATGATTACGCATAAATTCTCCAAAATTTAGTAAATTATCTTTACTTTAATTTTCTTTTAGAGAAGCCAAACGACATATTCATTTGTTAAATTAATAAAAATCAGGTTATTTATACATTTTATATTTTTTATTAACAAAAATTTAGATATAATATAATTATTAATTTAAATAAATGTTTCAATGGACACCACCTGGAAGACGTAAACGGGGGAGACCGAGACGCTCCTGGAATGAAGGAATGAGAAAAGCGATGCAGAAACGAGGATTGGAAGAAGAAGAGGCAAGGGATAGAAACAGATGGCGTTTGGCTACGGGAAGACGACTTGAGTTGTAGAATACCGTTTATATATATATATTAATTTAAATAATTATTAATGTAAATATTAAAAAATAATACAAAATATTTTTTTCCTAATTATTTACTCATATAAATGATCATTTCCAGGATCTTTAGATATAATTTCTGAATGCGTGCCATGTAAATTTTCTATAATTAGCCGAGTTTCTTCAATATTGGGTTTCCGGCTACAGTTTCTGTTCCTATTTTGTTTACATGTTGAACGAAAAGAGGCCTGTTTTCGAATCTTCTTATTAGCTGGCTATCCAACATACTCTGTTTTCAAATCAAAGTTTTTTTATTTCCACTTCACTAATGGATTCAGCACTTTTTAAAAAATATGGAACTATATTTATTGCCATTGACAGCACACATGGGCTTACTGCCTATGATTTTGAACTCACTACCATTTTAAGTGTAGATGAGTTTAATGAAGTGATACCCTTAGCTTTTATGTTTTCTAACAGGATTTTTCTTTATATCAATCAGGTTTTCTTTCAGAAAATAAGAGATAACGTGGCCATTATAAGAACTGACACTTTTATGTCAGATATAACGAATGTATTTTATAACCCATGCGAAAATATAATGGGTCCACCACATAAACAGCTTTATTGTTCCTGGCACATAGATGGTGCGTGGCAGTCAAATTTGTCAAAAATTAATAATGCTGAGAAGAGGGAATGGGTTTATAAAATTTTAAAATATTTACAGACACTTTTGGATCTGCAGAAATTTCAAGTTTTTGGATATTCTGAAAAATTAATTAACAAAAGTTTCGTCAATATTTCATTAATTATTACGCAACTTGTTTTGAAAAATGGGCCTATTGTTTTCGAGTTGGAGCAATTGCCAATACAAATATACATCTCGAGAGTATGCATAAAACACTAAAATATTGTTCTCTGAATGTCAGTTTTTGGCAGTGGTCTAGTAAGATATGTTTTTCGGACTTTTTCTCCACTGTCTAGGGTGTAAATCACACAACGTTTCGGGAGTTTTGATCTACTCCCGTCTTCAGGTGTTCCTGGTTAGTCCTGAGAAGGACTGATATTGTACGTTTTTCAACGTAAATTTGTGCCTCCCCCGGGGTTTGAACCCACTCTAACCACTAGGCCCTGGTGGTAGAGTAGTTATCACAGCGATCAGCGGTCCCGGGTTCAAACCCCGGGGGAGGCACAAATTTACGTTGAAAAACGTCCGAAAAACATATCATATTAAAATATTATTACTTACAAAGTAAAAAAAATTAAACGTTTAGATTTTTGCGATGTGGTTTACCATCCATGTTTAGATAGTATGGACTCTGCGCGTATCCAACGAATGCAGAACTCTTGCCTGCGCTTTGTATTTGGAATCAGAAGGAGAGAGAGAATCTCCCATACGCTTGCTTTGACTCGTTGGCTGCCCATGTCGGATAGACGATATTTGCATTCTGTAAGTTTTTTTCACCGGATAATCACCACCAAAACTCCGCCTTATCTTTATAATAAGATAACCTTTCTCACTGATGTCCATAACTTAAACCTACGTCTCCGGGGACAATTAACAATTCCTCGTCACAGACTACAATTTTTCAAGCGTTCCTTCTCATATAACATTGCTAATCTGTATAATAATGTACCTGCTATTTTAAAGAGTTCACCTTCCTTGTTGTCGTTTAAACGGCGAGTTAAATCCTTTTTATTGGGCTAGTGAGGGAATCTGCGTGTATGTACTGCTACTGCATTTAAAGTGTGTTTGTTGGCCATAGTCTGAGCGCGTGCTCTTCTCTTTTTTTTTTCTCTTTCCGCCTGCAGGGTTTGCTGGACAGTTTGAGTGCACTTTTGTTTCAATTTTTTGAGAAATGTTTGCAGGACTGGTGGGAGAACAGATGGTTGCCTTTTGTGACCAAGCTGAACCAGTTCTTTTTGCCTACTAACATGTTGTTTTGTTAAGGAATATGTTTTTTTTTTTTTATTATTTTTATTATTGCATTGTTATCATATTTATTTACATACATGTACAATACATATATATATATATCATTTTTTAGTTAAATAATTCAACAGTTGTTAGGCAATAAATGAATTTTTATTTTATTTTTATTTTTAAGACACTTCATGTTTTGATCGAGTTTTTAAAAAATAAAAAATTTTAAAGAATTATGAAACTAACAAAATAGGATACTTCAGAACTAGTGAAAAATATCCATGCAAGACATCGTGTAGCAATATTCAGTTTACTGAGTACGTAATAGAACACAACAAAGTTTATACCATTAAATGTGATTCTAGTGAAAACACATATTTAATTACAAAAAATCTTTCCGACGGTAATGTATGCTGCCCAATGAAATGCTCTATTTGCTCCATATGTTTGCATTCCTTTAGCTGCACTTGTGTGGCTGTCAATATAAGAACTTTAGTCTGTAAACGTATACATTATATTGCATCTAATTACCCAAACTCAGCTCCTGGTAGCACAAATATAATAGCAGGAAATAGTAGTAATGAAGTTAACAATGTTATTCAAAATTTAGCAACATTTTCAAGAAATAATGATAAACTTTTGAATGAAATAAGTTCTGGGGCTTTAAGTCTAGTTCAAAATATAAAAACCAAAGGGTATTCAACCGAACAATTAAAACTAATTTTAGATAATATAAAAAGTGCTGAATCCATTAGTGAAATGGAAATAAAAAACTTTGATTTGAAAACAGAATATGTTGAAGAGCCAGCTAATAAGAAAATTCGAAAACAGGCCTCTTTTCATTCAACACGTAAACAAAATAAGAACAGAAACTGTAGGAAACCCAATATTGAAGCAACTCGGCTAATTACAGAAACTTTATATGGCACGCATTCAGATATTGTATCAAAGGATCCTGGAAATGGTTATTTATATAAGTGAATAATTAGGAAAAAAATATTTTGTATTATCTTTTAATATTTACATTAATAATTGTTTAAATTAATAATTATATGGCAAACTGAATGTCAGTCAGTGTATTCTTTGTTGAATAAATATATATATATATCTAAATTTTTGTTAATACAAATTTTTAAATGTTTAAATAAACTGATTTTTATTAATTTAACAAATGATTATTGGCATTTGGCTTCTCTAAAAGAAGATTAAAGTAAATATCATTTAGCAAATTTTGGAGAATTTATGCGTAATCATAACAGTTGCTGGTACGGTAAATTTTTGAGTTAATATACGTATCATTGTAATTTGAGACATATTAGTTTGAAAGTTTAAGTTTCCCGCTTTATCCATCAGTGCACGGACTGGCAACGTTGGTACGCCGTCCTAACTTTAGCCGTTCCTGTGTTCCCTATGTGCAGGCCATAGTAATTTAGTTGGCCGTGACGCCAGTAGCTAACGTAGGGCAGGTTCGCCAAATCCTATAGTAGCCTGTCTTTCCACCGGGATCGTAGAAGGGTGCTACCCGCTACCCACTTAACTAAATGATCACTAAAAAATCTGGTGTGATACACTCACACAACTTCCTTTTACAGTGATCTTACAATCAGTCAACAATTTAATTTTTAATTTTTAAAAATTTGTCAAAAATTTTCAAAAATTACAAATTCTACAAAAAGATCTGTTGAAAACTCAATTTCGAATTTTGGGGTAAATCCTATACTTCCTTTATTGTAAAAGGAAGTAAAAATGTCACCAGCTCTTAGACTAACAGTGTGGTCTATTTAAAAAAGGCAGCCATTAAGAGTCGTCTCTACAACAACCAGCCACGCCCTTAGGTATTGTTCTGTCCAAGGCCTGTTAAATTGTAAGACAAACGTCACCCTGCTAAATTGTGACATAAACGTCATTTTATACGGACTGGATAAATATGTGAAATTCGGAGATGCTTTGCAGAGCGCTGTATACCCACTATCGCGAAAATTTGTGCAATATGAGGTGGTCAAGAAATGTGCAGTGTAACATTAATTTTACAAGAATGTCAATAATATTACTTAAACAGAATTAAACGGCAAGAGACGATATGAAACGTAAGGAATCGCTGCTAGCGATTAAAAATCCTCGTTAACGAGCAACCTAATATTGGAATATAAGTCACGGTGTCCTTTTTTATCTTCTTTATTGTGTTTTTGTTCATAGAAAACTAAAATTGACAACATTTTGCGCTGATCGACACAGAGATTACGTACAAAAACTCAAAAAAAAAATTATATTCATAATCAAACCGTTTTATTTATTCCACCAGTTAATTTAGATATTCAGTGCCCATAAATTCTCTTTAATTTGATGCAATAATCTTTGACATTAAGGGCCGGTTGCAGAAAGCAATGTTAAGGGCCGGTTGCAGAAAGCAATGTTAAGTCTGGTGTTAGCTAACATCGCGTCAAAGTGAACAAAAACGAATCAAATCTCAAATGCTTATGGTAACTAATACATTAGTAAACAATATTTGATGCGATTTTGTTCACTATAACGCGATGTTAGCTAACACCAGACTTAACATTGCTTTCTGCAACCGGCCCTTAGTCTGGTGTTAGCTAACGTCGCGTCAAAGTGAACAAAAACCAATCAAATCTCAAATGCTTATGGTAACTAATACATTAGTAAACAAAATTTGATGCGATTTTGTTCACTTTGACGCGACGTTAGCTAACACCAGACTTTAACATTGCTTTCTGCAACCGGCCGCGGCCCTAAAAGACATTTATATAGTTTATTATAGCTTTTGATTTGGACAATTCGCAATTTTCGCTAAAAGCATTTTACTTTAACTCGTTGACATTTACTTATGCAAACGAAAATTCGGCATTCGCTGACACAGAATACTGTAGAATTTTATGAGTATTATTAAATTGCACTTCATATTGGGGCTACTTTCAATAATAAAGGACTTAGAAGCAATTTAGTGTGGCTATGTGTTATTTCATAAAACGACTCTTAATGGCGGATTTTAAAACAACCAATCAGAAACAGGACCAAAATTGACCACACTGTCCTTATATAGCCACTGTACTGGGCTTTACAGTGACTTTATAAGAGACAGTGGCGACAATAGAGTGTATTCTTTTTTATTGGTCGCTCGAATCGGCCGCCATTAAGAGGCAAAATTTGTTGATGCTTTTGTTTGTTTATACCAAATCGAGGTTAGCAGGTTAGGTTTTGCGTCAGATGGTGTCAAATTCGAGGTTAGCAGGTTAGGTTTTGCGTCAGTTTGTGTGAAATAACCTCGAATTTGACATAGACTTACAGTGCCACCGACATACTATTTATACGTTGTGTAACCATGACCATTCAAAAACGTTCAATTTATTAAAGTTAGTAGGCCATCGGCCGCCATTTTGTGGCAAATTGTGCCACGTGCACGTGCTTTAAAGGCGCACTTATACACTAGTATCATAATATACTATTCACCAATAGTGAACTCATTTAAGAAATGTTTTTTAATTCTTGAGTTTGACTTAGGGAATTGAACCTTATAAACCTTATTAATGTTTTTATTTATAACTTAGGTACTTATAAAGTTCTGAAAAGTATGATTTATTTAAATCTTATTTAGCCCTTTTAATTTTTTTCGTAAAGCTCTTATTTTTTGTGTAAAAAATATAATTCATTATGATGATTTACACAAAAAATGTGAGTTTGACGCGAAAACTAAAAAAACTAAAAACTTTTTAAATAAATCAAACATTCTACTACATATTTTTTATAGTTTTGAAAAAATGCTATTAATAAAAGGTAACGTTTTAAAAGCGCATTATCTGTTTCAGAATATTAAGCCATTGTTTACATATACAAAAGTAGGCTGGTAACTAACTCATAACTGTACCTGTATGGTAACAGTCCTTTACCCTACATGGCAACCATTACCATACTGCAACGGATAAACTATTGAACAAACCACGGATGTTATGAATCATAACAGCCTTAGATGTCTTAAAATCCTGGCTCTACGAGCTCGGAGATCAGAACATCTGCGGCAGTTATGATACTCATAACATTCCTAGATATGTTAATAGCTATTACTTGTGCTGGTAATTCTAGAAACTGACACCTTTAATATCTTAATAATTTCTTAAGCATTAACATTTGCGACCATTGCATAATGTTTTTGGAATTTTGTTACTAATTTCATGTCGTTGAGATTATTTGATTGTTAACATTGTTACTGTTACTTACTTTCCATGTGTTATATAAATCATAGTGACTGTTTAATTTTATTGGAACAGTTTTTCTAGAAACCGTGAAAAGAACTATTCCACCCAAAAACTTTACCGTGGACTCCAAATCACAGAAAGTTTGAAACTTCTATTCCAGAGGACATTTTCTGTGGAACATTATCCTTCTCCAATTTCTTACTGCTTTTCAAGGTACAAATGCCTATTTAAAGCGTTCTTAGTCGGAAATTAAACCAACCAATCCCTTTACTTACTTGCAGTCACTTTCCGTATAGCATAACCATGACTATTAAAGTCCAAACTGCCTATATTAAGATGTTTAAGATGATATCCTATAATAACTGATGCTGCTTTGGGCACATAATCTTCGACGGAGTAATTAGATGACAAAAGTGTAAAATTTATAAAATGTCAGTTCGGGTATTTAAAATTACCTGGAAGTTATGATTCATTTGTAACTATGACTTTTACAGGAACGACTACCGCTTATTCGCTGTATGTTATCTACATAGTTGACAAAATAAAACCTACAGTATTTCTTCTATTAGTTGAAAATGCTTGAGTTTTGTCAGATATGACGTGCATATATGGCAATTATAATGCAGTACATGCACCGACATCGACATCTAAAAAAAGCTGTTTCGACTGGTGATCATGTTCGAGTTACGGCATCAGCCTCGAACCAAAGGTGATGTAACTAAAGTGTGGGCCTGTATATACGTGTATTTGTTATTTACTATACAGATAACAATTATAACAAATATTTGTATGTATGTAGTTCTGATTTCTAGTCAGCTTGTTCCTAAAAGCGATTTGTTCAATGCAACAATTATAATAGTTAAAAATGACAAAGCAGATAAACATATTGCAGCAGAAAAAGTGAGTACATGTTCTTGTTGTCAATATAGGTACTAATAATATCTACAACAGTTTATATTAGATGTGGCTACGAACTAGATAACTAAGTTTTAAATTGCTTGGCTACGTTTAATGTCGTTAACAGTAAACTGCACTACTATAACCAATGATGTTGTAATTGCTCCTATAATCTGTAAAAATTGAGAATTAGGTTGATTTCATATTTTATAACATTTTAGTAATTCATACTTACAGAAAATAAGAGATTTTCGTTGACTAAAAACATTCCACATGCGGAAAATTCTACTTTGTGATGCAGAAGCTGAAGTGAAAAGAACGTTATCTGTAAGAATAAGAATGACATGCATTTTTTAGATATTAATTTCAGATGCGTATGAGTATGGTACGCTACACGCATATGTAACGGTGACCCAAAAGTCATGCCCTGATTTGGAATTTTAATAATGGCAACGCTAATTTAATAACATTTGCGTTTATTAAAACTTTGGGCAATACCACATACCCCTACATGTGATGACCATGTCTTCAACCTGATGTATTGCTGGCATATACAAATTGTATTTTAAGATTTCGAGCTCCGAACCTGGCCCAGTTTTGGGTTACAAAATTGGAGCGCTCCTTTCGTGCTGGCGTAACAATCATTGCGTTGGAAATGTGTCTTGGTGATGTGTTGACCTTGTTACTTTATCTCTTAGGTCTGTGGCTATGAGTAGAGCACAATTAATTTAGTGCCCAACTGTGAATGGTCTCACCGAACGCGATACCGAGGCTACCAAGGCTGCCGAAAAATTCCGCCTACTGTGGGATTCGAACCGAGAACTTGCTTAATGCAAGTCTAACGCTCTACAAACTGCGCTATTTGGCTTCTCGTACTATAATATGATAAACCAACATATTTCTATAATTAAGATAACGGCACTTATTCTTCTATTGCTTTGACGATTTATTCATGAAATCAATTAAGTTAAATAGCTTACATGATGCAAAATATATTCCGACGATAAAAACATGGGCATGCTTCTAATTTTGAATGAATGTCACAAAAAGAAAATTCTGCGTTACATGTTAAAACCCATTTACTGGCTGCAACAATCTTGCAAGGTTTGTACACGGCTAAGTAGTGGTATCGGCATGGTTTTAAAGTGATAGCAAGTTTGGATTACTGTAATGACATTTTGTTTAATTTCCAAATGAACATTGTTAAGCTTTAGTGTGAGAAAAATATTACCTCCTGCCGGTTGCTAATAAAAATTACCTCCCGCTGGTTGAAAATTTGTTTCCAGGATATAGAAAGCAAACGCCGAAATTCTATACAGTGAGTAGAAAACTATGTTTATTATTTTTAGGCGCCGTTAATAATTCATTACCCAGTGATGTAATGAAAAGATTCCATGGTGACTGACCTTGCTCTAGACTATGGAAAATAGACGTGTTTTCAGAGTAGAACCTACTTTTCTCACCTTTATTGGGAACTCACTCTCCTCCACGCCTACTGAATTTTGTTGTATTATAAATGAAACAGGCTGTAATTCGAAATTTCTTCTCTGAACACACAGAATCTGATTATAATTCGGTTCGGGCCAGCAAAAGCCGTACCCGTATCATATTACCCTTACGGAATTCTACTCTAACGAACTTTTATTTTTATTGATTTGCATGCATAAAGCGCTGGACCTTCTTCGCAGCAAGCGCGACTCCGATACATTTCTGTTAGACGCTGAGTAATGTGTACATGTCTGCGAGTGCATTGAGTTACCTGATAGTTTATGTTCGCCTTAAAAGCAAATTTGCAAATTTTCGAGATGACTCAGCAGTTTCCAGTTTTCTATCTGGTGCGAAACGAACCAGTCCAGTTAACAACCCAAGTAAGCACAAGCTTTTTAATTATATAGTCCAGTTAACAACCCAAGTAAGCACAAGCTTTTTAATTATATTATGTGTTTTCCGATTCCGATTTCAGAGGTGCAAACTGTTTCAAAATTTTGCCACTGTAGTAGCTTCGACTGTGTGTCTCAAGAAGCCGAATGTTGCTAGTTTGGTGTAGAGATTCAAGTTTTGTGCTCTTACGCAATCCGTATTAACACATTAAGATATTCCGAAACCTCGTTTGACGCAGTTGCTCCGGTTTTGTGTCCTTACGAAGTCGAGGCTGTTAGATTGGTGCCAAGGTCCGGTCTTTGTGTGCTCATGAATCCATACTAAAGTAGTAAGACATTTTTTCCAGTTAATGCAGTTGTTGCCCAAGACTTAATGCGCTCACTAGGTTTGCAACAGCATTAATTGCTATCCAGGCCCGGTTATTGTGCTCTCACGAGATTTGTGCTCTGGCTGTAATGATTTTCCGTTTCTTCTCCGATCGAACCGTATCGTGCACTCATCCTTGAGGTAGAATCGCACCTATCATCCGATGCCCGTGTCCGGTCTATTGAAATGCACCCCATTTCATTGATTTTGTAGTCATTCCTAACTTAACCACTCTCTATATTACGCTTGTGCATAGATTGCAAAACCGTGCTGAGTAATAATAATAATAATAATAGATTAAACTTGAATTGAATTTTATTTTATTTGTTGTTTGGTCTGGTATAATCCTGCTTTGCTTATTTACGAATGTATTAGCTTTGAGTATAGCATCCAGCCTTTGTTAGAAACCCATAAATCTACTTTCCCTCCGCTGTAACTACTTAAGTCTCTGTCAGCAGTCTGGCGCCCTAAATGTCAATACTTAAGTGGTCACAAAAAAAGCTACTGTGCTACGACAGCCCGCTACCGCACTGCTTTACACTACTTAACGTAACATCACGGCGAGTTACGAGTTAAAGAAGGTAATACTGTAACGTTTCGCTCCGATTTTAAATGCAAAAAAATTATAATCGAATAATAGCATTTAAAAGTTCTCATATTTGACTTTATAGAAGTTTCAGGCCGCGCGAGTCCGACAATTCTTCGCTGTGGGCGAGTGAAACGGCCAATCGTCCAGTGCGCATGTTTCCCTACCGCCGTGATGCCCGCAGGAGCGACGACAACATATAAAAACGATTTCCGTGACGTCCCGCCCCATTCGGACAACCAGAAATATACCAGAATTCTTTAGAAAATTGAGATCTAGTCCCGTGGACGACATTCCCGACCCGCTTCATCCAGTTCATAATTGTTTAAATTAACTCGAAGTTCACCTGAAATTCGGGGCCCGTAAATAATAGCTAGCTCATCTTCGTAAAGCCGCACCACTTTGTTATTTTTAAATAAGCGTAAACCTGAGATAGGGCTACTCCAAGTTAAAATCATCCAAGGTTCTATAGCTGATTGATTTCAAATAGCGTAACCTACCATCGGGCTGCGCGATTTGAAATAATCCGATTTGAAACAATTCCGTGTGCAACAATTCCAAGTCCCGTAGCGTTTGCCAATAATAGCTAGTTCATCTTTATGCAGCTGCCGCACTTTATTGATTTCAAATAAGCGTAAACCTGTGATCGTGCTACGCTACGCTGAAATTATCTAAAGTTCTATAGCTGATTCGTTTCAAATAGCTTACACCTGCGATCGGGCTGCGCAATTTGAAATAAAATAACTTAGTTTGAAATACTTCAAAGTACCGTAGCGTTTCTAGTTTACTTGTAGAAAACAACACCAACCTGAGATCGGGCAGTCTTATTTTCCCATTCTTGAAGCTTCCCTAATTTATTAATTCGAAGCAAAGACAACTTAAGGTCGTGTTGTATGATTGTAAATCATTCAAAGTCCCGAAGATTTCCCAACGGCTCGCGGCAGTTATGCGCCGGTGCCCGGACCTCGGCGCCGTAGTAGAATTTAATATTTAATGGTCAATTCCCCCAGGTCACAATTCACCTACCTTCAAGCTCCGTGTTTATTTGACCTTGACACGCGTGCGATCTATCTGTTATCAATCCCGATAGCCTTCTATCATCTATTGATATCATCAAGTAACATTCTGCGGTCGCACACGTGGGACATAAGAGAAAGTCCGTCCAGGTGGTATTTGAAAACCACTTTGCTTTTATTAAATAAAATCACTGATAACATCGTGCTTTCATTAACTTAAAGAACTGACATTTATTTACATCTGCAAATCGTCCTGGCAGTTCCAGTTACTGTCCAATAGTTGAGAGCTGCGACCGCCCCTGCCAGTTGAGTGGCCTGACCATAGCGGGAATCGAATTAAATTTTATTTTATATTTATAATTTGGAATAATTTATATGTTGATTAATTTTTACAATTAAAGTTTGATATGTATATAGTATTGGATAAATGTGATTTGTATTATTTCGTTTTCGTTAAATCAGACAGTGTCTATACATATATCAAGCGAACCTAGACCGATTTAGAAGCTACCATTGATAAGGGCACAGTAGCGTTGCGCTACTGATGCCTGATGGCAAATCAGTCAAGGTTACAAATATAGATTAGTACACCCAAATAGGTATGTGCTCAAAATTTGGGTTCGTTAAGCCGTAAGAGTAACATATTTTTTCTACGCACTGTATAGAAGGTCGGATTTGCATCCTAATTTTAGAAAACAAAACTGTCAATTTCAACCAGCTACGCTACGCGTAGGGCATTAAGCTGCACATACGGAAAGAAATGTGTACCATTTGCTCCCTAGATTTATAAATAACTATTCCACACATGCAATTTAAATGACAAATTCAAATGGGGCACGCTATCGTACATTTAGAAGGAGCGATATTGTAGAACAAGTTGAAGAAAATGTGATTTTTCCTGCAAAGCGAACCTTTTAATTGAGGCGAAGCCTAAATTAGAAACGCAATCAGCACATCACCCGTTGTAACTACTATTTTTGACGTACTTTAAGGAAATGCTTAAAAATTTTGATATAAAATATAAAAAATTATGTGAAATATTGTGCATTTCAAAGTTAAACTGTGCATTGCATTGCTATGCAGGAAAGTGTAACTATGCAGAAAAAATACCACTTTTCTAAACGATTTGCCGTTGCTAAACAGAAAAGTGTTGCTGTGCAGAAAAGTACCACTAATTTGTATTTAAGAATACAGTATAATTTCCCTATAGTACGTAAAAAAATGATTTTACCACGCTCACATACGAAAGTGGCAGTTTTTATACAGTCAAGTAGTTAGAAAAAATTAAAATATTATTCTCACCCGGTTGGTATCATAACGAATGCGTTTGTTATGAAAATGATAAAATTTACAGTTAACATAGTGGGCTAAATATGTCATTTTAACTTAAAAACTACTGACAATGTATTATAGTTTTTACTTAAAAACTACTCAAAATATGTCATAACCTAAAAATTACTGTTAATCTACTGACATTACCAGTTGTCACAATAAAGCTGTCATATATTATATTAAAAAATATTTTTTCTGCGATCGTGTCAAAATGACAATTTTTTGCACTGTTTCTAGTGTCAAATATGACATTTGTAGCACTCTTGATATTAGCGCCCAAAATACGTCTAATTCGCACGTGGCCGTTGGAGGCGTGTTTTAATAATTTATTAAAACAGGCTTTGCCGTAAATTTTAGTGTCAACATAACCTAGAATATCTAACACAATATGACGGAAAAGGTGTCACCTAACTAAGTTTTTATATTTCTGTTACGATCGTAGAAAAAATTGCGTATGATACACGTGTATAAGAGCCATTAAAGCACTAGCGACGTTAAAAGCACTCCGCTAGCGCGTCGTGCTCTTAAACTCGTCGCACGTGCTTTAAAGGCGTACTTATACACTTGTATCATAATATACTATTTTGTGGTAGGGGGAAAAATAGTCAGTAGATAACTACTGAATCCCTAGTGAATTCTGCATATTCGAGTATACGAGAAATACTCGAATTATACAGAATGCACGTGGGGAATATTGCAAGACTATTCCCCGAAGAAATGTCATCCTTTGTACGCCATATTATTCATTTTTAAGAGTTTTCAGTTTTCTTTCTGAAATTTCTTGTATACCTAGCTGGTTTTTGGCTTTATTCCCGCAAATACTTGATATTGCACTTGTGCAAATACCAGGGTATTGCACTTGTGCAAAATATTCGCTGTATTCGACTCTGATTGGTTCAAATTTTGAAAATTGATTGATAGGATTGGTTTATATTATCTGAGGGGAATAGTCAACATAACTCGTTTGGAAGTGTATCGTAAGTTCGTTTTTTAAGTCACTCGGAAGTGTTACCTCTAACTGCAACTCCTCTTTACATTTGTTTTCCAATTTTAAAGATATTGCATTATGTATAAGACTTCCCATTCTACGAGCCTGAAAAAGTAAAAAGTGATACACTCTTATGATATAAAGGCACTACTTACTTCTATAGAACCGCTGGAACATACCACTATTGGTACTACAATTTGTCCAACGATGAGACACATTTGAACTCCAGAGTAGAGAAGATACGTGACTGATACAGAATTGCGCAAGAAGATGTGTTGACCGGCATAAAGCAGTGCAGCAATAATTGATATACATGACTGAGCAATTATCAAGAAAACTTGAACTGAATAGGCCTTGTTTATACGACTGGCAATTGAGCATAGCTCGTAATGTTTTACTCGGAGTTTTTTAATGATGTCGGTGATTTTATCTTGAATGATACCAGTTGCTATTCTGAAAGAAATTACAATGTAAGTGTACCGGTATCTTATATATCAGATAGTGTCAATGTACTATTAATTGATACAAAAAACTAGAAGAATATTTTTTGGCTGTATGAATCTGACTATTTAATTGGCAACTGAGATGTGAACATATTTAAAATAATTTTAGCACGTCATTGTCAATCAAGCCTAGAGCAAGTTTAGTTTCAAAAGTTAGAAATATAACGATGTAACTATTCGGCAAGTTGTACATTTATCTAGTTTTCTAATTGTTTTATATTGTAGCGTTTAATATAAAGAATTTATATCGTTTTAATTACTCACAAATGTTTACAACGTCCCAACCCGTAGCCTGGCTAATTGGTTCTACTGCCAGCGCTATGTATGTAGCTTCTTTCAGCTTCCTACTGCGCAGAGAATTACGTAAATATTAATAGCAAATAACAAATTAACATCGGCAAGCAGTTATCAAATTTTCTAGCAGAATTTAAGAATGTGATTGCTCAATGTTTCATGAAAACAGCATGGTACTCAACATGCTCATCACTGTTATAAATAAATTGGCTTAAAAACGGCTTCATCACTACGTATTGCATCGTGGAACGCAAATGGGTTGTAAATAGGCTTGCCAACTCTTATTCACGGATATGCGGGAAACCAGAAATTAATATGCGGGACTTGGCCAAAAAAAGCGGGACTTGCCTACAAATGTACAGAAATGAGAGAAAAACAATTGTAATAATTTTTTTATCAGTTTTATTTAAAATTTGAAATAAACTTTGAGAAAATTCTTCGCTATTACAAAGTAATCGTAACAAAAAATTTGAATACGAATCAGTAAATAAATACTTTGCTCAAACAAGTTCAAAATTAGTTTTTGTTTTTGAAAGAGTACTTGGCACATTTGAGCTATTTTTTATTCTTCAAAACGTAGTCATAAAAATCTTTGCAATTGTACTGAAAGTCAATTTTTACTTGCAGTTCTGCCTTTACATGTTCAACACTCAGTCTATTTCTTGAATCAGTCCATGCGTTTCCACAAAGTGAAGATTCCCTCTCAACAGCGGCGTTAGCACATGGAATGAACACAATAAATTTGAAAATCTTTAATAAGTTCGGTGTATTCGAATGCTGAAATAGTTCATGCCAAGCTTCATAGATTGATTTTTTTTTCATTTGACTGTGGTGTTTGTTACGTTCCTTAGTAATTTTATTTACAGTTTCCTTAACACTGCAAAACTCAGCATAAAGTTCGTCCATATCTATGAGTTTGGTGAGTGATAATTTTTCACAACACATAGAGAGATCCTTGTAATTAAATGTATTTTCCAAAGCAAATATTCGCATTATTTCCAAATTATTCTCTTCCGAAAAATCAAAGTGATCGTCCAGGTATTTGAATGCATTTTTGTACCATGTAATCAAAATAATTTTGATGGACTCTTGTTCATCAATTGTGAAACTGGTTAGGGCATTTGCGCAAATAAATCCAAAGATTTTGTCGTTCATTTGAAGCGAACGCGTGTATTACACTGTGGTGTGACTCACATACAGTGTGTCACACTCATTCGGCGGGCGGCGCGAGCTTTACTATAAAGCGGGACAAGTAGCGTCCCGCAGACATGTATCACGGGACGCATTATTTGAGACGTGGAAACGGGACGTCCCGGCTCACGCGGGACGGTTGGCAACCCTAGTTGTAAACCACATACCAGAAATAACAGTATTTATACAAATACGACATATTGATTTCTTGCAGGTCTTCGAATTTCATGCTGCTGATGGAACAGTGATTAAGATACCCCATTATACAATATGTTTTGTACACCCCGTACTGCACTGCCCAATATGGGTCAGTGTTGATTATTTTAGGCAAATGCCTTTTTTTCCCTTAACTCCAATTCTGGGGAAATTAAATAATAAATCCGTTTAAACAAATTTCGCGTCATTTGATGTGCATCTTATTTGGCCTATAAAGCCCATTTGAGGTGTTAGTGCCTATTTGTAGTTGTAGTGCCTCATAACATGCCTATTTCTAAGAAATTTCAAAAAATTATTCAAAACAAAATGTGCAAAGCCAAAAAAATTGTAAAAACGCTAAAAATCTGAAGTAATGGTCGGTCTATTATATCGATTTGAGCGACTGTAATCTTGATCTCAATAGTCTGTACCAGCGTTGCCCACTCGTACGATAGTTATGGGGGCGTTCGATAATTCGGATCTCAGTACGATGTACGATACCTCGTGTACTATACCCTTAAAATGTACTATAGTTTCGACACTCACTAAAAAGACGTTAGACGATCTTAAAATTTGTATAAGAACTAAATTTATTGATAGGAACAATAGTTCAATGTGGAAACCAGGTTCTTTTTACGACCTGTGTAGTCAAAAATGCCTTCAGACCCTAACCAGCTTATTTCTTGTTAGGGTGTTTATACAAAATTCCCCGTAACACCACACAGCGCTGTTGATATTATATGTTTCCGTGATATGTGGCACTATGCCATGTGTTTCAATTAACGATGATAGTGCTTTTTTCGATTTTTAGAGCCTTTTTCAATTTGTTTAGTGCTTATTTTGAACATTTTCGGTGCCTAGATGCCTGCCTATATTGTTATTTTTAAGTGTTAAAAATCCGCTCTCTAGTGACCAGCCAAGAAAGCTCACCAAGACTTTGCTCAAAATAAACTAATTGGGAATTATTTCAACAACTTCCGGTTGAACACACCTATCTTAAAATTAGAATTAATGAAAGCCATGATCTTGACGAAGCAATAGAGTATTTAACTCTTTTTGTACAAAATGCTGCCTGGAAAACTACACCCGCTAAATTGAGTAATCATACTGAAACAGACAGGCAGGCAGGTGCAAACATCGATAATGAAGAAATGGGATATTTACAGATGCGTCATGTCTGTTTTCTCTACCCATAAAGTCGTTCTCACATGCTGAGGTAAGACAAGAAATAAAAAATACAAATACTAATAAAGCTCCTGGTTATGACACCAATTCAGTTTCCGTGGGCATCATTCGACGGTTCAACAAGGCCACAGGATTATCACTAAAATTCTGGAATTATTATAAATGAAAACATATTGTGCTTCAGTTTGCTTAGACATGAAGCAAGCTTTTGATAAAGTGTGGCATACGCAACTGGTATTTTAAATTAAGTCAAATTTTCTAAGACAAGTATATATGTTACTCAAATTTTACCTGCACGAGAGAAACTTTCAGGTTAAAATATCATAATTCACTATAAAACTACTAACGAATTGCTGCTGGAGTACCGCAAGATAGCGTATTGGGCCTTCTACTAAACCTAATGTATACAGCTCATGTTCCAAACAATACTGAGCTTGCTACTTTTGCCGGTGACACGCAATACTATCTATCAGAGAGTTTCCGGTACCAGCATCAGAAAATCTACAGAACCACCTGAACCTACCTCAAAATTGCTTCGACAAGTGGAAAATTACAGTCAATAACAAAAATCAACTCAAGCTACATTATATAATTTTCAGGCTTTCGCGGTTACTCGAATTGTCAATATTAGAATTAAATTTCGGCTTAGACTGTCTCGTCTTTGTAGATAAACACGCAACTTTGTTTGTTTTAATGTGCCTAATACCTTGTGAACTCAAGCAAGGGTTTATGTAACGGTTATGTTCTTTGGTGGCTCGTGAACTCTTACTTGCCACCCATGATTTGGTTCGTGTTATTAGAGTACCTTGTGAACAAGGATACTTAGGCATATTTCGCCTTTTTAGCGGTTGTGCACACATAAGACTAACGTTTCGCAAGACACACATCATCAGAGTCAAAGTTGCTGTAAGAGCTGGAGGGCGGCGTGAATGTATTTATAGTCCTCTGTGCCAGCTATACAGAACGGCGTAACGTTGTTTAGTCGTTCAAGTTCAATGCACTTTGAGACAGCGGTGCGTGACCGGTTGACGAGAAGTGGTTGTAATGTTTTAGACCGATAATGACAGGACTCCAAGTCTCTAACCACCTTCCCTGTTTATATTATGTTGGGTGTTTATCTACAATGACGATGGGCTCTAAGTCAAAATATAATTTTAATTTGACAATTCAAGTTACATTCACCAATAAACGTAGCTAAGTCTACAAGTAACAATAAAAATACCGCCACACCAATTAAAACAGAAGTTAGATACTTGGGAATGCGCCTCGATCAAAAGCTTAAATGGACACCGCACATCAATACCAAAAGAAAACATCTCTACCTGAAAGTTAATTGAATGAGTTGGTTAAGCGGAAGACAGTTCCAGCTGTTTTTTGAAAATAAAGTTTTATTGTATAAAGCCATATTAGAGGCAATATGGACGTACGGTATTCACCTCTGGAGATGTACAAAACAGTCCAGTACACGAATTCTACAGCGATTCTAATCAAAAACTCTTCGCATAATGACCAACGTTACGAATCAAAGCCACCAGGAAGTCCTGAAGGCCCCATACGTAGTATAAGAAATTCGTAGATTAACAACCGTCTACTACTTCACCCTCATGGGTCACGAAAATAATCACTTAGCTCATGAACCAACAATTCCAATAAGATTGAGACGCCAGTGGCCACAGGACCTTATCGAGCAGCCCAGTCACGTCTAACTTCAGCCTTATTTGGGAGTAATATCGATGGGCGAATCTCCTTCAAGTCAGTAGCATGTACTGATGTCATTTACTTATTAATGATGTATATTATACTTTAAAAGTAGTTTGTAAATGAGCTAATATGTCAATCAAAAAATATCTCATCTTTTTCTTCGTTAGCTTACGAGAACTCTTAAACTCACTAAGGTATCATGTGTAGCTAATTTGCTACCTAAATACCTCGTAGCTTGCATTAGCCATACACAAAATCATAGTAAACATGAGCAAGGTTTATATTAATTAATGACAATACATACAGGGTGTTATTAAAGTAGACCGTGTCACTTCTGGAGATCCTAGAAGACGCAACATGGAGTCCAAAAAATCCCTAACTATGTTTGACTTAGATGCATAGTTTTTGTAAAAACGAATGTGGAAAATTAAAAAGAAAAACTTGGGAACTGCTGTACTTCGCCTTAAATTAGGGGCTTGATGCAGTGTCTTAAGGTTAGCTAGGAAAACAATTGTCACATACGCCGTCTACATACAAAATTTATTAGCTTTTACATCAAATACACAAAAACACAGTAGATACCATACAGTGGTTCACAAAATTTGCCGTACCAATTTCAACAGTGAATTAAGAAATTATACTTCTAAATCAAAAATGTATTAGCATCTTTCGACTTCATATACTATCCCCTATGGCAAAAAGGGCCTATGGTGGCCTACTTGCTAGACTTCAGTCTCCCCACAACTACTACCATTCCCTAGCATCTCCAAAAGTGACAAGGTCGACTTTAATAACATCCTGTATAATACGGAATGTTACACTAAGTTAATGTCACCACTCGCATTAAATACATAGGAGCGACCTCATAGCACTGGTAGAAAGTTACAAGCGCGGTGTGTATTATTGTGGTTCCACATTTAAATAGTACCCAATCTACAATATGCAACAAACGCAAGAACATTATAGTATGCTAATAACAAAGTTAGGGTGATGCTGCAGGTCAGTCATAGTAGAAGGGCGACAACAATAGTATGCCAGTACGTACGTAGAAATTTAGAATGTTTCATAAATACGCCAGTAATTACTGACAAACTCGCAGGTGATGCAACATTAGCCGGTGATTCTATTCTTTAGGTGCCCTTAATGTGCAGATTCGTTTTTATGTTTCCAACACAAGATCGTGTTTTAATACTCCCAGCAATGATGCGAAAAGGCACCGAAAAATAAACAGCAACAACTTTAAACTAACAAAAAGATCCAGCCATGGTTCCAAAAACTCGGTTACCATACTAGTAGCACAAACTAGTTGTTCATACTTTAACGACTTCAAGGTTGGCGCTTACATCCATGCAACGCGAATGCTTAATTAAAATTGGAAACAACAAAGAAAAAGTGCACACTCGCTTCCAGATTACAGCTCCAAGACTTAAATTGTGACGCCAACAAAAAATCCGCAGTCATATGCGATAGGTAATTAAGACCTAATTATCTTCGATAAATGAACTATACATATCTGCTGCAACGCGAGTAAGCTAGTTAGAATAGTGGACTACTATTCTTACTAAACTAAGGCAAATGCGACGTAAACGCGTGCGATCAAGTAATAGACGCTTGCAGAAAGGAACGAGTAACTAAAAACATCTTCGCAAGTGCGCATGACAACGGATAATCTATCTAGCGCCACCGAAGGCCGTTCGGCGACCTCGATAACTGTAAACGCCGAGCGTTCGGACAGGGGTAACCAAAATGCATAAAACAGGCTATGCAATTAATATGTAGGAGTCGAGAAGACTTCTGCAGCTTTCGGGTGATCTTTGTTTTGTAATAATTTATTTTGCCGCTCAGGCCTTTGTTCTTCGCCGTTTATTTTCCGGTTCTTTGTTATTCTATTTTCTTTGATCTTAGAATGTGTGGTCCTTTATGCTGACTGTTATTTTTGAGTGAATTAGGTGTTATTTTTTTGCGAATCTTTCTCTGTAATCTGATATGTGTGTGGCTTTGATAATATATGTGATCTTAGGGATACATGGACTAAAGGCTGTTGAAACCTTTCAGTCGTTCGGGAC
Source organism: Agriotes lineatus (assembly GCA_940337035.1). NCBI lineage: Eukaryota > Metazoa > Arthropoda > Insecta > Coleoptera > Elateridae > Agriotes > Agriotes lineatus. The sequence continues at coordinate 192,917,555 of OW679194.1, read as the reverse complement.
GTGAAAGTTGTCCTTCACCAGCACGAATGGTAAATAGAGTGAATGTGATCCTGCCAATAACTTTTATGATCTTCTCCCTCGATTATTCAAAAGAAGAAACCTGATCGTTTTTGTTGTAGTTGGTGTATCTTTGGGAGGAGGGATTGCTTTGTTTGGGGTACAGGTTTAGGTGTTTGGTTTAACAGTACCGCAACTGTAGGTTTTTTTTCGCCTCGGGTTTATTTTTGGTAGAAAGTAGGCAAGGACTTTGTACTTTGTGAAACTAGGTAGTGATTTCGGATGGTCGTGAATCTGGGACTTTTCATCGGCGCGGCGCAATAATATCATCCAGCAGCTATGAGTATTCTCGATCCCTGTCGTAGAAGTTGTTTTGGTTTTGAGTTTTCTTTGGTGTTACAACTGTTTCTATAGGTAGTTGTTTTGTAGTATTTGGTCCAGGTTACTGGTTTTTAAGATTTTGTCCTAGAAGTTATCTCGAATTTTTGATACTATGTTTTTCTTCTTTATAGATTGAATTAATTAGTAATTACTTATTTTGGGTATCGGTTATGGCTGTATAAATGAAGTCTACTTTGGACACACTTACTTTCTTAGGGAGTTATGCCATTGTTTTGGTATTCCTTTGTCGTAGTGGCGGCTGTGTGAGAGGATATCTTTGCAATATTCATTATAGGTATGTTCTATTTTTATGTCGAATGACTCGGTTAGTATGTTTCGTCAGTTTTATATTCTGTCAGTTTATTATCGTCTTCAGATTTTCGCTTTAGAAAGAAAGCTGTTGCGTTTAAAAATGTAAATAATAAGCATTTTGCGCTTTCTCATTAGGTAACTATGTAGACAAGTATATTACGAACCTGCTGTTTACTATCACAAAATAGCCGAATGACATTTTCAGAATAAGAAAATTTGCACAGGTTCGTTAAGATTCTATAACATGTTTCTGCAGCTTTTTTATGGCAACCTAAATAGATGTAGTATTTCTTCGTGAGCCAGTCGGTGTTTGGAATACTTTTGAATTCGGTTCAATCTGTCACTGCTAGGATTGTGTTCGATTTGGTCGTCGCTATACACGAGCAGATTTATTTGGTTCTCATTGCACACTTCCACATGAGCAAGAATTATCTCTACAAGGTTATGTACTAAAGATATACTGAAATTAGAATAATTTAACTTTTTGTAAATATTTTGACAGCTGACATTTAGAATTTACAATAACTTTAACTGTGAGAATGAATTGCAATAGCTTACGGATAAGTACTAGTATATATCTAAAACTATATATGGGAATTCTCACAGAAAGTTATGATATTTATTCAGAATTTGACGTATTACAATTTTGGATAGATGATCTTAGTTTGTTATGGGTATAAATATTTACAATAGGTAAATAATTTATGTAATTGTTATTATACTTATGCTTTGACATTCTGCAGTGAATTATTGAGGTTACATTTTGTTATTATTGCTCAGTGAGTTAACTAACACTTCGAAGGGCTCTAACGTAGTATTTGAAAGTTACATATGTTTTAAACAGCCTGGTGCCTGGTAAATAATTGTCAGTATTATAAAGTTTGGTCTTTTGATTGAACCTATGACACTCTACCGACATCTTGATAAATAGCTAACCGGTATATTAGTGTATAAGGAAATATTTGAGTAATAAATCTATTTTGTTACGTTTGTCAGTTTCTATTTGTGACACTGTGATCGCGTAATACTTTAGTCTATTCTGACAGTGAAGGCATAATACACAGTTGCATATTGCAGCCAATGCATATAAACTAGGGCTTACATAGGTGACATGGGTGTTGCCGGTCGAATTCGAAGTTCTTTATTGGATATAAAAAATATATCATCACATTCTTGCAGACTGTGTTCTAGACATCGTGAAGTCAGGACCATTTGTTGATTTAACCAACCAAATCTCTGCTTGAGACACAGTACTAAGGCACAAAATTGAAAATCGACAAATATGTTTATTGTAATGGGCACTACATAGACTGAAAATTCTCCAATAAATTCCACAGTCCATGTTCCTTTCACAGCTACAATGGAAATCGAAATAGACGTCGCTATTAACCCAACAATAGTTATAAGTGCCCACAGTAAATACTGCTTGCTTTTCTTGTATTCCTTTTTCAAGTTAATGCACATGCTTAGACACATTTCTTCATCAAAGTTGTTGATGTCACGAATAGCATACAGAATCTAAAAAATACAAATGCGTAAAGGTAATATTAAATTTGTCAAAATGTGAATGCATAGTAACTTTGCATTAATACATTAGGTTGTAAGAATAATGCAACATATGCAATATATTATGAAAACATTTAAAAAAATCTTCAAAATTTATAAATGAAAAATGGTATTTTATTTTAATATTTGGTTTTATTTAATCGTAAAACCTGTTCCAAAAAAAAATTGAAGGATTGGTCAATGATATTGTGTGCTTTAATAATTATTTATGTAGCAAGGGTGTAATAAGAGGTATATGTCCCTCGGTGTTAAAATCTACAGACCGGAATATTCGCAATTAGAACCAGATATATAATTATCTTGTCAAACTAACAAACACGACTGTGAGCAGATCGTAAAGTACTTTATGGCCCTTGTACTGTCAAATGACACATTACGCCCTCAGATAGGCTATAAAGTGATCAATTCCGCCAGGTCGTATAAACCATTTATTCTTATCTGTTGCTGTCAAAACATTGCATTATAAATTACATGACAGTGCAAAGTCACCATTCATTAGAATTTTATCTATGAGCAACCTTTACGATTCTTTTTAGATGCATAAACTAATAATAAAATACAGGGTGTTAAAAAATCACACCGACAAACTGCGGGAGGTGATTCCTCGGGCCATTTTAAGAAAAAAAGTGCCTACGAACATGGGTCCGAAAACTCTTCGTCGCCGAGTTACAGCATCATGGATCATTTCTTAAAAAAATGTGATCAACTTTCCATGGAAATAAAAATGCATCAATGCTTGTTGACATTTGTTAGTTTTGTTTTGACATTTCCAAGTTTGAGTAGTTATTACATTTTGGTCGGTACCTTTTTAGTTTACACCCGCACATTTAGGGGGTGTAAACTAAATTATAGTCTATGGGTACTTTTTTAGTTTACACCCCCACACTTAAGCTAAATAGAAAAATCAGAAATTAGTTGGATGTGGGGGTGTAAACTAAATTATAGTCTATGTTGAACTAAATTAGTTTACACCCCAAACTTTTTATTGAAAATTAAGTAAAACAAATTATTCACGTTTATAAACTTCTGCTATTTCCAAAGAGAATGTACAAGCCAATCCACCACCAGTGCCACCTACCGCCGTGAGCGCACAACAGGCACAACACGCCAACGTACCTTACCTAACCTAACCTAGTCTAACCTATCCTATCCTATCCTAACCTAAACTCACCTAACCTAATCTCGCAATTAAAATCATAATGCTTCAATACAAAACAATGGAAAAAAGTGGGGCGTAAACTAAATAAGCTGCCCGTAAATATTATTTTAGTTTATACCCCCACATTTAAGCAAAATGGAAAAATCGTAAACCAGGTGTAGGTGGGGGTGTAAACTAAATAATCTGCCGTAAACCTTATTTTAGTTTACACCCCCACATTTAAACGAAATACAAAAATCGTAAACCAGGTGTAGGTGGGGATGTAAACTAAATAAGGTGCCCGTAAACATTATTTTAGTTTACACCCCCACATTTAAGCGAAATACAAAAATCGTAAACCAGGTGTATGTGGGGGTGTAAACTAAAAGAGTGCCAAGAAATAATAGTGTTAATATGTGAAGAATTAACTGATATGCTCATTACATATGGCGCTGCTACTGAAAATGGGCGGGAAGCGCAACGCTTCTACGTAGAAAGGTGTCCTCTTCAACAGCAACCAGATCATACTACATTTGCGTCAGTAAAACGACATCTTCGAGAATGTGGCTCTTGAAAATCTGGAAATTGTTTGGCTGGAAGACCAAGATCTGTTCTTACTGTGGATTTTGAGGAGAGCGTATTAGACGGAGTTGCAGAAGATCCTAGATACCAACCTTAGCTTAGTCTGGTATGTACTTCATGACCAACAGTTACATCTCTATCATGCGCAAGAAATCCAAGCACTAAATCTAATGATTATCTTAGACGACAAGGGTTCTGCCAATAATCTATTAACCGTTTTGTTCAAAATCCCACACTTCCGGCAATAATACTGTTTACTGACGAAGCACATTTTTCAAAACATGGAATTATTAATCTTCATAATAATCATCAATGGAGTAACGAAAATCCCTATACTACAATGCAAACAACCTTTTAGAGTCGCTTTAGTAGTAATGTGTGGTGTGGTATAATTGGTGACTTTTTGATAGGTCCTCATGTGTTACCGAATCGCTTAACAGGACCATTGTATCGGGACTTTCTGGAAAATGTGCTACCAGAGTTACTTGAACGGGGGCCCCTTAACATTTCCAGAGACATGTAGTACATGCACGATGGTGCGGCAGCCACTTGAGTTTAACTGCAAGACAGTTTTTAGATGTTGCCTACCCTAATAGGTGGATCGGAAATGGAGGTCCCTTCTACTGGCCAGCGAGATCACCTGACCTAAATCCGCTTTCTTTGGGGAAATCTTAAAAGTATAGTTTACGCTACACCTGTGAAAAATGAGCTATTCCTAAGAATCCAAGCCGCATGTAACACGATTCGACAAATACCTGAAATATTCCAGCGGGTTTGTAAATCATTGGTTGGTCGATGTCACGTCTGCAATGAAGTAGGTGGTAGAAAATTCGAGCAGTTTCTCTAAATTGGCAATACGTACGTAAATATTGATGCCTTTTTATTTCAATTGCAGTTTTTTCACATTTTTAAAATAATTATTACCCCCTTTTCAATACAACAATTAGCCGATATAATGTCAAAATGCCCCCAGCGCTAATACACACTAAATGAATTTCTGTCACCAAAAGGGGTAGCTTGGGAGTATACGCTCGCGACAGCTCAAGCCGCAGATGGATGTGGGCTCCAAAGAACACTACGATTACCTGATATTGCAAGTTCAAGAAGGACGCCATGCCGTTGTCCAGCTTCGGTAATAATACTTCCTGATGAAACTCGTAACGGCAAACCTAAATAGCTCAATAATAACAGAGATCGAGCCTCTGTTATTATTGAGCTATTTAGGTAGCAGCAGTAAATAAAAAGTCAGAGGACATTACTTCACATATAATGGTAACAGTGGTTTACAAAATTTGATGCAGCCTGTACATAAGATAATGAACAAATATGCAATTCAGTTAAAAATAGAACCCGATTTAATATTTATACATAAGATAATGTAGTTATGACTTTATTTTAATAAAAACCTCCAATTTTAATTAGTAACGTTAGGCAAAAAGAATATACGTAGATATGTAAATATAGAATATATAATTAAATTCTCAAACGTCGTGTTATGGCACACTCCAAGTTAATGAGCAGTTGCATTCGCTGCTCTTTTTATTTAAGCTCGTTCTATACCTGGGGAGAACCTTATTAGACAGATCTGTTTAAAAGCGGCGCTTTCAGTAGCCAACAGGATTGTTATTGAGTCGAACGTGTGATAGTTTTGATTACTGTCAAGTCACAATAAGAACCACAAAATTTAAAGGTTAAATTACAATTAAATTGGCAGCATCACTTGGATACTTCAAAATAAGTTAAAGTTTGTTAATAAACATCAAATTTTTACCACTTCAGTTAAATTAAATTTAAGAGCAACAACGTTGCAGTCGATCTGACACGACGCACCAATTAAATGTATAACGGAACTTTATAATCAAAGATAAATCTCCCAAATAAATACCTTGAATTATGCAATTTGTGGACGAGCGTGCGCTGCTAGGAATTCAACTGCACTCTTGAAATCGACGGCAGAGGGGCAGCACAAAAAAGTACATAATAAATTACAGCACCTTAATTCGACTGGTAGCACATGGGCGAGCAAATACCATGATGCGGTAACGAAGCTCTTCGAGAGGAGCAACCGGAAGCCTATTTAGCGAGCAGCAACCAGGCAAGTAAATTACAGCATGAACCAAGACTTCGACAAGAAAGAAAGCTAGGTTGTGGCGTATTTAACCCCGTTCAAGAAATCTCCATAAGATCTAGCGAAGCCTCAGCAACTGGAACGTGCAATTCGGCCATGGAAAATTTGGCACCTCGAAAATCGCAACTCGAAAATCTCCTGTGAAGAAGTTTACAGCTTAGAAATACATTAAGAACGCAAAAAGTTACCTACCAAACACAAGCCGTTAATGAAGTTCGTTTGCATTTGCAACTAATGAGGAAAACTGCATTCGTGCCTTTTCACAAAACGCCAACAATTCTCGAACCAGATATGAGAACTTTTATTCGTAAAAGTAACCGTTTTTGAGATAATTCGATTTACAGAGTTGAAACTTTTATGTTTCTCATGAAACGTACACTCTTTTCCACACCACCTTCGAGGTAGAGTACAAAGTACATTTTTTAAATGCGGTTTTCCCAGTAGGCTTTTGACGTTTATTTTTCTTTGAAAAATATTTATTTAACAAAAATTATTATGAACTTGTTCATTAATCAGTTTTGGATTCAAAACAGAAGTTATTAATCTCAATAATTAATATTCATCCTCAGACTCAATTCAATCTGTATGCTTTCCTCTTTATTAGCTTCTTCTTCTTCTTGTTCTTCTTCTGCTGTCTTCTGTATTTCCATAGATTCAGCCAGGAAACGCTATGGACCTACGTTTTCAGTGCAGTCGCAATTATCGACGTCATACTGGTGACAATATAAACCAACTTTTGTTCAGCCGCAGTTTAAGCTTCAGCCCTTGGTGCAATTACAAAAAATAGTATTCAGCAGAATGTCTGGAGCAGGTTTGAATTGGCTCCAAATCATGACAGTCGTTAGTGGGCTTGGAAGTGCCCATAAAATGTACAGTGACGCCTACAATTGGCCTAACGGTGTTGGCGGAGTGCGGAATAAAATTTTAAAAAATGTTATCCCTCAACGTCCATCCCCAGTCTTCAGGAGTAAGCTCGATACCTAGTCATATTTGAACCTGGTAATAGACCCGATATAAATGTTGCCGAGCAGCACTAGATGTTGGCGGAAGAACAGATAATAGAACAGGTTTTTTGAGCTGTCTATGTTTTACAAATGTTGAATATCTGTGACTATTCCCCTCAGATAATATAAACCAATCCCATCAATCAATTTTCAAAATTTGAACCAATCAGAGTCGAATACAGCGAATATTTTGCACTAGTGCAATACCCGGGTATTTGTACAAGTGCAATATCGAGTATTTGAGAGAAGAAAAGCAAACCAGCTAGGTACACAAGAAATTTCAGAAAGAAAACTGAAAACTCTTTAAAAATTAATAGATAATAATATAAAAGATGACATTTCTTCGATAAATAGTCTTGCAATATTCCCCGCGTGCATTCTGTATATTCGAGTATTTCTCGAGAACTACTGAGTATCAATAGATACTTCTTTTACTGGGGCCTTATACATAGCCAGGAGAAAACGAATTCTATTGTTGAGAATCACGTCTGGAGATCATTCTGTCTTAGTAATTTATTAATTCCTTATTTTTTTTCAAATAATATGAAGACATTCATTTTACCTTTCTTAAAAATTGCTGAAGTACTGTCGTAACCTGTCATTGCATGTAATATTAAAATATGATCTTGACACTTTGGATATGACTTTAAACTTTGTTAAGAATACATTTTAATTTATATTTTTGCTTTCCCAGGTTACAAAAAATTAATAATTTTATCAACAGGGGTTCGTTCAATCAATATTACTAATAAGTCTACGTCTTCACCTACAACAATACTAGTTTTTCTATCGGATTCTTCGATTGCTGTTTCACTGATGAGAACCTCAGCATCATTTTGAGCTTGTTTTACATTGACATTAGCAGCTTAAAATTTTTCGCATAACATAGAAATGAATCGATGCTTGTTGTTTGCATTCCCAAGATTTTTTTAACTCGTTGGAAGAATCATGGTTCCATCAAAGATAATTTCAGAGGAAGAAACTTTTGCACATCGACGACTTTGATCTGCAGCTTTATTTTTTTTTTGTTTATCGTTATAACCATCGAATACAATTATGACATTATGATCATAGGATTAGGCCTACTGGGGACACCACATAAAAAAAACGCACCTTGTCCTCTACCTCGAAGATGGTTCATGACAAACATAAAGGTTTCAACTCTGTAAATCGAATTATCTCGAAAACGGTTACTTCTACGAATAAGTCATGATATCTTTTTTGTAAGAAATATCGTAAGCTACAAATTTGATAATCAATATTTTTTCTGTAAAAATTACTGTTAACGAGATATTCGCGAAACACTGTTTTAAGTGACCCTTGACCCCGCGTCAAATTTTTAGCGGCACTCGGATCGATGGGCACTTTTGACATTTTGTTTAGAACCACAATATCAAGGTTCATACCAAAATCGAGCTTTCCGGGAATTTTTCCGAAAGGCAATGTCTAATTTCTCTGGACTACCATAACGCACTTTGAATTGCCTAAATTCAAGGCTCCCAAAGGTTGCTAAAATCAAAATGTAACAAATTTCATTACAATTTTTAGTTGGAGATACTTTACCGTTTAACAAAGTGTAATAATTAAATTTTATTATTACTTACTAACTAGTACTTGTTATCAATTGTCCTTAAGTTGTCTAAATGAAAAGTTTATAAGTAAATATTCAAGTAATGCAGCATATTTTGACCGATATCCGTATCAACTTTTTTTATCGTTTGGGTGTCCTGAATCCACCAGTAACTCCGAAACGAAGCGTTTTCGGACCCACGTTTATAGGAACTTTTTTTCTTAAAATGGCCTGAGGAATTACCTCCCGAAGTTTGTCGTTGTAATTTTTGAACACCCTGTATATGTCTATTTTGTCTATATTGCAGCTACAACTTTATTGCAATAAGTTAATCGAACATTTGTATTTTGTGATAGCAAATAATCTTACATTTTCCGAAAAAGAGTCGAATGTATTAAACTCTACTTATTTAAAACTTTTGTATCTAAATATTTGACCTCTTACCTCTTGATGAAAAATACACCCAAACGAGATTCCACAACAAATACCTAATTGACTTAAGTATGAGTCAAGAGAACTAATTAATTGTGAAATAAGTCCAGATTTTGTATTAGTACGTTTGCTGAGACCAATAGCTATATACGTATTAAAGAAAAACATCAGGAGTATACTCCAAACCACACTTATTCGACATTGTTGATAAGATTTTGTGTTCAGTTTAAAAGGAACTAGTCCTATTACTTTTGTAACTAAATACATAGGTGTTAAAACTGAATAAATGTTTTGTGTCTTCGCCATGGTTAATATTTTGTTATTTCCAGTAAATTTTTATTAGTGTAGTCAGTTCGGATATCCTTTGATTTGAATTGTATTTCCTTTAAACTGTTTATTATATCCAAGAATTTAGTAATATATGCTCTGTCACTGGTAGATACACTTTAACTAAGACCACGATGACGTGACGTTAATTGCCGTGTCTTCCAAGTACTTAACTTTATCTATAACCCATAATCTTTAATCAGTGTCAAGTGAAACATAAAATGATTGGCGTAAATTCGTTTACGCTTGGAATGCGACATTGTTGATCACTAATAAATTTACATAAAAATAAATAACATTTTACACTTTCATATACATACTCCTAAAAGTGTAACATGTATAAGGTATTCTCTTAACTAAGTTTAGTAAACAAAATCTTACGTTCACTTTCTGAGAGGTTTTCTGTTTTTCTGATTTTTGTAATATACAGGGTTATTCATTTTTGAGCCTGAAAATTGACATTTCGAAAATAGTAAGTAATACAAGGTCGGTTAAATTGGAGCAAAGTTGTCTATTCTGATGCTGAATAATATTAGAAAAATATAGATTAGACCTAGATTATTTTTGAGTGATAGCCAAAAACCAAAACACTAGATCTTCGTTTTTTTTTAGTCTGTTGTTATGTTATTCATAAGAGAACTATCTTGACAGTATTAAGACACCTTTCAAGCGAATCCAAGCTAGATTTAAATTTTTTTGAGATATTGATATTAACTTTGTTATTTTAAGTACACGTCAAGGATAGCTAGGACGCGATTACAAAGAGCTTCTTCAGTGGTATAAGGTTTGTTACATTTATTTTCATAAATAACCAAAATATGCGAAAATATTACAATGTACAACAAGATCTAAAAAATTTAGATTTGTAATGGAAAAACACCTTTCTTACATGTTGCACATGCTATTTTGTCACGTACTACAGGGAAATTCCAAAAAAATCTGATACAATTATATCAAAAGTGAAATATACTGTGCATTTAAAAATTTACTATGGATTGCTGTGCATGAACGTGTTGCTAGTCAGAAAACTAGCACTTTTATAAGCGATTTTCCGCTGGTATGCACAAAGATGTTGCAATGCAGAAAATCAACACTTTTCTATATGATTTTATATTTAGGAAGATAATATAGCTCTCGGCAGTGTCAAGAAGATATTTTCTAAATTCGATCTGTCTGTCTGTCTGCCTATCTGATGTTATTCTTTGTGTGAATAACTGTAATAATGTGTTCCCTAAAACTGCTTAGCCACTAAATTAAATGGAATAAAAATTAATCGAGGTAAGAAATAAAACTTCTAAATCTGCGTTTTTTAAACAACGGTGGCCTAGTAGATTTTGCTACATATCTTCGATATTGAGGAAAAGTGTCAAATAAAGCTTTACACTTGCCGAAAATAGGACTAAACAGATACAGGATGTCACAAAAGGGTCGAAACGTTTCAAGAATAACACCGTTCCGTTAAATAGAGGAGCGCGCCGCATTCGTTTCATTGAGGCTCGATGATGCAGTTCGACTTATCGATGCAGTTACGATCGCTACGCAGATGCGGTTACGACCGATCTGCAGATGCGGCATGTTCAAACCCCAGCGGGATACATTTTTTAAATTTGCAAAATGATTTGCTAATTTGCGCCAGGGAAGTTTGGGGTAAACCCATTTACAGATTTTTTTGAAGTGTTTGTAAACGCTATATGGTCAAAACATAAAATTAAAAAGTAGAAGTTTAGAATTTGTTGAAGTAAAAACAACAACACTTTTTATTTTGTTTTGTTTGTTAACATTTTTCATGCAGAAAAAATATGGTTATTGAAGATTCTAAAATCTAAACAATATTTTAAAGCTCTGCCATTGTTATTTACAGTCTGTTCTCCACAAGTTCGAATTATATTGACTAATAAAATGTGGCACCCTTAATCGAAAGGTGACCACCGTCCTAGATAGCTCAAACCCTCGACAATGAATGGCGTGGATAAGGACTAGGCGGCGGTTATTGATGTTAAGCTAACACTTGAAAACGTACCTACCTTTTCTAGCTTCTCGCTTAACAATCCTAACCTAAAGAAAACGAGCAGTTTCGTTGCGGGTGAATAAAACATAAAATACGGGTCGTAGGGATAAAAGAGGTTTTAATTATCGTCCAATATAAAAACAATTCATTCGAGAACAAAATGATAATTAAGGCTGGCGTTGTGAACAGGGAAATATTTTAGGCTCAAGCTGAGGACCCCAGAGCAAATAATACAAAAAGCTATGTTGTGTTTAGTTAAAAAAATATATAAAAACTGGGTTCGCAATGCAAACGCTCAGCATGATGCATTAATCAAGCCCAGAAAAACTACTTTGGATATGACCAGATGGCTAGCTAAATTTAAAAACAAATACAGAATTAAATAATTGATTTAAAAATGATAAAACGTTAGCAACTAGATGTAAGCATTGTCTGCTAGTCTACTTGCAGGATCTAGCACATGCGGCTAGCTAATTATTAGCAGAACCTTTATTGAAGGTAGTTATCGCTGCTCAAACAAAGGCTAATTTTTATCTTATACCGAGAGCGATAAATTCCAAATGCCTTTGTACTTATTCATCGCGTTAATTATATCGCAGGCGAAATACTCCTAAACAAATACAAAATTTTCACTGTTATGTATGGACGCTACTACTAACTAATCATTTCTATCGGCTGAATTTAAACAAAAAAAATACGAATACGAACAAAAAATCTTAAAATTAAAAAAAGAAAAAATCAGTAAAGAAATCTTGGAGTCTGATAATAAACAAAGAACAATATGGAGAATAATAAAAAAAGGTGTAAACAATATCAATAGCAATGGAGTGGTAAGTGTGATTTCCCCAGAATCTCACAACGACTACTTTGTGCATGTAGCCGACGATTTATTATCAAATATTCCCCCATCAAAGTACTCACACAGTGTTTATCTAAAGAAATTACCAATAAATAATGAACAATCACTATTCTTATTTGCTGTTGAGGAATCCGAGGTAGAAGATATTATAAAGGCATTAAAAAAGTCAAAATCATTAGACCTATATAATCAATCGGTTTGCATGTACAAAGAAAATGTTTTATGTTTATCTGCCCCGATAGCTTATATTGCAAACATGATATTAAAGACGGGCATATTTCCTAATAAATTGAAACAAGCCAAAATTATACCTTTATATAAATCGGGTGAAATTGATGATAGATCAAATTATAGACCCATTGCGCTTCTCCCTATTTTGGCCAAAATTATAGAAAAAATTATTGCAGTTCGAATTCTAAATTTCTTTGAAACCAACCATATTTTTACGGACAGACAGTTTGGGTTCAGAAAAAGAAGGGACACGTCGGGAGCCGTGCTGAATCTCATTAATTATATAACAGAATCATTGGAAAACAAAAAATCTTCCTTTGCACTATTTCTTGATTTAAGCAAGGCGTTCGACTGTGTCTCAAAAAGCATTTTACTCGATAAACTGGAGTATTACGGTTGCAGGGGAGTAACTCTAAAACTAATGTCATCCTATTTATCTGACAGATCTCAATGTGTATTTTGCAAAGGTCAGTATAGCCAGATGTCTTCAATTCAACATGGTGTCCCACAAGGAAGTGTATTGGGACCGTTATTATTTTTAATCTATGTTAACGATTTGCCTAATGCCATCCCAGTTTTCACGACTTTATTTGCAGACGATACGACCTTTGCAAACCACGTAGAAGATGAAACTCTAGTCAATCAGTTACAAACCAACATTATCAACCAAGCCTCAGATTGGTTCCAGGCAAATAAGCTTTGTTTAAACCAAAATAAAACTACCACTTTACTATTTTCAAATAAACAAAATATCTGTGAAACCGTCAAATTTTTAGGCCTTACCTTGGATAACAAACTAACTTGGCAAGCACATGTTGACAATCTTTCAATTAAATTATCAAGAACAATTTATGTAATTAGACAAATAAAAAATCGAGTAAACTTAGATGCTGCCATTACTGCATACCACGCATTATTTCATAGGTGTAATGACGTACGGTCTAATAAACTGGGGTACCTCTACACATATGAAAAAAATTTTCATTGTACAAAAAAGAGCCTTGAGAGTGTTGGCGGGAGCGAGTCAGTTAGACAGTTGTAAACCATTGTTTAAAAAATATAACATATTAACGCTACCGTCAGCAATACTATATTGTAATCTATTACACATAAAAGAACATTATGGCGATTATACAAAAAACGGCGATGCCCATGGTTACGACACCCGCAGTCGAGGCGATATACAGGTTCCGCAGCAGAGACTAACTTCCACTAAACGAAATAATTTCGGAATAGGATTATTTAATTCGCTTCCTAGTACTCTCAAAAATGCCCCAACAAAACTCTTCAAAGTTAAGCTTAAAAAACATCTTCTGGCCAATGTCTACTATGAACTTTCCGATTTCAGATTTGTTGAAAATTAAGACTGTCTTGTTTTATTGACTTTAGTATTTTTGTTGTTACTGTATTTATCTGTAGTTGACTATTTCTGTAAATGCATTGTATTTTTTTATTTTTATATTTTTATATTTAAACTGGAATTGTGACATATCTAAGCACCACGGTGTATATTATGATGAATAAAAATACAATACAATACAATACAATTTGATTAACTGGACCAATCCAGCGCAGCACGCTGAATAATGCGACGCCTCGATGTTATCGCCGGCGAGTTGCGAATCCTTGCCAGCAGCTGTTGAATCCTAGGCCGAGAATTTTGGGCTTAAGTTTGGGAGAGAAAATGTACCTCCAACGTCCGAAGGAACAAGCGCAGGGCATAGCTGCGCTCTGGCGGACTCGAATGTGGTGCACGCCGGGGATGAAAAGACGTGGAGAGAGTTCGTAGTACTGCGTAGAAAGCGTACATAGTAGTACGTGGAGAACGGGCCTAATTTAACAATTAATTAACACAAAAACTCTACGCAAAAGCATGTGCTCACCACACGATAGATGACGGCCCAAAGAACACGTAAAGTAAAGTTCGGGCACTTTATTCCATTTAGGGACATGGCCTGAGACAAGGCGAGTCAGGGTCGCCGAAATATCTCTTTCCGAGGCCCAGTCATCTGGCACACCGTTTAACGGCGTACTGGGTGATGTGGTCAGCATCACGCCTTCGACGACTGCTTTACTTTCCCTACTTTCACAACTGTGGTTTTGGTACCCAATTTTTAATGCAACTGCTTGGGCCACACGCCAGTTGCCAGACGTGGAGATTGAACCCCGTACCGTAGCACCGCAGTCTGACGCCCTAACCGCTCGGCCACGCCGGCGACCCCAACGAACACGTGCAGCCCGGAGGGCATAGATGAAATTACCATAGTTTTTTGAAAACTGGAGCTAATTCCAGCCTGGATGTTCTTAGAATTATTAGTGGGCGTCATATTCCAAAAGGCCAAATAGAAATTAACACATACCTCGTGCCTCAAGGAGCCAGGCGGAAATGTTCCCGTCAAACTCGAACCCCGCGTTGATTAAAACTCAACGTGAAGTTAGCGCCACTTTCACAAAAATTACGTAGAGCTAAGAAAATTAAATCGAAGAAGGAGGCAGGCTTGTATCCCTCACAATGAGAAATTAGGCTTCCAACGCCGAAATTAAAAGCGACCGTTACAATTTTTAATTGATGTATCAAAATCTTTTTTTTATAATGATTTGAATTAATTTTATTTAACTTCTTCTAATTTCTTTTGAAGTTTTTCCTGAATATTATTTTCTATCCTATTTAGCACTATATATTGAAGTGGTATTAAGCCCTACGACTTGGCTCTGAATGCAGTGCAGAATGGTTGACAAATAAAATAAGCACAGAGTTGAGATATTTGAGTAACTGCAATGTTGAACTAATACTGATACAGTAAATGCATTAGTAATGAGATGCGAGAACTAATAATTGGTAAAGAGAGGCATTCTAAGGTAAAACATGTTCAGAGGGTTTTGAATTAGCTTGTGAATTAAGATAATTTAATATGAAAGGTTTGTGCACATGCAAAGCCAGACCACAGAAAATTTACTGAACACAAATAGTTTGTTGGGTGCAATTTGAACAAAGCTAAGTCATTAAGTCAAAGAATAAGATGGTGAAAAATTGTGGACTCGGCAGAATTTGCAACAGAAGAAAAAGATTTTGCAAAAGAGCAATTATTAAATATTGGCAAAAGAGTGTAGCGAACGACATGAAAGTGCGGGACTCGATAGGCAGTGCATTTATTAAAAACAAAGTGAATATATCAGAGCAGTGATTATTAAAATAATATTGTGTGCGCCATCGCAGAAAGACAATGATAATTATAAGAAAAAGACAATATTTTGGTTTGTAAGAAATTTGAAAATTTTAAATTGTGTACACCAAGGCGTCGGCAGAGTCTGCAAGAGGGCCACCATCAACAGCAGCAGAAAGGAGACCGCTTCCAGCAGGACATCTGACTAGCAGCACCTACGTCGCGGAACGACCCAAAGTTTCCAGGTAGAAAAGTGCCTATAATTCGTGTGTTAGTGCCGGGGTTCGCAGCATAGAGCGAGAGCCAAACTTTCTGAAGACGGCCAGCGTGTTTCCCAGCGTCCATTTGCTTTGGTTTTCTCAAAATTAGCGTGGCTTGGGTAAATTTTGCAGATCCAGCAAAAAACCGAAGCGTCTAAAACAAATGCCAGAAGTAGCGTCGCTTTTAACAATCAAGGGACGGTTTTGACGTCATCATAGAACAAAAGCTAGTTTAATTGCTGGGCGGGAAAAATTCAAACGACTTACCTGACGCGTTGTTCATAATTACACGAGTTTAAACATTCAAGGACGACCAACTCATTTGTGTTTATCTGACAGTTCGGAATTTATTTGACCTAACCATTAAAAACCCAGCACTCGAACTACTTTGAATTTCGAGATAGTCAACCTTAGATTGTATGTTAAAAGATAGTGAAATTCGGGACCTAACCTGTAAAGAGTTTCATGTTTTACAAAATATAGGGCATATAACCATTTTATTAATACCTAACTTGATAAATAAAGATTACATTTCATTTTAATCAGTAAGCCAATAAATAAAAACTAATATAAAAATCAATATTCAAATAACAATAAAGAAAGCCTACCATATTAATTTACATTTATTTTCAAGTTTACATTATTTGATTATTTTAACAAAGCTCAAAGCCGAGGTCGGTAGCTCAGTGGTAAGCATCCTGACTACTGATCTAATGGTCGCGAGTTCGATTTCCGGTGAGGTTTTCAAAAATATAAAAATGCAGATGAAAGCCTCTACAGAATGCCATCATTCGGAAGTGATGTAAAACCGTGGGTCCCATTTTACTACGATGTGTAGCATGTAAAAGATGCCTTGCTAGGGTTGTAACTCCTTAGTCTCGGAAAAATTCTAAGTAGGACTTTGACCATATGACCCAAGAAGTCGGTGTCTAAGATACCTGGCACTCTGCATGCCTAGACCTTGTCCATTAACAAACCAACAAACAAACAAAGCTCAAATGAGATTTTACCCCGGCTACAGCTGAGCTTAGCGATAATCATTAATAGCTTACTACTATATAAGGAATTTGTGCGTGTTTGTATTATGAAATATTTAAATATAAGTTTGTTTGTTTGATTTTTTAAATTCAAATAAATTAACTCTAACCGCCATCAGTAATTGGCGGACTGAAAGTGCAATGCGCTTTCTGCAAGTTTCGCCAGAGACAAGCTAACCCAGCGGGAACCAGATGCTGAGTACGACATGAGTAGACAAAGAGTGCACCATTAACGAGGCACACGCCAAATGTAACGCAGTTGTTCCTTTGTGTCGCTAAACTGGGCCAATGCCCTAATTAAAAATTGCGTTTAAGGGTATTCCGAGATGGCTCCCTGCATAATTTTGTGGGATCTGAATACGAAGCATATCCACCTGGAGCTGCAGCTTCCAGAGCGGGACCACGACGTCCATTTCTGTATGATTATACGTAGATGCAGTTAGTAAGATGGGTGTTTCTTGGCGTGAAACCGTGAATTTAGTCAAATTGCACAACGCATCGCCATCGCAAATTACAGAGGGGGATTTTTTGGGTGCGGTTGCAAGCACACTTGCGACCTGTGACGTCAAGCGTCAACTGTCGCTGTAATATTACGAGGACGATTTGACGTGACGTGAGACTCGAAATGAAAGACATGAGTTATAGCATTATTTTTTTTTATTTTTCAACATATTCCCCTCGTACATCAACACACTTGAACCAGCGACGCTGAAGTGCAATTATGCCTGTTTTGTAATGATCTTCTTCAAGGCTGTCAAAATATTGCTCCGTTGCAGCAATTACTTCTTCGTCCGTCTTAAACTTCTTTCCGGCAAGGAAGTTTGAGCTTCTGGAATAGGTGAAAGTCACTCGGAGCAAGATCTGGCGAGTAAGGTGGGTGGGGGATAACCTGGAAGCGAAGTTGATCCAATTTCTCACGAACAATGCGACTGGAATGGGAAGGAGCATTGTCATGACAAAAGAGCACCTTTTTTCGAACCATTCCGGGTCTGTTTTCAGCAATTGCTGCTTTTAGTTGGTCCAAAAGTGCGGCATAATATGCTCCGTTGATGGTTTGGCCCTTTGTGAGATAGTCGATGAGAAGTATCCCCTTCGAATCCCAAAAAATCGTAGCCATTACTTTCCCGGCCGATAAAAACGACTTTGCCTTCTTTGGTGGAGGACTGCCATGATGTTTCCACTGTTGAGATTGGCGTTTTGATGTAGTCATGAATCGAAGTTTCATCGACCGTAACAAAGCGACGCAGAAAATCAACCTGATTTTTGTTAAACAGCACTCTTTCTCGTTTTTGATCAGCATTCAGCAAGCGCGGCACCCATCTTGCTGACAGCTTAGACATGCCCAATTCTACGTGCAAAATATGATGTATGTGCTTAGTTGATATGCATACGATCCTAGCTATCTCGTCAAAGTTTATTCCTCGATCGTTCAAAACAATATCATGCACTTGATCGACTGTTTCCGGGGTTGTTACCGTTTTTGATGGTCCTGATCGTTCATCATCTTCAATGCTCAAATTGAAACAATAAAGAAGCCGACCTGCGATTAATTAATAAAATTAAACAATGGTAGTACAAATCGCAGATCAACCCCCCTACAGTTTATACACCACGGCAGCTCTGATAACTCTTTACTCACCGCGATGGCCCTAACTAACTCAAATTTCGGCGGCCTTGCATCGTAGGTTCAAATCATCAGCTGTGTACCCTGGAATGTCTTCAAAAAAAAAGGAAAGGAAATGGAAATGGGCGCCAGAAATCAAAAGATTTCAAATAATAAGAAAATAAACTACAAGTGACTAGCGTTTAATTAATAAATAATAGAAAAGTCTTAAAGTGTCAGTAGTAAATAATCAGAATAATTAAAATGCAAATAATGTTATAACAAAATTGTGTACGTTAACTGAAGGTTGCGACACGCATAAAATTAAAAACCCCTTTCGGGTTATTTTAATAACTTTACCAAAAAACATTCGTGGGATAAGCTTATCACAGTCATTTAATAAAACCTTCTGTTAGGCTATTGAAAATAAAAAAAGGGTGACTGTACCTTTTACAGAGGGTCAATACACATTAAAATAGCAACTTTTAAATACTGAGCATAATTAACTATAAGCACAAAAATTCAAATGTAAAAAGCAAGAACATGTAGAAAATTGAACATTACATGTTAATAAAACGTAGGAATTTAAATTCCAAATAATTACTGGTTTAAAATGTATTAAAGTAAAATCCAGGTATTGAAGATAATTTGCTACCATAATGGACGCAGTCGCCGTGGATGCAAATTATAACAAAGGCACCCTCGAACAGCAGCAACTAAGCAGAGCGCCAGCAGGTGTCGAAAATGCGATAGGGCTAGCGGCTTGGCCCCCGAGAAAAACTCGTGGTTGAAATTGGTAATTAAGAGCTAAGAAGAAATGTTATTACTATGCGCATAACAAAACAGAAAAGCGCCATCGTACCTGATCATAATCAGCCCTTAGGAAACACAATGCTCATAAAAATTGGTTGAGCGCACGTAATTTGACTTAATTAAAATCTAGCCTTAGCCGCGCCGATGACGGCGGGCTTAGGTTAAGATAGCAAGTGCCTCGGACGAAAAGTTCGTGCCCAAAAGAATCTCTGATAAGAGATAGCGCGGGTCGAGAGGGCATCGCGCAAACGAAAGGAACTCGATACAGGTACAAAATAAGCTGCTTTGGAAAATTTACGAATTCGAAATGCAAAGGATATATAATTCAAATAAAAATATACAGGTTAAGCCTGAAATAAATTGGTAAATGGCGAAACAATTAAGCGAAACCAAAAAATTTTTTCAAAATCACCAAGTTTAAATCGTGCAACCCAGCGACAAATCGTTGCTTTCGAAGGGGAATTGTCTCCCAATGTTTGCTGCATATCGGCCAAAACTTCAGTCGTGTTTAGCTTCTTGAAAAACAAATATTGAATCGTACCACGAATATCCATTTTAGGATTTTCCATTTAAGCATCGTCTTTAAACCGTTGTAATTTCTTAACTGAACGCCACAGATCAACTAAACTTCACTTGTCAGCATAAAAAAGATAGGGGAACTCGAAAATGATGTTAATTTTTACCGCTAGAGAGCACTAGTAGTCGAGTCGCACGTCCCGTCAAATCATCCTCATAGTGCAAGGGTACGAGCTAGGAGAGGTTCCAGTAATATTTAAGTTGTGGGTATAGGATAATTTGTTGGATTTTCTTTAGTAATTGGTTGTTTGTAAATGTATGTTAGGTCTAGTTGTGCCGGGCTCCATAGCCCAGTGGTAAGCATTCTGTCTACTGATATAAGGGTCGAGAGTTCAATATCCGATCCCGGTGAGGTTTTTAAAAGTAAAAATGCTGATGAAAACCTCTACAGAAAGCCATCATTCGGAAGTGATGTAAAACCGTGGGTCCCATGTTACTACGATGTGTCCACGAGGTTGACAAAAAAGGCCTATGAAGGCCTACTTGCTTGACATCAGTCTCCCCACAAATACTACTAACTCACTAACTAGGTCTAGTTGTATGTGCTAGTTACTGAGTATGTGCTAGTTACTGATTTTGAATGTTATTAATTAACACCGTTGAGTCGTCAATGAGAAAGTGTTTTATGTGTTCTTCTATTTGATTGTTTGTTGCGTGTGTATTTAAAGCCGATATTTACTAGTACTACATCGATTGTGATTAACTTTTATTGAAGTAGTAGCTTGGAGCTTGGAGTATTTAATTTTAAGTTTTGAGCTGGAATGGGCAAACTGCCGGAGCTTTGTTGCATTGATTATCCATAACGTCGACTGGGAATTCAAGGCCACTCAGTTTATATAAGCTTATGGCAACAAAATGTCAATTATTAAGTCAAGCTCATCTTTTAGGAAAATCTTTCTACTTCCTGTCAAACGTGACATCTATCGATGTAATGCAGCGTTGAGGGTTGTCTACTGCCATATTAGATGGGCTAATGGTATTGACATCAAACCTGTCACACCATTGTTCCTGTAGAAGTAGAGTTCAAAAAATCACATATCAAGCTGGATTTAGCTCTCTTCGACAACTAAAGCCAACACGCTTATGTAATCGAACTTTTGTGTCCATCAATGACGTTAGAGGGATCGAAAACATGAGAACTGTCGTGACCTCTCGCCAGCGCCTGGAAGAACACGTTGTAAATTGACCAGTTTTAGTAAAAAAAATTAAGATAATTTCCAGCTGCTCGTAAGTTTTTGTATATCTTTGTTCTGTGAGTACAAATAGCAGTAATTCTTGGCTGCACCCTATACAGTATACATCGGAAGAGCGTAATACACGGTCATTCTTCATCTTGTACAACTCTGCAGCAAACCACAGGACACCAACACTGATGGGTATACAATAATAACGTTGATGTTCTTCGTTTAGCAATATAAAGTAGGACAACCAGTTTCTTTATTATAATGCTAGGTACGCCAGGAAAGAATTTTATACACAATTTTTTAACTTGATATACTTTTCTTTATCCATTCCAAACCGTTTCTAAATTTTTTGTGGTAAGAGCTAGTTTGAGATACATGTTTTAAAATGTATCTCGATACAGATCTACAATTTTAAAGTGAATTCAGGTAATTTATAAATACATTCTGCAATAATGTTTTCTAAAAATTAACGTAAAATAGTCGCAGAACCGCAATTTAGCCTCTAGGACTGCGAGTTACACGAGTTACACTAGAGTATTAGTAACATCAGTTGTTATTCATCTTTTATAATTACCTACTTTCTAGTTTGCAGTATTGCAGAATAATTGTTCTGATTCTTCAGAATTGAATTTCTTTTGTTTTCTGTTTAAGTAGTGAATTTTCTCATCTAATTTTCTCGATTCCTTAGAAATAGACGTCTTTTATTTCGCTCAACATATTTATTTCCATAAATTTTATGTCTGTTTTGAATGCTTGTACATAATCGTTTTCAATATAAAATTATTATAGTAAGGTAAGTAGAAGTGATATATAAATTAATGACGAAGTATTAAATCGAAAGGTGAGAAAGAAGAAGAATGTAGAAATAGATAGTCAAACGAAGGAAATAAGTCTTTGCAAGAAGCGAGAAGGGACAGGCATCAAAATAACAATTGAAGGAATAATAAAAGGAGAATTGTTTTTAAAACCATTATTAGTAAAATATAAAGACGATAATTTATTTACAATTATTTACAGTTACAGTAGGATGTAATTTGCATTAGACTTTACCCCTCAGTTTTAGTATCTCCAATTTCAAATTGAATTACTATTATTAAGTAAGTGCTAAGTGCCCCAACAATCTGCAAGAAGAAGTTAATTTCACATACCGTGTTTTGTAAGCCAAATTTCAATTTTATTGTAAATCCCTAATATGTAAGCTATTAACTTACAGAAAACAATAACGTTTCGTTGATTGAAAATATATTACATGCAGTAAATTCGACATTTTGGTGCAACAATTGTAGTGAGAAAGATGTAATCTGTAAATTTTAAGAGTGTAGCTTTAGTTCAAAGTTACTTAATTCCTTATATCAATGCTTACTCCAAGTTGTAGATCTGTTTTACATCTATTTTCTAGTTGCAATGATATTGCGTTGTGAATAAGAATTCCTGCTCTATGCGCCTGCAAAAAATACATTCTTTGATATATACTTAGAAATATGGCTACAATTATACACCAAAGTTACCTGGGAAGATGTGCTGGAACACACTATTATTAAAGTGACAACTTGTACAATAGCTAAACTAATCTGAACGAAACAGTAAACTATGTAATCTCGAGGTATTTCAGAATCAGTAACTAAGTGTTTACCAGCGTAGTATAATAAAACGACTACTGTAACAAACGTTTGTGATATAATGAGAAGAATCTGGATGGAGTATGCTTCATTTATTTTTCTAGTAACTGTACATAGATCGTGGTGGCATATTCGAATATCTTCAAAAGCTTGAAGGGCCTGATCTTGTACAACACCAGCTATTACTCTAAAAATAAATAAAATTGGCACTAATAATCACATTAATGAAAATATCTTTATATTTAGCTATAAGGACGAGAAAAATATCTTTAAAGCGAGTGAATTGCTAATTACTATTTTTTAGTAAATAGGTATATTATCATATATAATACAACTACTGGGTTCTTTATTATCAAATCATCATTTCTGTTTATACGAGATATATTGTTTGGCAATCATTGCCTAAAACAATATATGAAACGCATATGAATAGTGTGTAATAATGATAAAACTATAGTGGTAGACGATTTTTATTTGCCGAATATTCACTGAAGTCCTACTGGTGTTGAAATAACCCCCTTTTCTATTACTGCATCAACCTTTATTAATGAAATTAATCATACTGGTTTGCTACAACACAATTATGTGCTCAATATGTTAGATAATAAAGTGCTGGACTTAGTTCTCGCTAATTTTGAAGACGTTTCGATTTCTTCAGCGTCTGATTATCTAACACCCATTGATGCTTATCATTTCCCGTTACATATAGTCTTAGATATGGTTGTTCGCCCGGCTTTTTTAAAGTCTACTAGTGATAGCTATAGATTTGTGTTCAAAGCATGTAACTACCCTGCAATCAACAGTATTTTTCTTACATTTGATTGGTCGATTTTCTTTTGTAATCTTGATTGTAACAGTGCTGTTGATGCATTTTATCTTGTTCTTTGGGATATTATTAAAACTTATGTCCTTCAAAAACGATTAAAAAATGGTATATACCCTGTCTGGTATTCAACGAAATTAATTAAAGTAATCAAGAAAAAATTTAAATATGATAGATATAAATTATACAAACGACCGTATGTTGGAAGCGTACTGCATATTTAGGTCTCATGCAAAGCAAATTCAAAAGGAGTGTTATCGCATGTATATTAATAATATTGAATCCAATTTAGCACACAATTCAAAATCCTTCTGGTCTACTGAATTATGAATTGATTCCACTTCAGCTGATGTGTTGTCTAACATTTCCATATTGATTCAACAGGTGCATGGGTGTTTATCGGGACTTGAACCAAATAAAGGTGGATATCCGGATAACATACCCTCTTTATTTGCAAAATATGCTGCTAATGGACTGGCTTATGCGTTGCTCTTACTTTTTTCCAAATAATTCGAGCAAGACATTTTTCCTGACGTATGGCAAACGGCACATGTTGTTACATTTTTTAAGCCTGGCGATAGGTCATTTGTTAATAATTATCGTCCAATTTCCATCATTTGCACATTTGCCAAGATATTTGAAAAAATTGTGCATGGGTCTTCTTTTTCTCACGTTTTTAAATTCATTACTTCTCAGCAGCATGGTTTTGTAAAGAATAAATCTACAGTCACTGTGAATATGTTTTATATTTACAAACACAAATAGACAGTAAAAATCTGAATATGGAATTAAGGGAGATCTGTATAGATGGTCCCATGTGGGGTTGCTAGTCCCCCATCGGGCGCCTTCCCAGGTGGCGGATAGGGCAATGCCCACCAGATATGGTGGGTACCGGGGAAATAAAATATCCGGGGTGGACCAAAACTAGTGAACACCGAATTACTGCCGGTTTAAGCAGTTCCGTGTAGCGACTGACTCAGAGTGGGCGGCTACAATTTGAGCTCTTCTTTGTCCCAGGGTTAAAAATGGGCCCTAAAGGCGGAGGATCCACCAAAAAGAGGGTCAACGGCAGAGAAATACAGAAGGCAACGGGAAACCACTGTATTAAAGGTTCAGTAGAACATGCCTGGCACAATCACCATGGTGAATGCAAAGATAGTACAAAAAATTACTGATCATGGATCTCGGAAGCCAAGATCCGGCAGGGGAGGACAAGCTCATTTAGATCACAGGGCCTCTCAGGTCGTCAGCCAGAGAAATCCCTGTGAATCGAAATCGAAATTGAAAGTTAATATGAACATCAATAGAATAGCCACATGGAATGTAAGGACTATGTTCGCAGCGGGAAAACCACATAACATTCTTCAGGGAATGAATAGGCCAGACATTCAAATACTGGGTGTTAGTGAGGCAAGATGGCCAAAAACTGGGTCAATCAAGACTAATGGATACGCTGTCTACTATTCCGAAATGCCTGACGATATACACCAGAACGGGACTGCAATAATTATAGAAGAAAAAATGAGTAAATCAGTACGCAACTTCGTACCTCTCTCAGATACAATTTTAATGCTGCAGCTATACGGCATCGGCAGCCCTGTTAATATTAACATTGTGCAAGCATATGCTCCCAGCGCGGATAAGCCGGATACAGAAGTTGATGAGTTTTATGATCAAATCAATAATCTATTGAAAACCACAAAGACTCACGAAGTGAATATTATTATGGGAGACTTTAACGCTAAAGTCAGAACCGACAGAACAACAAATATAACAGGGGGTCTTGGCATGGGTAATAAAAATGATAGAGGTGACATGATGTTAAACTTTTGTCAAGAACAACAACTAGTAACCACCAATGCATGGTTTAAACTTCCGCAGAGACGATTATACACTTGGAAGGCACCAGCAGATGGCCATAATAAGACAATAAGAAATTAAATTGATTTTATTCTTATTAATCAACGATTTAGAAACAGCATCAAGGCGGTTAAAACATACCCGGGGGCTGATGTCGCATCGGACCACATTTTGCTGATGGCAAAAATGCAAATAAAACTTCAAAAGATCAGACGCTCGTTTAAAGAACCAAATATGAATACACAGCTGCTGAGAAAACCAAACAAGAGATGGAGAAGTTGGAAAACATAACAAATAGCGGTATAGGGACAACGTGGAAGAGTATGAAGAATGCGATGATAAAAACAGGAAAAGAAATATTGCAAGTCAAAAAAAGTACGAAAAAACAAAAGTGGATGACCGATGAAATATTAGAACTTATGGAAAAACGCAGAAAAGCAAAGAATAAGAGCGAGAAAAAATACAAAGATTTACACAGTACAAAAATTAATGAGGCAAAGGAGAAGTGGACGAAAGAGAATTGCAGTGAAATGGAAGAATTACAACGACAACACGATGAATTTAATATATACAAGAAAATAAATGAACTGACAGGTAACG
Organism: Agriotes lineatus; assembly: GCA_940337035.1. Classification (NCBI taxonomy): domain Eukaryota; kingdom Metazoa; phylum Arthropoda; class Insecta; order Coleoptera; family Elateridae; genus Agriotes; species Agriotes lineatus. Next base: position 192,891,481 of record OW679194.1, on the reverse strand, counting down.
TACGCTAAAAATCTCCCTATATATTGAAAAGTGCTGATGGAAAGCTTATAATTGATGCTAATGGAAAGAAGACCGAATGGCGCAATTATATTACAGAACTGTTTGATGATGACAGACAAGAAGAAACAGGGAACAAGATAGCTGAAATAGGTCTAAGTATATTGAAAGAAGAAATAGAAAAAGTCATAAAACAAGCAAAAAAAATAAAACACCAGGTCCAGATCAGATCCCAGCAGATTGGTTAAAATGTCTTAATGACGAAAATATAAGCAATTTAATTAAACTATTTAATAATAGTTACCAAAAAGAACAACTTCCCCGGGAATGGCTTCGATCAACATTTATACCGATACCGAAGAAAAATAATGCCAGAACATGTACTGATTTCAGACTGATAAGTTTAATGAGCCACTCTCTCAAATTCCTGCTTCGAGTGATACAAAACAGAATTTATACTAAATGTGAGGAATTTATAACTGATGAACAAATGGGGTTTAGAAGAGGCTTTGGAACAAGGGAATCTTTATTTTGTATGCAGACTTTATTATAACGGTGTTGGGAAGTACGTAAACCAATATATATATGCTTTGTCGACTACGAAAAGGCATTCGACCGTGTACAGCATACGAAATTAATTGAGATGTTACAACATATTGGTTTAGATGACAAAGATTGTCGTACTGAGGACTTTATATTGGAATCAATATGCAACAGTGAAAATTGACGGTGACCAGGAAACAGACGAAATCCCTATTATTAGACGAGGAGTGAGACAGGGTTGCGTTCTATTTAATATCTATTCAGTGGTGATTTCTAGAAAAGCTCTACGAGAAGAAAAAGGAGTCGGAATTGCAGGTGAAAGTATTACAAATATAAGATATGCTGATGATACGGTGATATTGGCTGAAAGCATTGAAGACCTTCAGATGATGTTAGACAAAGTCAATGAACAAAGCATACAAATGGGATTAACCATAAATGTTAAGAAACCAAACTGTTAGTGACTAGCAAACTTGATGTAGGCCTACTGAATTTACAACTTAATGGAGTAAATATTTCTCAGGTCGATCATTTTAAATATTTAGGTAACTGGATCAACAAAAATTTGGACCCAGATGAAGAAATAAAATATCGCATGCAGCTAGCTAGGAATTCTTTTCTGAAGTTTAGAACAATATTAAGTAATAACCATCTCAAACTGCCCACTAGAACTAAATTCCTCAAATGCTATGTCTGGTCTGTGCTTCTGTATGGATGTGAAACCTGGACACTAAAAATCGTTACTATGAACCGCATTGAAGCATTTGAGCTGTAGTGCTACCGTAGAATCCTCAAAATTCCTTCGACGCAAAGAAAGACAAACGAACAAGTGTTAAACATGATGAACAAGAAAAGAGAACTTTTAACTATAATAAAACAAAGAAAACTAGAATATCTTGGACATGTAATGAGAGGACCAAAATACAAATTTCTACGTTTAGCACTAAATGGGAAAATCGAAGGAAAGAAGTGGATAGGCAGAAAGAAAATGTCGTGGCTGAGAAACCTGCGCCAATGGACAAGCCTAACAGTAGAACAATTATTCCATGCTGCACGGGATCGATATCGATATAAAGAAATTGTCGACATGGTGATAGTCAACGTCTGATAATCGGACAAGACACATGAAGAAGAAGAAGTATAGATGGTACTGCTCTTATGTGCGGAATAGATCGCAGTTTGTAGTTATCGATGGATTTCAATCAGATAGTATCGCCTGTAGATCTGGAATTCCGCAAGGATAGATATTGGGGCCTTTATTTCTCATTGTTTTTATTAATGACATAACAAAAAAAATCATCCAACTATCTGATGTACGCCGACGATCTAAAGCTTTTTCGTTCAGTTTGCGACATTAATGATGCTGCATCTCTGCAGAAGGGTATTGATACTGTAGCTGAATGGTGCAGAAATAACTTAATTAACCTAAATGTAGGTAAATAAATGCTACGCCATATCTTTTCAAAAAAACATTTTTTTTTGGTTACTGTATTAATAATAGCATCCTTACTAGAACTGACTGTATTTTTGACGTTGATATATTGCTTGATACGTCCTTAACTTTTAAAAATCACATTCAGCAAATATGTAAAACAGCTTACTTGATGTTAGGCTTCATTTTCTGTATATCTAAGTATTTTCTTACCATTGCACTCTACAAAACTTTATTTAATTCACTTGTGAAGTTTAAGATTGAGTATGCAAGTATCATCTGGTCTGCGTTCTATAATTTATACAGGATGGAGGTTGAAGCTGCTCAAAGGCGATTCACGAGACTGCTGTTCTACAGATTCAATGCTCAATACTGCTCTTACACTGAACGTTTAGATTATTTATATCTTGACTCTCTCGAATTACGTCGCTTCATGGCAGAACAACTGCTTTTATATAAACTGTTAAAGTGTTAAATAGTTTAATATGCTCTCCGCTTCTTGTCTCTGTCGTAAATGTCTATGTCCCTGCTTACGCTACTACAGTTAATAACTTTTTCATCATGGAAACAAACTCTATCAATATAGGTTATTTTTAAATTTGTTATCTTCATCCGTGTTGTTATAGCCTCTTAACCAAATTCATTTTAGTATTGTTAAGAGCTTTATTACCGCACTCAGTGCGGTAATAGATATTACCGCACTCAGTGCGGTGATGGATAGATATTACCGCACTCAGTGCGGTAATGAATATTACCGCACTCTTTTTATACATTGAACCAGAGTTTATTGATGAAGATAAAATATACACGTTTGCTTATGGCACACAACGAAACTCGTTTGATTGCAGCAAAACTCGGCTCACCGCCTCGTTTTGGCAATCAAACTCGTTTCGTTAAGATGCTCATAATCAAACTTGTATCGTTAATATCTATAACCGCATTATTCGCAACTATAATACCTGTGCCCAGAATTGCGTGGTCATTGATATTTTTAACAATACTCCGTCTAGATTTAAATCACTCATGGTGCCTCTTCTAATTTTTCTTTTAATATATATTTTTAAATTATTTTTACTATTAGTTTTATGCGTACAGGTAATATGCCTCTTAGGTATTGTCTTGTGAGCCCGATGTCCAACTCTCGTACCATCTCTTTTGTGGTCTACCAGGTGGTCGTTTTGTATTTGAATTTTGGGTCATTACCCTCTTTGCGAGTCTGTTGTTCTTCATTCTTTCGACGTGATCTCGCCAGAATCGTCGTCTTCACCTGCTCCATCTGACTACATATTCTATGCCACTTGTTTCTCGAATTACGTTGTTTCTAATTCTGTTCAGTATTGTGTGTCCTGTTATAGCTCGGAGGGTCTTCATTTCTATTGTCCGCATGATGCTCTTTGCCTTTACTGTTTCAGCTCTCGTCTCTGCTGCGTAAGTAAGGATAGGTCTTACATAGGTCTTACAAATCCTTAGTTCACCTTCAACACTGATGTACTTGTTTCGCCATATTATTTCGCGTAAGCAGCCTGATATCTTTGCAGCTTTAGATGTCTGTGTACAGACTTCTTTTTTATAATTAATCGCTGGACACCTAGCTAATTAAAGCTTCTGACCTGGTCGATAGTAGTGTCATCTGCTGTCAGTTTACATCTCATCATGTCCTTTGATACTACTAGAGACTGCGTTTTCTTGGTGGATATCTTCAAGTTGAATGTCGTTGCTGTCGTGTTTAGTCGGAATAATGGGCGCTGCAGGTCGTCTTCGATTTCAGCGATAACAACCACATCATCCGCGTAGCAGATTGTATGTATTTTGTCGTTCCGATTCGATATCTAATGTTTGTTTTTTTTTACTTTGATTATTATTTGGTCCATTATTGCATTAAACACTGTTGGAGTCAAGCTGTCTCCTTATCTTATTCCTGTGGAAACGGGTACTTCTTCTGTTGTTGTATTTTGTGTTCTTATTTTGGTTCTGTTGATACTGTTTAGTTCTTTGATGATGTTAATAATGTCGTTGCTTATTTATTTATCTGCTAGAAGATTTATTACATCCGTAAGTCGAACTCTGTCAAATGCAGATGTGAAATCAACAAAACAAAGAAACAGTGGTTTGTCGTATTCTATGACTTTTTCCATCAGTTTTGTCATTATAAATATTGCATTCACAGTCGATCTGTCCGCTCGAAAACCTTGTTGTTCCTTATTTGTTTCTATTTGTCGGGTAATTATTGTCGATAGTATCCTTGTAAGCAGCTTCGAAAAACAACTCAACAGCGATATTCCTCTATAATTTGCGCGATCGTCTTTAGCACTCTTCTTAAAGATTGGGATGGTAATGCTGGTACCTGCATCTGGTATGGTTCCAGATTTCATGATTTTCTTAAACAGTGCGGTTAATTGATTTATCAATCCTCGCCTCCATATTTTATCATTTCATTGGTGATAAGGTCTATACCCGGTGATTTACGGTTTTAATTTTAATGTTTCTCTTGTGACGTCATCTATGGTGATGCTGACATCATTAATTTTACTCCCTTGATTGTCCTCTTGATTTTCTCTGAGTGTGGCTGTAGTTGTCTCATATAATTGTTTGAAGTGTCTCACCCACTCTTCATTTGAGATTGTCTTTATTTCTATACATTCATTTACGGGTTTCCTTCTGTTGCATAGCATGCCCCATACATTTTTCTGGCTACCATATAAATCATGTTCCATATCGCTAGGGAACTTTGCCCAGTATTCCTTTTTCAATGTTAAGATTTCGTTGTTAACTCTATTTCTTGTTTGCTTGTATTTCTCATATTCTTGTGGTGTTTGATTATTCTTGTATTCAAGGTATGCTTTCCTGTTCTTGTTTGCCAGGACTTTAACCTCTTCAGTAAACCACGGTTTCGTATTTTTTTGAGTTGGTATTTACTTTTCCTACTGCTTCCTTTGTACTCATTAGGATGTTACTTTTTAATTTTGTCCAAGCCCGTTCTACGTTAGCATCTTCGAACATTGGATTTGAATCTATTTTATCTTTAAGTCTTTTTTTGTATAAATCTTTGACTGTATTATCCGAGAAGGATTCAATGTTGAATTTAGTCACTATTTCCACTGACTTTTACTGTTTTTTCCATATAATGTTTGATCGGAATTTACATAAAATCAGGTTATGATCATATCCTATGTCTGCTGATGCATGATTCCGGGTATAATTTCGTTCCCAATACGTGAGTTTAAATCTTCCATGACAAATAGCTTTTCATTGTGGGGAATCTTGTCAAGAGTATCTTGAAGCTGGTTGAAGAACAATATTCTCTCTTCTTGGGGTTTGCCAATATCGGTGCAAAGCAGCTTAAAAAGTGGATAGTACTAGTATTGAACTTTAGTGTGACTTGCAGAAGTCTTTCATTTATGTAATTAATGTTGTCGATGTTGTCTTCGAATTTCTCGTGTATCAGTACTCCTACAGCAGCGTTTGCTCGTTCGTCTTTCCCACTGTAGATAAGTATGTAATCCTGATATTTAGTGACTTATTTCTCCTTCTTTTTTGTTTCCGACAAACAGCATACGTCAATACCGTATGCGTTCATCTCTGTGATTATTTCTTGGTCTTTACGAGTCCATGATAAAATATTCTAGCATCCAAGTCGCATTGTTGTCGCTTTCCATTTTCGTTTTATCCATTTTCTCGCCGAGTCTTTATTCCGCATCATCCGTCGAGGTTCTGAGGCTAAAATATTTCTGTGAGCTCATTGTGTTGTATTGGGTTTTCTTTTGTGTTTACTTTAATAATTATTAGTATCTCATATTTTTATTTTAATTATTGGTTTACGTGAATAGTTAAAGTTTTTGTGCTATTGCAGTATAAATCTTGTTTATGTTCTGTTTTTGTATAATGTAAAAACATACAGGGTGTCCCGCGAGGTAATATACAAAATTTTAGAACGTGTTCGTCAGGTAAATTCTAGTCGAAAATGTTTATATGAACATGGTCCGCAAATGATTCCTTATAAATATATGACATTTTTTAAATTTTAGTATTGTTACAGGAAAATATCCCTTATTTCAAAAAAATATTAAAATAATACTTGTTCAAATTGTCCATCTTTACACAGCAAGCACAGTCTAGCCCGTTTATAAATGTGTGGTGGAGCACCATGTTCTAGCCAGCTAGTAGGCCATACTACATTTTGTTATTTATTGTGAGAGTTGAGCTGTGTCGGTTTGATTGAACTCCGCATTTCATCAGACGGTTAATTTCAAATCTACTGTCATGCTTGTTTTTACAAACGAAGAATACGCAGATATGCTGTTAGTCTATGGATACTGCAACTGCAGTGGTAGGAAAACAGTGAGGGAATATCGCCGCGGGTATCCGAATCGAAGAATAGTAGAGTATTCGGGAGAGTTTTCGAACATCTTAGAGCAACAAGATCCTTTATAAATACTTCAGTAACACGTCCATCGTCAGTTTACTATGATTTAATACTGGAGAGTGTTGAAAGGTCACCATCAACTAGTGTCCGCAGAATAGCAGTTTGCACTGATGCTACGCGAATGACTGTATGGAGAACGATGCATAGCAATTTTGATTTGTACCCATTCTGTTTTCAACCTGTTTTGCTGCCCACTGATCCGGACCCTCGTATGCAGTTCTGTAATTGGATCAACAAACATTGTAATCTCGTTAATAAAATTTTGTTCACCGATGAGTGTACATTTACTCGAGACAGCGTTAATAATTTGAGAAATTCCCATTCTTGGCAGCCTGAAAATCCCAATGCAACCGTCGAACGGAATTTCCAACACCGTTTTTCGGTTAATGTTTGGTGCGGTTTCTTAGGGGCCCAATTAGCTGGCCCTTTTGTGTTTGACGCTCGTTTGACATCTCCAATTTATCTTTAATTTTTATTAGAAGAAGGGCCAGTGTTGTTGGAGGATATCGCGCTTCAAATAAGACAACAGATGTGGGTACAACATGAAGGTGCTCCGCCGCACTGTGGTAGAAATGTGATTGAGTATTTAAATACCAATTTTCCTGGACGTTGGATAGGGCGGGGTGGCCCAGTTTCTTGGCTACCCCGCTCACTCGATTTAAATCCCTTAGTTTACTACTTGTGGGGACGCATGAAGACTTTGGTGTATGTGGAGAAATCATGTACTAGGGATGAACTGCTTCATAAAATTATTGAAGTTGCTGCTGACATTAGAAACAACCGTCGTGTTATCCGGAAAGCCGTCAATCACATTTATAAACGGGCGAGACTGTGCTTGCGGTGTGAAGGTGGTCATTTTGAACAATTATTGTAAGAAATTTTTTGTCAATAAAAGATATTTTCCTCTAGTACCTACCACTAAAATTTAAAAAATGTCATATCTCGATAAGGAAGCATTTGCGGACCATGTCTATATAGACATTTTAGACTCAAATTTACCTCAGAAACACGTTCTGAAATTTTATACATTTATTACCGTTGCTCTGATGGTAAGGGTGGCAAGCAAAGGCAGCCGGCTTCTCAGCCAGAGGAGGTCGTGGGTTGTATAAGAGACTCTAAAGCTACAGTTAATAATAAAAAACATTTTTATCTACGACCACTACTAAAAGTAGGCCTTTTAGCGCTAGATTGTTTCACTAAAAGTGACGTTTTATAGTTTAGGGGTGTTTAAAGAAATCAGCTGTTTACTTTTAGCACACGGGCTAAAAGTGAAGTGAGGTTATAAAACTACAATTTCGAACTGCAAGTGAAGTTGTAAAGCTATTCCAGTTGCTTCTTGCGTTACAGGTAAAGCGTTTTTGAAATAATTAAAGCGTTATGTAATGAATACAGTCATATGTGGAGTATCAATAATTACATTTCGTAACTCACCATGACAGCACGGGCGTGGCCAAACAATCGCCCGCGCGGCGTAGCCTACTGTTCATTATGACATAAATTAAAAGTGTCGCAGATGCGAACCTTTCTTAAATCGATATTTATGGATTAATAACTGTAAAATTAAGGTCGTAGATAAAATATTGTATGCAACGCGTGCTAAAAGTCGTTTATGCGCGAGACATGTTATGAAACTCAGCCTTCGGCTTCGTTTCATAATTTTCATGTCTCGCGCATAAACGTCGACTTTTAGCACTTGTTGCATAAATAGCTATTATTTATAAAATGGTATAAAGCGGAAAAATAGAAAAAATAGTATAAAACTCTCGTTACAAAAGGTCCTTCAAGCATTCATTTGTTCCTCAACTCGCCGCTATGCGGCTCGTTTCGGAATTTCAAATTCGTGCTTGAATAGATGCCTTCTGCAACTTGTATTTTAATATACTATTATAGGTTTTGTATGCGTTAGACAGAAATTGACTAATATGCGATTAACATCTAGCATCCGCAGATCAAGGTGTTTTGTCTTTAGAAAACATTGAATTTTAGGATACTATTTTTAAGTCATGTGTGTCTATTTTTGTCTAATGCATATAAAGGCATAAACTGTATTCTAACTCATTTATGCCTATGTTCATATTGTCCACCACCAGTTTGTATAAGTTATGTCCTATACTCGGCATTCAAATTGTCGGTATATAAACATTCATAAATATTTTCTTTCCTTGACCAGGTATTAATATCTGAAGTTGTTTACTCATTAAATAGTTTTGTTTTCTTATACGCTGGGTGCTTTATTGATGTTTGGGTAATGAATCTTATAGCAGCAAACAGAGCTTATGCGGGCATGTGATATAACATCTGCTGTTAATAATATTATTAGTGTTATTACATTAAATCAAAATATTGCTCTTACTATATTTAAATACAATTGAAAAATAATCTTCTTATTTACCTAGACTGCTGCAAATTATACACAACAAAATTAATTTATATTAAACCTTGGAATGGGCATTAGTTAAAAAAATGCCTTAAAATTTAGTCAGTATTTACCTTAGTAATTGTTTTCAAATTCTATTAATTTATAAACATTCGCTGTCTTCTTAGGGGTTGCACCCAGCTTTATCCTTATGCACACTACTCGTTATATTTATTCACTTCAACCACACTGTATCGTCTCTCTCGCTTTCGATATATCTTGCTATAGCAAGAACATATTGCTTTTTGATTTATATTTATTTGGAATTTTATATAATTTACTTATTTCATTGCAATCTTGTAAACAATACAAATAAATGCATTGCTTTTTATTTCTAATTTTTATACGAGTAATGGATGATGTCAACACGTTGCTTATATTCTTGCAGTGTACACTTTACTACTTCTTAATTTTTAATGGTTAGAGCAATAGGTGGGTAACAGTTTTATCATAAATTGACAATTAAAGTACTGTGCTATTACTTCTTAAGTGTCTTAAATGTTAGTTTCCATATATGAAAATTATACTTACATATGTGTTATGGGTCGTTGTTGAATGTTATTCTTATTCAAGAATAATATCTGATCTTCCAACCCACTATTTAACTTTTTAGAAGTAGAAATAATCTGTTGGTTTAACCAATGAAATCGTTGTTTTGCGAATAATGTAAGAGTACAAAACTGGAGTTCAACAAATGTATTGATCATTTCTGGGGTAACATACGCCATGAATTCACCAAAAAGTTCCGGAGTCATTAAATCCGAACTGTCCACTCCAGTGAAGATAATAACCGATGAAATATAAACAGTGGTAACTATGAAACCGATTATAGAATAAATCTTACTTTTTCTGTACTCCATCTTTAAGTTGATATAAAATTTAGATGATGCTTCCTTATCAAACATCTGAATATCGTCAACGATATTTAATATCTGGAAATAAGAGCAACACATAATTTAATAAATAACTATCTGAGTTGTAGTTGTTCTTCATTAAAACAAATAAAAACTTGAGGCTGAAACTGAAAGTAAAATAACATGGCCCAGTAAGTAAAATATCCGGAATAACAAGGAATTGATATTATATCCAAAACCTGGCTATTCACAAACCACATAATTTATGCATTCGGTATTCACACTTTAACAGCAGTAAACAACCCCAATATCTTGTCACTGTCTTCCAGTGCTTGATAATATGACAACCACTTTTACGTTTTAATAAATATGAAGAAATATTACTACAAAAGTTATGTTTGTATTTATCGATACCATAAAGCTGTTATAGAAAATATATTCGATATAATTGGGACTACTTATTTTAATTGTTAGTTTTGCTTTACCTTTTTACTGTAAATACATCCAAATATAAATCCACCAGCCATACTTAATTGGGTTAAATATGCAGAAACCAGATCTGTCACTTTTGAAATAAGTGTAAGTGTTCAGAAAAAGCATCAATAAAATACTGTAAACTATATATACTTTAGATACTGCAAGGCCTTGTTTACCAATCTTAAAAGGTGCCAAGCCAATTATTCTGGTACTGTAATATATCGGCGTTATAACGGAATAGAAGCTCTTAGGTCGAAACATTGTAGACTCATGGTATTTTGTCGTATAGCAAGGACTATGTACACTTGGGTTGTCGTTCTTGAAGACTTATTAAACATTCATCAAGTAATTGCTAGGCAGACATAAATGAAATGAAATTGTTATTTACTAGATGTTCTGCGCTACAGCCCTAGTTGAAGGAATCGCATTTTTCTAACACTAATATTAGTAATTTATTGCAGTCTACGTTCTTACGAATTTAAATGATTCGCACAAAACTGCAATCTATATATTATATAAAACTGAAGGTCCTGACTCACTCACTCACTCACTCACTCATCAACGCCCAGCCCAAACCTTTGGACCTATATAGCTGAAATTTTGCATAGAGGTTTCCTTTATGATGTATACAAGGAATAAGGAAGGATATTTCGAAATTCAACCCCTAAAGGGGTAAAATGGGGGTTCCAATTTCGTATGGAGAAATAATATTAAATAGACATTTCGACTTGAAACTCCATAGGAGTACTCCTAAAACAAATAAGCAAACGCGTATTTCGTGATTTTTCGAAAATCAACCCCTTCGGGGGTGAAATAGGGTAAATAAGCCTAAAAGTCGATATGGGTGTCGTTATTGAGGTTTTTTGGGACATTGATTGCGAAAATGGCATTTATTTTTAAGTCCAAGACGGTGGACATGACATAAGGGAAGGGACGGGGCGGGACGGGACTGGACGGAAAGGGAAGGGACGGGGCGGGACGGGACTGGACAGAAAGGGAAGGGACGGGACGTGACTGGACGGGAAGGGAAGGGTCGGAACGGGACGGGACTGGACGAAAAGGGAAGGGACGGGACGGGACGGAAAGGGAAGGAATGGGATGGAAGGGGACGGGACGGGACGAAAAGGGAAGGAACGGGAAGGGACGGAACGGGACGGGGTCGGGACGGAACGGGGCGGGACGGAAAGGGAAGGGAAGGGAAGGAATGGGATGGGATGGAAGAGAAGGGGACGGAACGGAACGGAATAGGACGGTACGGAGACGGGAATAGGATGGGATGGGATGGGATGGGATGACAGAAAATAATTAGTCATTATTTAATACACAAATAACGAACCTCACGCGAACGAAGTCGGGGGTAATACCTAGTTGCTATATATATCCAAATTAGGCACGTTAATTCCGTAAAAAGAGTTTAAAGTAAATTATTTAAAACGAGGATATTTTGGGAATATTTTGCATAACTAAAAAAAAATAAACACAATACAGTAAAATTCCTAAAGAATAATAGGCACTCATAATAAATATACAAATGTAATTTGGAGAAATATGCACACTTCGTATATGTAGCACATGAGCATAGTTTGCGTATACCGCTAGTGATTAGTACAAGGCGAAATAAAACGGCGAAAAAGAAATCATATTTCGCTGCAAGCACACAATGAAACTGATACAAAGGTTAGGTGAACCAAAACTAGTGGTACAACTATATTAATCACTATTTACATTATTATTGTTTTAATAATATACTTTTACCTGAGTTTTTTTAGCGGACTCTTTCCACTGTTTTTCACACGACGTTTCGGGAGTTTTTGATCTACTCCCGTCATAAGGCGTGCTTTCTTAAATTTTGCTACTTACAGTAGCGCTGACCTCGGGATTTTAACGCAGGTCCACTGATCACTTGTGGTTATGAGTCTGTCGCTCTTACCACTGAGCCACCAGCGCGGCCATATATTTTGGTATTAAACCTATATATATGTTACCGCTCATGCGCAGTAGCCTATGCACAGTGGGTTATTTTTGTATTATTCTGCGTAATAGTGGCATTCAAATGGGATTGATTTGTGCGCTAGTCTGGCTAATCGAACCAGTAGTATATAAATGTAGCTCCTTTCAGTTTCCTATGCTCTTACAGAAACTGTTTTTCTGTTTTTGTATCTTTCTTCAACTTCAACATGTATCTGTCCACTGCTGGACATAGGTCTCCCTTAAATTTTTCCACACTTCCCTATCTTGAGCTATTTTGATCCAGTTCTTTGAAACCACATCTTTTACGTCGTATATCCTTTTTTTTTGGGGACGTTCTTTTAGTCCACCGTTCTTCTGACTGACGCGCAACGTGTCCAACACAGTTCCATTTTTGTTTTGCTGTTCTTTTAATGATGTCGGTCACGCTGGTGGTTCAGTGGTAAGAATGACAGACTCGTATCCACAAGTGATCAGTGGACCCAGGTTCAAATTCCGGGGTAGGCACTACTGTACGTACTAAAGCACGGCTGATGACGGGAGTAGATCAAGAACTCTTAAAACGTCGTTTGAAAACCACTCAGGCAGTGGAAAAAGTCCGATAAATAACTCATAACAAGCTACTGTCTAATTAAACAATCCAAATAACATAATTTTATCTATTATTTAAGTCAAATAATTTAACATGTGAGCAAACGAAAATGAAATCAAGCTTGGCTTTGACATATTTGTTTTATGAATAATATGTTGGTGGCATTGTAAGACTATGTCAAATTCTTATTTCACCCAGAGTAAATGTGGCTATATAGTCAAATTTATACCCATTAGGAGTCACGTGATTTTTGTCTGTCACTGTTTATATTTAGTAAAACAGATGAAATGGAAGAAATTCGAAAAAAGGCATAACGATTAAAAAAATTTATTTTAAAATTTGACGTTTCTAATCTGTCAGATTATATTTTTCGTGCAAGTTATTGAGATCAGAAAAATAAAATCTAAGTTAAACCTAAATTAATTGAGCAGGAAACTGAAAAATAAACAGAAACTATCATACATGCGGTATAACGAGTAGCCATGATAACCTACAAAACTAAATGTCATTTATTACCCTAAAATTGCATTTTTAAGAATCGACATACATAAAGTCACCAGATTATCACGTGACTCCGAATGGGTATAAATATGACTATAGGTAAAAGTAACAACTTCTCTCCAAGTTTACAGCCGTTTTAAGAGCATGCTTAAAAACAATAATTAGTTTAGCATCTTAATTAATTTGTAAAAATATCCTGTTGTATCGTTTTGCATTGTAACCTGAAATTTATAATTTTTTGTAAGTACCCTGCAGGTTGTGTACAGGATTTTTTTTATTGGTTATAAGCAAATTAACAATCTGAACGTAATAAAATAATACAATGTTCTATGAGTTAATGTGGTGATATTTGACGTGAGGGGGATTCCATCCAGCGATGTTATCCCGTTTCAGTAGAGTTACACTCCTTTAAGATCACTGGGCTATTTCTTTAGTCTTAATCTTCTCGGTGGGGGATCCTGATGAAGGTTGGATGCAAGGGTGTTGGGATGGACTTATAGCCGTGTAAAGTGGGTGTTGCTTCGTTTGGTACACTCTTCTTCTACCGTTGTGACTTGTAGGTCCGTATGCAAGGTCAAGTTGCTGACATACCACGGAGCATTAGCTAGCAATCTGATGGTTTTGGATTGTAGTCGTTGGATAATGTTAACGTTAGACTTACAAGAGCAACCCCAGAGCTCAATTCCATAAGTCCATATTGGTTTGATTATTGTTTTGTAAAGCAGAATCTTGTTTTCGAGGGATAGACACGACTTTTTGCCAAGCGACCAGTACATTTTCTTGATTCGCAGATCAATCTCTTTTCGCTTTTTCAATATATGAGGCTTCCAGGTGAGTCGTCGGTCTAAATGAAGACCTAAGTAACGGGCTTCTGTTGCTTGTGGAATGGGTATGTTGTTCAGAAAGACTGGGGGGGGGGGGCAGTCGGTGTAATTTAGAGTGAAGGTAACGTGAGTGTTTTTTGTTTCATTGACCTTGATTCTCCATTTGGCAAGCCAGGTCTGGAGAAAAGTTAGGTGGGTTTGTAGGTTAGAGGATGCTATTTGAGGATTTGTATGACTGGAAAGGAGGACAGTGTCATCTGCGTATGTGCCTAAGTGTGTATCATTTGTTGTGGAAACATCTGAGGTATATAGCAGATAGAGAAGCGGACCAAGGACACTGCCTTGAGGCACACCTGAGTTGATTGGTCGGAGATCAGAATAATGTTGGCCATATATGATTTGGAAGTAGCGATCATTCAAGTACGATTTTAGCAAAAGGTAGTATTCATTTGGCAGTAGTTTTTTAATTTTATATAATAGGCCGTTATGCCACACCTTGTCAAATGCCTGTTTAATATCTATGAAAACTGCAGGGCAGTAGGATTTGGCGTCATAGGTCGCATTGATAATGTTTACAAGTCGATGACATTGCTGGATCGTGGAATGATACCGCCTAAATCCAAACTGATGGTCTGGTATGCAGTTTTCCAATATGTCGCTATCATATAATCTTTTAATTATAAGTTTTTCTAAGAGTTTAGAGAGTAGTGGCAGTAGACTTATTGGACGGTAAGAGGCAACATCTTCAGCAGGTTTGCCAGGTTTTAATATCAGAATAATTTGTGCAAATTTTAACGATGATGGCCAATATTGGCATCTCAATATGGAGTTGAACAGGTTTCGTAAAAACGTTATACTGGTTCTGGGTAATTCAGTAAGCACCTTGGCCGTAATTAGGTCGTACCCAGGGGCTTTGTTATTGTTTAGATGACGAATTTCATCAAACACCTCAGTATAGGTGAAGTTTCTAATGTGCAGCGACATTTGTAGTGGCGCCTGAAGGAAGTCTTGAACCTCAGCATCGGGTGCAGTAGAGTAGGGGGTGAAGACTTGGGCAAAGTGCTGGGCGAAGAGATCTGCTTTTTCTTGATCTGTCTTAGCCCAGTCATCGTTTGGTTTTCTTAAAGGTGGATTAACAGCCCGTGGCCTTTTATTCGCTTTAGAGACTTTCCAGATACTGTGGTCGGCTCGGGACAGTGAAGTTAGGTAGTGTTGAAAGGTTTCTTGCTTGTGCAGTTTGAGTTTTATTCTTGAGGGCATTGGTTAGTCTATTACATATCGCTTTATCAGCAGCGTTTCGAGTCCTGTGCCATTTAGATCTTGCCCACCTCTTTTGTTAGATGAGTTCAAGGATTTCATTGGGGATATTTCCATCCTGTCGTACCGTATTTAGAAGTTTGGGCGTAGCCTTCCAGGCTGCAGATTGGACAGTAGTAATAAAGTGTTCTGTGGCTTCCTCTATATCATGAGGAGTACGTAGGTTGATGCTGGTTTGGAGATTTTCTTGCAAAAGTCTTCTGTATTCGTCCCAATCATTTTTTGTTGTTGTATAGGGATGGTTTAAGTTGTCTTTTAATAATTGTTGTGCTAATTGTTGCAATGACCGGTGTATGATCGGATGATAGATCAGGGCTACTAACTATATCTGTATAGGTGGAAGAAATACCGTGTGTGATGAAGAAGTCCAGTAAATCAGGTACATTATTTAGATCCGTGGGCCAGTACGTGGGCTCTCCAGTGGATAGGTAGCCATAGTTTTCTTCGCGGATGAGTTCATATAATGCTCTGCCTCTGGTAGTTATTAGACGAGAACCCCAGTAGGTGTGTTTTCAGTTATAGTCACCTCCGCAGATAAAATTATTGCCAAGAGATTGAAAGAATGGCTTAAGGGCGTCTTTGGAAAGTCTATGCCTGGGTGGGCAATAAGTGACAGAGATTACTAGCGGATGTGATAATTTATAAACTTGAATAGTAGTTGCTTGAAGAAATGGTTCTTCGTACTTTTCCAATTCATTGTGAGCGATTGAGCTCCGTGCGCAGTACCATCCGGATGTTCTGTATGATAGCATGCGTAGTGTGGTATTCTTAGAAAAGATCTGTCTGTAAAGTGTGTCTCGGATATAAGTAGGATATCAATATTATTTAGCGTTAAAAATGGTTCAATTTCATATATTTTTGACAGGATGCCATTAGTATTCCATAGTGGAGTGAGTTAGCCATTATCTTACAAGTTTACTTGTGACTGTGGACAACATGTTTATTACCATGTTGTTTTGTTGCATCAATTGTGAAAACATAGCTTTAAAGTCTTCTAGAAATGTTTGTAGGGTTACGGCTTGGGGCTGCGCTTGCGTAGTATTTGTATTTCCTTGCACGGCCTGACTATATGTTCTTGGGTTGTGAGGATTAGGGGAGATTGGGTGAATTTGATGAAGTCGTTGTTGGAACATGTTTGATGTTGCGGTTCGAGTTTGTAAGAATGTGTTAGATCTTAACTTATTTTGAAGTTCCTTGTATATGGTACAACCTCGATAATTAACCGGGTGATCTCCGCCACAGAGAGCACACTTGGCGGGTAGGTCTTTTGTCTTGATCGGGTGTCATGTGAACCGCCGCATTTTACACATACGAACGGGCGGTTACAGTACGCCTGAGTATGGTTATACTGTTGGCACCTCATGCACTGTACGATTGTTGTATTTCTGTGTGGTGGTTCGACCTTTATAATTTGGTTTTGTAAAAACTTGAGGTTATAAATGTCTTTGTTATTTGGCGCAGGTTCCAGGTCTGCAAAAAACATTGGCAAGGGCTTTTTTGTTATTCGATGTTTAATGTTGGTTACGGATCTTACTTTGTGTCCGTTTTGCTCCAGTGAATCGGATATTTCTTTTGTAGAAACAGAGTGGTGTAAGTTACGGATGACAACGCGGTACGCTTTATTTTCTTTCATCTGATAGGTGTGATATACGACGTTAGATTCTTTCATGAATGTGATTAGTTTACGATATTTATCAGCCGTGTTGGCAGAAATTCTAATTACGTTATCAGCCAGTGCTTTAGTTTTGTATTGTTCTATTTCTACCACATCCGTTAGCGCTGTGATCATTTTATGAAAATCCGTAACACCTTGTACAAATATTGGTGGTGGTTTGGGAATTTTAGTTTGTTGATTGTTTGTTGTATTATCTGTTTCAGCAGCATCAGTAAGATTTGTGAGGGTCGAGTATTTGTTGTTATGTATAGTTGGTGTCACAGTGTTCGCTGATACTTGTTTAGATATTCGTTTACGTTTATTATTTCCGACACATTGCCAATCGTTAGTTGGTGTATTAGAAGATTCATTATCGCTTTCAGCGTCTGAGATATTCATGCTATTTGTTGCATCGTTATTAGGCATGTTATTTGATTGCATTGATGTGATAAAATTATTAGTCTGTAATGGTGGTTGGGAGACTGTGTTTGGGATTTGCGTGTGGGGCAGTATATATTGCTGGTTAACAGGTATGTAAGAAGCATTTATAACAGGAGATAATGGTATTACCTGGCTTGTCGTTTGATTGAAATTAGTGGGAGGCTGGAAGCCCTGTTGAAAGGTTGTTGGCTGTTGATAATAATAATTGCTGATATTGCAAATCATGCTAATAACTTGCGATTAGTCCGCTGGTGTTACAAAAATGTAAAATGTAAAAATAGTTTATATCAGCTGAGGTATACTGATTATAGGTGACCCGAGAGCAATACGACACAGAAGAGAAATAAGTCAACTATCACATTTTTTTCGAAGCTATAGTAGAAAAGTGTAGAAACAAAGACATTTCTATTGATATCGCACCTCATTTGGTTTACAAAATTAAAAACAACAAAGTTGACATGCTTTTCTACTTAGATTAATCTTATATATAAGAATAGAAGTCCTGACTCACTGACTCATCAACCCCCAGCCCAAACATTGGACCTAGAAAGCTGAAATTTTGCTCAGAGGTTTCCTTTATGATGTATACAAGGAATAAAAAAGGGTATTTCGAAATTCAACCCCTAAAGGGGTATAATGGGGGTTCCAATTTTGTATGGAAACAATATTAAATAGACATTTCAACTTGAAACTACGTAGGAGCTTGAAAATCGACATGGGTGTCGTTATCGAGGGTTTTTGGGGCGTTGATTGCGATTTTTTTTTCATTATAATTATATTTAATTATTAATCAGTACATTAATACATTCTATGAGCTAATGATTTGTATTATGTTGGCTTTGCTGGAGGACTCCCAGTGGAGTCATCCTGCTGTTAATTTGTTACATCTTTTGGCCATTTCTTCTTTAAGCTGTCTGAGTTGAGGATCATTAACCAGTTAATTGTTTCATTTGGGTGGAGTTCTAAGGTTGTTTGGTGCGTAATGGCATACTGTTTGATTAATTCGCTAACGTATGGGATGTTGAGGTCTGCTTGGAGAGTTTGATTTGTCGCATACCAGGATGCACCTGCCATACTGCGAATGGTTTTAGACTGGAATCGACGTTGATTGCGAAAATGGCATTTATTTTTAAATCCAAGACGGTGGACATGAAATTAAAACACCCCTGTGAAGTTAG
The DNA here is from genome assembly GCA_940337035.1 of Agriotes lineatus. Taxonomy (NCBI): domain Eukaryota; kingdom Metazoa; phylum Arthropoda; class Insecta; order Coleoptera; family Elateridae; genus Agriotes; species Agriotes lineatus. The sequence continues at coordinate 192,872,864 of OW679194.1, read as the reverse complement.
CACCACAACTTCAAAAAATGTTGTTTTTTCAAGAGTTCCAGTTGCACCCCAAAAAGTTCTAGAGTTCCTTGCTATTTTTAAAAATAGTTCTATGTATTTAAGAGAAAAAAATGTGTATCGAAGATTAGGGGTGCTAACTTCACTTTTTCCTCGGACAAATACCACTATAACTCTTTTTCGGTCATACTTATTGAAAAATGTTTCAATACTTTTCGATAGAACTCGTCGGGGTGCCACTAGAACTCCAACAAAAACTAACGATTTAAAAAAAGATATTTATAAATGGAAAAAAATATTTTTTAAAGTTCCGGTATTTCTAATAAGAGTTCTAGTAGCATCCCGACGAGTTCTATCGATAAATATAATAACATTTTTTGATAGGACTCGAAGTAAAAAAGTTACGCGTATTTTTATGTTAGCACTTTTATAAAACGTCCAATTCCTGGAAGAAATTTTTTAAAGTTCCGCTAGTTCTAATGGAAGTTCTAGTACTACACGGTAGAGTTCTATCGATAACTCCAATAACATGTTTTGATAGTACCTACTCGAAGTAAAAAAGTTACACATATTTTTGTGTTAGCACTTTTACAAAACGACTATAGTCCTGAAAGAAATTTTTTAAAGTTTCGGTAGTTCTAATAGGAGTTCTAGTAGCATTCCGACGAGTTCTATCGATAACTTTGATAACATTTTTTGATAGGACTTGAAGTAAAAAAGTTACGCGTATTTTTATGTTAACACTTTTATAAAACCTCCAATTCCTGGAAGGAATTTTTTAAAGTTACGCTAGTTCTAATGGAAGTTCTAGTACTACCCGGTAGAGTTCTATCGATAACTCCAATAACATGTTTTGATAGTACTCGAAGTAAAAAAGTTACACATATTTTTGTGTTAGCACTTTTACAAAACGACCAATTCCTGGAAGCTATTTTTTAAAGTTCCGGTAGTTCTAATAGGAGTTCTATTAGCACCCGGAAGAGTTCTATCGATAACAATAAAAAAATTTGATAGGACTAGAAGTAAAAAAGTTACACGTATTTTGTGTTAGTATCATTACAAAACGACAATACACACTTTATTAATAATTATATTTTTGCACATAGGGAATTGTGTTCGTTAACTGGAAGATGGTGAAAGTTGAATATATCAGGGCCATCCAGGTAAGCAGTAGGTTGATGATTCTCGGGGGTGGCTAACACAATGGCGATGATCTCGACTATATAGGACCCCCGCGAATAGGCCTTTTTAGTGCTTACTTATAAACAGTTACACACTAATCTAAACAAGTTACAACGACATACAGCATCTTTGAATCGAAATTTCTAAGAAATGGCCTTTTTGGGTGACCCCGTTATGTCAAACCTCGCCGCCCTTCTCCCCCCCACCCCCAGATTACTCTACTCTTCTGATAAACGGTCAAACGACAAAATAAACTTAATAAAATGCTTTTACCACGCCATCGACAATATAGAAAAAACTAATTATTATATAAATGATTATGTAGAGTAGGTATCACTAACGTATTTATGAAAATATATATGTTACTTGTTATCTAACACTTTCTGTATAATACACAGAAATGCTCAAAATTTCCACACAAACTTTAAGAGCTTTATAAAAACGACACTTTTCGAACGAAGGTCATACAGTTTTCGAACTGATCTCACTGTAAAATGAGACTGAGCTGGACACTGAACAAAGAATATAGTTAAAAGAGCCGGCCATTACAGTGGAAAATAACTCGACATGTATTTAGCGAACATATGAATGAGGAACTAATATAAGAGCCTTTAAAATCCGATAAAATTAATATCCCACTTAAGTTCCTTATTCTTCAAAAAAAACGGAAAACACGGTACTGTAGAGGCTCAAATAGCTTGTAGCAAAATTGCTGCCGGCACTTCGTCGTTTTGCAAGCAGAGCCGGGCAAAATATTTTTAAAAAGTATTTAAATATTAAATACTAAATACTTTTTGAAAATTGAATGTATTTAAATATTAACTACTTTTTTTGAGCAAAAGTTAGTCAAATAATAAATACCGTATTTAAATACTTTAAAAGTATTTAAATATTTCTTAAGTATTTAAATATTTAAAATACTTCTTAACTATTTAGATATCCCTAGAATGTAAAAAACTTGCGAAATATTTAAATAGTAACACATGTGTATACCAGTTAAACAATTTTTCTAAATTAAATTTAGAAATTCTAAATTTCCTTTTATTCGAATAATAAGCCAAATAGTAAAGATGGCATAGCTTAAACTATTGTCCATGAATTACTAAAAACTCCAAAGGTTGTAATATATTGGTTTGCGGTATTTTATGGATATTTCGGCAAAGAAAATCTTAAAATCCATTATAGCTATTTATGCAACAAGTGCTAAAAGTCGACGTTTTATGCACGAGACATGAAAATTATGAAACGAAGCCGAAGGCTGAGTTTCATAACATGTCTCGTGCATAAACGACTTTTAGCACGCGTTGCATACAATATTTTCTGCGACCTTAATTTTACTGTTATTAATCCATAAATATCGATTTAACAAAGGTTTGCATCTACGACACTTCTAATTTATGTCATAATAAACAGTAGACCATGCCGCGCGAGCGAATGTTTGCGAAGCCAGTACTGTCAAGGTCAGTTACGAAGTAATTATTAATACTCCACATTTGACTGTATTCACTACATAACGCTTTAATTATTTAAAAAACACTTTACCTGTAAAGCAAGAAGCAACTAGAATAACTTTACAACTTCACTTCCAGTTCGAAATTGTAGTTTTATAACCTCACTTCACTTTTAGCACATGGGCTAAAAGTAAACAGCTGATTTCTTTAACCACGCTAAACTATAAAACGTCACTTTTAGTGAAACAAGCTAGCGCTGAAAGGCCTACTTGTAGTAGTGGTCGTACATAAAATATTTTATTAATAAAATTGCGTATATTGAATATGGACTACTAATAGTATGTACTATTAATTATAGGTATACTTACTGTAATAGTAATTTATTTTTACCACAAATCACGACACAGGTACAGAGGAAACACCACTATTTGTTCCGTTCTGCCAAAACCTGGAATATCGAAATAATCGAATGGTAGGGGTGCAGTGTCCCTGTCACCCCGTGAAACCGGCTTTTTATGCATCTTGCTCAGACCCACAATTGCCTGGTGGCTTCTGTCTCGCTCTAGCACGGGTGGTTGTTTACCTGGAGCACTACACGTGTTCGCGTTTCAAGTAAAAATTTGGGATTTTGATAAACATTAAAACTATGCAAAAAGTATTTACTAGTTAGAAATACATTTGAAGAAATAAAAAGTCGCTAAATACTCTGAAAGTATTTAAATACTATAAAATTATTTAAATATCCTAAAAATATTTAAGTACTGCCAAAATTGTATTTAAATACTAAATACTTTGCAAAGTATTTGCATCTAGAAATACAAATACCGTCCGTTAAAAAGTATTTAAATACTACAAAGTATTTAAATAAAAAAAAGTATTTACAAATACTGCCCAGCTCTGTTTGCAAGAGTACAAACATAAAAATGAGCGTAGCTTTTTTACTTTGGGTACTATCAAAAAATAATATTAAGGTTAATGATAGCACTCGCCGGGGTGCTACTAGAACTCCCATTAGAACTACCCGAACTTTAAAAAAAGTTGCTTTCAGGACTTGGTCGTTTTGTAAAAATATTAAGAAAAACTAGGCGTAACTTTTTTACTTCGAGTTTTATTAATTTTTTTTATTATAACTAACGATAGGACTCGCAGGGGTGCTACTAGAACTCCCATTAGAACTACAGGAACTTTAAAAAATTGCTTTCAGGACTTCGTCGTTTTTTAAAAATACTAACACAAAAATAGGCCTAACTTTTTTACTTCAAGTTCTATCAAAAAATGTTATCATAATTAACGATAGAACTCTGCAGGGTGCTACTAGAACTCCCATTAGAGCTACCGGAACTTTTTAAAAATTGCTTTCAGGACTTCGTCGTTTTGTGAAGATACTAACACAAAAATAGGCGTAACTTTGTTACTTCGAGTCCTACCAAATTTTTTTATTATAGTTATCGATAGAACTAGTTGGGATGCTATTAGAACTCTCATTAGAACTACCGGAACTTTAAAAAGTTTAAAAAAGATGTTTTTTCCATTCATACATTTATTTTTTTTGGAAATTGTTATTTTTTGTTCGAGTTCTAGTTGTGGCACCCCGACGAGTTCTATCGAAAAGTATGAAGACATTTTTCAATAAGTATGACCGAAAAAGGGTTATAGTGGTATTTGTCCGAAGAACAAGTGAAGTTAGCACCCCAAATCTTCGATTCACATTTTTTTCTCTTAAATACATAGAACTATTTTTAAAAATAGCAAGGAGCTCTAGAACTCTTTGGGGTGCAACGGGAACTCCTGTGGACCTCCTTGAGTGCATAATTGATACAACTGTAGATAAAATAGTTGAATCGGCATCTTTGTTAGAAAAAAAAACGGTTGTCAAGCAACCATGCACGCAATGAATTTATTTATTAACATACCTATTTATTGATGCAAGTTGAGCTATTATAGCATTTTGAATTACACATTACTCTCTGTCTGTAAAAAAGGGATCTTTTACATGTTACACATCGTCGTAACATGGGACCCACGTTGAACAGAATTGCCTGGAGACTGACAGGTGTTTCTGTTATTTGCACTGGTTCTGTGCCTTTAATTCTGAGCATAGGATTGAGACTAATGCAATCCGTATTTTAAGGCAAGGGTAGTCATATAGTTATGCCACTCAGAGGGACGTTATAATTTGGTAGCTACCTGAGGTGCAGCCTCACACCCCAAAATTATAGGCTTGGAAAGGTAGTACCTCGATGTTAATAAATCAAGCATTTAATGCTGATTGTTTTTATTATTAAATCTCAGTTTATATATACATATCTATACACATTGCGTACGTCTAAAAATTGCATTATTTTAAATTGTAAGAATGTTTGTCTTACAGGGCCACTCTCGTATGTCACAACAAACAGTCAGCATTATGCAAAGCCGCTATGCGTTAAATATTGCAATTCTGCTAAACATGCAGTTGTGACACATTGAACTTCGACGAACTATAGTGCATTGCACTGCTGGTTTACATTTCTCAAATTTTGAAATAAAAATTGAATCTGTTTAATTTGAGATTAAACACACGGCTTTACGTAAATGAATGATGGCATTCTGTAGAGGTTTTCATAAGCAGTTTTTTCAAATAAATTTAAAAACTTTACTGGAACCAGAGATTAAACTTGCGACCCTTAAATTAGTAATCAGGATACTTAACTATTGAGCTACCGAGTTCAGCTACATGCCCGGTTGTTCACGGTTTTTCTAGTTTCGTAAACCAAATTCAAATCTCTTACAAAATCAGTCTTCGCTATACTCACCGTTACAACTTCTTGATAAATATGTTCTTAATTACTTGCAGAACGATGTGACATACCGGGGTTGTCCGCTACATTGACTTACTGTAAACGCTGTAGTACACTGGATAGACATGCCACGTTCCATGCAATGGGAGGAATAATGGCTGTCACCACCCGAAATGCTGTGACCAGTAAACAAGGTGTTCTTCGCTGAAAGGGGGGGGGGGGTTGGGGGAGAGGGGTTATAGGTGTTCCAAAATGTCGATATTGATGAGTGATTAACATAATTAACATGGAAATGATGGTAATATATGGCCAAAACCTTCGTTTTTCGGCTATTCTTTTACATTTCGAGAAACTTTGTCTAACTTTGATCGGCTGTATCTCGATTAATATTGGGTCTAAAAATTCATTTTACCAACCAAATTTGGCACACAAAATATGCTTGGTTTACGGGATATAATTGAAAAACTGAAAAAGTCCGAAAATGTTGAGGTTTTTGCCCCCCTCCTCAAGTTAGCACAGGGTCCTCGAGGTCGAAAACTTAGGATAGACATCCTAGAGTAGCCCCAAATAACCTGTCAAAATTCCATTAACTTCGGAATACTTTCCAGGTAAAAAGTGGATATCGACTGGACTAATGACACTGTGAAATACACACATTCTTTTGTCTACATCATCAATAAACAAATAGTAATTTACCATAGAAGTGCGTAAAGCTAATCTTTAGTACAGTGGCTATATAAGGACAGTGTGGTCAATTTTGGTCCTGTGTCTGATTGGTTGTTTTAAAATCCGCCATTAAGAGTCGTTTTACGAAATTACACATAGTCACACAAAATTGCTTCTAAGTCCTTTATTATTGAAAGTAGCCCCAATATGAAGTGGAATGAAATAATCCTCATAAAATTCTACAGTGTTCTGTGTAAGCGAATGCCGAATTTTCGTTTGCATAAGTATATGGCAAGGAGTTAAAGTAAAATGCGTTTTGCGAAAATTGCGCATTAGTCGAAATCAAAAGCTATATTAAACTATATAGATGTCTTAATGCCAAAGATTATTGCATCAAATTAAAGAGAATTTATGGGCTACGTAACACTGAATATTCTATTCCTCTAAATTAACTGATGGAATAAATACAACGGTTTGATTATGAATATAAAAAAAAAGTTCAAGTTTTTGTACGTAATCTCTGTGTCGATCAACGCAAAATATTGTCAATTTTCGTTTTCTATGTACAAAAAGACAATAAATAAGACTATTTCCCACATCTCTTAGTATCCAATGAAAAGCCATGCTTTTTCAAAATTCAACCAATCGTGTGTTTTTGTAGTGGCAAAAAATCGAAATTTTTCCCTTGGGATTTTGTCAGTTTCTTTTGCCACTTGCATCCACGGCAACCACCAAATATGTTGCTTTAATCAAGGTGGTATTTAAGAAACGTCATTTAAACTGTCATTGCGCATCAGTATAAATGTCAAAATGAACCGATATTTGAGAAATAGTCTACAAAATGTATTACGGGCTCATGATTTTGCTCGGCAAATGTTTTACTCACGATTTGTTGTTTTTTTGGCAATGCCCCTCGACAAACTAACTTTGACAAATTCCCTCGCCTTCGGCTCGGGAATTTGATCAAGTTAGTTTGTCTTGTGACATTGCCAAAACAAAGTACTTTCGTAAAACATTTTTACCGGCAAAAGCATTTGCACTTAATACATTATTACTGATAAAAACGGACACCTTGACTTATAATCCAATATTAGGTTGCTCGTTACCGAGGATTTTCAATCGCTGGCAGAGGTTCCTTACGTTTCACATCGTCTCTTGCCGTTTAATTTCGTTTAAGTAATATTATTGACGTTCTTGTAAAAATAATGTTACACTCCACATTTGACCACCTCATATTGCGCAAATTTTCGCGATCGTGGGTATACAGCGCTCTGCAAAGCATCTCCGAATTTCACATATGTCCAGTCCGTATAAAATGACGTTTATGTCACAATTTAGCAGGGTGACGTTTGTCTTACAATTTAGCAGGCCTTGCACAGAACAATACCTAAGGGCGTGGCTGGTTGTTGTAGAGACGACTCTTAATGGTTGCCTTTTTTAAAATTGACCACACTGTCCTTATACAGCCACTGTACCTTCTATTGTCAATTTGACATTTATATTCTCTTTCAAATCCAGGAACCAGCATTAAGGATTGTACAAATTATATGTTAACGTTTATTTTTGTTAAAAATAAAAATTGTAAAGAAATTTCGATTTCATCAATGTCTCTTCTTTTCTTAAGCATTGAGCGACAATAGTAGTTTACGTTACAAGTATATAAAGTGGAGCTTTTCAGTAAGAGTGAGATGTTTCCGGAAGAGGCCGTTAGGCTGAGTACGGAATTTCGAGACGAGTACGGAAAAGCCACTTTCATAGGAGTTTCGTATAATAGTTTTTCGTATACTAGCACACAAAACGGTATAATAAATTTATTCACTCATCTGAATTTGCCGTAAAATTTATTAATTAGAAAAGTACACTTTGCGGTATTTGTAGGGCAAAGTACAAAAAATACTTTGGGGCTCGTCTCCCATAGTAACGAGCGGACAACCACTTTTGTAGCGATTTGAATTAGTCAATGTTGTGACATCCGTGTCAGAATAATTATGAGTTTAAGTGAACTGAAATGTCCATGTTTACTAGAAAACGGTAAATTAATATGTATTTATATTTTATATTCGATTCCATTAGTAGCCTAATTTTTACCACTCGAGCGAGCGTTCGACTGTAGTCGACACCTGATGTTTAGTAATGAGCTTCTGATGGTGCAGTATTTAATGAAGTTGGTTCGTATTTTTACCTTGTGTTAATATGCAAAATGCTTAAACTGAAATCATTTGATGTAAATTCCAATGTGTAAAACAAAGACCTACCCATTACCATTTATCATTGGCAAAACTTATACCGGGTGTGTTGAACGGTTTTGCTGATTGCTGCTCTCTAATTCAACTTCAACAAAGGCAATGGCATCAGTAAAAATAGAAAATTATTGCACATCAAATGATATTAATAATAGTAATATTTACTGATGTGGCGGATAGAAATAATGGCAAACTACCTAAATATCGAATACTCAATGTTAATTGCCTATGTACGACATATATAGTGGACACCCGGTATAATTAATATAGAATACAGATGGTTTATACTTGTTAATAGTTTATTAATAAATTATTATAATATTATGATTATTATATCAATATTACGTTGATTTGGCACGGTCGCCAACTTCGAATTGTACTACTATTATCAAATATGTAGTAATAGCAGCAACCATCTGAAAAAGATAAATTATAAAATTTACTCTGTTAGTAATTTACAATATTTATTACCGAGAAGAGAAGAGATTCATCTATAACAAAAATGCTGCAAGCAGTAAATTCCACGTTTTGATGTAAAAGTTGCAGGGCAAATGAAGATACCTGTAAAATTAATATATCATGATTATTATTCATATTTTGGACATTTATTATCTTTTATATAATTGCATCTCCTATTTTTTTCTAGAGGTTTGCTTTAGCTTCAATTCAACGATTTTTTTAGTTATTTTCAAAATATTAATGTATATAAAGTAACAAGTAAATGAAGTCCACCACGTAACAGTTTAGTTAGAAAAGGCTAAAGCGATAAAACGTTCGGATATTAAAAAATACCTACAATTCCATTGTATAATACTTACTAATTAAATTTGATTGGATTAATAAACATTTCAATGTTATTATTATTGTTTCTTACAAAAATTTTACCTGTTGAAGCTTTATTATTAAATACTAGGGGTGGTTGAATAATTTAAGCGATCGCACATAGACGGTAGGATAAAACAAAGTGTTTGTGTATGTGACGATTCTTCGAGCAATTTACAAAATTTAATTTGTTAAGTGGTATGCAGTTGGCAGTTATTTGAAATAGAATTTGGCTGAAATTAAAAAAAAACGGAGAATATTTTCATGTTTCAAAACGATATTTAAAATTCGGCAAGTGCATTCTTAGTTTGAGACGATGCAGGAACTTTGATCAGTAATAATCTATTAAGGGCAAATTATTTTACCGGTAAAAATGTTTTACGAAAGTTTTTTATTTTGGCAATGTCACAAGACAAACTAGTTTGTCGAGGGACATTGCCAAAAAACAACAAATCTGGAGTAAGACATTTTCCGAGCAAAATCATGAGCCCGAAATACATTTTGTGGACTATTTCCCAAATATTGGTTCATTTTGTATCGGTATTCAATGAATCTGACATTTCACAATGACGTTTGTGAAATACCATCTTGATTAAAACAACATATTTGGCGGTTGACACGGATACAAGTGGTAAAAAACTGATATTATCCTAAGGGAAAATTTTGACCCTTTGCCACTATAAAACACGTGATTGGTTGAATTTTTGAAAATCATGGCATATGATTGGATAATAAGAGATGCGGGAAATAGTCAAGAATAAAATTTTCTGATAAATAGATAATAAAACAATTTTTCATATGATGGACACTGTGTAACATGATAATCAACAACCAAACGTAGATAATTCTGCCAATCAAACGATCGGTATTGTAACAATTCAATAAAAGATAATTTGTTTAATTATGTATATTCTAAATGACACAAGCCTTCAACTAGAAAATAAATAAATTGACCCCACATGATATACACTGGAATGGGAAAAATTTCTCTTTCTCATGATAGTACAGCCAAGTATAAGTTCCATATAAAAATACTACTTTATGGCATAACTCGAAATTCAAACCCATTTTTGGAAACCTGACTACGGCACTTCATTCTCATCAAAAAATGCTTAAAGAAAGTGGAAATTATTTTTTTCTATTTTCATAAATAAGTAAAATATAGACAGAAATAGTATATTATACATCAAGGTAGCGAAGCGCAGTAGTATAACCTGAGCGCATATTAGATACTGAGCGCGCAGCGCGAAGTATCTAAAGCGCGAAGGTTATAAGATGATTCGCTACCGTGGTGTGTATACTATTTTTTGCACTACCAAACAGCTTAATACCCAAATTCCCAACAAATTTCGAAAATATTTTAACTGTCAACCTGACAATACAGTTCTTTAAAACGTCAAAATTAAAATAGTCATATTTGGTAACTTAGCAATTTATTAGTTACCACGGTGAAAATTGTTTATTTTACTTTCTCTCCCTTGGTGGAGAAAATCTACTTCACCACCTAAAAATAGGCCAATAAGGATGCGTTCTGAGACTAGTAGTGCAAAATAGTATATTGTATGTTAAGAGCTGAAAGTGCATTCTTGCCGCTTGCGCATGAATATTGCTGGTTGAGACGAAGTCGAAACCAGCAATCATGCAAAAACGGCAAGCGCACTTTTAGCTCGAAACATACATACTATTTTTTCGACGACTGAGCATATTATTAAAGGAAAATATCAAATTTCGTTTTATCGCAAAAATGAATTGACAATCAAGTTAACATTACTCGCGCAGTCTATATGACATGTGACGCGATTATTTCCACAAATGACGGGCGTTGTCAAGGAAACATTCGGACGTGGCTAACTATTTTGTTCACGCGGAAACCCAAAACGCTCGGCGAGCGGCAAAAAGATGAAAACGCACGCTCAGCGGCAAATGTCAACTTTCTGTTGTCAAATGACAGTGAGAAAAATCTACTTTCGATGTCAGTCGTCGAAAATAGTATATTATACATCAAGGTAGCGAAGCGCAGTATTATAACCTGAGCGCATATTAGATACTGAGCGCGCAACGCGAAGTATCTAAAGCGCGAAGGTTATAAGACGATTCGCTACCGTGGTGTATATACTATTTTTTGCACTACCAAACAGCTTAATACCTAAATTCCCAACAAATTTCGAAAACATTTTAACTGTCAACCTGACAATACAGCTTTTTAAAACGTCAAAATTAAAATAGTCATATTTGGTAACTTAGCAATTTATTAGTTACCACGGTGAAAATTGTTTATTTTACTTTCTCTCCCTTGGTGGAGAAAATCAACTTCACGACCTAATAATAGGCCAATAACGATGCGCTCTGAGACTAGTAGTGCAAAAATGTTATACAGTGAATTTATTTTAATGGTTAACATAGCAGTTTCGTTTCTATGCCACTAGTTAATCATACAGGTCACTTCCATAGTTACCAATGAAATCAATAGATTAGAGCGTTTATTTTACGAGTTAACATACAAATTTCAATTAGGTACTTGCTAATAAGAAATAAGAAATGTTGTTACCGGAATGTAGGTATGCAACTAAAAAGTAGATACGTAGGAACAACTTGTGTGTTGTATCTTTTCTTCAGTGGTATACATTAGGATAACTTTTAATTGTCTTTTTGGCAAGTAATAATTCCTATGTTAACTCATAAAATACACGCTCTAATCTAGCGGTCTCATTTGTAACTATGGAAATGGCCTGTATAATTAAATGGTGGCATAGAAACGAAACGCTTATGTTAACTATTAAAATAAATTCCCTGTATATTCCCCTCACTTATATTTTGGGATATCTAAATTTTAAAATTAATATTTTTATGCACAATTAACATTATCCAATAAGTTTTTAATATTAACCGACGGGGAAAATTATTCTCTTTAATTTAGCACTATTGTCATTTTTTCAATAAAAATGGTGAGCAGGAATATGCATAACCATGATAAACCATGTAAATTGCCTATGTTCAGAGGTATGACCACAGTCTATAAACTAATATGAATTTTAAAAAATTAAAATCGGACCACTGAGTACCGAGATACACTTAAACAAAAAATCAGGCAATATGGCGGCCATTTTTAAATATGGCGACCAAACGACCATGATCTGGACCATGTGACCAATTTTTCTTAATACTTCTATAGGTGTTTAACAAAGCCCCGCAATAAAACTTAACGAACATAAAACTGCACACGTGACATGGGCTAGCGTCCGCACTACAAATGTAACGTGTGCCATCGGCACCCTCTCGTTAACAGTTGTTGAAAAATCAATTTAATATCGTAACATATTATAAATTATCAACACAGTATATTATCATTTTATTTCAAGAAGTATGAAGTTAAATTAACAATTATTTTCTATTGTTATCTATAAATTTAAATCGTCGAAGTGAATTCATCTTTATAGACTCAAGGATTTTTAAAATTTATCGAAGAGAAAAAAATAAACTAATTATGTGCTACATTTTTCCATTTTGTTTCATGGGATATTGTCGTGGACTCTCTTATATGCAACAAGCAAAAATCTCGAAGCATTTGAAATATGGGTTTATCAACGTGTTCTTCGAATATTCTAGAGAGAGCAGATAAACAGGACAGAGGTATTCGCGTTAGTAGGAAAAGGCAAAAACATACCTTCTTAAAACTATCAAAACAAGGAAGCAACATTATCTAGGCCATATAATGGTAAGGGGCAGTATAGTCTTTCACAGCTGACCAAGGAAATGGTTTTGGTAAAAAGAGGGTCTGGTCTTGTAAAAATTTCGTGGCTGAAAGCCATTAGAGCATATTATGGTTTAACAGGATAAAAACACAATATTGTCAATAAAGACCACGCGAACGCCAACCTCCGGATAAGCACCAAAAGAAGGAGAATTGTTTAATAGTGAATTGGGTTAACTTACCCCTATGTGTAAATCTTCTTTACATTTATTCTCTAGTTGCATCGATATTATCTCATGAATAAGGATTCCCGTTCTATGTGCCTGGAAAATAAAATACTGTTTAGACTAGTTCAAGATTTCTATTAAGTGCATTTAACGCAACGCTTACTTCATTACTAAGTAGTATTTAAAGGTAAGGAACAATATAATATAATTAATTATTTTATATATTTACGAAATTTGCCTATAATTATATTTTGCATTTTTTATAGTTGTGGGTCAGCCATTAACAATCTTTACTATATATAGTTATACTGTATTCGGCTGCAGTTTAAGATTTGTGTGTACGTACTACACGATGTTATATCATTTGACTGCTTTTCGGGGGTTTTCTGGGCTTGCGCGGCAAACGTCAAACCCAGTTGGACGCTATTATGAAGTTTTCCCCTGTATTCTTCGAACATGGTTCAAAATGCTGTTATAAAAGAAAAACACGTATCGGTTACTAGTTGTATAATTTAAAAAAGTGCACTATGAAATGTCAAAAAATGTAACGTCAAAAATTATTTTATATTTTTTGTGAATTCATTTCGGTTTTTTATATGTTTTTCTTATATGGTCCATATGTTATTTAAATTGTAATTGGGATTTACCAATTAGGCTATACTTATCTATGGAATCTATCGACAGTTCTGCAGAGCCGTTAAGTGAATATGGCGAGCAATCGTCTCGAAGAAGAAGAAGGGTAAAGCGTCAGAAGCCGACGAAAAATGTATTAGCTCAAACATGTTTTGATATACCCGGTGTTAAAAAAATATCAATTTCTAAATTGGCTCAGAAAGCTATAGAGTGTTTAGCAGAAGAGGATATTACGGCAGAGAATCCTTGGAAATATGTTCCAAAAGAATTATTCGAAGATGATTTCGATCTACGGGAAGCAGATTCAGAATTTATATCAATCAAAAAAGAGATTCAGTGTCTTCCTGGTCCGCAAGTGCTGGTAGGTTACATACCCGGCGAAGGTAGGGAGAAAAATGAATTTTATATTTGCGTTACTGCTTTAGCCGAAGAAAAGGTTAACGGAATCATTGATGCAATGAAAAAGCAAGAAGAGGAGAGGTTAATGAACTCAATCTATAAAACTATATATACTTGGAAAAGTCGAGGTAGCGAAAGAGATGTAAAATATTTAAGATGGAAAAATAATCGCCCTCTGCTAGAAGTCGAAGTTGAAACACAATATCCCGTTCTACCCATTAACCATAAGTTTATATTTAGAATGGTACATGATGCAAATGACGGTTATGTGGAGTTTTTAAGTGGACGTTACACATATTCTAACGTTATTAAAAGAAGAATTGATGCATCTATTCAAGTTACACCATCCGTGACTTCCAACGAATCTCAAACTATATGTACTTACCCTAAAACCGCCAGTACTGAATATGAGTATTCTTACAAACCTGTTAAAGTATTAAGCAAGCAATTCATAGAAACCATGAAGCTATTTATAATGGAAAATGGCGATCGTATGAATGATATGATTTATGTAAACAGCTACATAAATTTGTATAGAAATGATTACTTTAAGCTTATACGAGATGAAAAATTTCATAACCAAATTGCTACGATTGATACGATTGAATTTCAGGAATATGTTTCATTTCTAGATGTTCACTTATGTAAAGGAAAAGTTATTTCTGGCGTAGCTTGGCATCCCATGTGGACAGGAACCGTAGCCATATCTTATTCTACCTACGCACAGTCTAGTTATAGAAAACAATCGGCAAACGAGGATGAGGTTTACAACTCTATTTATGAAGTCATGCCGGTACTTTTGTGGAGCTTCAAGGATAATCTAAATGCAAAATTGTATCTAGAAACACCAAGCGAAGTAACAGCTATTTCTTTCTGCCCTTTTGATGAAAATATGTTAGTAGGTGGCTGTATTAATGGACAAGTTGTGATATGGGATATTACAAATAGACTAGAGGTTGTTGAAACTGAAGAAGTCCTTACTTCAGCGCAGAAAAGATATCGTACTTCGATGCAGTTACTGATGACTTGGATGAGAAATACTAAAGATTTGAGGATGGTTCGTCCTGCTGCTGTTTCTGATTTGCAGTATTCTCACACAAGCGCTGTTACTGCAATTAAATGGATGACTCCATATCGTGAAGTGTCTAGAACTGGTCAAATTAGAAGTATCTCGGATGATGAAGACAGGATGAGCATGCAGTTCATATCTGCTTCAAAAGATGGCACTGCGTTATCATGGGATTTATTAGGTCAACCCATATCTAGTAGAACCGTTTTCAAGCAGAAACGAGGGCTTCGTCGTTTAAAGCAGAGTCCTGATGCATTAATTACTAATGTGTCCCCATACCAGCAGTTGCACAGAGTTTTAAAGCCGCTATTTAAAGTAAACGTTTTAGCTCCGGAAAAATCTCGAACGTTGCCATTGACGGCGCTACATTTTAGAGCTACAACGCAACAATATGAGGAGAAATATCCAGATCCCCATCGTAAATTTAATATAACAGAACGCATTTACTATAAACCGATTTTGACTAGGCCTACACATCCTCTAATGAATGCGTTTGTAGCAGGTACTGCGGAAGGAGACGTTTTGGTAGCATCGTGGGAAGGATTTTCATTTAATTCGGGAGAGATTGTTAACAAAGAAAACTGCAAATTAGAAAATTTTGCTAAATTTCATGACGGACCTGTAGTGTCATTAGCTAGATCGGACTTCTTCCCCAATTTAATATTATCAGTAGGCGGTAAAGTATTTGCGCTTTGGCAAATAGACTTAAAAGGTCGCCCATTATTGTGGAGGAGAAGTAGACATAGGTATACGCATGGTATTTGGCATGAACATCGCCCTTCGATATTTAGGTTAACCAGAGATGACGGGTTTATTGAGATATGGCATCTAAAAACACGTTGCGATCGGTATAGAAATCTGGTGTCTATATCTTCTGGACCTCTGATGGGATCATACACGCATCCATTACGGCTGAAACGAAACATAATATCAGTCGCTGATTATAACGGCTCGCTTAGACTGTTTTATATTTCAAGTGATTTAATTCACTCGTCTGAGGAGGATAAGTATAGCACTTATAGTATATGTATACGCGATGTTGACAGAAAAATCAAATTTTCAAAGTGGCAGACGGATTGGAAAATTAAACACGCTGCTCGGATACAGCTGGAAAAAGAGACGAATCAAAAATTACACGAAGAAAAACAGGAGGAACAAAAACAAAATACAGAACAACGGGCAGCTGAGGAAGAACGAAAAGAGAGAGAACGAATTCTGTTGATGGAGCTAGCAGATAAGCCCGAAGCCGGAAAATATAAGGAATGGGCAGAACATCAGTGGAGAATAATGGAAGAGCAACGAATGAACAGAGTTCTTTTAAGCAAGAAAGCTTTAAATATAGATTTGTTAGAAAAGCAGCAAGTGCCTCTGGTGAAAATAATTGCTGAAGAAAAAGCAAAGAAAGCCAAACAGGAAATACGTCTTAACAACGCTGAGAAATTGTTCAATAATACTGTTGCAATGTATTTTGCGGACGCTATCAAGGACAGAACGCCTCCCCCATCTGACATTTACGGGGGAGAAATTCCTATTGAAATTAAGGCAGGGCATTTTAAAAGTTATTTAAAATTGATAGACAGGTGTGAAGAACTCATTAGCACAAGCAGGTATCAATACAGTTTTGACTGGCTAGCATTTATGCGACGTGGCAAGGAGACAGGCAGAATTCTGGATGGTTACTATAGCAGGCGAAATAATAGAACTAGGTGCAAAACTGATAAAACAGTAAGGGAAGGGAGTTTGAGAAGCAGATACTCAGCTGCTGGAAAGATAATAATTCCTCGAATTTAATTACAGTCAGCAAAAATAATAATTGTATTTGTACATATACTCTACAAAATTATAATTAATGTATATAAAAACTATAAATTTATTTTCCAATTACTCCTATTATAGGGGGTGAATCATGTAACTTAGAGTTTCTTACTACCTGGGATTGCAACCTAAGGTACAGATAAGGGCAACACAGACAAACAGTATTTATCTGAATGACATATTGATGAGAACAGTTGTTGCACCATAATGATTATTAAACAAAACAAAACAATATGCTATTCAGTTACTAAAATAGATTTATAATAAAAAATTAAATGTTTCCAAAGGTATTATTCAGACCATTTCTCTCAAAAATGTTTGATTAATCAGAGAGCTAGAATTTAAAAGTTTCAGTCAATCACATGCGAATGACATCGATACTTTTTCCTTAGTGACATGCACTCGGAATGATGCTATTGATTACTCCGAACATTAATATTGTAATGCCAGCGAATATAATGCCCGTTGCAACATTCCAACCACATTTGATCCTTTAAGTAGATCTACTTTCAGTAACCCAGGAAGGAGAGTATGCAAAAGATGTAAATATTATTTTTTAAGTACATCTTCATTATTGCTGGAAAAACGTAACTTCATCAGTATTAGCGTGTCACTATGATTATCTAATATTCATCTTACATCACTGGGATGCATGTTCAGGCATTCATCTGTGCTGTAGGACGAAGTATTACCTACGCATCAGAACGACTACTAGACGCTGAGTGCAGTCGTGTTTGTAGTAGTTTTGCTGGTCCCTTTTAGTAAAATCTAACATCAGAAGTGGAACTATTTCCACAAATAATAAGCAGTATCGAGGTTCCCTTTGTTGAGTAAAACTGCGCCCAGAAAGTTCAAGGAGTCTATTTCTTCTAGCTGATGCTTTTTTATACTTATGGTCGTTGTGGTTTTCAGGAGTAATCATCACCTTAGTATTTTAATGTCTATATGCAAGCTTCAGGACTCATACGCCCAGTTATATTCCATCAAAATGTCTTCAATTGCTTCAGGTATATGTGCAACTAAAGCATAGTCATCAATATTAATTCCAGAATGTAGCAAGACCGAGTTTTGTATTCGGATTTCAGATGGGACAGGTTAAATAGCTATCTAATAGCAATGTTTCTCCCTTAATTTTTCTGCCCACAATGACGGTAAGCGCTGTCATGAATATATTGAACAGCAAAGCTGCCAAGTCCCAGCCCGGTCTGACACCCGTCTTAGGTTCGAAAGAATCTGTTAGTTTATCACCATATGATATCTTGACCCAGTTATTCACATGTAGACGTTTATGCTATATTTGCATATGATTAGACATAGGGTGTTTCGGTTTGGCTTTCATGATGTCAACAAAAGTAATGCACATTTTGCCTTGCTGCTCAATGATCTTTTCTTACAGCTGGTAGAGACAGAAGACCATGTTTGTAGTGGAGCGCTGTTGTCTAAAGCCGCCCTGAAGGTCCGGTATAAACTTATCAATTTATGGAAGCAGTCAGATCGCTATGGCCCTCGTTAGGATCTTGCCAGCTACTACTAATAGGGAAATGCTTTCATAGTTGACGCAATCTGCTTGGTTTCCTTTCACCTTGTACATTTTCACTATGATTGCGTTTTTGACATATTTTATTATTTCGCCTACGGCTTAAATAATATTGACTAGACCTTTGAAAAAGGTGATTATGTCACTTCCAAGGCCTTTAAAAACCTTCTCGGGAATCCCAATCTTTGCCGGCAAATTTTCTATTCTTGAATTCTGTAGGAGCTATTAGGATCTCTTCTTCAGATAGTGGAACCTCCAGGTGTTCGGTTATATTGTACTGTAGAATGAGATCTAGGACAGCTGGGTCTATTACATTTTCTTGGTTTAGGGTTTGCTAGTAATGCTGTTTTTATCGGTCCTTCAGTTTGTCCTCAGCTTTCAGTAGCTGGCCGTTTATATCCCGAATGAAGTGGAGCTTATTTGTTGTAGGGCTGTATACCTTTTTTATGGCTTGGAAAAACCGTCGACTGTTATCTTGGTCAGGGTATCACGTCAAAACATCGCAGTCAAACGGTCGCGCGACAAAAGATCGCGGTCAAAATGTCCCACCACAAATGATCGCATGCGACAAAAGAACTTTGTTGATATTCATTTTTATGAAAAAATCTCGAACGGGTGTAGCGATTTTGACCATAAGGAATAAATTCAGCTGATTTTCAGTTTCTTATGTACTTTTTTTTTCATGATATGACGTCATCGACTTTTTTTTAAATAACAACCTATATTTTTATCATTGATTTCGCTAATACTTTTTATCCCATTTCGAACGGTATAAAATTTTCTAGATGTTCCATTTGAAAAAATCGAGAAAAATGGTCCTAAAATTTAAATATTAAAAACCAATGAAATGAGAAAAATAAATCTAGTTACCGGTGGATAAAACACAAAAAGATTAGTTACATGTCAGAGTTAAACAATTTGTTAATGTCATAACAAAATAAGAGGCGTTTGCTTTTTCTAAATTAGAATTTACCTTTAGCAAACTATTTTATTAATAAAAATGGTACAATTAAGCGAGACACAGTCGTCGTCATTATTAACTTTGAATGGAATTGATAATAAATTTCTAGTTGTATTTTTCAATTGTTTTTTTAAATTTCAATAAAAACGAATGTGCCGTCAATGACTTTCCGTCAAACGTAGGTAACTGGATTTATTTTGCTCAATTAATTAGTTTTTAATATTTAAACTTAAATAAAGTACATAAAAAACTGAAAATGAGCTGTAAATATTCCTTATAGTCAAAATCGCTACACCCTTTTGATATTTTTTCATAAAAATGAATATCAACAAAGTTAATGAATTTATCCATTACTTTATTTCCACACTGTAGAATTTTTTTCTGTAATTGTGATGTTATAATTTCTGTATGCGATCTTTTGTCGCATGCGATCATTTGTCGCAGGCGATCATTTGTCGCCCAACATTTTCACCGCGATCTTATGTCGCGCGACCTTTTGACTGCGATATTTTGACGTATATCCGTTGGTCAGCTACTTTTCTTGCTTTACTCCTCCAATAATTTCTAGAATATGTTCAACGCTTTCAATATCGTCGTGAAACCAGTCTTGTTGTTTTCTTTTCTTGAATGCCAGAGTTTCTTTGCAGACATCTGGGACTGCTTGATTAATATGTCTCCACCAGAGGTGATGTCACAAACTTTTGTTTTTAGTTCGGCGGTTACATTCATATCTGCGATCAGGTTCGCGTTTAACTGGGGCCTACATTTTGTTTTGTGAGTTGTTACGTTACTTGTACCATTTGCTAGTAGTAAAATGATCAATCATTGTATGACTTTTCTTTGAAGTATAGAATCTGTTGAGATTACTGTTCCTCTAATAGTGAACGATGTGCATTAATTTTGCACGTCTCTTTTACTAAAATCACTAAACTTTACACATCAAAAAATGTTTACAGCCGATGATTAATGGGATGTGGATGGAAAAAAAAGATTCTAGATAAAGTCCGTCGATGCTTCAAGTTGGCATAATTTTTTTAAATTTTAGTAACTTTTGTTTAACTATAACTTTTAATAGTTTTGAACAATATTATTTTAGATATCTTGAGCTACAGTTTGCTGTATAATAAAAAAAAAATAAAAATGCTGGTCATGAATCATCTGCGAGTCACAGGGGTCGCAAGAAATATCAAATTTTTATGAACATCATTCTGTCACAGAGTGGTAGCCACAAATATTTTTAATTACAAACGAAGAGGGGAACATTTTAATTTAAATTACTTATTGCTTTTCATTAGGGAGTATTCAGATTGTACTGGATCGCCTTCAGTGTACAAATATGAAATTGAAAATAACAGACAAAATTTTAATGGAACAGTCACATGTAATATTAATTTCTTTTCAATCTTATTTAATAGTAGTTTATTTATCTAGAACGAAAAGTGACATTTTAAAAGACGAGAGAGTTTTTTACGGTCTAGGCGTAAGCCGAGGACGGAATTACTTGCGAGGACCTTTAAAAAACATTTCGTTCGTGGTGAATACAACTGTTTATTTCATACTGCAACTTTAAGGTATTTTAAATAAAAAGTAAATCATTTTATTTGTTCCTCACTTGTAAACATCAATTTATCAAGTCACTGTATTCACCTTGAAAATGTTTCTTAACTGGCTAGCCAGTAAATTTTTTACTGGCTAGCCAGTTATATTTTACAAGCGTGCTCATAGATAAATGATAGCGTGCAAAGCCAAAATTGTCTTCCTTAGTATGTGTCATATTGATTAATTTAGTTGCTTGTCAGTTTGGCATTTTGAATAAATGGTGAATTTCTAGTTATTTACAAGTGAGGAACAAATAAAACATTCAACAATACACGCCAGGTAACCATTTTTACTGGCTCAAGGATATGACAGGCTCGCCTAACGGCTCGCCAGTCATCCCAATCCTATCGCCAGTAAAACCTGTTTTACCTGGCTTGTAATGTTAAATATTATTAAATTTCATGTCAATAACTGACGTACTTGGACTTGAATTTTACTTTAAAGTACTAGGTCTTCAATGTTCCATTTTTTGTACCATAATAGCTATTTATGCAACGAGTGCTAAAAGTTTACGTTTATGCACAAGACATGTCTCGTGCATAAACGACTTTTAGCACACGTTCATACAATATTTTATCTACGACCTTAATTTTACTGTTATTAATCCATAAATATCGATTTAACAAAGGTTGGCATCTACGACACTTCTAATTTATGTCATAATAAACAGAAGACCATGCCGCGCGGGCGAATGTTTTCGAAGCCAGTACTGTCAAGGTCAGTTACGAAATGTAATTACTAATACTCCACAGCTGACTGTATTCATTACATAACGCTTTAATTATTTCAAAAACACTTTACCTGTAACGCAAGAAGCAACTAGAATAACTTTACAACTTCACTTTCAGTTCGAAATTGTAGTTTTATAACCTCACTTCACTTTTAGCACATGGGCTAAAAGTAAACAGCTGATTTCTTTAACCACGGTAAACTATAAAACGTCACTTTTAGTGAAAAAAACTAGCGCTAAAAGGCCTCCTTTTAGTAGTGGTCGTAGATAAACATTTGTACCTATGTATTTCGAGTGTAAAGAGCCATTTTGGTATTCGGTTGCTTTTTGGCGCCTCGCTACCGTTCGGCACAAAACTCGCATCTTTATACCAAAATGGCTCTCTTTACACACTAAATACATAAGTTACTATTTTCTACGGTTCTAAATAAATGACAAAATTGTTAAATAATAATTGAAATTTCTTTATAACAGGCAACCAGAAATATACCACTGACATTGTGTCACACACTATGTACTTGTACTGTATAAATAAGTGGAATTTTAGTAGAACACGAGACGTTTTAGGAAAATAAATAAATATCTTCAGATTCCATCTACAACTTCACAAAAACTCGCAAACTCAATAAAACTCTTGCGTGATGATGGACGCGCCGTGATGTAATTGCCAATAATTTTTGACAGTTCCAGAAAAATTACGAATTACAATAATAATCAGGTAGCCATGGCGGTGCGTAAAGTAAAACGAAGTGAAGCGATTATTTCATTAAGACATTGTTTACGTGGTTGCGATGTTAAAATGATTGCTAGGGAACAAACGTGTGAATCGCTAACTTTTCGCATTGACAGTGAGCTTTTAATAGTCAGTTTTAGAGGCGACCGTAGAAAAATAAGTTTTGTACTTGAACTTTAATGTTTTACTTTAAAGTACTAAGACTTTCATGTTCCATTTTGTGTACCATAAATAATCAGTCAAATGTAATTTTTTATGTCAGTATGAAATAAAATATAAAGAAATCTACGCTAATTGCAAACCTATTTTTATAGATAAAACCTGGATTTACAGTTCATCTACTAAATATCGGACTATCGATGTCCCTAAGAAAGATTACAAATTAAGGAAAGCAGACGGTGAACGCTATGCTCCATGCTGGGTGTTCCAATGATTTCCTAGATGGATATAAATATGTACTGTTTGATATAAATAGTTTGCCTTTATGATCCAGAAACAATTATCGAAATTACCACAAAACGATTAATAGCAGCTATTTAAAGAGTAGATACAGAATCAATTAATTCCAGCTCTACCATTTGATGGTTTTAAAATTGTTATTATTCTTGACAGTGCTTTATATCGTTCTATGTGACATTGTGTCTCTTATTGTTTTCGAAATTCTAATGATGAGCATCGCATTGCTGAAGTATTTGACGACGAATGATTTATAGTCGAAATATAAACCATTTATCATCCAGATACTGGTTCAAATATGTATAGATATCTATCATCTACTTTTTTGTATTCTGGTCTGGCAGCAACCATCTACCAGCTTAGCAATGAGTTCGGTAGGTCTTTATGGCCTAGGACGGTAGCACTCAGTAACTACTGTGATTCGTGTTATAGGTACGTTTGGCAGTACTGAAATGTATTGTTGCTGGCGAGTAGCAGTTTAGGTTTTTCGTTAGTCTGACACAAACTTAACCTTGAATTTGACATAGACAGGGTCACCAACAATAGTTTCAAACGTATAACGACTATAGCAGCATTTTTAAAGCAAATAGTTTGGGAAAATTCGTTAATAAAATCAAAATCTTTCGCCTTGATAGCCTCGTTAGCTCACGTACCTTAGCTACTGGCCTAATGCCGTAAATAGCTATTATATGTGCTTCATTCATTTCGAAAAAAGCATTCGATAGAGTGGATGGCACCATATAATGATCGACATTTTTCATCGGGGAGACGTTTAATATAGAAATATGTGGTAAGAACCTCTCTTAGTACCAATGAGCGAACATTAAGATTAGCTAGGACTTTTCTGAAGATGCAGAGATATATCGCCGAGTAAAGTAAGGATGCGTTGTTTAACCTTCGTTCGGAGTAAACAAATGATAAAATCGCGAGATACGTAGACTACACTGCAGAGATAGTTAGCAGCAGTCTTAAAACGTTAGGTTTTGTTTGTTGTTTGACACAGACTGACGTAAAACTTAACCTGTAAATCTCGAATTTGACATAGACTGACAATACACTTCAGTACTGCCAAACGTATAACACATATCAAGGCCTGCTCAGAATCTTCTTTTTTTATCTCATAATACTAATATTGTAAATTGTAAATAAAATTATTTTGAAGATATCAATGCTTTATCACGTAAATTATTGTTGTAACGAATTTGATATATTCAGTATGAGAATATTACGTTTAATTGTTAGTATAAATTAAAGATTGTTTATGTACTTACCTCCACGGATGTTCTGGAACAGGTAACTGTTAATGCAACCGCCTGTGAGGCAGCTAAGGTTATTTGTATAAAACAATAACCAATATAATCAAGTGGAATGTCTTCATCTAAGAGTACATGTGTGCCAGCGTAATATAACAATACTATAATTGTCATAAAAGTTTGCATTACTATAAGTAAAATCTGAAACGAGTATGCTTCATTTATACTTTTGCATGAGGTACATAGATCGTGGTGTAGTATTCTTATTTTCTCAATAACATCTAGAGCTTTGTCTTGCATAAAGCCCGTGGCCACTCTAAAAGTAAATAAGCAGTGGTATTTCAGTATTGTAAGGAGATGAAAGGCATTGCAATAATCACAAAGCAAAAACAACGCTACATACTTACATTGCCGAAGTAGGCTGTTTACGTGTGCCTTCCGTAACTATGGTAAATACGTTGTTACATTCTGCCATTTTGTTTTCCAGGGATTTACATAATACAACAATTTTCTTGTTTAGCCACCCGAATCTCTGTTTTAAGCATAATACCAGAGTACAAAATTGAAGCTCAATATAGCTGTTGATAATTTCAGGACATACGTATGCCATGAATTCTCCCAGAAACGTAATGGTAAAAATAGGAAGTGTTGGAAGGAGTGTAATAGAAACAACTGCTACGACGAAGAATGTAATAATGCATATTGATGCTATTAGATAAATTATGCTTTTTTTATATTCCCCGGCAATATTGACGTGGAGATGCTTGTGCACGGTCAAATCAAAGTCGTTAATATTTTCAATGGCGTTTAGTACCTGCAAATAATATGTGTAGTACATATACTCAGGGTAAAGTTTAAAGTTTAACTTGCACTATAGCCAATGTTAAAGTTAAAACATATTACCTAGTAATTTTTTATAAGAGCTGGATTTGATATACCATTTTACAAAGAAAGATGTCATACATCGATGGTTCAGCCAAGAACTAGATAATATGATTTTGACTAATATTTTTCTATCTAATAAATATATCGTTGTTAGGGTACCTTAGGGCACTATAAAATATTTCTATTTAATTCTTAAGTTTTGTACCATACAATAACTCTTTACTATTTTACAGAAAAAACTAAGAACACAGTGATGTTTGATTGCAAGTATGTAGCGGTGTAGTAAAGATTTATACCTTGCAAGAGGATATATAGTTTCATGATTTCCTTAAATTTCTTAAAAGGAAAATTCTGCAAATCTCTTAACCATATGTTGAAAATCAAGAAGCAAATTGTGTGGAATTAAATCAGGTAAAGGAAACCTTAAATGCTCCTGGATAATAAGAACAAGGTGAGGTATACGACCCGACTGACAATCGGCGCTATAGCTCCAGTCTGTAATAGACTACGAGCACTCCATGGAAAGTATACTACACGTAAGATGAGGTAGAAAAGGTAGAATATGTAGAAGAGTGGGTAGAGGTGCCAGGTACCCGAAAACTGGAATCTTAGAGTAACGTTGGAAAACTTAGTCATTAATAAAGACATTAAAAGTGCCGTTTTAGAATACGGGAAAATAAATAATAAGATCATTACATTAAAGCTTCAGTCAACATCGATCAGCCGAAGTATAGTAAAATGTGATCTTCTGAGTTTAGTCGATTTATAAAACTATTAACGAAATCTCTCTGGTGTTTCCTATAATTACACTGCAGGGATCTGTAAATGCTAGCCGTAATAACAGATTTTGCTTGGTGCATGTTACACTTACTTAAAATTCTGCCACTGGCAAATAGAAGCGGCTTTGAGTATTATTTAAAAATTTGTCATTTTTTATGAATTACGTCAAGTTTTAATGAATTTCTGTCACCATCTAAACTGTAAACCGATACGTGTTGGTCTCTGGCTGTTGGCTACTGACCGACGTTTGACGAGAAACAGCAAGACAGATACCATAGGCAGAGATCATTAAAGATAAATATACGAGGTTTGTACCGTAAGTAATGCTTGTTGGCCTGTAATACCGTTAAATTAAGAAATATCTAAAATAAATTTCGTATAATATTTATTCAAACTTTGAACTACAAAACATTATTTTGCAACGTAATTCCTCTTTCTTGCTAAAAATGTGCGACACCTTGAATCCCATCACTCAAATCCACTTTGAAAAAAGTGTTTTTCACCAATTGTTTTACAGCTTGTTCTATCTCTTTCAATGATTCGAATTGATTGAAATGAATTGATTTTTGTTTTATAGAGCATATATAGATACCCATGTTCCATCCCTAGTCATAACATTATCAAAAAAGTTGTACATCGTTCTTCGAAGGTGTTTACGAGATCAGCACAAATCTCCATTCTTCTTTCCTTTCATGCTTCGATTAATTGACGAGGAACCCACCCAGCACACACCTTAGAATACCCAAGATCATTTATAATCTTCTCCACAAGATTGTGTTCCGATCCCAACGCATTAACAATTTATCGAACAGTCACACGTCGATCTTCACGAATCATTGCATCAATGCGCAATTTTGTTTCATCAGTTCCTACAGTAACCGGTCGTCCTGAGCATGGCTTATTGAAAATATCGGTTTCCCCAGCCCTAAATTTGCTCATCCATCCACGAACAATACTAGCGTCAATTATCGACTCACCAAACACTTTTAAAAGCCGTCCATGAATTTCAGAGGCAGAACAACCTTCTTTTCCTAAAAACTCTATAACTACTATTTGTTTTAATTTACTACCCATACTGAAAATAGTTTTCAACTCGAATAAACCTGTCAGTTTAATAAACAACTGTCATAACAAAACAATAAGTGACCAAAGCCTTCCTTGATTATTTTGTTTGGCTTTTTCAGGCTAATGGGCATTACTTACGATACAAGGCTCGTAGTCAGGGACGTTGTCGGATTTTTTCATGGAAAGGAAACGAAAACGCGGAGAGCAGTTTTAAATTGGACTTTACTAAATTACCTATCGAACTCATGAGCGCAGCGCGTACGTAGGGCAGCCGAAAAGTTAGTAAACTGTTGAAACTTAAAGCTCGACTTTGCCGAAGCCGATCGCCGAATAACAAAGTGCAGAGTCGTACCCCTTTCCGGTTTCGTAGTTAAATTATGGGCGCTGCGTAGTTTTGCGTTTTGCGGTGGACATTTTCCCTCAAATTAAACGGCGTCGCCGGATATGTGGGCGAAATTAAATCACGTAGAAGCATTGTCACGTCACGACGCGCAATGTGAAAGCCCTCTAGACGAGGGGAGTAAAAATATCAAACATCTGCAGGAAGCCAACTGGAACAGAAAAGAGAAAACTTCGGATTATAGAAAAAACTTGGAAAATCATAATAAGACGCCACAATATCAAAGCCACAGGATTAACTGAATAAATAACACAAGAAACCTACAACACAATCAGGAATAAATTAAGCGAAAAATGGTAAAAACAGTTATATCGCGGTAACATGCGTTGGAGGAGATAGACACGCCCAAACCAGCAAGCCAAGAAATCTGTTTCGCAAATTAAAAAACCACACATAAACCTTTAAACCACGACCTAAAGGATAGTACAGAAAAAAGGGTCACTACAAAACCAGTATTGCGATATACTCATGATAGCAGAAGATCAAGTCAGGAAACCTAAAAAACACGGAAAATGTCTAGAAAGGATCTTGCTAACACAAAAGCACCAGAAACAGATAACATATATAGTTGCAGAAATTGATTCATCATACAAGGTGTTCCTTAAGTTGACCGTGTGGCATGTAGAGATGCATAAGAACAGAAAAAGGAGTACAAAACTTTTCTAAGGTTTTTGGCTCAGATCGGTAGTTTTCTTATTTTCATTTTCGAAAAAACTTTCTTACGCTATCGGTAACTTGGTGAATATAGGGAAGATAGACTATTGCTGCCGGAAGGATCGCTTCTCCGGGGTTTAGGTGGCTGTAGATGAAGATGGCGATTGACGGCGGATGGTATATCCCCGCCACGGTAATCGTTATTTCTAAGAACTTTCCGACAATGAATCAGATTCATAAAGGGTAGTTGTTATCGGGTTGAAATATGGAAACAGCATGGTGTATAAGTAAATTGACGATGGAAAGTTTTTGCGGTGATAGCGACGGGAATCAACATGTAAATAGCGATAAGTACCAGTGGATTTGCGATATACAGAATATCCAAGTTTGTTCTTGGGGTGGCGAAAAACATGTACCTCCACGAAAGGAAGAAAACCGTTGCTCTTTATTTCCATGGAAAGTTACTGACTGGAAGGTATTGTCTTGATGTCAACTATTGAGATGGTTTAAGAAGAGAGGTAAAGTGTTTTTATCATAACCCTATATGATAAAGGTATCGTCAACGTATAGGAACCAGATCTTGGGTTTCAGTTCTGAAGATCCTAAAGCCACAGTTTCGAAAACTTCCGTAAAGGTATTGACAATGTAAAAGAGGCGAAGCCATAGCTGCAACAATTCATAAAGTTGTTCAATACATCTTAATGTATAAAAACGGTTCTCATGACAACTGCGACAATACAGAACAATTTCCAGAAGTAAAATTATGTTACATGTCATTCAAGAAAGATTTAAATCATATTTAGTAAATGAAGTCCCACAACTGAGCTTTATTTGTTCAAAGGAAGTAGTTTGCCTCACGGCTCAGGGTTTAAACTTTCTCCCTCGTGTATGCTTTACTTTGATCCCTTCTTTTATAAATAACTATTAGTTTACTTCATATTCAATTTAATTCAAATCACTAAGAAACTACCACTGTCACTAACTGCTAATTAATTAGATTTATATTAATAAAATGAATGCATAACTATTATTACTTATATTTCGCCAAAATTGGATACAATATTGTTTAAACCACGTTAAGAAGGTATTCACTTAACTGACTTGGTGGATAAATAGGAGAAACGTTCAAATATAACTTGTAATTCAAATTACGCGCCAAAAGACAGAGGCATGTACGGAAGTTGTATACTTCAATTAATGCTCAGGATTAAGTCCTAACTTGATGCGGTCGTTGAGTCACCACAGTTTAGTTTTGTCCATTTGGCAAGAATGGGCCAAGTGGAGTTGTATTCAAGCATCGAAGAGTAAATTATTATAAAATTTCGTAATAAAGAAGTTATTAAACCAGCAGAGAATTCTGCACGACTGAAACGGCAGTTTGGTCCGGAAACACTGTCAAACATAAGCATTTATAAATGAATTAATGTATTTAGAAATGGCCGCGAACGTGTTGAAAATATGTCTAAAAATATCGACTACCATTTTGGAACACAAGAGGTTGTTTTAAAATTACTGCAGAGTATTACTGAAATTGACTGTCAGGCTTTGTAAAAGCAGCCGTCTGAAACAAGCGAAAAAATGCTAGTTCTCTGTCCGCTCCTCACACGATAATGCTCACTCTCATATCGCTGCTCACATGATGGCTACGATTCAAAAATTGAATTGGTCAGTGTTAACCCCTCCGTCATACAGTCCTGACTTTGCTCCATCAGATTTCTATTTGTGTGGACCCTTAAAAGAGCTTCTAGGGGGAAACAAAGTTTGTTCTAATGAAGAAGTTATCGAAATTGTTTTGGAATGGGTGTGTCAGAACCTAAAGGTTTTTTTTGTAGAATACGAAAGCTACTACAAGGATGGCGCCAGTGAGTCCAGAGGGAGAAATACTGTGCTAATACATGCCAGGGTGCACGTTAAAGTCTTTGTGTTAGTTTTTGAATAAATATTAAATTATAATTTACATTTGAACATTCCTCGTATCTATTCTACGTTTGTTCCTCACAATATGTATTTATTAATAAACTTGCACAAAGCAAGGTGCATTGCTAATTCATACTTTAAGCAGTTTAAGTATGAATCGACTCAAGATGATCGTTATGAAATTATTTACCTTATTTAAGTGAATGCATCCGAAGAAAATTCCACATGCCATACTTAACTGTGTTAAATATGCAGCTACGACGTCAGTCACTTGCGTTATAAATTTTGATTTCCTTCTAGGACGTCCGTCAAGGCCAGTTCCTGTATAGGCATTGAGGAAAATCATGACGCTTAAGCTCCATATTATACTTATTTTAGATTTTTTAAAACATTTGCTGTCCAGGCTGAAAGGTGTAAGACCGAATATTTTTGTAGTGAAATACATTGGTTTTAGAACAGAGTAAAAATTTTTCGGTTGAAACATTCTCGAGTTTTGTCTTCCACACCACTGCTGCAAATCGAACTGTTTGCGCCTGTCATTCACAAGCAATTATTATTAAAAATTCAGCAGCCTATTCTTTAACCATACGTGAATAACGAGTTGAATTGTGGGGAACATTTTGTATTACACACTCTACAAACATAGACAGAACATTAATTTAGAAGCAGGTGCCTAGGGTCCGCGCTATATAAAAAGACACTGTGTAAATTACCTGATATCGTAAAATGATGAATTAGTACAATAATGGCATATACAGAAATAATTAGATAAACAAATAATTTAAAATAAAGAATAGCGACTTTTTAAATAAGCATTATTCACAATGTACTTTTTGTAAAAAGAATTTACTCATACTTACGTTATATACATTTTATGCTCGATTATGTAAATTTGTTGGGTATAATTAAGATTTTACGACAACACCGGATCGCACTGATCACAGGCTGGAGACGGCGGTATTAAACCTTCGATCGCCCGCAGCTAGTTTACCGTGGGATTCACGTTTCTCCTGAAGTCTGGTCCTGCCTTAAAACAGTGTAAATTTCGATTATTGGTAGACCGCCACCGTAAAAAGTCAACGCGTAGCTGTTGAGATCTACTTCTCTACTGTCGAAGCAGCGCTTTTGATAGCTAATCTCGGCTGTACAAATTAGCTATGTTAGAATACAGAATAGATCTTAGTATACGTACCAATATTAAAACGCGTAAATTGCTCATGCACTATTACACCGGTATTACGAATTGAATCTGAACAACACTAAAGGTGCCAAAAAATTCAAAATAACAAACAATGACATTAAATCAAGTCAATAACTGCTTGAACGATCGCTCCGTAATTTATGCACTTCACTGGGAAAAATTCACAACTTGGTGAAACACAGTAAAATTTAACACAGTTACCTTAGGTCAAAAAAGTTGATCTTAAAGGGGGTGATAAAGAAAGTGTAATTTTTCCGTAATCAGGATGACTGAGGTAGCAGAACCAAATTGCAGCTGTTCGATGGCTTGGTGAAGAACAGATGCAGAAACAAAGCAGCAAAGCCTCCCTCTCGCAACAGCAACACGGGGCGACGTCGAATTTCCGGGCTTAAACTAATTTAAATAAATCGCCGGTGAAATCCGCCGAAACGAATACACATGCGTTATAATAATTTAAAAAAAAAAGCTGAAGCCAGACATGCTTTCTATCCGGACGTTAATCTGAAAGAATGGCTAATTGCCAATACGACATCGGCAATACAAAAACTTCCTCGCACTTTAGCTTCTACGCGGCGGCCTATAATATTTTTACGACTCGGTGTTCTACAGTGGCAGTCCTCGAAAATCGTCTGTTGTCTTTAAGCGTAGCATTTAAGTGAGTCTCTGAGTTTCCAAATTTGGCATTCTTCCCACCATCTTTCTATACCGGTCCTTGACTTCGTTTACACCCACCTTTTTATACTCACAATGCTTCGTCACTCTCATCACGTAAAAACCCTGTTTAGACGTGCATCTGGTATTTTAAACCCAAACGCACGTGTGTTTCAATCGGCAACGTCTTTAAGAAAGCAGCAGTGTAATAATATATGTACATACGTAAAATACGACTTATGTAGTGAATTCAGTCATATATCTGTAGGTACGGTTATTTGTAAATCCACATCCGCAAGTAATAAAGGTAATACCAAATGTAGATGCATATCTTATTCTATAGATAAGTATTTATTTGACAATTTAGAAAAAACTATGATTGTTATGGATATGGTCTATGCATGCGAAGTGCTAGCTACCTTATGGTACCATATGGTAAAAGTTCTACTTGCAATTTTGCCTAAATAATTCCAGGCCTAACAAGGAATTTTTGCATACAACTCATCGTAATAACTTGGAACCCACTGCTTTACATCAGTTTTGAATGATGACATTCTCTAGATTCTCTAGAGGCTATCATCCACATTTTTTACTTTTATAAATCTCACCGAGACCGAGAATCGAACTCGCGACTCTTAGACCTGAGTTACCGAGCCCGGCAACATGTTTTTTTTTTTGGCTCAGTTTTGACGATTACATTAGTTATGGAACAGTTCATTGAAAATAGTAACATTCGTTCATTAAACAATTATATGTAAGCCTAGCAATAAGGCCTCGTCTAACTAATGTGACATCGACCTGACTGTTGAATTTGACAAAATTGTGAAAGACCTACAAAAGTATTGCGTTAGGAGTACAATCTAAGCAATACAAATAATGGCCAAAGTTGATCCAAATCAATGCCTATAAGTTACTTTGAGAAAAAATATGGAATTCCATTCTAATGTGGTGGGCGGAACATAGCGAACCAGATTTAGAGAAGCTAGCGTTGTTAGCTATAAATCTAAACATTGGTTTATTGTGGGTTGTTTGCTACCACGTGTAATACATGTGAACCTTTAGAAAATAAGCTTAGTAGAAGTTTGCCTGGTGTAAAGCTGTTCGTCGTCTAAACCACTCACCAGCGAGCATTTGGTTCTACACCCCGGCTATCGCTGAAAAGTCCCACCGTATAAAAAGAAGTTCTTTTCAGAGCTTCATTTGTCAATAACTAAGGTTGAAAACCTATTTGAAGATGCAGTCGTTGCTAATATCTTTATTACATATTGTTAAGTTAAATTTTCGTGCTACAGAAATAAGGTACAACCATATAGCGGTTTTTTATCGCCAACCTTTGATCGAGGAATCCGCTCGTCAGGTCGTTAAACAGGCAATAAATGTCATCTTAGGTTTGATATATGAGCCATAGAACACATGTGCAGAACAGGCTACACTACTTAGTACCACCGGTGGCTTCCGCCAATCGGCATTCCAGATTAGGGCGCATACATTATTTCAACCAATAGGTGCGATCTCCTAATTGTTTTCTGCCGCCGCTTGGCGATTGTCTACTACCGTGGCAGCAGGTTTTTGCGGGCAGTCTTCAGAGTCTTTAGCAAGATCTTCCAGGAGTTAGTTGTGCAGTGAGGTGTCGAGTGGTTTTAGGTGTTGTGGCTGCAAAACTATCGGAGGAGACCTCCTCATATCGCTTATTGCGGAACCAAACACGGAACCAGGTCGCTTAAGGAGTGCGTTGCAGAATTACCGTCTTGTTTCCGTACGCCCGAACTCCATTTTGGAGGATCAGCCACCTTGCCCCAAGTCGTCGCTCCAATTCAGCCCGGCTTGTTTATTACCCGTTTTTATCGAACTTCTCGTATCGTTTTCGCTGAGTGGAAAGTGCCGCGAAGTAATCGAAGTAACGCGCGTTTGTAAGACAGCGTATAGAGTTCAGATGAGGCAAAAACATTCATTATTGTCCCACGAATTAGCAATCCCGGTAGATAATTAAGTAGAATTACGAATGATAATATTTAGAAGTTTGTGGGAACATCATAACCTTATGTAGAAAATAGGCTTCGCTTATAAGTTAGTTATGATCATTGTGAATACATAATTTTAGAGTTTTGATTTCAATAGATTAATTTAACATAACCAATGTTTATATTTTGATCTGATGGCAGTTGCATGCGACCTCTCTTTGTATTTGTGTGTAAAATATTCTACGGGTAACGAACGACCAAAGGTAAGTTCTCTCGAATGCGCTGGAAGGAAGCCGCTGCAACAGCTCTTAGCATACCTTGGGATGGCTTCTATTTCCTGTTGTACCGACTCAGAGACTGTAGCACCCAAGGCATTAAACCCTTTTTTTTGCATAGTGATCATGAAACCCGTCGTTTTTTAACTAAAAATCGTATTGAAGGTACCACTTTTTTTAACGCAAAATCGTGAAAAAAGTACTTTTTTAACTATTTTATAGAAATGTCAATTTGACAGTTGTAAATTTCTAAGGTCTTTTCGACTAAATTTCGAGTTACAAGAGATCACTATGCAAAAAAACTACGTTGTTACACCAATCACGTCACCCTTTGAGCGAGCGGTGCTTGTAATTGGCTCAGCTACAGGACCAACGTTGCTAAGGATTCAACCTTGTATTCGTAGAACATTCTGGCGAATTGGTGCCGCTGTTGGTGTGAGACTTACCAATTTCACTTGTCTATTATATGATGAGTGGCATCTTTTGGGAATAATCAAAGATGTACGTTTTTAAAGAGTTTGTTTTGTTGGCACCCCAGAAAATCATTATAGGTACTTGATCCGGCTTTAGACGACCTGTCAACTGGTGCCAATGTTGGAGGGAGCGCCATACATTTTATTCCTATTATATGATGAGTCGTAAACTGTTGAAAATAATGAAGTCAGTACTTCTTTAATGAGTTTTTTTACTCGGGGCAATTATTATAACTAGAGTACTGATGCTAGTGTTGATGGGAAATCTATCAATTTTATTCCAATTTCATGATGTGTAGAAAACTACAAATAATCAAATCTGTAAGAGAAAAGCTGGCAAAGCAAAATAGATGGGCAAAGCGAAATCTAGCAGATCATCTAAAATTATGTCTCGGAAAGGCAACCTATCCGAAAATTTGTTCGCCAACATTTGTTCCCCGGAAATTTGTTTGCCGACATTTGTTCCCCGGGGAATTTTTTCGCCCGGAAAGTTGTTCGCCAGGAAATTTTTTCGCCCTGCATTTCTACGCCGGAATTTTGTTCGCCGATATGTTTTAGCATGCAAGTTAGCAGTTAGGTAGAACGGACAAAAGTAAAAAACAACATATCGAGTTATGTGCAAGCATTTATTGGCTTTCTAGCGGCCACAGTTTTGTTATCCGCTTACCGTCGTCGGTTCTAAAACGCCCTCACTTTCTGTATCTCTGTTTATATTCTTTGGCGCCCTAAATTTATCCGTTGTTACAAATATCGATCCGTCTATGACTGGCTTTTCTGAATGTTGTGGCAAGCAATTTTAAGAGTGAACGACCATGGCTGCGAGAGAGCAAGTTTCAGCTTTGCTGCCCCGTCACTTTATCGATCGCACTGTATGACTTAATGAGTTTATACCATTTATTTTTAATTTTTTTAGAGATAAAGTTTCAAGTAAATGGACTCAAATTTATTTTGTTAAGTCATAATAATTATATGTATAATCTAGTTTATGTTTTTTATTTATCGTGAATTATGCAGACATTGGTTCCATTAGTTAAGTTACATGTATTATGTTTATGTTTTTTAAATAAATTATACATAAATTGACTACATTTGTTGTCTTTTTTACTTTTGTCCGTTCTACCTAACTGCTAACTTGCATGCTAAAACATATCGGCGAACAAAATTCCGGCGTAGAAATGCAGGGCGAAAAAATTTCCTGGCGAACAACTTTCCGGGCGAATAAATTCCCCGGGGAACAAATGTCGGCGAACAGATTTCCGGGGAACAAATGTTGGCGAACAAATTTCCTAGATCCGGAAGGCAAGCACCAGGTGGGTGTGTTATCATCGGCCGAGAGAAAAATCTTGCCACAGCGCTGTTGGAAACTACATTCCCTTGAGGATCAGAGTTAAAAAGCACCAGGTGGGTGTGTTATCATCGGCCGAGAGAAAAATCTTGCCACAGCGCTGTTGGAAACTACATTCCCTTGAGGATCAGAGTTAAATTCAAAATTAAAAATTGCGTTCCTCGCAACACTAGATCCTTAGGAACCCATCCGGATGGATGCATTCAGATATTTTTTAGACTACTCGTAGTTCAAACATACCTTGAAGTACTGGAAGCCTACATGTTTTGTTAATCCTCGATGAACATGCTAACCTTTATCAACAGCCTAGAAGAAATGCTGTGGAAAAATGAAAAGTATGTAGATATTTTTGTGTTTTCCCATCGACAGCAGCCTTTGGGGGTTGCCTTTATTTTTCTTCTCTCAGCATACTCCGAGCAGGCTGTAAGGGTTCTGAGGGAGAACCCCAGAAAAGAGGCTACTAAAAAGGCAGACACCTTACAGAATGTAAACTCCAGCTTAATAAAACTGTAATCTATTCTTTTAAAAGAGTCTTTCTAAGGCAATATTTCTCAGCTACTAAAACAACGAAACGTTTGCTTAGAGATGGGGACTAAACTGCGCTACTTGTAATATAGCACTCTCACGAGGGGTGTTATTACAAATAATATTAAGTAAAATATACCCTTTTATTATTAACACGAAGCAGTATCAGGTATAGCTCCTTAAGTACTTACCTTACTTCTTAATAATATAAATCGAAATTGACGTATCTCATATGTCATGTGATTCTAGTTTGTTTAATACCTCGGCTAGTTAGTTTAATAAGCAATGAGATTCCTTGTTCCCAGCTAGATGGGTAAATTTTTATTGTAGTTGAAAACTTAATTACTTTAAAATATAATAATTATTTGACTTCGTTAATCAAATACACTCTTTAGGTACTACACAAAATTGAACTTATACTTCAGTTCGTTAGTATCGCTTCAAAGTTTGGTCTGACATTACAAAAATTAAATAGACGTTATCAAAATATTTTGATTTTTAAAAATCCTAACTTGATTTAAATTATGTTTCTAAGATATCCTAATCCAAAAATATAAATTTCAAATGATAATGACCGAAATACGTCGAGTACTCGAATCACTATTAAAATTTAGAAAATTAAGTATTCTAAATTAATTTCTAAATGTATAATTACAATTATTTAAATGATTTGCCGCACCAAACTTGCTTTATACTTCTTAATGTTACTGAAGAAATTGACACTAACCTTCTGATAGCATCTCTTGTACATGAGTGTTATCCCAGCTCATTGGTTGTTCACGACCAAATAAAAACTCATTGCAGCTCTTTGACCCCCTATTATGTGGATAGACAGTTCAACGGCATACCACAAACACACACTTGCACTTTTTAACTGGTTTCGAAGTAAAATACCACTTTAAATGGCTTCAAACAGTCTTGAATTCTATTTCGAATAATACCTGTGACCCACATTCAAATTTGATCGTAAAGAATACTACAGGGTCCGGCAGGGAGGTATGACGATTTTCAAAAATCAATAAATCATTTTGTTTTAAACAAAATTTTATTTTATTTTTTTTCAAAGATGAATTACATTATGCCATTTTGTTATTGCATAAAAAACATTAAGAAATTTGACTTAAGAGCGAAAAATAACGTTATCTAAGTGGTGGCCGTCCTTTTGCAAGCACTGCCGTAGATGAGTTGAAAAGTTTTCAGGAGTCGTGACTGTTCGAGCTCCTCCACGAGCTGTTCCAGGTTTCAACAATCCAGTTGTGCGAACGTTGTTTACCCATTTCCTAATCATGTTTCGTGTAGGAACACGACCGTGACGTTCAACATTAAAATGAATTCGAAACCTGCGTTCTGTGGCAACCACGGAATGACCGGTTTCAATAAATGTGTAGTAAGCAAACACACGATCTCCTACTGTCCGCGGCAACCACAGAACAATACCTAATGGCAACTGAAATGGCATCTACCACCGAGTACATACCACCCGTTCCGAAAACATTAGTTCCCCCCACTGCTTTGCTATACTCATTTCAAAAACGTCATACTTCCCTGCCGGACCCTGTATATTGCTATTACGTATCCAATATTCAATTATTATTCTTCACAATTAATGGGAATTCAACCCTGAACGTGATTATTTATCGCCGATTATAAATTCCAGTTATTTTTTCTCTTTTATGTAAACAACCACTCTGGTTGCCTATTACAACCCCACCAGTTAAAACATACAACTGTTATATCACATGATATCCATTAGATATCTGGATATTATTATTAAATTAAATTCATGATTCATACGGTATGTTGCATTACACACTCTCAACATCAACAGCGACAGTTATTTGATCTTACGATATTCAGGTCATTATTCACCTTGAAGGGACAAATAATGGTGAATCTGAAGATGGCGATAAATAAGCCGAAGAAATATATTAGGGATAAGAAACACAGAGGCACCACAGTTGTAGCTTCAAGTACACCCATGATTGAATAATTGAAAAAGAAAGAATCAGAAAAAAACAGGAAAAGGGCCAAGAAAGTCAAAAAACAACTTTTTTCTTCAGACGCTGAGAGAAACGCGAACATCCAGCTTGGAGGATAGTGAGTAAGACAAGTCATTCTTTTCAGTGAAGGAGGAAAAGGGAGAAGCAATAACCACATCACCACATCAGACATGATTAATGTAGGAAACTGGGTTATCAAATATGAAGAAAATATTAGTCCAGATTTGGTTGTATAAAAAACAATTAGGTAACATTGAAATGCAAATAAAGAAATACATTTTTCAGGTGACCAGGGAATCAGAACAATGTCATAGTTCTACAGCGATTTACATATCAGTATTGACGTCCCAAAACCAATTCGAAGAGGGGTTTTGCCTCGTCCCCAGCTCTGTTAGTTTTTCGATATGTGGGCTGCTATTAAGATTCATTTATCAATTCCCTCGCTTAAAAGTCGAAGAAAGTATTGTAATAGCAAAAAATCACTTTCTGAAAGTTCTTTGGATCTTCTCGTTTTATGGTCCCTAGATGATGAAAACCAGTTTTATAAATTCTGGCCGTCTGTCTGGCTGTCTATTTATCTGTCTGCCGGTATAACTCAAAAACTATTTGTTGGAGATAGACGACATTTTACATACAGATTATATTTATGTCTGTTTGTCATGAAACCACAAAAATTTCGGACACATATACAGGGTGGCACATAGCTTAGGCCATGTATCTATGGGGTTTTATTTTCATCAAGAATACACCCCTGATGAAAATGGAAACCAACAGATACAGGGTAAAAGGTAAAGACAAAAGGGGTAAACGATAACTGAGTTCTATTTATGGCAGCCGCAATGCAAAG
Organism: Agriotes lineatus; assembly: GCA_940337035.1. Lineage (NCBI taxonomy): Eukaryota > Metazoa > Arthropoda > Insecta > Coleoptera > Elateridae > Agriotes > Agriotes lineatus. Next base: position 192,833,641 of record OW679194.1, on the reverse strand, counting down.
ATGCGAGAAATGCTTCCAGGCCTAATAGAACAAACGGGCGGTTTGCTTGCAGGCTACTGTCAAATGTTGAAATCGCATTCGCAGGCGCTGAAATTCGAATCCCACCTCCGTTAATGTTTTTATTTGAAAATCCCATAATTTTACTCTAACCGCGGGAAAAGTGAAATTTTGCGTCTATGCATAAAAATTAGTATTTCAGTTAGCTATGATTATCTGCGTCTATCATATCTTATGAGTTTCAAAGACCAATAACGTGCAAACTTTGTTAACTACGGTGGGGTTCATTGCAGCTCATTCTAAGATGTGAGAACGTTAACTATGTCATTTTTCCTGTTCACCTCCCCTTTCTTTTTAAATAGTTTGCTTTTTTGCATTATAGACAATCATTATAAGCACCCTGTCCAGCTTAAGACGACCAAAAAACTGGTACCAGTGCCACTACAGATTTTATTTCAATTAAATTATGAGTTCCAAACTGTTGAAAATAATCAAATCGGTGCTCCTTTGCCATCATTTGTCACAAGAATAAACAGCTTAAGATCTCTTCTTTTTTTTTTGTAATCTCTCCTAATGCCAATAAGTGAACTCGCCCAGGAATTTTCTCTCTGTATGGTGTCAGGACATTTTGCGTTAGGCATCTTGTTGTGTGAGCGTCAGTGACTGCGTGGGGGAGTCGAATTAAACGTAAGTCTTCCGGGTCTTTAATTTACCGGAGTAGCACTTTGCCTGCAGTATCTGGGACGGTGGCCGTCGCGGCTGCATTGGGACATCAGTTATCGCTCTCCAAGCTCCATCAGGTACAATTTGTTCTATTTAATAACGTTTAATGTGCAGTTTTATATATATACAGTGTGTTGCGTCGAATTATCGAACAGTTGTTATAACGTCTCAGTCATTTAGCTTTCTTTGTGTACCCTTTTGTAATTAACAAACCGTTACAGTTGTGTTTTTGGCATTTACAATTTATTTACCGTCAGTTAATACAGATTTAATGTCAATTTATGTCAATAGTTATTTGCTTATAGTTTACTAGTATCGTTTTCCAGATTTAATGTCTATTTATGTCAATAGTTATTTGCTTATGGTTCACTATTATTGTTTTACAGATTTAAGGTCAATTTATGTTAATAGTTGCCCAATTACCGAACTGCCGTATATATCTGTCAGAGTTACAGGTGCCTTTTTATATTTATATTCAAATATTTTTGTGTCAATACATGTCATGTAAATTTAAATGTGGTTTCCTTTGCTATCGTGCATGCGATTTGAGTGTTTATATTTTTACAGCTGTAAAAGGAGTTTGGCCAGTTGCCAAGTAGATTTTAAAAAAGTTGGTCCGATTTGCTGAACCGGCTTGCTGTTCAGATTACTGCCAAGTTTAAAGTCAAGGCCATCCCTCGCTCCACTGTAGCTTAGCCAGCATTTTTTGTTACGGGCTGGGCAGCGGTCCTATGTGAGTTACTTCCCCGATTTTGAGAGATATCGTACGCGTCGTTTACCTTCTTCGTGGCGCTTCATGTGAGATGGCACGCTATCGTGAATGTCATTTTCAAACCGTAACAATGGTTTATAAAACAAACTATTACTTTTATATGTGTTCTTGAGCATCTACAACCTTATTATTATATAAACTAGCTGTTTCAGAAACAAATAGCAAGCTTTGATTCTGAGTTCTTTTCGCATTTGATTTTCATTGAATAAAGCAGATGGTGCTGGAATTGGAACAATCCGTTGGACTTTCTTTATTTCTCATATATTGAACCATTCTCTGAAACAGTATGAAAGAGTTCGGAGGGGCTGCTAAACCATTGATTTTCGAATATCGCTTAAACTCTTCTGCTATATTTCTGGTCTATATCATCAAAGTTCTCTCCAGCTATGTCTAGTATAGTTTCGCAATCATTATTAAAGCTTTTATGGCAGTTAATTTTTTTATTCTGAATTATCCTTGGGCGGAATCTTTGTACAAATAAATGGATGTTAACCAAAGAAGGCCATAAAAATGAAGACTTATGAAACTCCTTCGATGGTTTTCAATAATTCTTCTCATATACCATTGATTTTATAAAAATCTTTTTCTTCTTCTTTTTCCGTCTTCTAAAATGATTAATAGAAATGTATTTGTGAAAGTTTCATATATTTTTGCCATATATAGGACGTACATTTTCCGAAATAACTAAAGAATCTCGGTTTAAAGCTATTACTCGTTGCAATTTCTTCAGAAGACAGTCGAAGCTTGCCTGTGTATTCTCACATTCATATAAAAATGCAGCTATTTTAAATTTTTAGTACATAGTAGCTTCAAAATCTTGTAATTCTATTAGTTTATGTACTTAGTTCGAAGAAAACCTAGTAAAAACTAAAAAATGTACTCAAAATTCCATTTACACAAAGCATGTCTAGTATTTCTACTCTAAAACTTAAGAAATGCACAAATCACGTAAGTATCTACATGTTAAATTTTATTTTGAAATCAAACAATTGCTATTACATTATTATATTTTGAGCACCACCTGAAACACAATTGTTAAAATGCAAAAATCGCTCTAAAATTACAAACTATGTTATTGGTTCTCAGAAGTCGCTTAATTCAAATTGGATTACTATCATTAAGTAAGTAGTAACTGCACTTATTATCTGAAAAACATGTAATTACTGTTTTATAATACTTCGACGCTTCAAACTTACAGAAAACAGCAAATTCTCGTTAATAACAAACATTTTACAAGCTGTAAATTCCACATTGTCATGCAGCAGTTGTAGTGAAAATATGTTTATCTGTGTGTTAATGAAACGGAATAAATAAGTTTACATTTACGATTACATCGATATTAAGCCTTGATACTTGCAGTAAGTTACTTTTCTTTTCTTTATTGAAATTTTACTTCATTACGTTTAAACAGCTACTTTATTTAGAACCCTTTACTTACTTCAATATATAAATTCTCTTTATTTATGTCATGTTCTTGTAGTGACGCCACCTTATGTATTAAAATGCCTGTTTTACGTGCCTGCAAATATATATTCAATATCTATGTTATGGACGGTAGGTATGGTTTATATCTCTACTATTCGTATTAAAGACTAATACGACTATAAAATAGTGTACCAGTTTCATTACTTTATAGATGTACGATAAATTTATAGTTACCTCTTCAGTAGTACTAGAACATGTAGTTACCAGGATGATCATTTGAGCGATAGTCAGGGATAGTTGTACACCACAGTAAGATAGGTATTCTAGTGATAAGTACTTGTTGAGAAACATATGTTCCCCAGCGTAATATAACAAAACTGTCATAGTTGTACACATCTGCATTACAACTATTAGAATTTGAACTGCATAAGCATTATTTAATTTTTTACAAATTGTACTAAGGTGATGGTGTTGTATTCTAAGGTTTTCAAAATCGCAGTAGACTTTTGCTTTCAAGAGCTGGACGGATGTTCTGGAAAAGTTAATTGTTAGTTAACTGTATAATAAAAAATTGTCGTTTGATGATTTAATGTTCATAGGTATGGCAAGTACACATAATAGCATTTTAAGTAGATAATTTATGGACAGCGTGTGCTACATGGTGATCTGCAAAAGATAAGGATTGGAGATTGGGTAAAATGAAAAGAATGTGCAGCATTGTTCCAGCTGCTATGATTCACATGATAATACTGATCATACAGAGCTGGGCAAATTACTTTAAAAAAGTTATTAATCACAAATTACCAATTACCTCCAATGAAGTAATTACATTAGCAGATTTTGAATTACTGAAATGAAATAGTAATTCAATTTTCAAGTTTTGGTAAAGGTAATTGCACAACATAAATTACTTTGTTAATTACTTTTAAAACAATTTTTAGTGCAGGATCTTATTAATTCGTTAAAATGAGACCTTGGACTCCTAGTAGGTAAGCAACTACTGTTGCAAATGATTCGAAAGTTGTTCGGTTCTTGCACAACAAGCTACAATGTTAAATCCTGCACAGATTATGCTATACAAGACACAACACATGTACACTGCACAGCTCATCTACTAACATACGCGCCTCCACCAAATATCTCTTTGCTCGTGCACAAAACTAGCTGTTATCCGACTAGTCATAGGAAATCATAAATTATACTTATGTTGGGCTGGGAACTCCCTATTGCAACTTGCTTATCACAAAACTTAGTAACTTATTTTTGCGTTCTGAATATTTAATACTCTATCGAGGCCAGTAGTTTAGTAATTTTACTTAAACCAAGCAATTCAAGTACTCTAGAATAATTTAGTTAACCAAAAGTAATTGAGTAATTAACTACATTTAAAAGGTAATTGTCAAGTGATTTTTAACAAAAAAGGCAATTGCCAATTACAATGACCGTCTTTTGAAAAGTAATTCAATTCCAAGGTAAATCAACAAAAATGCATTTACATAGTAATTTAATTACAAAGTACTTAATTACTGCCCAGCTCTGCCGATCAACCGCCAACTTCAGCAGAAACTAATTGTGTAATACTATTAATTAGTTGAACGAAATGATCTGATCGAATACCACTCGCGACTTCCTTCGTATATTTAAATAATTTCCTTCATTTTCGAGCAAAATTGGGGATGTTTATATGAAACACTGATTTTGTTTTTAAGTTGGGAAAGTATTTTAAAATATACTAAAGGATTCTTGTGATATTATTACTGATAATTGATAATAATATAAAAATACACTTACAAACGTGAAACCGATATTATTCTGTACTCATTACAAGAGTAGCATTTCTTTATGTGTTTTTGCAAGTCAGAGAAAATCGTTACTAGGATTTGATTTAGCCATCTAAATCGTTGTCTTAAACATAAGGCTAAAGTGCAAAAATGAAAGTGAATAAAAGTGTTAATTATGACAGGATATACATGTGCTAAATATTCTCCTATATAACTCCATGAAAAACGGTCTGATACAACCACTGTAAGAAGACTAGCCCATATGGTTAAGTATATGGATGTAGTAAAGAGTCCTATAACCACAAACATTTTTGTCTTGCGGTATTCTTCCGTCAAATTTTTATGAAATTCTGCCTGCAGTTTTTTATCAAACTTGTTGATATCTCGCAACATAGCCAGTCTCTGCAAAATAACAAAAATTAGGTCCCTATTTTAGAATAAATACAGGGTGTCCTGGTTTATTTTCCTTAAAATTTGCTTTTAGAAAGTAAACGCCATTTCGACTAAAATACTTTATGGTCGCACACGATTGGTATAGGTATGCGAAGCACCAGGCACCTTAAGCAGCAATTGGTATAACCTTATGGTCAAAGCCCTATTAGTATTTTGTCGATTTCGTATAAGTATATCGAAATAATACGATACGAATACGTATAGTACTTAATTTATTTAATTTAGAAATAATCCACATTTGCTTTTGAACCCATTTATTGTTGACCCTTGTTTTATTTTTTAGAGTATTTATATTGGTTCTCATTTTCATCAAGGGTAAAGCCAGAGCTATTTGAAAATTATCGCTTTTGCCTATTTTTCAGTTGAAGTTAAAATTTACATTTAATTTTTTAAGGTGCTCACCCTCAATATGTTGGGTCCAAATTATGTCCCATTTTTTCAATAGTAAACGTCTGAGCAAAACATTACTTTCATTTAAGTAATAGTTCTTACCCTGTTTATATTTTACCGAAATTTTCTCCGTTTTATGCCATTAAGGCATACAATCTGCATGAAAAATATCGTCTTCCTCAAACAAATCGTTTTTGAGTTATACCGCCAACAGACAGGCAGACATGCTTACAGACAGACGGACAGACAGACAGACTTACAGGCATGCAGACAAACGGGATTGAGAAAACTAGTCCCTGAAACGTGAATATTTGACTAAATCTCGGAAGGCGATTTTTTGGGATTAAAATACTTCCTTCGTTCTTTAGAAGAGGCAAGTAAAAATATAAGGAAAATAGGGGTAAGCATACCTTTACGATGATATTAAAACTGAAACAAAAATCTGTAAAGGGCTTAACTCAGAACTGTCGCAAATGGACGTTGTGACACTATCTAGGAAAGTTTACCGAAAACACTTTACCGACGGAAAGTTTACCGATAGGAAAGTTCGCCTAATGAAAATTTGACGGAAAGAAAGTTTGACCGAAATTATAAAATCCCATATATTGAGACGATATCAAGATACGGGTATCTAGTTCTTTATTGTTTTATTTGTCTTTGGTTGAAGAGAGGTGTTATTTGTTATGTCGATTATTTGTTAATTATTACTTTTCTCAAATATGGAGTGATTCATCAAAGACGATAAAGCCAGCGTACATACATCAAACAAGTGGAACTCACTTTCGGTTCCATTGATGTTAAAATACCGATTTGAATGATATTGAACGGCTCCTGGGGGGGAGGGGGGGTATTTTCCAATAATACTAACAGATGGCGCGACTACTTTATTAATTTGAATTGTTAATGTAGTTGATGTAAAGACAAAAATTAAAGAAAAAAACGCAAAAAAGAAAAGTGACAAAAGAATTTATTGTAGATTTTTAAATACGCCAGTTCTAGGCCTGAATAAAGTGTGAAGGAAGATTGAGAAAAATAACTTTGTAGTTCACAAACTTTGAAAATTAATTTTGAACATCCTGTACATGTGGATCTAATAGTTCCAGAACACTACTTAACAAATAATAAATTAAAAATAAAGTAATCACTCTTATATTGTTATTAAATTTAATATTTTTGTAATACTAGCGAATACTAGCTATTTAAATAAATATTCCTACGTTAATTATTCTCTAGGTGGAATGCAAATTTAGAATAAATAAAAGATGCCGTTACATTAATTATACGTATATGATCTCTTAAAAATAACACAAAAGAATGCATTTTCTTTCTTTTAAGGGTATCATCATCTAAAATAGAAAGCACTTGTCATAATAGTATTAGGAGAATTAGTGTCAGGCTCTATGTATATAGAGGATTTTATAATTTGTGCTTTAGTAAACTTTCTATTTGGCGTACTTTGTTTTCGGTAAACTTTCCTTTCGGTGAACTTTCCTTTCGGTAAACTTTCCCCAATACAATGTCTGTTTGTCTGCCTGCCTGTCTGTCTGTTGCTGTTATAACTCAAAAACTATTTGTTGGAGAAGGACAATACTTTGCATGCGTATTATATGCCATTCTGGGCATGAAACCGAGAAGATTTCGGTAAAATATGTAGAGGGTGAGCACATTAAAAAATATAACTTTGCCAATTTTTTGGTTTAACTCAGGAACTATTGCTTAAATAAAAGTAATATTATGCACATAGCTCAGGTTTTTACCCTTGGCAAAAGAGGGAATATTTTGGACTACATTTTTATTTCGTTTATAGGTGTGCTCTCTCCAAGTGCCGGTAAAAGCTTTTTTGTTTCATCATCTTGCTCTTCTGTTGAACAGTATTAGTTTATTATTGATAGGTTGGCGAAGTATGCTCTGAGCCTTAGCAGACGTATTTTTTACTAACTAAATTTATGACATTTCGTTTAATATTTTTATCAACAGTGGGCTACATCATATCCGTTTTTTCCTTCTTTCTCTCCACTGTGTAAACTAGTGTGCATCTTGGTGTTCCATGTGTCTTTTGCGAGCTATCTTGTTTCTTGGATAGCTGTCGCAATTAGCAATTTAACTCGTTGAGTAAAGCTCGTTGAGCAAAGCTCTTTGGTCGCCTGGTTTATTTAGTTCACGTTTCATGTTCCAAATGCGTATTCCATATGCTGCAGCTTAAGTCGTGTTCGAATAATCCGTCCAGAGTTGCGACTTAACTCTTTACGTTGTTTAACTAGGGATTTTTACGGAAACAGGTAGTTGGCGTATAGCCCAATTCTCCTTCTATATTCGGGCTTGGGATCGGCAACTTAAGCTAAACTAAGCTACTAAAACCACCTAGTGAGGCGCAGGCAAAGTTGAACACTATTGTTAATTTGAGTAAAATGCTTTTGTGTCGTCTGTAGATTGCAAATGGTTAATCAGGATTAGTCCTTCGGACGATATTCGTGTATAAGTAAAACTGCTATTATTAAATTGTACGAAATAATAATTACCGTGAAGTATAACGTGTTAAAGTGTAACGCTAGCTTCTGCTCAAATTTTAGCTATACATAAAATTTATTTAATTTATACGTAGCGTAATCGAGCGTTACATCTAGCCAGCGCTCGGTTTTACGATAACGCAAAGGCACCCTTTATACACGAAATCGCGCTGAATAAGCAACGGCGTCGTTTCCGATTCCATGGCAACCTAGAGCCGCTGTATCGATAAAGCCACCCGGAGAGTAAATAAGCAGATTTATCGACAATTTAAACTCACTAGAGTCCACCAGCTTACCGATTCTGACTAGACCGACTTTGGACTTCCCTTCCCTAAACCCTCTCCTGATGTTAGAATGTGATAGTGATTGTCTGTCTATTAACATCTGCAGCCTCTGGCCTGATCTAGCCGATAGAATGTGATAGCGTTAATCTGTCTCCTATAGTTTCCAGCAGAACCCATCCTATACGTTTAGAATGTGCTTCTCGAAAAGATCAAACGTCAGTAACAACCTGTCAAATACATTTTTCCAATAAAGTGGATAGTGAATAAAATAGTATACATACCACGGTGAAAAGTTTCAATCCTGTCTTGAAATAAATTTACCCTCGACGCTTCACGTTTCGGTTAATTACTTAATCTCGCGACAGTAATGAAACACTTTTCACCTCGGCATGTAATATACTATTACATACACTGTCACATTTGTGCATGATTAACTAAAGCGTGTTTTAGTTCAAGTAGTCGAGGGATTTCGTGATGTCGATAATACAACGTACATGCTTCTCCGTTCTTTACAGAAATTCTATCGTCGTCAAGAGCTTTGTTCTTCTGAGTTTCGCGAATCTGAATGAGACATCTAGGTGTTCGGTTGTTTTGCACTGTGGAATCAGATCTAGGACAACGGTGTTGTTTTCTGATATTCTTTAATGTGATTTTTAGAGTCGGGGTACACTACTAAGTCTTTGATAGCGAGATATACACTGTGTGTCTTGTTGTTAGCATTCTTCAGATATTCTTTCCAAAAAGGTCTATTGTTCTTCTTATATATTGCTTCCTTTCAGGATTCTTGTCTCACTAATTACCGCTATGTCAATATTACGTAGCATCAGTTGTTTAGATATGATAGTGGTTATCCTCTCTGAAAGTAGGGACCTGAGTTTATAAGTTCCAAGTGGTGACAGTGAAGAAATATCTTCCTGTATGTTGTAGATTCTCGATTATTTACCCCTCGCCCTCCGCCTTCGGCCCGATATTCGAGTGGGAGGATATTTTACCTTTGGATTGTTCCATGACGTGTTGGGTTAGTTACGCAAAATACTCAGCTTTGACATGCTGATGGTGATTATTATTATTAGTATTATTATTCTTGGTTTTCTGATTATGTGCCTCATGCGCTGTAGTCTAAAAAACCTATATTCCAAGCGTTGATGGGCATCATAAAGAAATATTCAAATGTTCGAAGAAAGTTTTGATTTGCTCCATAGAGGTGTTCATAAGAGTTTTGGGTGTTATTTCTTCTTCCCCAAAATGTTTCACTCTGAGGAACTCTAGTTTCTAGCATTCACAAAGGTAGCGAATGGAAGTTTCGTCCTCATCTTTACAATGGTCTGCCTTTTAGTCTTTTTGTTTTGAATAGGTATTTGTTCATGCAGCAGTGGCCGGTGAGGATGATTGTTATCTGCGTTATCTTATTTCTTCTGTGCTTGAACAATTTTTCTTTCATTTTTTCTCGCAAGAACAACTTGTAGTGTTTTTCACTGTAATATTACATCTATAGTCTGCATTGTTGGTATTTTAGTTATTTAATGGTGATTTTCTAGCAGTTCCGTTTTAAGCTAGCTATATATTCCTTTGAGGCCTGGTGCCCAAATCAATTAAGCCTGTTGTGTTTATCCGGGTGCACTAATTCCTTGTAGCTTTAGCATAGCAGGCGAGAAGTTGTCTAATGGCACAGAATGATCTGTAACTATTGGGCTTCCCCACCTACTTATATGTTTACGGGGATGTTATTTCTACATCCTCCTTCGTGGTCGGATCTTTAGGCTCGTGGAAGTATCTAGGGTTATTACGCACATACTTGGTCGCTATTGCCTCGTTTCCAAAAACAAAGTTCATCGCTATACTACGTTTAGCGAATAGATTCAGTAAAATCCTTTCCGATAGATGAGTGATAAATTTGAATGAAACATTAGCGGTTGTACCCAGCCCCATTGTATTTGAAATTAAACAATTTCTGATCCCTCTTTTAATATGTAACGTAAAAAACTGGCTTTTATGCAATCAACGCCGTCCCATAATTTTATTACTGAATATGTTCGTTAAACGTAGTATAGTAGGAGAGGTCGGCTGTTGAACAGGATAGAGTGATAGACGATAGACTATATAATAATACTGCGTCACTTTTCGTTGTATCCTTCAAGTCAATAATCATGCTACTAGGTATTTTTTAAATTAATTCGATTACATAGAGGTAACGAAGTAATTTTTAGGAAATCCTGCATATTTTAAGTATTTTTTAATAAACCTTTATGCACTTTTAGTTGAACACCTTGTGAAAAGTGGTTTACTTTGTGTAGTACAAAGTTACTTATATTTTTATTATTATAAATTAATTTCTTACCTTGTTTAAAAAGATGCAGCCGAATATGATACCAAAACACATTCCGACTTGGTTTGAATAAGAATCTATAATATCAGTTATCCTTGAAACAAGTTCCTGCTCAAAGTAAGCGTTTTTCTTCAAAGAAATCGTTGTATAGATGCTAATCGAAATGGCAATAATTATACTGTTTAGTATACCAAACGTAGATTTTGTAAAACCTTTTTCTTTGATAACGAAAGGTGCCAAACCAAATATTTTTGTGCTGTAATACATAGGAGCTACAGCCGAATAAAAATTTTTGGGTTGAAACATTATATACGGTACTTTACAAAATAAAGTTGCTAGTATTAGTTACACTTTTTTGTAATTGCAATGAAGTAAAGTAAACCATATGAACAGTGAGGTTATTACAGAAACATTGAGCTGCTGTTTCTTGTTTTTATTTAGCAATTTTCGCTTTATAAGGCATTGAATGCATTTCGAGACAGGAATTCCAAAGTAGGACACAGCCATGAATTTTTAATGACTCATTGTCGTCTTTTTGTTGTGCTACTTCTCAAGAAAATAATATTGTGTATGTCATATTCTTTTGGACAATTTACCAGTCGGTGTCATATTAATAAAATATTTTGTACATACATTTGAAACCCTATTTATGTTAAATACGCTAGACTCAAATGCCGAATTTGCTCAATTGCCGAGATGGACAATGTTGCAATTGAGTAAATTAATTCGGAAATTGGGCGAATTTAGATTTTACGCAGTTCCCGGTTTGAGGATTCCATTTCGGCAATTGACCGAATGCGGCATCTGAGTATAACCTATATAAGTACCAGTTGTCTTAAAAGGAATTACATCTAGTAGGTTTTAAATTTTGTTTGCATGTATATTTTTATGTGCCTCGAGATTGTTATTGGTAATGCATTATGGGAAATTCAACGCATACTAGATGTAATCCTTTTTAAGACACCCGGTATAAGCAAGTTAGTTAAAAACAATGTTTCCTCGTTTTATCTTATGCTTACATTAAATAATTTCTATAGTAATTTAGAAGTATACAGTGAAAGCTTAAATAAATATTTTTTTTCGAAAACTGTCATCAAATGTTGACATTTTCGTTAAATTCTCAGTAAGTAAAGTGATTCTTTTTTGTCACTTAACTGCGAAATACTTTTATGTTCTAGAATGCAAAATTCTTTAGCGTTCTAGAACATAAAAGAAATGTCAAAAAATTTGTCATTTTTTAGGAACTTATTTGTGAGTTTATTAATTAAGTAACCTACATTGCATTGCCAGCTGAACTGAACGGCTATAAACGCTGTAAAGATTCATGTCGAGGCAGCGCAGCCAAGTTGTTCAGGTCTTGCACCTCCCGCCTGACAACAAGGAAGACCGCAGGGTATCACTGGCAACGATCAGTGATATGCGATCCTAGCGATTGCATCCTTCTCGTGGTGGCCCCGTTGAGACTGAACCCCGCGGATCTAGACTGGGAAGTCGATAAACATCCCCCAAGCCCAGCTGTCGTGTCGTGGCTAAGGGTCTGCACTTGGGATAACGATGCCGGCAAAGACGAACCTCTCGTTACGTCATTGCCGTTATACCATACATGGATATCTCTGCTGTAGGCATGTATTACGGGAGATATCTGTGCTGGGGGTCTTGGCTTCACCGCCCGGACCAAGAGGAGAAAACCTCAATAAAAATCCTAAATCTCACGGCGGGGGACCAGGCTCAAGAGATGCATGGCTGTCTAGAAGATCAGCCTTTCTGGTTCCAAAATCCCCTTTTCGAATGTGTTATGCGACCCGTGCAAAGCAGAGCACCAGCAGGTGTAGGCGCAGGGGCTTATAATATGCGTCATGAACGGAGCCTTCTGGATACCAGGCGCCCTCCAGAAGTATTTAGCCAAACCTCTTACAGTTGAATTAAATACTCACTTGTATGGATTTAACAACTGCTTTTTCACAGGGTGAAGACGACACACTGATGGAGTCATCACCGCTTCCGATCACTGATGCTCAGACTTCGGTGACCGAGACAAAAATGGAACAGTGTGCCTCTACTGCAGAGTTGACAGTCCAGACTTCCAGTCAAGGACAGTCTTCCGAGCAGAAAAAGGCCGCAACCGGAGCGGACATAGCCGATCAACTAGGCAAAGTGTCCCTCAAAAAGGTCCAACTTACAGCCAAGGAACGCAGAGAACGCGCCAAGCGAGCCTGCGAAGCCAAGGGCATTAAGTACGACCCAAACTATAAAAGAAAGCAGAAGATGGAGAAGAGGGCAGCAGACCCAGCTTCGAAATCGGAAAAAACTGCAACCAACCAGGGACAAAAGAGGCAACGCTCTGACGAAGCCACTCCCTCCCCGGTAAACGCCAAAAAGAGGCCCAGGCAGAAAGTAGACAAGCCGACCTCACCAAAGGCAGGCACCAGCAAGCTTGATTTCGCTGAGGCAGCCACTACGGTGAAGATGGCCATCTACCCTGCTGCATATCCAGACGTCAAACTGACAAAGGAACAAGGTGACCTAGTCAGAGACAGTCTGATAGATCTCATCTTCCAGATGGAAGAAGAAGAGAACACACCTCTCTTTACCAGCCACTATCTCGAAGCTGGTACATACGTGGTTGCGTGCAAGGACGAACTCACAAAACACTGGTTAAGTGAGCAAGTACCTAAGCTGCACCCGTGGACCAATGCCAAGCTGGAGGTAAAAGAGCGGGCAAAAGTTATTAATTCCGTCCGGGTAGTGTTCAACGTCCCCAAGTGGTACGACAAACAGAAACCCGAGGTTATTCTCCGTTTGATCGGAAAGCAGAACAAACGGAAGGCAGACCTCCAGACCGATACCTGGAGAATACTCAACGTCACTCCACTAGAAGATGGCGGTAGAACGTTCGCAGCAATGATAGATGACAGGGCAAAACAAGCACTAACATCCATCAACTGTGTAGCGCACCTAGGCCTCAATAAGGTCACTTTCCTTATCCGCTCCAAGGATAGGAAAGAAGCACCTGAAAGTAGTGCAAATTAACCTCCACCACTGCAAAGCAGCCACTGCAAATCTAAGCAGAAAGCTGCTAGCAGATGACATCGATTTAGCACTGATCCAAGAACCATGGATAGTTAAGGGACAAGTCCGTGGATTAGGTGGTGCTAAAGGTAAGCTTATTTATAATCATGCAAGTCCTAGAACATGCATACTTATAAGAAATAATCTAGACTGTTTACCACTAATGGAATTCTGTTCTAGAGACATAACCACAATTAAAATAAAATGGAATAACGATGAAGGTTGTGACCAAGCCATTATAAGCTCCGTCTACCTTCAGCCGATTCCAGGGACCCACCGCCTAGCGAGGAACTAGAGAACCTAGTATCATTTGCTTTCCAAGACGATCTAGACCTCATCCTAGGCTGCGACGCAAATTCTCACCACACCATTTGGGGCAGCACCAACTGCAACATAAGAGGTGAGTCACTTTTAGAATTTATCTTAACTAACAATCTAGTAGTAGTCAATAAAGGTAACACTCCAACCTTTTACAACACTAATAGACATGAAGTTATAGATATTACCATAACCACTATGAGAATTAGTCAATCAGTGAATAAATGGCAAGTTTCAGACGAACCATCACTCTCTGACCACAATTATATAACCTTTGAACTGTCTCAACGGGAAGTAAGCCAAAGAGTTTACTACAACCCAAGAAAGACAGACTGGGACCTATATAAACAAAAACTACAAGGGAAGATAGAACACCTCAAGTTCAGATCTCCCAATAAAGTAGTTTTAGACTCAAATGCTGACCGGTTAAAAAAGGCCATGATTGACTCCTTTCAGAGTAGCTGTCCTCTAATAGACCCAAGTCAGCAAAGAGCAAAAAAACACACAAATTGGTGGAATAAAGACCTAGAAAAGACCAGACAAGAAGTCAGACGTCTGTTTAACAGGTCTAAAGCCACAAATAACTGGGAGAACTATCACAAGGCTCTCACAGACTATGGCAAAAAGATCAAGGCAGCCAAGATAGCAGCCTGGAAAAAGTTTTGCCAGGAGGTGGAGACCACGCGATCCACAGCTAGACTCCACAAAATCATCTCAAAGCAAGCCATGAACCCAGTAGGCACTCTTAAAAAAGAAAGCGGAGAATACACTACAACGGAAGAGGAGACTTTATCTCTTTTGATAAAAACTCACCTACCCGGAGCAGTGGAACAACCTACTCTGGCTGAACCCAATCATACCCCTAGGAGGGAAGACTGGGAAACAGCTAAGAGAATAGTCAGCAAAGAAAGGATTAGATGGGCAACTAGCCTCTTCAGTCCTTTCAAATCTGCTGGAAATGACGGCATACAATCCGTAATGCTGCAGAAAGGGATAGGTATACTGCTGAACCCACTCAAAGACATGTTCCAAGCAAGTCTTGCCTTAGGCTACATTCCCCAAGCCTGGAGAGTGACTAAAGTAGTATTTATCCCTAAGCCTGGTAAGAGCAGCTATGCAGAAGCTAAATCTTACAGACCTATCAGCTTAACGTCATTCCTCCTTAAAACGTTGGAAAGATTAGTAGACAGATAATGGAGGGAGGAAGCCCTAACTTCACTCCCGATTCACAAATATCAACATGCTTACCAAACAGGGAAGTCATGTGAAACCGCCCTACACCAACTAGTGGGGAAAATTGAGAGAACCTTGGAGTACAAGGAGTACGCAGTCGGAGCATTTCTAGACATAGAAGGTGCCTTCGACAACACCTCCTACCACTCTATTGAAAGAGCAATGACAAACCATCAGATCGATAACACCACGATAAGATGGACTATGGCAATGCTCAACACTAGAGTTGTAAAAGTCAAGTTATTTGACAAGGAAAAGACAGTGCAGGCGACAAGGGGATGTCCACAGGGAGGAGTTCTTTCTCCACTCCTGTGGTGCCTCACAGTTGATGAACTGCTGATCCAACTCAATAACAAAGGCTACTACACTCAAGGATACGCTGATGACATTGTCATACTGATTCAAGGTAAATACCAAAGAACCGTAGACAATATAATGAAATCAGCACTAAAGATAACCGAAGAGTGGTGTCTAGAGAATAATCTTAGAATTAATCCCAGCAAAGCCACTCTCGTCGCTTTCACTCGTAGAAAGAACATCACAAACAGAATGAACATAAAACTGTTTGAGACAAATGTCAACTGGGAGAACGAGGTTAAGTACTTAGGTCTAACCATCGATTCCAAACTAACTTGGAACTCCCACTTAGACAAAACAATCACCAGGTGCATACAAACATTAGTTATTGGAAAAAGAGCCATAGGTAGTACGTGGGGGCTCAAACCGGAACTGACCCTCTGGCTGTACAAAACCATGGTTCGACCAATAATTTCATATGGAATAATCGCCTGGTGGCCCAAAATAAAACAAGCAACTGCGATCCACAAAATCAGCAGAATACAATATCTAGCTAATCGGTGCATCACTGGAGCCTTTAAAGGCACCTCAGGACAAGCACTGAATGCTATTTTAAATCTGCCACCTCTGCACATCTTCTTGGAAGGTGAAGCCAGAATGGCAGCCTACAGATTACAAAGTACCGGTCACTGGATGACCACAGCTAATAATCTAGGACATGGCAAGATCATGTCACATATCAACAACCCAATATTAGAAATGGGTTCTGATCTTATAATCAAAGCCTATGACTTTGAAAAGAACTTTACTGTACACACAAGTTGGAATCCGGACCAACTACCAACTCCAACAAATAAGAACATCATTTTTTACACTGATGGATCTAAGTTTGAAGGGGGTACAGGCTCTGGTGTGTACAGTACCAATCCTAGAACCAACGAAAAAGTCAGTCTAGGAAAGTTTTGTAACATCTTTCAGGCTGAAGTACAAGCTATTAACGTATGCGCAAACATCAGCATAGAAAAGAAGCTGCTCAATCGAGACATACACATTCTCTCAGACAGTCAGGCAGCACTGAAAGCGCTAAACGCTTTCAGTACTTCATCGAGACTGGTCAAGGAATGCAAATCCAAACTTCAAACCTTAGGCCAGGGAAATACAGTAAAATTATGCTGGATCCCAGGTCACCAAGGTATTGAAGGAAACGAAAAGGCGGACAAGCTCGCAAAAGAAGCAGCCCGTAATGCAATGACGGGTCCAGAACCTGGTCTAAGCATTCAGAAAAACCAAGCCCGTTCAGCCATTAATGAATGGGTCAATACCACACACCAACTAAGGTGAAGCAACTACAATCAAGCAACACACTGCAAAAGATTGCTAAAAACTCCGAATCCACAAACCACCAAAACCCTGTTGAGACTGAACAGAACTCGAATCAAGCAAGTAGTCAGTCTACTAACAGGCACTGGAGCATTCAGAGAATTTATGCACAGGATCAATATCTATAGAGATGAACCTGTTTGCAGACTATGCCAAGAGGATGATGAAACAGCCTATCATATCCTCTTTGAATGCCCAGCATTAGAGCGTAAAAGACACCAACTCGATTGGAGCCTTAACTCTATTGACAACCGCAAGCTAGTAGGGGACATTGCAAGTCTAGTAAAAGATACGGATGTCGGCCTGCTAACTTGAAAACTCCCGACAGTACAAAAAGCCCAAAGGGCTGACGTGCGCAAGCCAACAAAAGGCAGTCGTGAAATCTAATCTAATCTAATCTAATCTAACCTACATTAGTTTTTTATTAAGTAATTTAAAATTTCTATAGATACTAATAACTATTATAAACTATTATAAACATGACTAATTTATGTTGTACTACATGTAAATTGAAGGTGCCGATACTGCGGTCAGTTAAATGTATACGTCACTTTGACGTTTGTCAAACAATTCAGCAGGCCGTGGTTCAAACATAAATGAATCGTTTATGAAATATAAAATTGTCAATTAACGTTGACAGTTACCTTATTTAATTTTTTTTTATTCTTATACTAGTTTTATTGCAGTTTTCGAAAAATCATTGTTTGCATCTCGAATGCGAAATACTTTTGCGTTCTCGAATGGGTATTTTGCCTCGCTAAAGCTCGGCAAAATAACTTCCATTCTTGAACGCAAAAGTAGCATTTCGCATTCTAGATACAAAAATAGCCATAGACGACTATCGCGACAACAGCCTACTACAGAAAGTTGACAATTTCATACACTAGCACGATATTATATCGTACTAGTCATATCGTAACGGCTCAAAGTTAGTCAAATAATCCAGACGCGTTTGCTTTATTCCTTGCCATGCTTTTCAACAAGCTCTCATTTTTTGTAACTGTACAAATAACAATATAACAATCAATTTTGTAAACGAAATAAAAACAATTCTTAAAAATAAAATTTACGTTGTGTGGTCGTCTAAAGAATACTGTTTATAACTCGCTCGAAGGTGCAAATATCTGTGCTCGTGTTTTAGATCCACTCGGGCTTCGCTACGCTACGCCCTCGTTTGCCTGATTGTTACTCGTACAATATTTGCTACTTTCGAAGCGTGTTATGAAAATAACTATTTTCTGTATTGAATTGTGTTTAAGTGGACGCTTAACTTTTAGTACAACCAAAATATAGTTTAAGAGAACTCATTTTCCAAATTTAACGTTTGTTATATTATTTACTAATACAATTTGTAGTAATTTAAAGAATGCAGATCTGATCATTTATGCTCTATAAGTTTACCTAATTTAATTTTAAACTCTAAAAATCGTTAAATATAATTGTAGTGTCCAATATTCCGTTGTAACGTTGTAGCAACCTATGATTCATATTTAGTATGTATTGCTACAGGTTACAGAATCTAGATTGAGAAGCGGTAAAAATCGGAACTAATGTAAGAATCTAGTAATTTCCAAGTTTCGTATTGATAACATTTTTACATCTATCATATTGACATTAAATTGTTAACCTAATTTAAGCTAAATGACACAATAAATCAGAGGCGTACGCAACATTGCGGTATGGTGAATTATCAGTTCTTGAACGTTAAAAGAATTGCGGAAATAATGGTGTTAATTTGAACAACCAGGCTCTGCTAAACACACTTTAAAACACAAAGAATCTGTCATATAACGTTAGTCACTGCGCAAACAACATCCCTCTACCCACCAGTACTGATTACTTGTCATTCAAAATGCAACCAAACTTTGTACGATTCACAACATTCCACATATTGCCAATTCATCAAATATGATTCTGTGACCTGTGTGATATAGGCTTTTAAACGAGTAATTCCAATACAGTATCGGTAAAACTTTGGTGCAAATACTTACGAGTATTATTATGCACTGCACTAATAGAGAAATTTTCGTAAATTAGACTTGATTGCACTTTGCCTACCTTTATACAGGGCACTCTTAGTTCATATGAATAAAACCGACCATTTAGCTTGAAATTCCTATGAAAGTTTTGAGTTGTCATTAAAATGCATATATAGAGTGGCCATTATAACAAAAACGTCGGGTAGTGATTATGATCTAGTAAACAACAATAATACATCATATACTGTTTGAGGCTTTCGCGGTGACTCGAATTATTCTTCTTAACATAGAATTTCGGCTTAGACCGCGTAGTATTTGTATATGAACACCCAGCATTTTCTGGCTTAATGTGCCTTGCACCTTGTGAAGTCGAGCAAAAACCCGCGCGATGGCCATGCTCTTTGGTGGCTCGTGTTGTTTGAGTATCTTGAGAACGAGGATACTTATGCAGATTTGGCCGTTTTGCTGTTTGTGCATCAATATTCACTAACGTTTCGCAAGACCTTGCAGCTTGCATCATCAGAGTGAAAGTCGCACAGTGCGTTGTTAAGAATGATAATAATAAATCAATTAATGACGTTGCTGGCATAGAAATGTTTTCTTTTAAGTTTACGAAAATGCCGTGAAACGAATTCTTCAATACTGAAACGTTCTTTGCGCGGCATTTTCATAAACATAAAAGAAAAATATTTGTCACCAACATCATTAATTGACATATTGGTGTTGTTTATCAGAACACAATGACTACCCATTGTTTGTGTGATCATGGCTACTTGATAATCGCACGTTTTAATGACAACCCAAAACATTGATAGTTATTGTAAGATACACGGTTACTTTTACGCTTATGAACTAACAGTACCTCTTTTTTATGCGTTTTAATTCCGTTTCAGAAAATAATTTAAAATTTCAAAAAATTATACAGGTTACAAAGCTAGAGTTAAAACAAGATCTTAAAGATAGATAGAGTGCCTCTTGCAGTCAAGTCTAGTTTATTAAAAAATTTTCACTAGTGCAGTGCATAATACTAAATACGTATATGTACGAAAGTTGAAATCGATATGTTTACATGTGTGGAAATTGAACTTCTGACCGCAGGGATTTTTTACTATGGTATATTAGGTTTAATCGGTATATTATAACCGAAAGAATATATGACCAATCGGTGTCGCATTCTTTTTAGACACCCTGTATATTCTTAATCACCATCTACTTCTCATGTTCAAACGTAGTTTTTCATTTACTTCCCTCATCTAAAAGACGGAGGACTGTCTGTCCATCTGTCTGTCTGTCGTCTGTTTGTTTGTCCATCTGTCTGTCTGTTCGTCTGTCTGTTCATCTGTCTGCCTCTGCGCCTGTCTATCTGCCTGTCTGTTGCAGATATAGTCCAAAAATTATTTTCTGGAGAAAAATGATGTTTTGCAAATGGATTACATGTCTAATTGTCTACCTTGCTCGAAACCGAATATACCTTCGGTCAAATATTTACAGGATGAGCACCTTAAAATAATAAAATGTTGTCTGTTTTTGCTTAAACTGAGGGGTAGATAAAACTAATAATCTTCTCAGGCTATATGCTTGATGAAAATGAGATCTAATAGAAACAGGCTGAACGTCGCAAATGGGATGGGATTGTATAGTGTGTTTTTAATAACGCAGCGAGAATCGCATACAATACGGGACCGGTCACGGAGCTGCGACCAAAGTGCACGACTCCACCCGTCACGCGTTCGGGAGCCCCAGTGTAAATTCCACCGCCTGCACTGTCCTTTTGTATTTGCATGTAGATGTAATGGATTTTACTAAGTGTTCTATTTTCACTGTTTTAGTATTATTAGTAGCAATCAAAAACTGTTTTTGGGGCTATTAAGAATACCAGAAAGAATAAAGTTATAACACTTACCAATATAAATGGTGATATACTTACAGAGGTACAAGAAATTATAAAAAGGTGGAGACACTATTTTTGAGATCTACTAGAGCAAAATGATATAATAATAACAAAAGAAAACACAAACGGAACAAAAATAAGTTAAACAAAACCTTTGAACCAACCGTACCATGAGGTTATAATGAGAGAAGCAATACACAAAGCCATAAGGAAGATAACGGTAGGGAAAGAAGCAGGGCAAGATCAGATAACAGCAGACACGATAAGGGCAGGAGAGGAGCAGATAATAGACAAACTAAAACTAATCTCAAACAAGGTATAGAATACAGGGAAAGCACCAGAAGACTGGAAACGGGAAATAATAACACCAATATACAGAAAACCATACACAAAAACCTGAAACAACTACAGAGGGATTACCCTGTTATGTACAGTAGGTAAAATATACGCCAGAACATTGGAAAAGAAATTAAGAGAAATTTTAGAAGAAACAATCGTAGATTCACAACAGGGCTTAGAACAAACCGAGGCACAACAGATGCAAATTTTGTATTGCGACAAATAGCAGAAAAAGCAATTAAGGAAGACTGAGAGATCCACATATATTTTTTTGATTTAGAGAAAGCGTTCGACAGGGTGGATAGAGAGAATATATGCAGTATTTTAGAAAAACGAGGAATAGAGGAAAAATTAATAGAAGGAGTAAAAGCTTTATACGAAGGAATCAAGAACTATGTAAGAGTAACGCAGGAGACATTAGAGATATTCGAAACAACAAAGGGAGTACAACAGGAGTGCATATTAAGCTCCCTACTTTTTCGGTAGTGCTAGACGAAGGAATAAAAAAGGCAAAAACGAAAGTGAAACAGTACGAAACAAGACATTGGAAAATGGAAGATGGGAAGATGTCTGAAATGCTGTACGCGGAAGACATGATAATAATTGCCAAAAATGAAAAAGCATTGAACGAGATTCTAAAAATATACAACAGAAGCTTAGACAGGAACATGAAAATCAATAAGCAGAAAACGAAAAAAATGATAATAAGTAGAAAGGAGAAGACACATGAACTAAAAATAGGAGATATAAAGGTAGAACAAGTTAAGAAGTTTAAATATATAGGCTCGGGAATATCACAGGATGGAAGACTTGATGATGAAATAGAAGAAAGGAAGGAGCAGCGGAGAAACTTTGCAATGCCATAAAAATCACTGTTTGGCAAAAATAAAAATTCCAAAAGAAATAAAAACCGAAATAGTCAAGAAAGTGGTCACCTCAATCCTGATATATGGTTCAGAAACATGGACACTAACACAAAAACAAAAAAGTAGAATGCAAAGCACATAAATGAGGTTCCTTACAAAAATAGAAAGAAACCAGGCAAGACAGAATAAACAACTCCACTTTTAGAGAAAACTTGAAAATAAAACTTTATAAGCAGTCGAAAAAAGACAGATGAGATGGTTCGGACACATAAATGGGATGGGAGATGAGAAAGTAGTAAGACGGATATTTGAGGCAAGAACTTTTAAGAGAAGAAAGAAAGGACGGCCCAAAAGAACTTGGACCGAAGAAATTAAATCGGCAGTGGAAAAACGAAATGTTGCCTGGGAACAGGTGAAACAAAAAACGAAAAACCGAAAAGAAGTAAGATTTTTAAAAATAAAAACGCGGATGCAGGCTTCTATAGAATGCCATCATTAGGAAGTCATTTCAAACCGTGGGTCCTATGTTACTACGATATATAGCGTGTAAAATATTGTTTGCTAGTGCTGAAACTTCTTAGTTTAGGCAAAAGTCTAAGTTGGACCATTGAATATCCAGTCTGGATATTCAATGGTTGGACTTGACCATATGAGCACAGCAGCTGCCGCCTAAGGTACCTGGTACTGAGCATGTCTAGACCATGTCCATAATAAACAAACATTTGAGGTTATTGTCTCAAAAGCATTTAGGTTAGAAAACATTGAAAACACTTTTAAATGCAACGATGCTATATTTAACGAGAACAGATAATGTAACTTTAGTCATTTCTATTTCCCTCGTCTAGAAGACGAAGGAAGTATTGTAATTTATGCATGCATACGATTTTAGTAAACACAACTCATGTTATGTTGACATATTTCTTAGACTTTGTTTTACAGGTTTTAAGCGATATGGAATAGTTAACTCCGAATATTATTACTTAAACCTTGTTATATTATAACGGCAGGATAGATCATCAAAATTATTTTCAATTATAGAATAGTTGCAATTTTTTTAATGCCCTCTAGGATGTTGACTGTTGACGGCTGGAAGGCTACCTCTCCTGCGCCCCTAAGGAGCAGCCGCCGCTGCGTTCAATATACTTACCTACCGTATTTTTAGTCTTTATATTTTCTTCCCTTGTCTAAAAGATGGAAGAAGTATTGTCCGTATGGTTTTATTGTATTCGTAATCAGTGTCTTCTCCATGTATGTTGTAATGTGATACGTAATAGCTTCTGCCAATAGTTTTCTCATTGATCTACCCCCACTACTCCTTTCTTTTCTGCATAGAATTTGTCGATTTTATATTGTATTATCTTTTTCTGCGGAAAAGATATTAGTTACCTACCTAAAAATTTTTTCATTTAAGTTTAATTTTGTGCTTCTAAACTTCCTTTTTTTATTAAAACTTTGAAGTTTATCTATAATGACGTCTTCACTCGTTTTTTTAAAGATACTTTGACCTCTAGTTTGTTTTAATCGCTGTGCACTTGTTTCTCTGTTTCGCCATGTTACCTCCTATCCATTTAGAACTACGTGTTTTTAAAAAAATTTCTTGATTTTCTAGCATGTGTCTTAGAATTTTTGTTTGATTGCGCAGTAATGCGTCATTTTATCTCTCATCTCTCTGATATCCGTCAAATTTCTCTTTAATTTTTTATGTCATTCATTGCTTGTTATTAGATATCGTTTGTTTTATAATAAACCTTATAATGCTTTAGCAATTTCTATGAGTATTTCTTTGTTTTTAGACATCGTTTTTTCTTTGCTGTAAATTACATTTGGCGCAGCTTGCTTTCCGTTATCCATCAATCTCTGTAAAATCAGTTATTTCTGTTTTGTAATAGATATTAACGATACAAGTTTGATTATGAGCATCTTAACGACACGAGTTTGATTGCCAAAAACGAGGCGGTGAGCCGAGTTTTGCGGCAATCAAAAGAGTCTCGTTAAGTGCCATAAGAACATGTGTATTGTTCAATATTTTATCTTCATCAATAAATTCTGGTTCAATGTATTTCTTTATACAAAAAGAGTGCGGTAATATTCATTACCGCACTGACTGCGGTAATAATTATCAATTGGTAATTGGTAATGGATATTACCGCACTCAATGCGGTAGTGAAGCTCTTAACGATACTAAAATTAATTTGGTTAAGAGTCTATAACAACACTGATGAAGATAAAATATTTTTACTATTTTTGAAAACTATGTATAGGATACGCCATTTAACTTAGAGTCCCTTACTTCTTGGGACTGCAATCCACTGTAAAAATTTAATGACAAACGATACTCAAGCTTGGATTTATGTCGTAGACAACACTGTATGCGAATTACGACGGCGTTCAGCATATATTAAATAATATCAGTTAGTTCTCTGTTTATTAACATCACTTAGTTTTATAATGTAAGTCTTATTACTAGTTTTTAAACTTAAAAGTTGAGAGAACTAACTTACTAGTAATTGCTGTAAGTCGTAAACACGGATAATCCTGATTTATATGTATTTTAGATATGTATTGGGTATCTGCGTTGTTATATCTATACGTTGGGTTGCAGTCCCAAGTAGAAACCTTATTCAAGGGCATTTAATCTTCCCAATTAATAATTAATGTTCTATATTTGTATTAAAGGTAAATTTAAGCAAACTCATGTAGGTTATATTTTAAGTTTTACACTTTATTCATCAAAGAAATCATAGTACATTATGTTTAATTATTAATATAATATTTACTACAACGGTTGATGGATAAATGGAATTAAATTTCGGAAATGCTTAATTGAAATTGAATTTATAATTCAGATTTCACAATTCCTCCGAGCTCAAACTGTACCACGATTATCAGGTAGGTAGCAACTGCTCCAACAATCTACAATAAAATAATATTAGTGATATATTTACGCGAACTAAATACTTACCGTTAAAAGTAAATTTTCGTTGATTACGAATAGCCTGCATGCTGAAAATTCAACGTTATGGTGTAACAACTGCAGCGAGAAAAGTGATACCTGTAATAATAATATTAATTATTTCTACCTCTACAAAGAAATCTGTATAAATTAATTTTAATTTATTGTAACCTTAATGTTAGCAACCGGTTATTGGAAACTCGTGACATACTTAAAGATTTTTTTTCGTGTCTACACTACCTCTAACTGCAAGTCTTCTTTGCATTGATTCTCTGCTTTCATTGATACAGCTTCGTGAATTAGAATTCCCGTTTTGTGAGACTAAAACATCATTAAATGGATGTTATTCATTAAAACTAACATTAAATTCGTAGTAAATGTATAATGTTTATTTTATATTTGAAAATACGCCTACTTTACAAAATGCGCCACTGACTGCTAAAATTCCTATCAATTTTTTTTTACTGAAAATTCTAAATTATAACTATAGACAAAAATAAGAAGAAAGCATGTGGGTATACATAATATATACAAATTTGAATATCTTTCTAAAATATTGTTTGAACTCGAGTGAACTTGCAGCCATAGACATTTAAAACTTTTAACTGTACAGGGTGTACCACTTAAATATTTTCACCGTAGCCGTCTTGGAAACCTTAAGATATACAAGGTTGGTTAGATGGAATTGTACAATATCGTGGTCATATCAGCTCCTCACAAGAAGTCCCTACCTTTTTGGATATGATAAAAAGTTTGAAAATTGCATTTATATTCTTTCACTTATAAATTGGTTCAGAGAAGTGACATTTGGTATATTCAAGCAAATGCATAATTGCATGCACCTATGTGTTGCTATATAATGTGCCATTTATTTAAAACGACAGTCAACTTTTCCCTTTCTTTAAGACAGCAATACTAGCATTTTTTTTTAAATTGAACTTTAATTAAAGACGTTATAGGTAAATGAAAATGTGTTTATGTCTGTAATCCAGGTTTGTTATTATTGTACCAAGAATTTTTAATTTTTTTATTATATGTCCTATTTATAGCATACCGACTGATGAATATTCATTTAGTAGAAAAAAGAAATATTACCTCTACGGTGGTACTAGAGCAGACAATCACCAAAACAACCACATGCGTGATTGAGATTGTTAGATGGATACAACAATAAATGAGATACTCGACCGACACATGTTTGTCTATGAAAATTCTATACCCAGCGTGGTAAAGCAATACAATCATCATTATAAATGCCTGCATAACAATAAGAAGAATCTGGACGGAGTAACTTCTATTTAATTCATTTGATATCTCACATAGATCGTGATGTTTTATTCTAATCTTTCCTAGTGCATCAAAAATTTTGTTTTGCGTCATTCCAAGTGAACCCCTGTAATAAAGAAAAGTACAGAATACTTATTACCATTGTTTCACTGACTTTAATTTCTGATTTTGCATACCTACATTTGTGTGGTTTGTCGTAGAACAGTTGGCTTTACAGTAAAAACCACTACACTATTGTATTTCCGTAAATGATTTTGTAGATCATTTGAAATTTCAGTAAGAGCTTTATTTATCCACCCAAATCGTTGTTTGAGACACAGAACGAAAGTACAAAAATGGAAAGTCACTAAGGCGTTGATCACCACAGGGCCCACATACGTTAAATACTCTCCAATAAAACGAAATGTGAAGTAAAAGTTAGTAACTAGTGTAGTTGTAGTAATTGAAATCACCAGACATGTGAAAGTAATTATAAGTCCAAGTGTTATGTAAATTTTACATTTTCTATATTCTTTTTTTATATCAATGCGGAAATGTTTTTGCATTTCTTTATCAAAGTTGTCAATACCTTTCAGCATATTTAATATCTAAAACCAGAGACAGTTCATTAAAACTTTTGCAATTAAAAAATAGTTGCAAATAAGGATGATGACAAAGGACCAGCAGACTATAAAAGTGTTAGTTTATCAACAAAAGAATAAAATTGTCTATCAACCTGAATGAAGAAATATAGGAAATATGCTGCTGAAAATTAAAATGGGGGTGACATAATGCGAAAATATTTCCAAAACGAATGTTTTCATTCTTTAGAGGATTTAATTGAGGGAGCCATAAGTTACGTCTCACTCTGTATATAAGGAAGAAAGTTATGAGTTATTATTTCAATTAATTTGCATACCTTTCCGCGAAAAATCCACCCAAAAAGGATTCCAAAGCAAATAACCATCTCACTCAAACAAGCATCTACGACGTCAGTTGCCTTGGAAACAATTTGCTGCTGAACATACTTGTGTCCTCCTTTTGCAATAATTGTGTAGATATTCAGAAAAAGCATGATGCCTATACTCCACAGTGTATTTATTGTAGATTTTCTAAAGCTGTTTTCTTGAATACTGAAAGGTGCCAGGCCATATATTTTTGTGGTATAATACATTGGGGCTAACACTGAATAAATAGTTTCAGGGTGAAACATAGCAGTGGGATGCCAACGTTTAATAATTTTATTGTGTTTTACATTCCCTTCAAGCAGTTAAACTATATATCAGGCAGTTTGCACAGATAATTACTATGAATACAGTATTTTAATATGTAATGCGCTGGAAAGGTTGACCTAATAAATTTCACGTTTTCAAAGCACACATCCACTGTTGTAGCAATAAATGTTTAATATGCATGAAAAAGCAATAATTTTCTAGTGCATAAGTAGTTATGTACACAACTTTCCTTTGAATGGATGTTTGCTTAACTGCTGTATTTAGAATAAGCTTCCTACGCCAATACAAGCACCTCATAATTTATTTTTAAGAACTTGTCACTAACTTATTTACAGTTATTTTGCAATTTCACAATCCATTTTGTTACATACAGAAACAGTCAGCTTACTATTTATTAATATAATTGTAAAATACATAATTTGATAATCGTCATCACACTATGCAGCATTGACACAATCATTAAAATGTGCAGAATTAAACCAATATAATATAAGCAAGCAAATCCAGTATTCTTCACATTTGGAAATCTATTTCTATAAAAATAACTTACTTTGCACAGTACCTGTTCGCAAAAGATTTAGAATATCAGCATTGCCATGCAACAACAAACTGTAAACTACACTTTTTACGTAACTAGTTCTAATAGTTTATAATAAACAATTGCTGGGGATTAAAGTAACAGAATTGTTTGACGAGGTGGAAAGAATTTGACAAGATGTTTGCCTTAATTCGAACGATTATAGGTATATTCTTAAAAACTCCACTACTGCATAATGCATTTATTTATTTTGGAAATCACACTTCAAAATAATTTGAGCACTCGCCAATATAAAGAACATCTAAGTTATTGTATTCCAAAATATTTACTGAGATCGACACATTTAATTTTGTTTTATACAGTGACAAGTACCCGTACAAAACTTAACAATACTCTGGTATTCGACATCACAAAGGCTGTTGTCACCATTAAATAATTTTTAAATTAAGTAATATTATATTTATTAGCTTTTTCGAATTTAATCAGCTTGGATATTTAAATTAGGTCATTGGTTAAAATAAAAATAAAAAATAATATTAGATTTGAAATTATATTAAAGCTATTTATGACTAGTGAAAGATGTATATATCGAAAACCCAAATGCGGATCAAATCACCATATGGTGATAGGGAAATTTTTACACATAGGACGAAACAGAAGTGCAAAAAACAGGAAGAACAAGAAGACCTCATAGAACACAGCTATCCAATATACAAAACAGAACTACTGGGACAAGAAAGTATAAGGAATTTATACCAAAAGAGATTGGAAAACAGTTTAAACGGCAAGTGAGAGGGAACACCAAAAGAACTCGACGAAATTATGAAAGAATGTATTCATGAAGCAGCACGGGAAGCATTAGGTGTAGAAGAACCAAGAAAATCTAAGAAACCTGAAATTTTAAGTGACGAAGTAAAAGCAATGATTAAAGAGAAACAACAAAAATATCACAAATGGCTTTCAGATAAATTATTGGATTCCAGAAGGGATTATGTACTGTGTAAAAAGAATGTGAAAACAAAGGTGCGGCAAGAAAAAAATGAATATTGAAATACAACTTGTAAAAATATTGACATGACAATAGGCTACAATAAATCTAGGGAAGCCTGGAGAGTAATAAAAAATGTAACACAACAAGTAAGACAATTGCCAGGACTACAACTAATACGAAGAACTACTAGTGGAAAGACGAGAGGAATATATGACAGCAGAAACACAAATGAAAGGAAATGTAACAGCAGAGTCGGAAATAAAAGCAGGGGATGTACAAAGGGCATTGAGATAAAGTAAAACTAATAAAGCAGCTGGACCTGACAATATAAAAGTAGAACTCCTAAAGTATGGCGGCCCAAAGCTGATAGAATTTCTTACCAAAATATTTCAACCATTAGAACAAGGGGGAGACATACCAGAAGAATGGAATAAGTGCTATATTACATCTATACACAAGAAAGGAAGTAAGAAACTATGCTCTAACTACCGCGGTATCAGAGTAATATCTTCAACGGCGAAAATATTTGGAAGAATCATAAAAAATAAAATAGAAGAAAAAATAAGAAACTTTAGTGAAGAACAAGGTGGTTTTCGCTCAGACCGATCATGTTTAGACAATATCTTTTGTTTGAGACAAGTAATCGAAAAAAATATGAAAAAAAAATTGGAAACGCATGTTACATTTGTGGACCTGGAAAAGGCGTACGACAACGTACCTACATGCGAATGGTGGCAGGCAATGAGAAGAATGGGGTGGACGAAAAATGGATAAAAGTAGTTATCAAATTATATACTAATAATAAAGGACAAATAAAAATTGGAAAAATGTTGACGAACAAAACAATAAACACTTTAGATTATTCTGAAATCTGATAGTTAAAGCGTTTGGCTACTATTTGTTTTGTTTTTCTGAGTTACACTTTTGTTTACAGTTTTGTATCATGGCCTCCCACTGTGAAAAAGTTTTTGTAATTTTTCACGAAAATTTTTTATGGAAGTGCATGAAATATTTATATTGTTGAAAAGAGAAAAAAAACATCTACCAGAAAATGTAAAAAAATATATACAGTGTCATTTAAAAAAATTGCATGTGACGTCACCACTCTGAAACAATTGAAGATAAAAAATTTTTGATAGTGTTAAATGTAGGTTTTTATGTGCCATTTGATTTGATATAAGGTTTATTGAGTCTAAAATAAATAATAAAGTAGCTAGAAGGCGGGGTCTTTTTTGTTGAACAGACTGTATAGCGAGTTTGGATTACAGCTGTTGCCGTATCTCGCATCCCAATCGCCATTTGCTTCCTGTTCCTCCAGTCATACTCGTGAAGGTTTCTAAGTACCTACCATATCATCCTGCACCTGTTTAAACCATGTATTTAGTGGTCTGCCTCTTTTTCTTTTTCCAGGTGGGCTCCTATTTAAAATTTTGTTCGGCCATCTTTCTTCATTTATTCTTCGGACGTGTCCATACCATCAGAGCCGTCTTCTTCCGATTTCGTCCATCGTTGTTTTTCGTTTTCCTATATGGTCTCTAATTTCTGTATTCCTAATATGTTCTAGTCTAGAAACTCTACATCCTCCTAGTAGGAAATCCATCTCTACGGCGTTTATTTTTTGTTGTTCGGTTTTACTCATTTCCCATGTTTCTGAACCATATAATAAAATACTTTGTATGATGGTATTGTATATTCTTATTTTCGTATTTTTTCTGATACTATTTGACCATAGGAGAGAGTTTAACTTTTGTGTTGCTTGTTTGGCCTGTCTTATTCTATTCGTTATTTCTTTCTTTGAATTCGCGTCTGATGATATTACGCTTTCTAGGTATTTATACTCTTCGCATTTTTCGATTGTCTTACCTTCTATTTCTAAATCATTTGCTACTCCCGTCCCTCTTACCAGGTATTTGGTCTTTTTGTAATTGATATTCATTTCATTTGATTTGTATTTTTCCGCAAGTTTTCGCATCATATATTCTGTATCATGTTCGTCTCCAGCCAGGATTACCTGGTCATCGGCAAATATCAAAGAGTATATATAATCCCCATCTATTGGAATGCCCATGTACTTACATTTGTTTTTCCAACTTAATAATATGTTTTCGATATAAATTTTAAGCAACGTAGGAGATAGGCAGCATCCTTGACGTACTCCCTTGTTGGTGGTAAATGGTGCAGTTTATTTCCAATCTTAATAATATTTTTTTGGTCTTTGTAAATTTCTCGGATAGTGTATATGTAGTGTTTGTTTATATTAGTTTTATAAAGGATTTCGAAAAGTTTTTTGACTGGGACAGTATCAAAAGCTTTTTGCAAGTCTATAAATATTAGATGTGTTTCTAAATTCTCCAGTTTTCTCTTTTCTGTTATTTATTTTATCGTGAATATATTATCAATGCATGAACATCCGGCCGTAAATCCGCTCTGCTCTTCTCCTATTGTTATTTCTTGTTCTATTCTTTTTCTTATAATGCGTCCGTACAGTCTTCCTACAGTAACCAGCACGCTAATTCCCCTATAATTTTCGCACTCATTTCTTGATCCTTTTTTATGTATAGGTGTCAAGTATCCTATTTTCCAGTCTTCAGGTAGGGGATCATGTTCAATAAGACATCTGTTAAATATGTAAGTAAGGATTTCATGTGTCCTTATAGTTGCGTGTTTAATTAATTCAGCAGGAATACCTCCTGGACCGGCAGATTTTCCGTTTTTCATTTCTTTTACGGCTTGTTGTACTTCCTCCATGGTTATTTCAGCAATGTTGTCTCTTGGTGTTTGATGCACTGTATTCTTTTGTTGATATTCTTTTATATCCTCTTTTAATATCTTGGCAAAGTATTTTTGCCATTGGTCTATACTTATCATATTTATATATTTACTTCTCTCATCTTTTCTTACATTTTTGATAGTTTTCCAAGCTTCTTTCGTTTGAGTACCTCCTATGTATTGTTCTATTTTATCGCAATTTTTTTCCCATTTATCACTCTTTGCTTTTTGTATTTCCTGTTTCACTTCACTACGTTTTCTTTGATATGCTTTTCTGTCTTGGGGGTCGTTTGTGGTTAACCATACATTATATAAGTTTCTTTTTTCCGTGGTTAACTTTTCTAAGTCCTCATTCCACCAGTATTCTTTGGTATTTTTTGTATGTTTCGCTTCTTCTCCTAAGGCTTCGTATGCGGCTGCATGAATAGCATTTTTCAATTTGTCGTACTCTTGTGTTGCTGTACTTGTTAATTCAAATGGCAATTTTGAAGACAACCATACTTTGTATAGAAAACTTGTTGATTCTGTATTAATGGATTTGAGGTTGTACTTCCAGTCCGATAATCTTCCAGTTTCTTCTGTGTCGTCATTAACTTTTCCTTTATTTTTTGCTTTTTTGTGTAGCAGGTACATTGTCGCTTTTAACAAAAAGTGGTCAGATCCGCATTCTGCACCACAGTATACTTTTACATCCTGTATTTTCATTTGAGTGGTCTGCCTTGTAATAATATAATCTATAATAGATTTTATTTGTTTCGTTGGTTGGCTCCATGTGAACTTGTGGATCTCCCGATGTTGGAAGTATCCATTGAGTATTCTTAGATCAAAAGTTTGACATATCTCTATAAGTCGATGCCCATTGTTATTTATTGTTATCTCGCCGTAATTACCAATAACTGGGTCGCTCGCCTTCTTTCCAATTCTAGCATTGAAGTCACCTAATAGTATTAATTCTTTCCTTGTACCTACGTTGTTTAGTGCTTCTGCCAGTTTCTCTTCATATGTATCTTTTGTTTCAATGTTTGAATCATCTGTGGGCGCATATACTGCTATTACAACAATTTCGTGTCCCCATATATTTAGTTCTATCTTTAGCAGTCTTTCATCTAGTTCATCCCAGTTTTTTACATAGGTCGTCAGCTTTTTGTGTGTAGCTATGGCAACTCCGGCCCGTCCTCTGTTATACTTTGGCACCCCACTGAAGAATAATATATAGTCGTCAAAGTGTTCATTGCATTTACCTTCCTTCTTTGTTTCAGTAAGCGCTGCTATGTCAATGTTGTATTTTTTGAGTTGTTCGGCGATTTCCCCTTTCTTTGTTGAAATGCCCTGTATGTTCCAGGTTGCGCAGGTAAGTTTTTTCTTTCTTGGATTCTTAAATTGATTGGGATTTTTAGCAATAACAGAATTGCCTCCCCCCCCCCCCGTATCCGTTGGGGCTCCCTCTTTCAGAGGTGTGGTTTACCACCCGGGGATTGTCTATATTTGGAGATCTTTTCATCCTGTTATATATATATGAGTATCTCGTGACGAGTTGCAAGCTCATCGCCAAGTTTTATTTCAGCCGCTCAATATGAGGCAGACGCTGTTTGCAGCTGCCCACTCTGGACAGACGCTGCGTTTGCCTTTACATCAACCCTAAGGCTGGGCTGCCACTTCCGCCAGATTCGCCGTGTTGAAGTCCTTCTTCTCCGCTTTCACTGCCGTTGCGGTCTTTATCCGTAACCCTGGACTGGGGGCCCTTACGGAGTACTATCAGCCGGAGCCAGCTGAACCCTGGTTTTTTGAGAGGTGTTACTCCTCTATCACTCCCCAATTTGTCCTGGCTTGTGACAGGCAGAGCCTGGATCCATTTATTGGATCCAGGTTGGCTGGGTTTAGTAACTTGCCTAAAAGAGAAGAATTGAAACCATGTAAAAAAATCATTACAAGAAAGCTTTGAGTATCGAACAGTTTTCCTTTTGTTTGTGTACTAAGTCAGACTAAAAAAGCAATTCCCATGCAAGAAACTCGTGTCAAAACAAATGCATAAAATCCTTTACGTCAATTATTCATAATATTGCTGTCAGTTCATTATTTTATATTTATATAGCCTACACGGTTTTTATTTTTTCTACTTTGTTTGATGCATTTCTAATCATTAAGTGAAGAGGAATTTGGAAACGCCTTTACGTCCCTCAGCAAGCCATAATGGTGCTCCAGTTAGTTTAGATGGAAGGGGGAGGGGAGTAGCAAGCTAGAAGAAAAGGCTAGAAGAAAAAGTGGGCTAGAGACCCTAGAAATGAGAGACTGGCTATTTACCGGAAGTAACTAGATTTCCCTAGCGAAATGTTGGCAGTTGTCCACAAAATGGCGAATGTGTCAACTCAACTGTGAGTATTTGAGTGTTATATAACTACTAAATGTTGATAATTTGTATTTGTAACAACTGTAAGTAATGCATGTACTTCCCGAAGAATGTAAAATTGAAATGTTGTAAACGATGTTGGAAGAGGCACAGAGAAAAGTGACTACCAAAGGAAGAGTGTGAAAAGTAGTTGAAATTGGTAAAAAAATTGTACATATATCTGAACAATCAAATATAAAGTTAAGGAGGAACAACAGAGTGTTGTAAATGACATGAACCAAAATTTTTTAGTGAGTCAAAATCGTTTGACGTTTGTGATGAAGAAAATGTTGCAGAAACGCTCGGTCACCGTGTTGATAATGTGGTGATCAACAAATTTTCAATCTGCAGCATTTATCAAGTGATAAAATTTTTTTACGA
The DNA here is from genome assembly GCA_940337035.1 of Agriotes lineatus. Taxonomy (NCBI): domain Eukaryota; kingdom Metazoa; phylum Arthropoda; class Insecta; order Coleoptera; family Elateridae; genus Agriotes; species Agriotes lineatus. The sequence continues at coordinate 192,799,092 of OW679194.1, read as the reverse complement.
GTCCTTGCAAAGTGATCTTCCTACTTGGGACGTTCTCGAAGAATTTTAAAAAGGATTGTTGACCGTTCAAAGCAATGTTGTTAATGACTCAGCTGAAATAGGTGTTAAAGGTCATAGAAGAGTTTAACAGCGTTTTAACTAAGAAGGATGATCAAACATCGTTTGTGTTACAAGTAGTAAAGGACTACCGCAAGAAATATCCAGACAGTAGCAAAAAGAGGCTTTTATGCAACGTTTACATTTTATTTTTTGAAGTTACTGTGAAGCTACGGATTCTTTATATTGTTTCCCTGTTTAATACCAATGTATTCCGTATCTTTGCTATATATTGTAATAAATTTATGAACATGTAATAGTACATCTATATATATTTAATTTTCCTCTAGGTCTTCAAGATCATTGAGGCACGTCTTACGGTTATCCAATTGGTTTTCAATTTTACATGGCTTTTATTTTTCTATTTAAAAAAATGTTAAAAGGGTGAGATCACCATAACTTTCTATATAAATAAAGACCACCCTAGTACATATGGAATGCATTTGAGCTTTAAAATCAATGCTAGAAAATATTTTCTCTAATACAATTGCGGATAAATGGATAGTCTACCTCAGCGTGTTGTTAGTACCTCTTCTGCTAATAATTTTAAAAACAAACTTGATGCCTATTAAAAGAATTCAGAGCATAGTGTTTGGAATTAATAATTATGTTGTCATATGTTGGTGCATAACAACTGTACTCTATGATTACGGTTAAACAGCTTCTGTCGTGCTTTAAAAAAAATCAAGTTTTTCTGATTTTGTTTCATAATTTTTTCTAAATTTTTGTTGAAACAGTGTCATTTACTTGGTAAATAAACACATATTTTGTTAAAAAAGTTACTCTTTTTGTTAACTGTTTGTACAAAATGTAAATTTTCATTTCACTACTTACAAAGTACTTTAGTCGAATATAAAAATTTGTTGCGTCAATACGAATTTTGTCTGTGTAACTTTGCAAGCGTGATTTTTCAATTTATGAAAAAAATTCATGTAAATCTACCAAAAGATGTTTGCCAAATTTCGACCATTTGATAATATGTATATCAAAATTCACTTTTCCGTTTAATGATTGCGATATAAAAGTTATAAATATAAAGAAATATAAGAATTACTAATAAACTGTGTGTTTACGAGTCATTTCCTTTAAACTTTAAGTTTGCAATTCGCGCCATATTTGAAGGCCTCAACCAATCAGGCCAGCGACGGCCAATGGCCAGTCCTCTCATATCTAGGGTTTCTACCGTGGACTAAGGTCACTAAATACATAAAGGTACCGCCATTCCATTGCAAGATTTTGTTCCCCCAAATTAAAATGGACAGAAAATTGTAAGAAAGTGAGAGTGAGAGTAGGACAATTGATAGCTTTACCCCAAATTAAAAGAGACAAAAGATATATGTTTGCACAGTTGGCGGTACCTTTATGATTTAGTAACCTTACCGTGAATTCTATGTAGGTGCCACCTGGTGTGTCTGCTGGGAATAAAATGGGAGTTCTTACCAAAGAGAATTCTCCTCGGCTGCAGAAGAATGTGCTCAGCTTTCAGGATATGGCGTAGTTTTCTGAAAAACTGCAAGAATTTGCGTAACTGCATTCCTCTTAAGCAGTGTAATCATACAGCATGAAATTTAAGACAACTATTTAATAAACTAGCGTTCTGCACCCAAATTGGGCGTGAAATAATTCATTTAATTCAATTTGTACGAGAGTGATCCATTTTGTGTGTCAAGTTAATTTTGAGGTTAGCTATTCCACATAAAAAAAGTTACTTATAAAAAATTTGATAGCCTTACTACTGGCTTACTTGCGTCGCCCTGAGTCGATTGACACCAAAATCAGCCAATTTGGCCCTCGGTTTCTCTCTCAAAGTGGCGTCAAGCAAACAAACAATGAAAATTATTATGTCGGATTATCCATAAAACCTGTTTTGACGACACTTATGTTACACAATATAAGAAAACCTGATAATCTGCTTAGCCGCGGTCAAGTTTCACAAGGAAGCAGTATATTACATTACAAGGCATGCTGTGTAATGTATTATAATTTTTCTAAAATTTCTCTTTTAAAATGTAGAATTCTATCACATCAAGGCGCACGGTAAAGGCAGCGTACATACATCAAACAAGTAGAGACACTCATGCCAAATATTGAAACGTGTCTAGAGTGCCAGGTACAGTAACTCGGGGGGTATTTCTAAGCTTGACACAAAATTCTACCAATCAGAGCCAGTTACTAGCTCTGCTACCAATCATATGTGACAAAGCAGTGGTACCATCTGTTAGTACTATCGGAAAGTACCCCCCAGGAGCCGTTCAAGGCCATCCAAGACTTCTAAGTCAGACATGGTTGTATAATTCTCAGCTTGGTATACTGGAAATTCTGGCTAGCTTGTACAAAGTGGCCCAGAAACAAATGCGTTTTTGTTTTGTTTGCAGCTTGTAAACAAAGTGACAGCAAGTCCCGTATGTAGTATCATTCGTGAGAACGATTTTGGGAAATTTTATCTCAATGGTTCGGTACCTATACGGGAGAACAACGTGCATTTTTTGTGCGAACACGGTAGTTCGTACATTACTTGAGGGATAGCGTTAATTTCGCGAGCAATATTTTCTTTCAGTTGTTGTATTGTCTATGGATTATTTATGTAAACACTGATTTTCCCATTAGCTAAACGTTTTCATTAATAGAAGTTATGTTCTTGTGTTATACAAATAGTTTACTTATTATCACATATTAAAAAGTGCATTTGTTTCCGAAGCGAAATTGGGAGGCTGAAGAACCCGCAGGGGAGCCAGCCAAGCTGTTTGCGGCAGTTTTCGAAGAACCAACGCGTTAACGGTTTTCGTTTGTTTAAAACAAGAACGACTTCAGTCTACTCCAAAAATTTAGATCCGCAAAGCGCGCTTCGTGAAAAATCAATAATCGAGCGATTCGACTGGAATGAATGCCAACGAACGTGCCTCGACAAGAAAAGCTAGCAGGTGTTTTATCTCTGTCAGGCGTTTTATGCGATAAACTTGAGTTCCTTTACTACATTATTTAAATAAAAGAGGTCCTTTTGAAAATGCTAATTGGTAGAACGCACTATTGAAACAAAATTGTAACGGGAATTACATGGCGTTGCTGCACTCAAAATGAAGGTGTGTCTAAAAGGTTAATTCTTAACTATTATTGTACAACATGCATTACTTATTAATAGAATATACTTAACCAATTTACAGGATTGAAAACCATGAAGAAGAGATATTCAAAATTGGTTATAATTTACACATGAATTACTTAACTAATAAAACAGGTTTAACTTAGCTTGATTCAGTAGCGTGTAGCAGCAATGTATGCAACCACGAAATAAATTCAAATTTGGCAGACAGTAGTAGCAGCTGCATTTGCCGGAAACTTCAGACTCGAACAACGGCGACTGAACTTATAAAACCAGAAATAGACAGATGCAGCTCAAGGCGTCGGTTTACAGGATGTATTCGATTCGTGAGTTGAAATGAAATTTTACCTCACAATACCACAACATTTAATAGCTTTGTATGTTGACGCTTTCTGGCACGCGTAAAAAGGCAACCGCGGTATCAATTCTTAAACTGACAAATAGTTACAATAAGCACTGAATTAAACAACAAATGCACACTTTGAATATATCCTAATAATGTATAAAAAGTGAGTAACAAAGATCTCCTCAATGTATGCGTAGGAATTTGATCGTATATCCTCACAGTTATCATTATAACCTCAAATTACATTCTTGGCTGAAGCTGCATAATATTATTTTGAAGTTTTTTTGAGGTTCAATATTTTCTGTATAAAGCTGATAAGTATTTGACAATGTAGTAATTATTTCATTTAGAAATAAAGTTACTATTGAGATTGGGAAATATTTATAAAGTTTTATTCACGATCTGTAGTACGTACAATCTGGCCGGTATCTACTTAAATTGCAACTGTTGCAGTTTTTAACAAATGTGTGTAGTTATTCTTAATTCCTTTACGTCGTCTAATGGGTTTATACAGAAAGAATAGAAATAGTAAATTTACACCAATTGCTAATAAAATTAAATGACAAATGACTTAGTATTTCTATTTACCCAAAAAAAATAACAGTGGAAACTTATGAAAATAGACATGTGACATGGCAGTTTTTTGTGTAAAACTTAGTTTCAGCAAGCTTCTAACTTTGAGATTCCGGCTGCAGCGTTGATCCTAATTCAAACTGCATGACTATTATTAAATAGGATACAACTGATCCCAAAATCTAAAAAAAGTAAGTATTACTACTATATAATATATTACAAAATGCAGTGGAATAACCGAAAAGAGTAAATTTTCGTTGACCACGAACATTTTACATGCAGTAAATTGCACGTTGTGGTGTAGTAGTTGCAGTGAAAACAGTGTTACCTATAACAATTAACAAATACCATTCTTGCAAGAAAACATTTCAAAGGCTGTTTACCTCTAATTGCACATCGTCTTTGCTCTCGTGTCTCATTATGACAGATGTTGCTTTATGAATCAACATCCCCGTTCTACGAGACTGAAATTACAAGAAATTAATGTTAAAGTAAAATGTATTTTTATTTACACTAATAATAACAAAATTAATGGTAACTTCTGGCTTGATGAAAGTAATATGAGTGTTGCAGTTATAGAAGCATGAAAGGCCAGTAAAGGGATAGAACACAACTCAAAAGGCAATTGAATATGCTAAAAATCAAATGGGAATGCTTCAAATACGGAATGGGGATGAAAATGAATAGCGCAATATCTTTTCACTATTCATTTTAGTGTTCTAATTATTAGGTGTCACCTTGTATCCATATTATAATATAAAGAATTTTTTTACAGAAAAGAGCCTTTTCTGAATATGGGCATTTATAATACCAGTGTTTTGAATACATTTTTAATTATTTGATTCTACTTTACTTTATAAAAAGTCGTATGTCTTAAATTAAAAATATAGAACAGAATACTTAAAATCCGGAAAATTGCTTATATGCGGTGAATGATTATGAGTATCGTAATTATTACAAAAAAATTGTACCTCGATAGATGTACTAGAACATATTACCACTAAAACCACTAATTGTCCAATAGATATTGTTAGTTGTAAAGCGCAATATAGTAGGTACGATAACGATATGTCTTCATCTAATAGTACGTGAGCCCCTGCATAGTACATAATCACTGTCATCGTTGTAAAACTTTCCACTACAATCATAACGATTTGAACAGAATAGGCTGTATTCAAAGTCTTGCAAATAGAACAAAGGTCGTGATGCTTTATTTTTGTATTCTCAAGTAATCTTAATGTAAGCTTATTTGGTATTCTGGAAGACATGAAGTTCAAAGAATAGTTTATTTATTAACACATTCAATACCTGTGCAAAGTGGGTCGTATCCGGTTTTGCTGTAGCGGTAAAAACGCCATATTACCTGTTCTATTCTTATGGTTTGTAGGGATGGGCATCGTAATTAAACTCTGATTTAACCATTGGAATCTTCTTCTTAAACACATGACTAGCGCGCAAAAATGAAACTGCACAAAATTACTAATTATCACAGGACCTACATATGCTAAAAATTCTCCAATAAAATATGTAGTAAAACGGTTGAATGTAATCGTAACAGTCGAAAATATACACAATAACATGACTATTGAAGAAACAAACAGTGCTACCACAATGCAAATTTTGCCTTTTCGGTACTCTGCATGAAGGTCGATCTGCCAGTCAATGTACATTTCTTTGTCAAATGCATTAATACTTCGCATAACATCAAGTATCTAAAAGAATATAAATTAAAACTAATGAAAATGTTCAATGAGACTAACAAATCACAATAGATGGTGCATAAATAGATAATTATGCATTTTACTAGTAATACCACATTTAAATATATGTCAATAACGTTTCGAGGATAAGCATGATAGTTTTATAATTATACATTCTGGTGTTTAGTTATACAACTTACTTTATTTAAGGAAATGCAGCTAAACAAAATGCCAAAGCACATTCCTAGTTGACTAAGATAAGAATCTATTATATCAGCAACTTTTGATACAAGCTCTTGTTCCTGATAGGTTTTGTTGCCCAATGATATTACAGTATAACTGCACAGACAGGTCAGTAATGATACACTCCAAAGTATATGAACTTTTGATTTTGTATAAATTTCTTTTTGAATTTTGAATGGTGCTAAACCTAGCACCTTAGTCATAGAATACATCGGTGATATTGAAGCATAAAAATTCTTTGGCTGAAACATAATGTTTCCACTAGGATAAATCTATTTCAAGTTAAAACGACTGACGATTGTTCTTGTTTTCAAATGTGCTTCAAGTTCTTCAAGCTTCTAAGAGGTTAGTTTGCAGTTATACTTTCAATAAAATTTATTAAATAAACTGTTGTGAAAGATGGCGGTAGATTATACTACAGTTAACATGAGCTTAAAAGAAATGCAATTCTTCAGCATTGCGTTTGTGTTATATGCAGCGCATTTTCAGCACGTGATGTAAAACGATTACGCGCATCTATACGTATTTACCTTTCGCAATGTTAATTTACAACAGTACAAATCACATTAATATTTCACAAAGAAATCAATTATGTCGTACATAACTTGTGTACATGTAGTTACCGTTTGGCTACTTTATCGGTATTCAGTAATGAATTCGTGTAAGTAAATACCCTTAACGTTTATTTTTATTCTTTGCGATGTTTAGCTGTAATGAGATACATGTATGTATTTACATAATTTGTACTAACTATAATACGTTTTTATTTTAAAAGTACATCTGTCAATGAAAAGGGCCATTATAGAATATGATGCTTGTTTCAGAGTGGAATAATAGTTATAATTATAATGCATACCCTCATCAAAGTAGCCAATTGAATTGAATACATGTATAGATATTAACGATACAAGTTTGATTATAAGCATCTTAATGAAACGAGTTTTATTGCCAAAACGAGGCGGTGAGCCGAGTTTTGCTGCAATCAAACTAGTTTCGTTATGTGGCATAAGTAAACGTGGATTGTTCAATATTTTATCTTCATCAATAAATTCTTGATTAATGTATTTTTTTATATAAAAAGAGTGTGGTAATGTTTATTACCGCACTGAGTGCGGTAATATCTATCCATTACCGCACCGAGTGCGGTAATGAGGCTCTTAACGATACTAAAATTAATTTAGTTAACAATCTATAAGAACACCAATGAAGATAAAATCTATAACATATTCTATAACATATTGCTCTACCCAAGCAGATGCATGTTAGAGCTTGTACTGTTGCTTTTCCTTGGTTAATATTTTCAATGCTAAATTACTTTTTCCGAAAGTATAACACCCAATGCTTTTGTTATTCTGAAATTTAACAGATGACACGGCCACTCCTTACAATGTAGTTCAGATCACTGTCTAAAAGAGTAAAACCCTGTTTAACCAAGCCCAGGCGTCGAAGGGTTCCTTGTGATCAGGATGGGGTTCAGGTCTCAAAACGCAAGTGTCGTTAACTAGCTTTGGATTCGCATTTTATACTCTTCGGGCACCTCATTGTCGAGCCATTTCTAAAGGGGATTGGAGACGGAACTGCGTGGACTACCGGTTTACACTTCGTCTGCTCATAGCAGCTAAGATCACCTTATCGAAAATCCGAAAGCTATGGAGATGCAATCAAAGATTGTAACAGGAATTAGCGCCATTCAAATTTCTAGCACACAATTTGTGCCTTAGGTAAATTTGACGCCGGGGCTAACATTACAATACTTGTCTATTTCAAAGCAGGGGGGAGGGGGGCAGCTGTAGCTACCTCAAACTTGTCGAACAAAGAATATACAGCTTCAGTTCGATGCGTCGGTAACAGATGTCGACGAAAAGAAGGTGTTTTAGTCTTCCGTTGACATAAGTGTCGCTACATTAGATGTTTGTGGGACGATTGATGGCTGAGTTATTTAAGTGTCTAACCAGAAGTTGAAATGCAATTCCACTGCACCACAACAAAACAGATAGGTTGGTAGTCTGTACATTGGACATTATGAAATTTGACGTACCTCGAAGGGCCGTTAATGCTCCCAAACTGACTGCAACACCGCACTGAACAATAATACTTAAACCACGCACACTCCGTTTGCTTGACGATACCCGCCTGACTACTGTATCCGCACCAACTTGAGCCCGGACAAGAAAGTTAAAAGAATCCAGACCTAATAGGTAGTAGTGATGTCAATCTTTAACCTGGCTTAACATTCAGATTGGTGGTAGATAATGTGAGTATATAAATTTATATAAGTTAGAATACAGTTTATGGGATTTGTATGCTTTAGGCAGAAATAAATTAATCTGCGATTAATATCTAGTATCTGCAGAATCAAGGTGTTTTCTTTTTAGAAAATACTGAATTCTAGAATATTAGATTTCAAGTTTTATATGTCTATTTCGGTCTAACGCATACAAATACCATAAACTGTATTCTAGCTCATTTGACTGCCTGTTCACATTATCCACGGCCAATCTGTATTTTACACCTATACCTCTTTTCATAGGTTCATAAAACAGCCAGATTTGTCTACTGCAAAATGTAGGTCTTTTCTTCTTGGTTGCATCTTTCTCATCCTTAGACAGTTTGCTTCCAATTTCGACATCTTCTTGTTAGGTCGTTGGTTGCACATCGCGTCAGTAACTATATTCCTTTTCGGCAATGTGTCCCGTCCAATTCATTTCAGGTATGTTTTTATTAGGACTAAATCGCAACGTTTCGTTTGGATTCATTCGGTTGTCATTCGATACTAGAACAGTATTCGAAACATGAACCTTTCCATGGCTCCTTGCATCAAATATTCTAGATTCTTCTATTTGTCAATGTTAAAATATCGCAATCATAGGTCAAAACAAGTCACATATTGCCGTCGCACTTTTTTTCTATGATATCTTTTTAATTAAATCTTCCAAAGCTCCATTACACAGTTGTTGATTTGTATCTATCTGGAGCACTCCTCACTCTAATGTAAATATACTTTGGTGTTGTTTAAGGTGGCGGTGTGGCTGTCATATACCGAGTAGCAACTTTGGCGGGTGAGCACTACTATATCAGTATACCTTTCTCTTTGACATTTTATGTATCAGGTATCCAAATAACTTCGTGAGTTTTTTTATGGTAAAATATAAATATTAATTAAGAAACAATAATACACTATTATTTATCGAAGTAATTACCATCACATTCAATGACCTTTTGCCGACGTGACACCAACTTTTGTAGGCCGGTATTGTAGAACTCTATGGATTTTGAATAAAAAAATTGACGGACTGCATTTATTACATCAACTCGAGTTTTGAACTGCCTATGCCTCTTACAGTTGTCAAGAGACAAAAAAAGGTGGTAATCACATGGCGAAATGTCAGGAGAATATGAAGAGTGCGGTAACGTTTCCCAGCCAAGTTCGGAAATTTCTTCCCGGGTCACTCTTGCGGTATGCGTCCTGGCATAATCCTGTAAGAATCCACTTTCTTTCGATTGATCAAAGAATACTGTTTTTGGGTGAGTGCTGCTTGTACTCGCTGAAGCTGTTCACAATACAAGTTAGCAGTGATGGTTTGACCCGCTTCCAAAAACTCATAATGAACAATTCCGGTTGCTGTCCACCAAACACACAATAAAATCTTGCTTGGGTGCACGGAAGCATTGTGAGTGTCTGATACCGAATCAGTAAGAAGCAACCAATGATACTTACGAACGCTTAGAATTTGAGTACAATATCCACTTTTGGTCGCAGGTTAACAACCGATCAAGATAAGGTTCATTATCGTTGCGTGAAATGTTTGCCGAACAAATGGTAAGACGATTTAATTTGTTATTATTTGACAATTCATGTGGGACCCATTTGCTTAACTTCCACGTCTTTCCTAGGTGATGAAGGTGCAAACAAATGGTTTCATAACTCACACTGAACCTTTCTGGAAACTCTAGGCACGTTGTCCTTGAATTTTCCTCCACAACCTGTTGAATATCTTCGTTGTTAATGATCTTCGGTCTCCCAGAGCGTGCTTCATTGGTCAAGCTGAGATCTCCCGAAGAAAATTTCTTGAACCACTTTTGTGTTGTTCAATCACTTACAGTATCATCTCCGAATGCGGTATATATTTTTCGAACCGCCACTGCAGCTGTGGTACCGAGTTTGTACTAATAGAGTGAACGACCTCGAATTAAAGTTTTATTCGTTGCCATTTTCAACTATTTAAAACTAGGAATTAAACAATTGTCACCAAATGTGTATGTATCCGATAAAATAAGGATTCATACTAAAGTAGATGACAGATAACAAACAAGTACTATCGATCAACAACTAAAAAATATTTATGGCACTCTGCTGTATACAAAAACCGCACGAACTTGTTTGGCTACCTGACTAAGAGCTTTTTATATTGGACAATTTAAATAATAATTATGTATGTATCTACATGGTAATTCTTCATAGATATAATGTTATAGTCAAAAAGCCCCGGGCTTTGATTGCACACTAATTTTCTCATCCTTTGTACTCTATATTGGCTATTCCAGTTCTAGCGCCGTTGTGGTTTACTTTTTGAGGTTACCGAACTCGTTTGTGACCTTCAACTTGTACGAGGCAAATGCTCGACTAGTAGGACGTTACAAAGTAATGCCGATTATATTCAGGTATTCTTCACAGGTTGGCGCTTGGCTTCGTCCTTTTTTTTCAGCGTGTCTTGCGCCATTCGTAAGCAATATTTTCTCCAGTTTAGGGCTGTTTGCTAGTGGCTTGTGATAGAAAAATAGTGTCCCTTAGCGCACTCGTTCTTTACGGGTTAATTTAACGCAGATTATTGAGTCTAGTCTACCCATCGTACTTTTGATTGCAGATTCTTATCAACGCGCTGATGAACATTGTAAATTTTAAGGTATGTGTTCGCCCATTTTCTCTAGTTTATTATTGTAATTAGACACTCGAGATACGAATTGATAAAGACGACCGTAGAGTCGTTAAAATTTGAGCTGCTAGTTTACGGCCAATTTGTAAAACTGCTGCTGAGGCAGTGGAAAATTTTGTTGCGGTAGTCGTCATAGTCTTCGACCTCCATAGTTTTTATAGCTGATTTCTGAAAGCTTTCGCCAAGGCTCTGTTTCTCACATTAACTTACAAACCTGTGTTGTACAAGGTAAACAACAACCTGTGTCAATGCACATTGCTCTTTCCTTAAGCCTGAATTCTTCGGCGAAACTTGCATCACCTCCGAGCCTTTGTTGAAGCTTTTCTTGTGCATTCACCGAACATACTAGATTTATTTATGATCGTCAATTTAAATTCAGATGCCTCGTAAATGACGTAAGTCGGCTTATCTTAATTTAATTACTTTTCCACACCCCAGAACGTCGCCTGTCTCGGTTGCCTGTGAATCCCCGTTCTGAGCGCAAATATGTTATACGTCATGATGTAATTCTTATACTTTCATGCAAGTTAGAGAGGGAAAGCCTGTTTTCCGCCCCCCCCCCCCGTTTGTGCAGTCCGCGTCTCGGGGCATTTCTCGTCCAGCCCTAAGAGGGTCAACCAGTGGTTTTTCTGAGCGCGAGCGTTGTCGAGGTCGTTTTGTGTTAACATGTTGTGGGGTTTTGGAATCGTGTCGCTGAGGAACCATCCGCGAGACCCTACAGAAGGATGACCCATTATCGACTGTTGGCAGACCGTAACATTTACCCCTTGGGGTTTCACGTAACGCTCGCCTATATCGAGGAAGACTTACCCAGTCGTAAAACTGCTCATTGTTGGTGGCATCTTGCATTACTCCCGCCCGTGGAGAATTAATCCTGTCTGCTCCCCTTGGTGGTTCCGACAGCGTCTTGGTTCATTGTGACACAACAAACAAGCTGACCTGCGGTTAATTAATTAAAATAATTAACGGTGATAGCAAAAGACCGCAGATCAACCTGCTTGCTGCGCTTACTACACGGCAAATACAAAAATTTCCCGACGCTTACCGCGTAGGCCGAACTAGCTCAATTTTGGCGGCCTTTAATCGTAGCTTCTTTATCAGCTGTACTAACCTGTGAATAGCTCCAAAGACAAATAGGCGCCAGAAACCAAATGGTTTCGATTAGAATAAACCAACTACAGTAATTAGAGTTTATTAAATGCATAATAATCTGGTAATCATCAAATGTAATTTATGTAATTCATAAAATATTTGAAAATTTTGCTACACTATGCAGCCAAAACTAATTGAAGGTGGCCACACGCATTATCACAAATAACCCCTTTTTGGGTCATTAAATTACTTGAAATTGCAAAGTGAACCTAGAGATATGCATATCGCTGTCATTCATAAAAACCTTTCTTTCTAGGTTGATGAGAGAAAAAAAACGTGGGTGCTCCTTTTACAAGAAAAGGTGCTACTTTAATTAAATTTACTGAGTGAATGAACTATCATGTTAGTAATAAATTTAGTATCCGGTATAACCAGCACAAGATTGACTTGGTAGGTACATAACCAGTCCTCGATCGGCGTTGTAATAAAAAACAAACCAACTGACCTTCTTACGCAACCTAGGTGTGTTGGCCCTCGGTGCAGAAGCAGAAGCGATGCAGAAAATAGCAAGCGTTTGTTTCGAATTAGGACAGGAAACCGGACTCCAAGTCCAGAATCATCCGGTGAAAATTGCCAATCCCAAGTGCAATTTGTGAATTCCAGGTGAAAATAATTCTTGGTAAAAGCTGAATCAAATTATCAGCTCTTGGAAACAAAATGCTTGTAAAAATTGGTTGAGCGCACGTACTTTTGACTTATTTAAAAATCAAACCTCGACCGAGCAAAACGCGTCAGCCGGGGCTAGAAAACAAGTGCCGGGCCCCAAACGTTCGCTTCAAAAAGAAAGTTCGCATTCATACGGCCAGAGATAACAAATAGAGCGGGTCAAAAGGGCATCGTGCGAACGATAGGAACTCAATACAGGTACAAAATGCGCTGGTTTGGAAAATTTAACAAGAAATGCAATGGATTATAATTCAAATAAAAATGTACAGGTTATTCCTGAAATAATTTGGTAAATGGTGAAACAATTAAGCGGTGCCAAAAAATTGTTTCAATTGCACCCGCTGAGTACATCAAGCAGTTGCTGTTTTGCTGGCCAGCGGCTTCGTTGGACAACCAAGCAACGGCTTCCGAAAGCTCTAACCCAGCTACTGTTATTATATTTTTACAGTGAATTTCAAGCTGTTCAGTGTTGCGCTATTCCCGATTTGTGTGATGTAGTATGTCAGCTGTGCTAAATTTAAATTACGTTTGCGTGGCGTATTTCCAGTTCTTAGCGTCGCCATTTTAAAATGTTTGTGGGTCGTCCACATCCGAACAATATTAAGGTAATTTATGTAACTTATGTTTAACGATTACTGGCTTTAATGACATATGTGAACTTTGTTTATGACCGACTGCTTCGATAATTGTTCACTAAATGTTTACTAACCCCTTTACAATGAATTGAATGTTTGTAAAACGATTTGATATTTGTTTCTTTTCAATCAATACATTTTATCCTAATTTAGTCGTGCGTTCTTATTGCGTATACCTCATCCTGCATGCAAATTTAGTAGTAGGTGTTTTCTTCTTTTTTGTAAAGAGTTTCGGGGAAGCTGAAGGAATACATATAAGGTAAGTTCACCGATGCAACTCGCTGGCTGGAATCGAGCACTTCAAATACCCTTTAAGCTCCGTTCACTATTTCCACTTTTGAGTGAGCGGATATTTACCGACCTAAAAGTGGTGGCGTCTGAAATTTAACATTTTTAATGATTATCATCTCGCCCTTATTAGAATCGTTTGTAGCGAACCGCCTTTATCCCGGCTGTCTGAGCTGAACAAATTAGCCTGTTACAGGGTAATTTAGGTACAGTTACGGTGAACTCTGCAATTCTTCCATTAATGTGTCGTAACGCCCTGTTTGGGCTGTAAGAAATGTCATAGTCAACAGGTATACTGATAAAGATAGTTTTTACATCCAAAGGTTTTGAATAATTTATGCGGTAATAAACTTAGCAGTCAGTGGTTATATCAACGTAATAAGGTTGCACCATTCTAATTTTTAGATATTTTCCGAAATATGGAATTATGTAGATTTTCACAGTATTTTTTATTTTTTTAAAACCTTACATATGCGGAAAATCAAAGTCACCACCTTTGGATCAGTAGTTAGGAGAATTAACCACCGAGTCACCGAGCCTGGCAGCCTTTTAAATATCTACTTATTTATTTCGAACTTCTAGTCCGTACGTGTCTATTGCTCTCATTGATGGGTGTCATAAATTGCGTGAGTATTATTTCTATTTCTTTTAATATATCTTCGTATTACTTATTTACTTCATCATTGCTGTTCCTGTTAGAACAATAATCCTCGATAATCTTTATACTATGTCTATAGATTTCTTGAATAACATTTACTCTTTCACCATTTGCTAGTAGCATAGTTTGAATAATCTGTATACTAGATTTTGTATGTTCAATATAATGTTTCTGTTATATCTAACACTTATCTTATATTATAAGAGCTGATGCCGCCGGCCGACCGTCCGTAAGCACTGGCGCGCGCACATGCCGATCGTAAGCGCGAGTGGCGCCGACACACGCAGCATGAAGGGCCTGCATACTAGCAAGTGGCGCGCGCACATGCCGACCGCGCACAAGTGGCGACGCAGCAAGCATTTGTATTGTTAACGCTGGCAAGGCCGGACGTCGGTTGGCTACCAGCTTAAGCAAGCATTTTTATTGTTAACCGTTTCTTTACGCTGGCAGGACCAGACGTAGGCTGGCCAACACGTTCTAGTTTAATTATATTTAGGAAAATACCATTTTTCCTGTTCCACGTATCTTCCTATCCATTATAGCAGAATATATGACCCAATTTTAATTTTCCCTGCTCTCGTCTTTGCATATTCACACATATATTCCATTTTGTTTTAGGTAGTCCTCTGTTAATCGATTTTCCTTCTAACGCTACTGTCTTGCCATTTGGTATTTTATAATGTAAATATTCTTTATCTTCATCGGTGTTGTTATAGACAATTTACAAAATTAATTTCAGTACCGTTAAGAACTTTATTACCGCACACAGTACCGTTAATAACTTGATTAACGCACTCAGTGCGGTAATGGATATTACCGCTCTCAATGCGGTAATATACATTACCACACTCTTTTTTACAAAACAAAGAATACCTTGAACCAGAATTTATTGATGAAGGTAAAATATTGAACAATACACGTTTGCTTATGGCACTTAACGAAACACGTCTTGCAACTATTCTGGAATAGTTGCTCAATACTTAAATAACAAATTCGGCAATCACTGGATAGGAATCAATGGACCTGTTATTGTGGCCAGCTAGATCGTCTGAGTTAACCGCGTTAGACTTTTTTGCGTTTCTTCACTGAAAAAATATTGTCTACTAAACACCTGCAACGACTTTACAGGATTTACAAAATCGAGTGACAGCGGCAATAGCTACCATAACTCCTCAGCAACTTCATAACGTTATGCGAGAAGTAATTCAAAGAGCCAGGTTATGTCAAGATGCTGATGGTGGCCATTTTGAGCAACACACATAAGTTTTGCGATACTATTCCAGATTAAGAAGTTGGAATTCCTTAGTGTTTTCTAAATTATGCTGTTTTTGAAATAAAATGTTTTTTTCAGTATCAATAAATGATTCAAATGTTAATTACCTTTGTTCTAATTTAATTTAAATTTAAACACAAAGACTGACAACCAAAAGATCACTTATGATACATCTATAAACTCAGGATTTAGAAACAAATTAAATTATGTAAAAATATACAGGTTGTTCAATTTGAAATTGAAAAGTTAAGGTATATTCCGATTAAACAGGAAATAGAGTTTTTATTAAAAGTGCACATGTTGACACAGTTTATTCCCAAAAAACACCATACTAAATTTCATAAAGATATATGTAAAAATGCAAATGATATTTGGGGTTACCAGAATTCAATTCCACCCGGTACATTTCCAATGTTTCTCGACACTGTTTAATTCGTCTTTGTTTATCTTTGATATCTCTGAAGTGATTTCTCCTTTAAACTGAACTTGTTTCTCTTTGTCTTCTAACTGTTTTAGGTCTATCTTTTTTCGAATTCTTCTATTTATTATTTTTAGCCGTAGTCTCAATTGTACCATAAGAAGATTGTGATCTGAGGGAACATCAGCTCCCGGATATGTTTTAGCAGTTTTTACACTTGATATAAATCTTTTATTTATGAGAACGAAATCGATTTGATTTCTCACGATGTTTTCGTCTTGGTCTGAGGGAATTTCCAGGTATATAGTCTTGGCACTGGGAGTTTAAACCATGTATTTTCAATCGTAAATTCCTTTTCTTGACAAAATTCTACCAACTTGTCACCCAGCCCCCCTCGATTCTTTCTGTAAGTGCGTATCGTCCAACAACATCTTTTACTGGTCACCTATAATAAAGTTTAGGTATATCTTATTATTAATTATTATCAATGAATATCTCGCGAACAGTAAGTCGTATCGACATTTTGATAATGACATAAATAAAAGGAAATTGGATTTGCTACTAATTTAGTTATATGCAATTTCTTCGTAAACTTGTTGGAATTTCAAAAAATATGCGTTAAAAATTAGAAAAAGGTAAAAATTCTTGAAACATTGCTTTTTTATATTAATAATTAAAAATATTATAGAATTAAGCAAATACATTTATTTACAAATTAAAAAAATCAAAAATATTAAATAATTAATAAAGTTACATAGATTTAAAGAATAAAACAAGTATAGCAAGTTGCCTATATGTAAAATAATGCAATACATATCACAATAGTTACTTTTTTGTTGCTAGGGAAGCTTTACTGGAATCTGGATATTGACGCCGATGATCGATAACAACTTGTAGCAAGTACTGCTTTTGGACCTTTTTTTTAGTAATTAAACTATTATATTCTTCGATCCATTTCATAATTCTTTCCGCAATATCATTTGTAACCTGAAGTAAACAATTACATAAACTCTTCTTGTATCTTTTCTTTCCAGTCGTTATTCAGTTCTCTTCTCTTGTTGATGTAACCTGATATCAACACCAAGCATACTACCTGGTTGCCCTTTTTGCCTTTGAAGAAGCAAAAACTGTTTGTCTTCTACATCTATTAATTCTAGAGCGTGCGCATGTGCGATATCGAACAAGTCGTTAAATTTTTCAACAAATTGTTGTTCCTTCCTTTTTGTAGTCCGTTCTTTTATTTCTTCGTTTTTTGCGGACTACTCCATTCAGAGTATAATGATTCCAGCTTTTATACAGAATGATGTTTTTCCTTAGCCGGAATCCGCGCTTTTTTATCAAAACACTACTTCTTGAATGATTAATTTTGCACTTTCACGTAAATTCAATTTAACTATACGCATATTAAATAAAGTACTTGTAAAACTTGTTTGTTTGAGAGCAACTTACTACCAATAATTTAGTGTGCATCATTTCCTACTAAAAATATTTAGTTTTTTTCACGAAGAACATTTGATGTTGAGGCTATTTTATGCTTTAAAATTTTAAAATACGCACGAATCTGGTTCAAAGTATTTAAACACGCAACACAAGTAATACCGTTCACCTTTCGCAATGCTTTCATCTAGAAACTAGAGTAACTGAAGAAGGGTTCCAGATTTCAGTAAACGAGTGGCGTGGCGTCGCTAGCATGTCATTGTTTTTCGGATCTCTTTTTCTGGTTGAATGATCCGAAAAACAAATGACGCGACGCCACTACAGTAAACCACCCCTGATGGTATACGCTCCCTCTAAACATGTGGTTTGTATTGACAAACAAAGAATCTGTGTTCGACAGTTCGACTCTGTTTTGTTTAAAAAACTGATTCTAGAAATATTTCAATATGCTTAAAATAGGTAACAAATTGTTATTGAATTTCAAAAATTTATATATCATAAGATTTATTTACTTGTATTATCAAAATTAGTCTAAAATTTAATAGTGGATTGCAATTTACTTCAAAATTGTAATACTTCTAAGTTATCAAATTAAAAATTGAAAGAAACAAAATGAATTATTACGTTTTTCTAATAAGCATTTTTTTAACATTAACATGGGTTAGTTTTTTTTTGCCATTGGAACGACTTTAGGGGGTGCGGCTAACAAAATTCCGAGGTTGCAAAATTAAAACCACCCTAGTGCATAGACCTGAATTAT
The DNA here is from genome assembly GCA_940337035.1 of Agriotes lineatus. Classification (NCBI taxonomy): domain Eukaryota; kingdom Metazoa; phylum Arthropoda; class Insecta; order Coleoptera; family Elateridae; genus Agriotes; species Agriotes lineatus. The sequence continues at coordinate 192,780,813 of OW679194.1, read as the reverse complement.
ATTTAAATCTAATATTTTTCCTTTGAGTTTCGCTAATATGATCCTGTCTGAATATGGAATGTAACTCACAACCGCTTTTTCAGTTTGTTCATTTACCATAATAGCTACACCGTTCCAATGACGGGCTTTGTTACTTCTGGAGTAGTATATTGTTGTATTTCCTGATCTAAATTTTCCAGCTCCCGGCCAGCGAGTTTCAGATATACCTAATATATGTATCTTTAATCGATTTATTTCAATTATTGCATTGTGCTTTTTTCCAGTCTCATAAAGACTACATTATGTCAAGCCCGGAGAATCTTCGCAGCCCTGTCCCATGTAAAGGACGCCGCGCCGGTGCTCGGAACCATTAATAGGTTTATCTGTTCTACTGTTCATTAATGATGAAAGTGGTATTATTACACAAGTTAGTACGGTAGTTTTCTCTTGCTTTCCGTACAGCAGAGCAAAGACCGCATTCGCCGAATTTCAGCCACGCCCTTTGCTTCCTGATATTAAGCCAACATCGTAATCATTTCGATTGTGCTCAAAACTCAGTAATGACAGCACTGCTGTCCACTGTCATGTATATATGTTGCTGGAAACCAATAAAAGCATCATTTGCAAGTTGCCTTCCGAGCTGCTAGTTTTATCCGCCGGGTATTTTATTTTCCCGGTACCCGCTACATCTGACGGGCTTTCCCCTATCCGCCACCTCGGGAGGCGTCCGATGGGGGATCTAGCAACCCCACAAGGAGTTTTAACACTTAGTGTCACTTTTATGTAAAAATTTAATATTTTACATTTCTTATGACATGCGATCAAATAGTACGAGCAAGAAAAGTGGTTTTACTGACCTCGTATGGCCGTTTAAGTACTCGTTAACGCTCGGAACCAGCCATATTTGTTCAGTAAAACATCGCTTTTCTAATCTAGTTGCGCAATATACTATTATAGTACCCTACCGTAATATCGTGATATTTCACACCCTCTACTTGCTATTCCAATGTCTAATCACTACTGAAATCGGGAATTATTCACTCGCCGAGATCTGAAGGCATTTCGTATTTTTCATGTATTTGATTTTACAAGAGGTTTTGGCAAATCATTTTACCCCATTCCTGCTTCTAAAGACCGAATACATTGTCGTAAGTTATAAGAAATAGAGGAGAGAAGAGAGATTTATATAAACACTGCTTGTTTTAATGTTTCTTTACATTTTAATAAAAATCATATTTATTAGTAGTAATACTTTATTTTTACGAGTATATCGGTAAGCAATCACAAAAAACAATATTTTGTAATAATTCATTACTTTTATGTGCAACATTACGTTATTTTAAAATATCAGCTTGTGCTATTAGTTTACAAAAATAATTTATTGCTACTGTTCTTCGTTTACGTCGAACTGTATAATTATGATTAAATACGTAGCTATCGCCCCAAAAATCTACAAAAAATGATCTTAGGATATGAGTAGTACAAAACAGTGCATATTTACAGAAAATAGCAAATTCTCATTAATTGTAAACATTTTACAAGCTTTGATCTCGACGTTGTGATGCAAAAGTTGTAGTGAAAACAAAGCTACCTGTAATAAAAACCAGTTATACTTCAAATAAGTTATGTAATTGCATTACAGTATTTTTTGTACGTGTATTATATGTGTTGACTGCAAATAATTAGAGCAGTTTGCATTTTCATGTTTTTGAACTCACTGCGAACGACATATATACAATATCGAATTATCAGTAGGTTCTTCACTTTATTTACGTTAGGTACCTGTAATTGGAAATGTTCTTGACGCTCGTCGTAGGTCTTTAAGGTTGGATTCTTATGCATTAATACACCAGTTCTTCGTGCCTAAAACGTAAAGTTTGTTTGTCTGTCTTTCTCAGTATTTACTTTTGATAATCGATTTCAGAATATGTATTATACTACTGATTTGAGTACTTTAGCACTGTCTATTGGTATGGCTACATAAATTACATGAAAATATAAGCCCAATTTTGTATTTAGGATTAACTTTTACTTCTAAACCAAATTTATGAATAACCTATTGCTGCTTCCTTAAAAATAACATAAGTTCTTGAGCTAACTTTAAATTTTTGATATCCCTTATGGAACATAAAACGTTTTTTCCTCAATTTGGGTCTTATGGCGTACATAATTTCTTAATATTATTCTTCTTCCTCTTTTTTTTCTCTTTAAATTGGACATCTTGTCGTCGATCATTGGTTGGCTGCTCTGCGCTGATTTTAGAAATCTTGTAGCTCATCCTGGTGATGTGTTCGTTTCAAAGCAATTTTCTTCATTTGTTTATTTGTCTGCTATGTAGCATATGCTTCTCTTATACTTGCAATGTTATTCTGCCGCGTCTTAGCTTTTTAAATTCTTATATTTGAGTTTTCTTTTTGTTGGTGCTGTTTCTGGTATAGTTTCTGATCCATAACGAGTGTTAGCGTTTGCTCAATCATTTCATTATCTATCACCAGTTTACATTCACTAGTTCTCTCTGGCTATTGTTATTAATTTTGGTTTAGGAGTGACGGTCTTCATATTGCATTCTTTGCAGGTTTTATTAAATTTAAAATTAAGTTACTACATATCGTTTCTACCCATCCTATATCCTCTAATTAAGAGTCTTCACATATATCATCACAACTTCCATTATCAAGTAGAACAGCAAGGGGCTGTGGGAGTTGCCTTGTCTTATTTCATTTGCAACTGGTATTTTAGGTGATATTTCTCTATTGACTTTAATCACTATTTCACTATTTGGGTATATATTAGGGATGCACCGATACGGGTTTTTTGGCCGATACCGATATATCGGCCGATACCGATATAATCGAGGCCGATACGCCGATATATCGGCCGATATATTCTCATTGCTCTCTCCACTACTTTTTGACTACATGCAAGCACGTGTGCGCCGCTGCTTGCTTGATTCGGGCGGGGTAATCCCCTAAATACGAACTCTAGCTTAGTATTGCTTATGGAGGTGTCTTCTTGTCATTTCGTTTTAATAACGCAATTTAACAGTATTTTTTTTCTTGACCTATTAGTATTGTTAACAATTTCTGATGATGCAAGACCTTGAAATGGTATCGCCTGATCGAATGTTTTTGCTGATGAACCGAGCTCTGTGGACTAGTGGTTACCACGTCTGCTTAGTATTCGAGAGGTCGTGGGTTCGATTCCCTTGGCCGCCTTCTTTGATTCAGGTTTTTAGGTGGTTTTCCTGAGTCAACAGAGTACCTTCTCTGAAGCGAATGTCGGGGCAGTACTTCTCCACCTTTCCTGGCCTCTCTTGCGTTCTCCACCCATTCTGAAATATTCCCGTTATTGGCTGAAGAGGGGCGCAAGGGGCCCCCAGCTGGGGGAATTTAAATGACCTTGAACTTTTACCTTTTCCTTTTTTGCTGATGCAGTGCATTCCAGAAGCTGGAAGATATTTTGCTGCATGGTGCAACACACTGGATGGAGAGCCTAATGTTTTTACATAATAATTTACAAAAAATGAATTTTCAATATTAGATAGTAGTTATATTTTATACTCCACAATGATTATTTACATTATATTGTTCATTTCTTATAATAAATAGTAAAATATTAAATATTGAAAGGAAATTCACTTTTGCCGATATATCGGCAAAAAGGAAGGCCGATATGACCGATACCGATATATCCCTAATTCGGCCGATATGGCCGATATGCCGATACCGAGTATCGGTATCGGTGCATCCCTAGCTATATATCATCGATTGCACATCAGACGAACGCATTTTATCAAATGCCTTCTGAAGTCCTATAAAGCACATAAACGCTGGTTTTCCAAATTTCCAAGCTTTTCCAATAAACTGGCGGATAATAAAGAGTGCGCTTATGCTCACTTATTTTTGTCTCCAACTTAGGGTGGTTTTGAGTAAGTTAATCTCTCTGTAATTTTCGAAATTTTTCTGAATCATTTTTAAATATAAGCATAAGATAACCATAAGCCTAGTCTTCCTTTCGGTTCATGTTTTGGTTTTTCTATGATAGCGTTTAATAGCTTTGGGGTTTGTTGTTCTAGTTTCCCCCCTCTATATTTCAACAATTTTTTATTAAAGTTCTCTTCCTCGACATCGTCTTCGATTTTTACTGTTTGAGTGTCAATGTTGCCATTTTGGAAAAAAAAGCTGACGTATTCTGTACATTGGTGAATCTTATTTTTTAGGTCTCTGTGTATTCGTTTATTTCTTTTAGTTGGTTGCGAATTACTTTGCAAGTTTTTAATTGCGTTTCAAAAAAGTCATGTTCCAGTTCTTTAGTATACTTCTCATAATACCCATGTCTGGTTCTTCTAACCTACGCATTAACATTACTTCTGATGGTTTTTGAGTTTTGAAATCTCAGGTTCTTCTTTCTTTTTTGTAAGATGTTATTTCGTCACGCAATCAGGGAGTTTTACTTCTGAAATATTCGCCTTTCTTTACCAGCACTTTTCTTTGACTTATGGCCTTCTTTGTAGTCTTATTTATATTTCCTTTGATGGCTTTCGTCTATTTATATTTTATTTTTACATCTGTTGCTTTTGGTTTTGGTACAGTACTTTCGTTGATAAGAGCTTCAATATTGACGATGGAATTTTTTGTTTTCCAAGGCTATTCTCTATGACCACTTCTTATTCTTTCCTATTATCTAAAGTGTATTTGTGTGGAATTTTGTGACTAAAGTATCTATTATTTATCCTCATTTTGTTATGAACAAAGAATGTAGTAAGTATAATTATCATTACCTACTGGCATATTTAAGTTTCCTGTTATAATTATCACCATTTAATCTTGATGTATTGTATACTATCTACTATGAATCTTGCAGGTCGTCATAATATATATTTTTTGTATGCAGGTTTGTTTTTTTTACTCTGCAGCGGAGTATACTCTTCTCATATAATTTGTTTTTCCATTTATTCATTTGCCTTTCTCTAGCCGAGTCCGCTTTTAAATAATACGTTGGATTTCTAAGATATTCTTCAGTGCTTAAAAAAATTATGAACGTTTTACTAGCAGCAATCTGTTTTAACCCTTTCGCCAAACTGGCTTTCTTTTTCTGGGCTTGACACCGGCAACGGAAGTAACTTAGTGTCTACCGCAGGCGGAGTATCCTTTATCTAATAGACGGGTCCGTCCGGGACGCTGTTCAGTAGCCAAACCGTAAGAGATAGAGAAAAAAGTTATGAAAGTTATATGTTTGGAATGGTCATGTCAGGTCAGGAACCGAATTTCAGTCTCTAACACTAATTATTATCTTAATTATCCTTTAGGTTAGATTTTAGGCAAATTTTATCAAGGCGAATGCGACTGGTAGTTTGCTACCAACAATGACGTCATATACGTACGTGTGGTGAATACGCGTTCTATTGCAAAACGGTCTTTTTTGTTTTATTAAAGAGACATTTGTCTCACTGGACTGCTAGTTTTTTAATAATATGAATATTTTGTTGATATTAATAGTAGCTGATTATTGCAATTTCTTATTCACTTTATATGTTTCTTTAGCTGACTAACTTATATTGAAACAAAATAGTTTATAGTTAGTTAAGACACTAAGGGCCGGTTGCAGAAAGCAACGTTAAGTCTGGTGTTAGCTAACGCGACGTCAAAGTGAACAAAACGAAGCAAATCTGAAATGTTTATGGTAACTAATACATTAGTAAACAAAATTTGATGCGATTTTGTTCACTTTGACGCGACGTTAGCTAACACTAGACTTAACATTGCTTTCTGCAACTGGCCCTAAATAATGTTATCGTGTTTGTTTTGTTCAGTATGCGAAAACAAATATTATTAACTACTATTTTAGAAAAAGTTTGATGGCATGTTTTTATACAGTTGTACAGGGTATTGTTATGTTTTATTCCCCCGCGTACAAGCGCACGCCGCTGATCTTGGCTCGTTGGAGAGGATGTTTTGCACTGAACGCGAAGCAGGTGACCAGATTCTGCAGCTTTTTATTCTTCAGTCTTGAATTTGCTCTCGAGGAGGAAAGCTTCTGGGAAGTGGGCGATTTACGCCAGTCTCGTGCCATTAAATTAGGCAACTATTTTCGTTTTTATCGAAAGAAGGCGAAGAACTCGCAAACCAAACTGCCCGTGTTTAGTTTACGGCTTCCACTAGTTTTAGAAGTCATAAAGGCGTTTAGGTTTATATATATAGTACCAGATAATTCCGACTTCTGTAGTGCTTAAACCACTGAAGTTTTATTTATCGTTAGTGAGTTACTGTCGAAATTTAAAGATCGACCTTCATCGGATCTAATTCTCACATGGCTAAGCATTTTACTAGCTTTGAGTTTTTCTTTGACTGTAGGTGAATTATTTTCTACGTAGGACAGCATTTCAGCAGCTAGATTACCGTGTATCAGAAACCGGGTTACCTATCTCAGGGGTAGATATTTTCCTGGAGCTGGGGCTTAATGCCTACCCGAGTCAAGCTGAAGATCACAGTAGCTTGATAAGATAACGAACCAGTTCTGGCTTTCCGCTTATTACTTTACTTGTATGCAATGTAACATATCAAGTTTCCATTGTGATTATCTGTGGTTTGCAACAAGTAGATGAAGATAAAGTGGGTCACTCTAGCAATTAAGATTTCAACATTCTCATGACACCTTCGACGTCTCTTTCTGAGTTGGGAACCTTTAGACTAGAGGAATTGACTCAGTGGCGCCCCACATCAATATACGTCTCTCCCAAATTGGCTTTTACATTAACACCTACGCTTTTAGAGTAAAATGACGCCATGTCCCACTGACGTCAGCCGGTGCATTTTATGTTTAGGTTCCTGTCGTAAAGCAGTTTTAAAGCATATTAGTTTAATTTTATAAACAAAAAAACGTGTACAATTATACATCATAGTTACCTCAACTGTAGTTCGTGAACTAACTGCAATTAAAACAATCAACTGGGTTGTGGCTATGATCACCTGCACAACAACAGTATGTTATATATTCATTAGATGCAAGTTTCGAATAGAAAATATGCTCTCCCATGTAATATACTGTTATAATTATAGTAAGAAACGATTGCAGCACAATAATGAGCATTTGTACTGAATAAGCATGGTTCAAATTTTTACATATGCTGCACAGATCGTGATGCCTTAACCTCACTTTTTCCAATACAGTGACAACCGTTTCGTAGACATTTTTCGAGGACAGTCTGAAAAAGTAAGTATTATATCTTATTATACACTATAATTCATATGTAGTTGATTCCAGACAGTCATAACTGTTGTTCTGCAGAACTGAAACTGGAATATCCATAGCAAGTTTTTCTAAATTTTTTATATGAATACAAATATAACTTACGTATCTGACGTATAATGTGTTTTATTATGCCCTACAGCAAATCGGAGCAAATTATAGTGCCTCTTCTGTTTATTTTGAAAGTTGAAGCTGACACTCTCGAGAGTTTTGTTAAGCCATCCGAATCTCCTTTTTAAGCTTAACATCAATGCACAAATATGAAAATTGACAAAAGTGTAAATAACCACAGGACACGTATAGGCCAAATACTCTCCAAAGTTGAATGCTCTTAAACGATTCATAGTAGCTGCGGCTATAGAGCTTACATACAAGATCACGCCAACGAAAGAAATTGCCAACGCGACAGTGATGGAAATTTTTGTCTCCTTGTATTCCTTATTTAGATCAATATGCAAATCCGAGCCTATTTTGCGGTCAAATTTATCAATATCTCGCAGCACCTTGAGTGTCTAAAAGTTTAAAATTGAGAAATAGTTAGTAAGCAATTTTATGCAGATTTGTTTTCGAATGTTTAAGTAAATATTGCTAGTGTTAATATTTCTTACATCTAGGTAGACCAGAAATGGTTTTGTAATTAATAATGTATTTTATCTACGTATGAAACCGCACTTATTTAAGACATAGATCAATCATATATATTGCGTTGATGTTGCTAATTTCTAACTAATATTGTTGATAGAGAATTAATTTTGTTCTGATATAAATGTAATCTTACTTTGTCGACAAAAATGCACCCAAAAATAATGATGATACTCATTCCAACTTGGCTAAGGTATGAATCCATAATATAAGTTACCATTGAAATGAATTTCGTTTGAGCTATATCGCTTTTGCTCAAAGAGGCGAATGTGTAGCCATTCAAACCAATAATAAACAGAATGGTAGATATGTAACTTGCTCTAGACTTTTGATAATGTTGTGTATGTATACTAAATGGTGTCAAACCAAATATTTTGGTGGAGCAATACATTGGTGCCAGAGTCGAGTAAATGTTTCTAGGTTGGAACATTGCACTGTTGATCATATATGTACTATCTAGAGCTGGATGAAAGTACCTAGTGCTTTTTAATATTTTATATGTCAAAGCTGCAGTACCGTTCCACCAGGTTCTGTATATTAAATTGCCCGTTTCAGAAAAGAACAAATCAGAGTGCAATTGCGTTATGCATTGCAATTACATGTGATTTATGCATTTACTTGAAAATATAGTTACAAATAAATGACTGTTTTAGTCATTATGTAATGCACTTACTAACAGCATATTTGCCATTATTATAAAATGCTTCAGTTCCAATCTTTTATTTACGTTGGTCTTTAGGCCTGGCCACTTTTTAATAATGGGTCCGGCAACGATGAGAGGTGGAAGATAATTCTAAAACTATTAGAGTTACATAAATACCGTGTATATAAAAGTTGAAAGTACGAGGTGATTCACATTAGTAAAATAATTTTGATTATTCAGGGTGGCAAATCAAACTTACTTTTTTTTAATTAAATGCCATATAATTAAGCAACTTAAAAGATTTGTATTGAAATATTAATCATTTTGATATCAAGTTGTCAATGCTATATAAGGTGCTCAACATTTGCAAAACCAGGTTTAGAAAATATGAATCCAAGAAATAAAAAACACGGAAAAATAGATTTGCAGAAATAAATTAATTGCGGGATCAAATAAACTCAAATAAAAAATCTGTAATGGTCTTACTCAGAACATCCCTCGCAAGTAGACGTTGTGAGACTAAACAATTTTTAAAATCAAAGGAAAATTGTGGTAGAAATACTTTCATGTTCATAATAATACTGAAACAATAAAAGTATACATTTGGTAGTCAATTAAATCAATTTCAAATTTAAAAAAAAACATTATCGGCGATGGCATTCGAACTACAGCGCCTGCGAACGCGAATTTAGTTCAGGCCGTCTGAAGACGGCAGACGACAGACGATTGTTGAAACTTTTTGATTCTTTTACGACTTCACCCTGTATCTATTGGGTTCCATTTTTGTGAAGTGTAAAGCCTAACCTATGAGCATATTATAACTTTTATCTATTTCTCAGTTACAGCAAAAAAAATACTTTTTTAAGGTACTCGCCCTGTATCTATTTGTCCGAATTTTTCTCGATTTCATGCCAGATAGACAGATAATCTGCAGGTAGTAAATTAATTAGCAATTACTCTAATCGTCTACGTCACAAGCTAAATAAAAAATTTTAGTTGACAGGTGATACTTCGTTTGAAAAAATGTTCTATTGCCTGCATAACCTAAAGAAATTTAAATTTCTATCAATGTATTGTTTACATAATTATCTAATAAAAAGGAAGAGCCATACGTACATAATCAAATACTAAATTAATAATACATTGTGTATATACACGGTCTTAGTGATGGGCATAATCGGATGATTTCAATAATCGGAATGTTCCATTTCGGATTGTTTATAAAATCGGAATATCATCCCATTGTTTTACATTCCGTAAATGCAAGCAAGGGAAAACGAGCGAAACAAGAACAAGCGGAAGGAAGATAAAGTGCGTCCAAATTTGCGATGCGAGCACTCGCCGTTGCGCCGTAAGCCCTTATCTGCGTTGGCATCTATTGTTTGGGTTTGTTAGTAAACGAATTTATGAGTTTGAGTCGCACAGTGGGATGTGAAGAAATAAAACATTTTTTCAGATTATTACAGTAGTTACCTTAATAGACTTTCGGAAAATGGTAGTGATATTTTAAAGTTTAATGGCACATAAAGTACATAATAGATAGTATAAAACAATACATGAATTTGAAGTCTGTAAGGTGTACTATCTAATAATTAATCTACGAAATACCACTGCCATTAGTGCCAGCATATAGCAGTCAAGTGAGTCAACACAACATTCCATATTCCCTTCAGTTCAAACTAGCATTTCGTTTTCTCATTTTGTATACCGAATAGTAAGATAATCGAATTCCGAAAGTTCCGAATTTTGTGCACCGAACAGTAAAATAATCGAATTCCGAAACGTTCCGAAATAATCGGAACCTTCCGATTTTTTGAACAATCGGAAACTTTCCGATTATTCATTCCGGATAGGCCCATCACTACACGGCATGCAGCTTGCAAAATTATAGCAACAAAAATAGTTTATTAGAAATAGTGGAAAGAAGAAGAGATAAAGAAAAAATATTGCAGATAAATGTTAATTTGCGTTAGAACATAGAGTAGAAACAATAGAAATCAAACAGCTGCAATGGCAGAAAACCTAGAAGACTAGAAAGAAGGAGACCTAACTCAAGTGCTGGGGGTGTGCCAAATAATGTGAAGAGAAAATGGCCGCCCATAAGTTCAATGTACCTCTGCAACAGATTATTCGAGGTTATGTTTATTTGACATTGATTTTGATATTGGATTACGTCAACAAATAATGGAGGCTATTAAATATTCCAATTGGGAACATTGCTCGCTTCCATTCTCTATCGACTGTTAGAATAACTGTCACATTTAAATTAAAAGCATCAGTAGTAATAGAGCACATGACTTAATTTTTTCTAAGTCAAGCTTCATTTCGTGTTCAATTGCTCACATGTTATTTATTTTTTCACTTCGTATTGTAATCGTGACAAATGCACCCTCCGAGATTTCTTCAGATCGTCGCGTTAAAGAGCCACTAAATGACAAAAAACCTGTTTTCTCAATTCCGTTTGTCCATCTGTTCGTCTGTCCGTCTATCCGTCTGTCAGTTTGTCAGTCTGTTTGTTGGCAGTGTAGCTCAAGCACTGTTGGAGAAAGACGATATTTTGCATGCGGATTATATGTCTACCTAATCCGAAACAAAATATAAAATTAATTGTTACCTATTTTTGCTTTAACTCAGGAATCGATAAAAGCAATATTTTGCATATAGGTCAGGTTTTTTTCCCGTATCAAAAATGGGACTCAGCAGATACATGGTAAATATTGTAAAAATGACAAAAGTGTGCAACGCTCAGCATGTCATATGCGAAATAAGAGTCCGAAATCGGGCTCCGTATTTTTATTTGCAAATTGATGTAATTTGTAGTACCAAGTGCTTCAGTATTATTAGAAACGTTAAGATGTGTTTACCTGTTTGCGAGAAAAGTTCCGTTGAACTCTTTTAGGGATTTTTTTTGTTATATAGGTAAACTTCTTTTATTTATATCAAGTATATTTTCTATTCCTTACATGTAACTATTGCTTTTTATATGTCTGTAATGTATTGTAATAAATAAATTCCTCGCCAAAATACAGTGTATAATATTTTGAATATGCCATAATTTACTTTTCCACCAATCGTACTAGAAGTGACATATTATTGATAAACTTTTGTTGAGCAAAGTTAAACATCCCATTACAGCAGCCGTTGCTAGGTAATTTACAATAAAACTGTACAGGAATAATATTCTCGTTCTAGGCCGGGAATATTTTTCGAATTTTCCTAACTTTTTTTAATTACTCGTATCGATCGGCTGAAAAATAGTATGTGTATCTTGGACAAATAGCAACATTTCCAGACTACTGTGGCATTCGCCTCTCCTAACAATATTCACAGTTGTCCGGGAATGTAACGCTTTTCGTCCTAGTTACACCATGTACTATTCTTTATAATAACCCCAATCCTGTAACATAAAATCGGTGGTCTCTTTCTTTAGTTCTTTCTACCTTTCTTTGTATGTTTGTTCGCTATCTCCTCCGAAGATACTGGACCGATTAAAGTCTATGATGGCTTAAAATTTTCTAATTTTTAGATTTAGATCGTAGGCCACATAAGTGGCGCTGGGGTCGAGATATTTCGATAATAGTTATTTATGTATCAAGTCAGTAAAGTGATTCTTTATCGAACGAGTCTGAGATTATGAGTCGAGCGAGCTAAACGAGCGAAACGAGTAACAGGCGAGTTCGATAAAGACACTTTACTGAAGTGGTGCATACAAAATTTTATCGCCAACCGTAAAAATTTATAATTAAAAAAATGGAGACATTATAACTTATCACATTTTATTATGACAAAGTAAACAGAACAATAACAGCGAATATAAAACAAATATACTTATTACTTGTTATATTAAACGTGAACGTACACCCTGGCGCATTATAAAAATTAATTCCTGAAGTCGAAGGAGTGTGAATTGAAAATGTTTGAGGATTATTATCTATATTAATAAATTGTAAATCTTCAGTAGAATTATCATTGGTAACAACTATGTTGTCAGTTTGACCTTCACCTAAAATCGTCTTTGCGATTTTCGTTTTATTGAGCACAGATAGGACCCTCCGTGGCGTTTTTAATTTTCCTTACTGCCGCCTGCGTTGGCAAAGAGAGTGGCGGAAGTTCGACGAAAACAATGTCCCGTATAAAGTGATGGTTCTGGCAAATTCAGATAGTTGGCAATTTTGCTTGGTACACTTGCAAAAGTATGGATTCCAACTGGCTGGACTGTGCATTTGCCCTTTCTATAAGTTAGAAAAAATCGGTTGTGGGGCGTCTGCTTAGGACGCAGAGCTAAATATTTGTTAAATAATTCTATGGATTTCACTTTTCCTTCAAACTCTAAAGTGATCACCAATAATCGAAGTCTGTTGGTCTTCGTCTTAGTTATAGGAACTACCAGAATTGTTTCTTTGTGTTCTATATCACTTACTTTTAAATTCAAAAGTTCTTCATTGCGTAAAGCCCCAGCAATGCCAAATACAACACAAATCTAAAATAATTACCATGTTACATTAACAATTGCCGATGGTAAATCGGAACATGCACTCGAACTAGCTCAGAGGAAGAGCGTAGGTGACTTAGCTTCAAATCTAAACGGTCGAAATTATAGGGGCGCCAAATGGTTTCAGGCCTATGTTCCCTAGTCCATTCGAGCGAACAAACCAATAAATTTGCTCAAAGTAACAATACAACATAAACAATGAAAACCCACAGTTTGATAAATCGTATAATGTTTCAAATAGATCATGGATTGATGACAGGGGGAATTAAATAGATTTGTAATTACTGGCATTAACGGACAATAACAATACTATCACAAAGATAAATATATCGCATATGTAAGTATCACAAAATTAATGTTAGTGATTAATGGAGGATGTGATTGCTAGAAAACAAGGTGCTTGTAAAGTCGCGATGGCAGCATTTTACAGGCACCTGGCCTGTAAAGACTTTTTTACAGGTCAGTTCAGACGACAGTAACACTTTACAGGCACCTGTCGTGTAAAGACTCATTTATCGAGTCAGTTCAGATGATGACAGTAATGACCGTTTAGCAAGTCAAGAGGATATAATAGCTATTTATGCAACAAGTGCTAAAAGTTGACGTTTATGCACGAGACATGAAAATTATGAAACGAAGCCGAAGGCTGAGTTTCATAACATGTCTCGTGCATAAACGACTTTTAGCACGCGTTGCATACAATATTTTATCTACGACCTTCATTTTACTGTTATTAATCCATAAATATCGATTTAACAAAAGTTTGCATCTACGACACTCATAATTTATGTCATAATAAACAGTAGGCCTTGGCGCCCGGGCAAATGTTTGCGCAGCCAGTACTGTCAAGGTCAGTTACGAAAGGTAATTATTAATACTACAGATCTGACTGTATTCATTACATATAACGCTGTAATTATTTTAAAAACACTTTACCTGTAACGCAAGAAGTAACTAGAATAACTTTACAACTTCACTTCCAGTTCCCAATTGTAGTTTTATAACCTCACTTCACTTTATACCACAGATGCGCTGAAAGTAAACAGCTGATTTCTTTAACCACGGTAAACTATAAAACGTCACTTTTAGTGAAACAAGCTAGCGCTAAAAGGCCTACTTTTAGTAGTGGTCGTAGATAAATTATATTGACCGTCCGATTTGGCTCATATTCAGAATGTTAGTTACATGGAAAGAAATATTTTTACAAGAAATGGAACCGGTAGGTGGCGCTGGAGACGAGATATTTATGGTCTGATTAGCGAAGCAAAGCGTAGCGCGGGTGATTCACTAGTCAATACCATAAAATGGGTGGTCTGTTTCTTTGTAGGTATGTTTGTTTGCTATCTCCTCCGAAGATACTGGACCGATAAAATTGTGTGATAGCTTAAAATTTTGCTAATTTTTAGTCTTAGATCGTAGGCCGGTTTTTATTTTCAAGAAAATAACAAAAAAGTAAAGTAAAATTAAATTATATTTAATTTAATTAGTGAAGCAAATCGTAGCGCGGGTAATTCACTAGTAAAGATTATAAGATTACACTTACTATGTTTAATTTAAAATAGATGTAAAGTTTGCCACTCTCGTATACACGCTGCGAAATGTACACAACTGCATGTCTATACCAAGCTATACAGGTTCTAGGTAAATTGCTCGAATGCAATTGCTCGAAAACCAATTGCTCGAAATCAGTTGCTCGAAAGTCAATTGCTCGAATGTGACTTTGCTCGAATTGCAAGTTTCTCGAACAGCAATTTCTCGATTATCTGTTGCTCTAAAAAAATTAAGTTGTGAAATAACCTTAACTCGAATCAGTTAATATCAAATATAAAAAATCTGGTGTGATACACGCACACAACTTCCTTTTACAGTGATCTTATAATTAGCCAAAAATTTGATTTAAAATGTTTTAAACATTTGTCAAAAATTTTCAAAATTTAAAAATTCTGCAAAAACAGTACAAAATAGAGCGTTAGTTGAAGAGACAAATTTTCTCTAGAATTTTAAGCTGAATTCAAACATGTAATAATATACCGGGTGTTCTATTTAAAATAAGAGTTAATAAAAAACATAGACAAAAAAACAAAAGAAACCCATTTTAGAAGTATTCAACTGGAAAATCACCTATCTCACATCAATACACATTCAAAATGTAATAAAAATGTAAAGTTTAAAAAAATCGTAGGAGCCGTTTTTGTAAAACTCGAAAAAAACTGAAAAATCACAAGAGTAAACACCTACTTCCGGTTATGCGATTTTTTTCAAAAGCTTGCTGTCTCATTAACATAGTACACAAAATTTATATATGAAGTTTCAACGCCATACCGCTTTTCGTTTTTGAGATATTCTGTTCACAGATAGACACACAGACACACAGACAGACAGACAGACCAATGAAAAAAATATGTTTTTTGGGATCAGGGGACTCTAAAACGTGAAGATCTGTTGAAAACTCAATTTCGAATTTTTGGGGTGAATCCAATACTTCCTTTATTGTAAAAGGAAGTAAAAAACACAAGTTACAAATTATAATATTAATTAATAAAGCATAGGTATAGGTATGTGATTAAGTTAATAATTATAAAAATCAAATATTATATGTTTTTAATATGATATGTTATGTGCTATTCCACGGACATAATCATATATATTTCTGTCATGTCCATAATGTTATTCACTAATATTAAAAGTCTCTGTGCAGTATCACGATGTATTCTTCGACTTATGGTGTGTTGTTAACCGCTGACATAGTGTTCTATCCGTAATTCGTTCAAACTCTGCTCCCTCTTTAATACCGAAATAAATTTCCAGATGTCCACATAAATTCGAGCAACACATTTTCGAGCAATTGCAATTCGAGGAACTTGTATTTCAAGAAAAGTTACATTCGATCAATTTGATTTACGAGCAATTGATTTCGAGCAATTGATTTCGAGCAATTGCATTCGAGGAATTTTCCGGAGACGAGGTATACACATGGCGGTTTTGAAACCTCTAGATGTGTATAACAGGGAATATAGCTTTTAATGAAAGTTCTTTATCCTTTATATTATCTTTATAGCCCGCTACTGTGAGAATTTGTTGGTTTCAGCTGACCTTTATGCTAAATGTAACTGACGTAAAATTGAAAATAAGTGTATTTAGGTGTATGTACTGTGTAAGTTCTCCATTAATATATTTAAAGATAAGCAAAATAAGAAGGTGCAAGCTTCTTATTGATACTTTGTAACAGTGTTGAGATGGAGTAGCTTTTGCCATGCGCACTTTGGAAAGCCCCTCAATAGAGAGGGGTGTCAATTATTGCGAAGCTGTATCAATACCTACAGTTCGCGGAGAGTACGAATGGGACAGAGAGCGCCGATAATGAGGCATTTCAGATTTAAACATGAGAAAGAATAGAAATTTGCATCATCATCATTCGGTAATTTTAAAAATAAATTGCTAATAGCGAGATACGAACTCGCGACCTGTTTCTCAGCAGTCTAATATCTTATCCACTAGACCACCTTCACTAACATACCGTGAATACGCTTCAATGTTGCACACAAACTGGAACAGAAATTATTCCGATAGGTTCTATAGTTTTCGAGTTATAATGTTTACATTCATCCGGCAGGACACCTTCATTAAACTTCACTTTCCGATCATTTTGTACCGCTAAAGCGTTGCGGCAAAAAGTGCAAATTAGTAAAAATGATCCATGAGGAAAGAATACTCTTGCCAGATTGTTTGGAAATAATTTTTTTTTATTTGATGCTAACCAGATCAACATTTTACAATGTTATACATGGTTGGTATAATATAGTAATCTTAATAGTAATGTCTTTGTTGGAAATGGCACTGAAGGAATTTATCCTCTAAAAGAGTTTGCTTGATATAGTAGTGATCTGTGATCTAAGCGATGATGTCTTGCGGCAAGCGTCTTTTCAAGCGGGTGTAAATATTTTTCCGGCCTAGTTGTTGTAGAATGTCTATGTTGCTGTTTTGCATGTTGTCAAAGAAGTTTTTAGTAAGCCTGGATACGAATGGATCGACTTTGTCCATTGCTAATTCATAATGAATCTGTTCATTGCGCATATACCAAGGAGCATTAATGGCCAATCGGAGAATTTTATTTTGAAAAGCCTGCATTTTCTTGAAGTTGGTAGCTGAGGTGTTGCACCACACCGGACAGGCGTAAGTGATAACTGGCCTAAGTAGGGTTTTGTACAAAAGCAAGACGCATTCACGCCGAAGAGGGGTATTCCTGTTGATCAATGGATATAGCTGGAGTAGCCTCGCATATCCTTGATTTAATTTTTTATTAACGTGATTACTCCATGTCAAACGGGTATCCAGGTAAACCCCTAGGTACTTGACAGCTTCACTGCGTGGGTTCCATGGGATGTCTGTTCCAAGAATTTTGATGTTGGGATGATCGTGAATTCGTCTCAGCGTAAATATTTTTGTTGTGCATTTGGCAGGATTCAATTTAATGCACCATGTGGTTAACCATTGCGTTAACGTATTAACTGCGGTCTGGAGGTGATCTATTGCTGTAAGAAGTTCTGCATGTTGGGAAATTACAGCTGTATCGTCCGCGAATAGCGCTATTTCAATTGGATTGAGACTAGGTATATCATGCGTAAATATATTAAATAGTGTCGGTCCCAGGATGCTACCCTGGGGGACTCCTGCATGTATATTTCGCACGGTAGAGATGGTGCTATTTATGAGTACTATAAATTTCCGATCTTCTAAAAAAGAAAAAATAATGGCAACTAGGTACTGAGGGATATTAATGCGTAGCAATTTATATTTCAGGCCTTCTATCCAAACCTTATCAAAAGCTTTGGTGACATCCATAAAGGCAATGACGGTGAATTGTTTATTTTCAAATCCTTTCGAGATAATTTCAGAGATTCGTTGAAGCTGATGCACTGCTGATTGCCCCTGTCGGAATCCAAACTGTACTGGTGGTATTAGCTGTCTTTCGTCTAAGGATATTTTTAATCGTTGTGCGATAACTTTTTCGAGTAATTTGGATAAGGTAGGGAGAAGGCTTATTGGACGATAGTTACTGCAATTCTTTTTGTTTTGGCCTTGTTTAGAAAACATAAGAATGTGTGCAACTTTCCAGGTTGCAGAGAAGTAACCAATTCTCATGCAGGCGTTGAATAAGCTTGCCAGAAATGCAAGTGCTTTGCTGGTTAAGTGTTTTAGAATGATGTTCGATATCAGGTCGTGTCCGTTTTAATGAAAGAGCTTGGATGTAAGATTCTAGTTCCTTAGGAGAAGTGGGATCGTCAAAATCAGTAACAATTGGTAAATGAGTTTCTATATATGATTGAACTGTGTTGGCATGCACTCGATTTTCATCGGCTATTGTTGGTGTAAATACTTTCTCTAGATATTCCGCAAATAACCCACATTTTTCTTCGTCCGTCGTGTATGAGGAGTTATTTTCGGTTAGGGTAGGAATTACGTCATGCTGTCTGGTTATATTTTTCGTGGCTTTCCATAGTTCGAGGCTCGTTGGTTCAATATTATCTAGATAGTTTCTATAGTTGTTGATTCTGTGTGTGTCAATCTCTCGTCTTATTCGATGACTAATATTGTTTAGTTGGTTTTTGATTAGTGGATTCTTACTTCTTTGCCACTCTCTTCTAAGTTTGCTTTTTTGTTTAATTAAATCCAGGATGTAAGTAGGCGGGATGTTGGGATTATTAATTTTGCGTTTGCGGTTAGGAATCGTTGCCAGCTGAACGGATTTAGTAATGGCTGTAGTTAGGGCTGTAATTTGATAGTCGATTACTGAAGGACAGTCAATCCTTGGCGGATTGTTTAGCTAAGCATCAAGTTTCTCCTTAAATAGTTCCCATTTAACGTACCCTTTGATTAATTTAGGTAGCTTGGGTCTGTAAACCGGTGCAGTCGTGAAGGTTATAAGCACGGGTAAGTGGTCAGAATCGAGCTCTGAAATTACGTTCTGTTGAATTGGATAAGGGAAATTTTTCGCGACTACGATATCCAAGATATCAGGCTGGTGATCTAATCTATACGGGAAATACGTGAATTCATTTGGTGGTATTATTTGCAGTTGGTGAGTTGTTGCAAAGTTGTTTAACTTAGTTCCACTAGGGTTACTTGCACGGCATCCCCAATAGGTACTTTTGCTGTTGAGATCGCCTATGAGAAGTGTTTGCGTTGCGCTATTGAAGATCTTAATGATATCGGTCTCACTTAGGTTTTTGTTAGGTTGCTTATATGTACTGACAATCTTTATTCGGTTATTATTACTCATGTTGATGTTAATTGAAATTGTTTCGAGACTGTTGGTAATTATGTCCTCAGGTGTGCTATGTTGAATATTTTGTTTTACAATTATAGCTACTCCACCCCATGATGTGGTTGACAGCCTGTCTTTGCGGAAATAATGATAGCCATTTATTTTGAAGATCTCGCCTTCTGAGAGATGAGTCTCGGTTATGCACGCTATATCCACGTTGTACCTTGCCAAAAAAGATATGAATGTTGATCTTTGTGGTTTTAAGCCATTCGCATTCCAATTAAGGAGTGTTATGTTTTGAAGGGAGTGGTGTGAATTATCCATTGAGAAGGTTAGGAAGTATTTGCTCGATTAGGAAGGATTTAATTTGGTTTAAATGGGGAATGATTAAGCGCTTTACAAATTCTAGGATGTTGTCAAGAAGAGAAGAGAAGGTTGAGGTATCAGCTTGTGTAACTTCGCTGTAGAGCTTTTTAGGGGTGGGGTGCGGGGATTAGGTTAATCTGGTTTGTCTAATAGGTGATCGCAATTTTAAAAGCTCTTGGTGGCGTGGGCAACCTCTGTAGCTGGCGGGGTGATTTCCGCCACAGTTTACGCAGCGGGGCGGTTCATTGATCTGTTTTCGGCACGCATTTGGTGGGTGGTCATCCAAACATTTTATACATTTGGGTTTGGCGGCACAGTAATTCTTGGTGTGTCCAAATTGCTGGCATTTATGACATTGTGGTATGTTATTTGGTTTGCGTCTTGCCTCTACGGTAACAATTGCATGAGAAAGTGTTTTAACTTTGTAAATATCGTGTGCAGATTCCCCTGCTGGGAGCAGGACAGCGCATACAGGAATCGGCTGTTTTTCTTTGTTTAACAAGCGTGTAACGCTAGTTATGGTTAAGTTTTTTCTCGCAATTCATTAGTAATTTCCAGTTCTGTGATGGAAATGGGCACATTTTTAATTACAACGGAAACTGGTTTATCGTGAGGATTTTGGAAGGTATGATATTCAATTCCACTATTTATGTAAAATTTTGTGAGTGCACGATAGTCTTCGATAGAGGTGGCATTGATTTTAACATATTTGCTACTGATAGCAGTTGTAAATTCACGATCTTGGGTGATTGACTTTATATCTTTAATTATTTCTTGATGATTATTAACGTTGTGAAGAAAAAGAAAAACTTTTTGTTTTTTAGGTACCTACTGCAATTCCTTGCAAACTACGTAGAGTTCAAAACTTAATATCTGCGGTTAAGCGTTGTTCTTGTGATGGTTGTAGGCTTAACTGAATTATCTTCGTTAGTTTCATTTACTATTGTTTTTGGTCATCACCATAGAGATTTTATTCTAGTTGTCACTTTTTGTGTTTGAAGAATTGTGTGGATAATCAAAGTTACTTTGTTAGATTATTTGCACTGTCAAAATTGTCACGGTACAATCGGAATTTTACGACAACACCGGAGCGCACTTACCACAGTTTGGTTTGCGTTGTGAAGCAATGGTATTAAGCCCCCGATCAACCTCCTCCCTAGATCGCCGGAAGGATGAGACTTATTACTTTACTCATGAAGTCCGGTGCTGTCTTAAAATATTAAAAATGTCAATTATTGGCAGAGTGCCACTGTTAAAATTCAACCCGATAGATCTGCTCGGTCCACGGTCAAAGTAGCGGGCTCTGGTGCACAGAATACTTACCTGAACGCTTCATTTCTTTTCAACTAAAGGTCTAGAGACTGTTTTTATCCTTTACGCTTTCTTAACAACTGTCCAGTCAACAGCTAAACACACTTTTGAATCTAGCGCGCTTGAAAAGCGGAATCACTTAATACTTAGGCGAATTGTGGGTTTGAGGTTTGTTACACTGTTAAATGGCTTTTTTTATTTATATTCTTTTTTTTTATTGCAGATTGTGTTAAGTCGACGACTGATTATTTTCTTACTAAACGCTTATAATACCATATGATCTGCTATCCTTGGATACGATTATTGCTTAATTCCATGACTTGCCGATGTTTAATTCAATTGCGCGGTATGAATGGTCTTTGCCACCGAAAGGTAAAAGAGGCTCAAGATAATGACGAATGAACGAGCATCACAAAATCTTAAATGCAACAAGTAATGTGCCTTAAATACTAAAATGTTTGCTTTGTTCAATCTCTCCACAGATCCACGATTGTATAAAGTTTAATAAAAGTTTAGTGAAGAAAATAGTCAGTTTCGCTGAAATAACAATAATTTTCAATTAAAAAGCGAAGAAAAATCCTTTATATTTTTTCAAAACTTTATATCTGAACTTAACTTTTATATAAAATAATATGTAGGTCATAACTTGTTATAAAATCTTTAGAACTATAGGAATTTGATTCTTGTAATTTTGAATTAATTCTATTTGTCATATTATACTCATAAAGCTGGTTTCAAATAATGCAAAAACTTTCATAAAAAGTATATTCTTTTTAGAAATCAACATTTGAAAAGTTTCTCATATGTTGCATATCGCACACCTCTTGAAATACATTGTATATGTAGTAAACGTAGCAGTATAAAAACGTTTATATATTATAATAATTTCATAGTACTGCTCTAGAAACTCGGTTTCTGAAATTCCCCTTGTATAACTATTACTAAATAAGTAACAATTGCTCCAGCCATCTAAAAAATATGCAGTTAGTTAATGTTAATGATTCTTAAGATATTACTTACAGCAAAGAACAAAGTTTCATCAATTACAAATAATCTACACGCAGTGAACTTAATATTTTGCTGCAGAAGTTGCAATGAAAAGAAATAGATCTACAATTATAATTGCAATTAGTTGTTTGGTCTTACTTTTAATTTGCTACCTAACTATTAATATTAACTTTCAAGTTTATTTGCTAAATGTTACAAAAATGTTTTATATACAGTGAATTTATTTTTATGCGCAATGTGGTCTTGCCGTTTACATAAGGATTTACTTGTTACCTATTAGTTTCTAGGGATACCCCAGTCTTACACAATGTGTATGCATTTATTTTAAAATGCAATATATGAACTGTAATTTAATTGAAATAAAAACATGAAAATAATAACAGGTAATGTAACAAATAATAACTGATATACCTACTTGTTGTAAACTGAAGTCTTTATACCGATTTATCATTAGAATTCCTCGTACGTAGAATACATTATTTTTTTACCTACTCAGTAACGTTCGTATATTGCATTTTAAAATAAACGCATTTGCACAGGGTGTGGGCGTGGCTTATCCTTATAAACCAATAGGTAGCAATCAAGGCATCATGGAAACGGCAAGACCACATTGGGTGTTAAAATAAATGCATTGTATAATAAGTTTGCCGTCTTGTTAAATTCTTAATTAAAGAAGAATATTACGAGTATAATTGGTACTCTTTTTAGAAAAAAACAGTTTGCATTATTTATATTATGGAGGTGTTCAAAGACGTGCATTTTATAAGTAAATCATATTCTTATAGTTCATATAGTTACCTCTAGCTGTAGTTCAATTTTACATTTATTTCCTCCTTTTCCATCTAAACCCATTATTTTATGGATATATACTGCACTTTTTTGAGACTAAAATTAAAGAATGACTGAAACTGAGATGATATACGTTTGTGTATAAAGCTGCTATGTCATTCGCCATTATATCTGCCACTTTACTTACTTCTGCAGTGGTAGCTGAACAACTCAGAACGAGAGCTATAATTTGTATTCCAGACAAAGATATTTGCACTACAGCGTAAGTCACGTAATACGATGGAAATTGCTTATCAACAATCAGATGCCTTCCCATGTAAAAGGAGACTAAAGTTATAGTCACAAAGCCTTGCAGTAGGATGAGTAAAATTTGCACTGAGAATAGTTTATTTACTGCTTTCCCAATGTTACATAACTCGTAGTGCTTTATTCTAACTTTTTCAATGGAAGATGTTGCTTTGTCTTGGATTAAACCCGCTGCTACTCTGGAATGAATGATTAGAATCTCAGGATAATAAACTTCGATTAATGCTATCATTTTATTTGAAATATTATTTATTTATTATTTCACACTTACACAGGTGTTGTAATTCGTTGGACGTTTTTTCTATTAATTAGGTGAATATTTGTATGTACATACCCCTCAAAATTTGTTTCCAAAATTTCGAAAATGGTGATAATTCTATTATTTAACCAACTAAATCTTTGCTTTAAACAATAGAGTATAGTGCAAAATTGCAAATCGGTGAAAGTATTAATCACATACGGAGCTATGTAACCTAAATATTCTCCCAATACTTCCAATGTAAAATCTGTAGTATCCATTGTTGTTACGCCAATAAACACAATGGTTAGAACAACTGCCGCCAGTATTCCTAATAAAGAATGAAACCTGCATTTATGATATTCTCTTTTCAGATCTATTTGTAGGAATATCTGTGCAGCTTTATCGAAATTCTGAATGTCTTTCAATATAGTTAACATCTAAAACAATGATTATTTTTAATCAATGCCCATAAGCTGCGATATCACATTATGAACGCTTGGTAGAAAATATTAAGTAACATTAAACATATTGTAATGTAAAAGGTAAATGTAAATGTAATGTGATATAATATAATATAATTTGAATTGTAATTACACCTACCTTACATACATTTATTTAATTTAAATGTTAGACTGACCAAAAATAATTCTGTTTTAACTGGGTTTATTAACTACTAACAAATAAGGAGTATTATGCTCTTTATTGTATTATATTCCTCTGCAATTTAATATTACAGAAGGCTAGCTCGGTAGACAAGAAAAACTCATTCCTCAGAGTTGGGTTCCCCGGTTCGTTAATATTAAAATTCGTGTGATACGCCGCTGGGCTGTTAATTTACTTTAATCGCGCAGACGCTACTTTGCTATGCTGTCAAAATCCTACACAAATCGGTTTATTTGTTGCTGCGTTTGCATTTTGTGATTTTAAATTTGTCAAAAGGAGTTTTATGAGCATTCGATATGGTAATTTTTGAATTCTCGCGCCTTCGATGGCATTAATCTATCTTTTGTTTGCAGGCAAAACCTCCACTTGATTGTTAAACGACGCCAAACATGCAACTGTTTTTCTTAACATCAAATCAGGATTTTATGTAATTACTGAATATTCGGTTTTAATAGATGCTTTAATCTGCCTGGATCTGGCTTCCGTACGACGTACTCTTGCTCTAATGGCAACTTTCGGGTTCCTAACGCCGATACTTTGATCGCAATCTAACCTGAGTTTTTTGCAGTGCTGCGGTAACTCGTTCGGACAGCGTCTCCTGAAGATATCTGCCTGAAGCTGTTCCCTTGGGATGCTGTGACTGCTGTGACGGCCTCCTACACGCTGAGCGGTTATGCTGACGTTGAAATCTTGGGCTCAGGAACTCAATTGTGCCCGTAACTGATGATCGTAAGCTTGAGCTGGCCTCGGTCGGATCCTCGAAATGTGGTACCGGAGAAAATAATTTTTTTTGAGGGAAATTAAAACCCACACTTCCACTGATACACGGGTAAATTGCCAACACAATGGTGTACTGTTTATTAATATAAATTAAGTATTTTTATATTAAAATTGCACTTAAATAAGAGACCAAAAACTGTGCGTCAATAATAATTTTTATTCAAATGTTTCTGGCTGCTGGTCGTTAATAACAAATGCCTATCTAAACTACAAAAACGGATATTGACCAAGTTCAATACAATGACCTTCTTAAGTAATATTCCTTATAACTGAAATTATTTACAAAATTTCTAATTCTAAAATATTGTCTTTTCAATTTTATATTAACTGTCTCATAGCGCCACTCACTTTGTATTATTTAGATTGTCTTTTCATTCCCGCGTAATTACACTGACTAGTCCATCACCAATTTTGTTTCACATCCTGTTGTGTGTCTTTTTCATTATATTTTTAATCCAGTGTCCACCTTTATATAAAATGCTCTTAAACATATCCTATTTAATTATTCTGACATCTACGCTTCATTTAACAAGCACACATTATAGACCTTTCTGTGATAGTTCTATTTATTTGGTTTGGCTTTAATTTTGCACAAACCTCTTATTTTTGGCTAATTTAAAATTATCGACTCCAATCTCCGAAAAACAAGCTCTGCCCTTTGCCTTTTGTACTCAAATCATTTCATTACTACTGGCAATGCTTTGCAAATGTAATTACGGATTGAAATTATATGTTAAATCTTGCAGTTGTATGAACTACCCCAACTCTGTGCTATCTGACTTGCTTTATTTATTTGTGCTGCAAGCAGAGTTGAGTAGCGGGCCCAATACCATCTCAATATATTGACAGTTTATTAATTTCCGACAGCAATTGGAAACAAGATGAGGTGGCGCAAACAACTTACCGCTATTTGGGCACGATAACATGCAGTGGTTTTTTCTGTTTTCTTTGAACCTCCCTCTCGTTAACACGCATTCAGTCTTCGCAATCTGTTGAAAATGGACTTTCAATGTGGGTCGGTTATAGTAAATTGGCAAAGAGCCAAAAGGGCCAATATCGCCCAAAATCTCTTCAGTCCATGAATTAATATTCCACACGTGACGCAAAAATAATCCTGATAGGTTGTGTCGTTTTCGAATGAGCTTGTTTACATCCACTTGGTGTGACATACTTAATTAAACTGCATTTTTCACTTTTTCTTTACGCCAAAGTGGTTGATGTTTTCACAAAAGTTATGTATTTTTGTGAGATCTTTAATATAATTTTGGGAAAGAAACGGCGCAAGTTTAAAAATGATAAAATGTACGAATGATGAGAAAAGGAGGTATAGATACTGTCCGATCTATAAGAAAAACCCCAGAGTGCAGCCCTTTATTTAAAGATTTTGGACTCAATAAAATATATATATATACAGGGTGCCCAACTTAAATGTACCCAGCTTTAATCAAGTGAGTATGCAACACACATTTCATTTAAAGTCTAGATGTAATGTGTGTTACATACTCACCTGCTTAAAACTGCGTATATTTAAGTTGGGCACTCTGTATATATTATTAAATTGTATACATACTTTTACCTAAATTTTGACGATATTATTTTGCAGACTTCAGTCAACTGTTTCGACTATCAATATTCAGCTTTTTTTTTAAATAGAACACTGTATATTTTTATATATTCTGATAGGATTTTTAATTCTCTTTTCTTTGGTTTAACATAAGCTAGGGTTTTCGTGAAAAGTACTGCCAAACAATTCTAAAAATGTATCAAATCTAAATTTCCATGGAAATTCGAATTTAAATGTAGAAGTCTTAGAAAACAGATGTAAACTAAGTACAATGTTTGCTGATGATTGTTTTTATTAATTCGATCATTTTCCGACCAATATCGCCCTATTGGACATATTAAAACACTTTTAAAACCTAAATAAATGTAAAGTGTCTTAAAATTGTTACTTGGGAAGGATGCCAGGAACAAGAATACCTAAGCAAATTTTACAATGGAAGCCGGGAGGAAGGAGGAAAAAAGGTGGACCCCGAAAGAGTTGGCAAAGTGGCATCAAGGAAGAAATGAGAGAAAGAAGACTGAAAGAAAATCTCTGAAAGTTTACATCAACATGTATCCAATTCTCAACGGTTAATTTATTTATTTATTTACAGATTCGGGAAATTAACAGGCAGTAGGCCCAATAACAAATTTCTCAGATGAATTAAAAAAGTTATAATTAAATTAAGGAGAGCGTGAACCCAAAAGTAAACATAATATTAATATTAACTTAATATATATGTTACGGGCAATGTAAATAATTGGGCATTATTTATAATGCCCGGGCAATTTAAAAAGTGCCCAAAGGGATATGACAAAATGATGAATTATATAGAAAATATCACATTGCCCGGGTATTATGAATAATGCTGGAAGTCGAGTGGGCAATTTGAGAATATTTTTATTCATATTTCTCTACATAACAAAAATAAGAGGATATACTATATTAAAACAAATTTTTAAATAACTAACAAACAAACTAAAAAACATATTAGGTATGTATTTACAAATACATATGCACACAAAATGTCAAATTTTAGAGTTTCTATTTATTAGAGCAGCTTCCACTTTGGTGATATTTCGAGTTACATAGCTTTTTTTCTTTACGACACTTGCACTTGCCAGATTTACAGCCCCCTTTACAGCCACATCGACTATAGCCTTGGCCCCCAGTATTGGATAACATTCTTGCACATTCTCTTAGTGAAATCTCTGACTGTGGAATTTCTTCGGCATAAATAAACTTTTCATTACATATTGTAAATTGGTTCCTGGCATAAAGTTGATTTAGGATTCCATGTTTCGTGCCTAATTTATAAAAATTGGCATCTGTTATTTCAAGAACAAATGCCAAAATATTTCTTCCATCGGTGCGACCTCTGTCGACATCTGGGACTCGAACTCTAACTGTGTCACCCTTTTTAGCGGCAGGGTATTTTGAATTAGAGGTTTGAAGCATTTTTTCAGCTTGTTTTTTTAGATTGCTTGCTGAAATCTCTCTAATTTTTAATATGTCGGCTTTTCTTTTTTTCACATTGGGATCTTCTGAGGAATCTTCGTAACCTTCATACGCGCGTTTTTCATGACTGGGGACTTGAATTTCAGATGGCTCGGAGACATTTATTTCTCTTTCGTTATTATGGAAATCAGAGCTTGGTTCAGAGAATGAAGTTGAAGGTTGAACATAACTATTAAGAGAAGATAGTTCCTTCTCATTATGTTGACTTGGACCTAACTCCGCTAAAGAATTTGACCCTGGTTTATTTTGCAGTGCGCCTTCTTCTACAGACTGTAAATTGTTTTTATCTTTTACTATTACTTCTAAGTCCTCTTTACAATTTATATTAGGCAGAACGTCTTTAGGTAAAAAACTTTTTAGACCAACTTTTGACTTGGTTCCAAACATGGCCTCGTACGGAGTACAGTTTATGCCACTATGATGAGCTCTGCTCTTCATAAGCTGAACAAAACGTAAGCCTTCTGACCATTTCCTGCTGTTATTGTCTTCCAGCCACGAACAAAGCATATTTTCCACGTCCTGATTTGCACGTTTTACGGAGCCCTGACTTTGAGAGTGTCTAGGCTTCCCATGTACCATCTTTAACTCGGGCCACATGCTACATAGTTCGTTAATAGTATTGTTAGCAAATTCTCTCCCATTATCACTCTGCAAAATGGTGGGCGCACCAAAAATGGTAAAAATATCCAAAAGCACATAAGCTACTTCTTCTGCTCTTTTGCTTTTAAGAGGTCGAAGTTGAATAAATTTAGTTAAATGATCTTGTTATACAAGTATGAATTTATATTGATCATCAGCTTGCGACTGCATATCGATTCAATCGACTTGACATCTTGAGTTCATGTTTTTACTTAGTATCGGTCTAACAACTAAACCTTTTTTTGGTACCCTGTGTTTTTTTTCGCACTTCATACATAAATTTAGATAGATTACAGTCATTTCCCTTGTGATATTTTTATACTTTAAATTTATCTCTTTTTCCATACGGTTTCGACCACCGTGCCCAATTGAACCATGTGCAACATGTAATATCTCCTCCCGATGTACGTAAAACCTAATCTGCTCTTTACCTTCCTCTACAGGAACTATCAACTTTTCCTTCTCTCCAGTAGTCATTACGTCAAACCTGCGTAAACACTGATAATCCTCGGGTCTTTTATTTACCACTTTGCTTTTAGATGTTTTAACTTTTTCTATTAACTCCAAGTATTGTGGTTTTGTGAGAATTTGTGTATTCTGACCTTTTGATAAACACAATTCATTCAGCCGTTCGTTGAAACGATGCTTCATATCACTTACATCAGTTAATAACTGTTCCTGCATTTTATTTTAGAGAAAAATCACTAACACTTAATAGACAAAAACACAAAGTCAGTTTAAGGCAAAAAAACAATAAACATTCGTCGCACATGCACAGCAAATAACTGAAAACAATCGAGAACTCGTTAACGCGCAAGATGGTTCAAGGGACAAGCCACCTAAAATGGATTCTGATTGGCCAGCGAGAATCACACCATACGCACGTTGCCAAATTGCCATTAATTAATCAAAGTTCCCAGAGAAATAATAGCAGTATTTATAATGACCGGGCAATGTAATAAATTATCGTAGACAAATACAAAATTATTAAATTGCCCGATTTTATTGGGCACTTTTTAAATTGCCCGGGCATTATAAATAATGCCCGGAATAATCAAATTGACCGTAACATATATAATAATAATAATAGTACCCAGATTGTCAAACAGAGTAATAAGGTAAAGTTCTTCAACTAAAGAAAAAGAAGTTTATAAATTCTAATGTATAATGTTTATTTGCAACGAAAGTATCCAGTTTAATTATTATTTGTGATAAGTTTTTTATAATTTACTAAATTAAGAGAGAAGATGTCGAGATCTGTTTTAGTTATTTCTGAGTTTAGTAAAAGTGATAAGCGAGATACAGGCGAATTAATGGCTGAGTTAGTGTGGTTGAACCGAATTGATAACAGTTGGTCGCTTCTGGTAGATTTTGCAGGAATTCTGAACGAAAAAAGTGATAATAGCGGAAATTTATATAACAAATAATTTGCAAATTTTTTTTGTACTCCTTCTAAACGGTTGATATGAACTTGATATTGTGGTGACCAGATAACAGATGCATATTCTAAATAACTTCTAACCAGAGAATAAAAAAGGATTATAAGTGTTTTTGGAGATTTAAAATGTTTGGTATTTCTAATTAAAAATCCTAAATTTTTACTTGCTTTTTGAACAATGTTATTATAATGAACGTCAAAAATCATTTTGTATCAAAAGTTACGCCTAGGTCTCTTACTTCTGATTTTTACAAAATGTTTATTGATGATATAGTCAAAATCTATTTTATGTCTGTTTCTTGTAAATGTTATTGTAAAACATTTTTCAATGTTTAATGTTAATTTATTATCTAAGCAATAGGCATAAAATAAATTGTGATCGTCTTGAAACATGCGGCAGTCATTTAAACTTTCAATTTTCGCATACATTTTGCAATCATCTGCATATAAGAGAAATTGTGTTGATTTAAAACATTTGCTAATATCGTTAATAAAAATATAAAAAATAGGCGACCTAAATGCGAACCCTGAGGTCGCACAATAGAGTTCAGAACGGAATCCTTAACTACAACTAACTGGGAACGTTTAGTTAAGTACGATATTACCCAACGCAGAAGGTTACCGTAAACACCGATCTGTTGCAATTTTTTAATAAAGATAAAGTGATCAGTTCTATCAAAAGCTTTGCTAAAATCGGTGTACACGGCATCCACCTGCGTTCTCTCGTCCATTGAGGTAAGTAAAAATTCAGAGTAAACCATTAAGTTTGAGGTAACTGAACGCCCTTTGAAGAAACCATGTTGCTGCGGAATTATTATTTCCCGTATCGAGTCAAAAATTAATTCGTAAATAATTAATTCAAATATTTTACTAAAAGTTGATAATTTTGAAATTGGTCAATAATTTTCACATATAATCTCACAAGAGCATTAATTCTTTCCGGAAATTTTTTGAGTGCGTTCCAACAACGTCGTATTAATTTGCCCGAGCGGGACGCGAGGGCAAATTAGGACGTTGTTGGAATGCACGATAAATAATTTCCGGATATGAATTAATGCTCGAATGCAGATTCGGTAAGAAAATCGTAACGACACAAACCCTAAAAGAAGCAATGTCTACCTACAAAAAATTTCCAAGAAATTTTGTTGTTGTCTGGGTTACGGCTCGTGAACTAATTTTTCTATTGGTCATTAATGAGTGTCGTACGATTTTCGATATTATTTTTATCACCTGATTTATAAATCGGAGTAACATATGCGATTTTCCAAGTGTCCGGAAAGACATCCTCTTCGATCGATTTGTTAAAGATTAGAGATAAGGGTTTACTAAATGTATAGTGACAATTCTTTATAAACGTAACTGGTATATTGTCTAGTCCACAACCTTTATTTGAATCTAGTTTACTTATTAATGTAGCAATTTTGACTTCCGTGATTTGAATATTATTAAGATTGACATGGGAATAAGAAATTTCATTTGGCTTACCTGTATCTGAGCTTTGGTTATATACTGAGTCAAAAAATGTTGCGAATAAATTGCTGATCTCGAGACCCTCTATTGCGACCTCATCTTTGTACCTCATTGAATTGGGGATTCCATCTTTTGATTTTTTGCCGGATATGTATTTCCAAAAAAATTTAGGGTTGTTTAAAATTTGATTTTCTGTAATCTCTATATAATTAATGTAAGCTTGACGTAGTAGAGTTTTTATTCTTGTTCTTAAAAATGAAAATTCCCTATAATCAAAAGGTGATTTAGTTTTCTTGTATTTTTTATGAACGCGATACTTCCTTTGCAGTAAAACAATTATATCGTGGGTGTATCAACGGGGGGGGTATTGTTTTTTCCTTATAACTCTGTGTGGCGCGTAAGTATCAATTATAGAATTTATTTCATTGTAAAATAAACCAACACATTCGTTTACATTAAGTCTAGCAAATTTATTATTCCAATCAATTAAATTAATTTCATTGTTAATAGCAATGTAATCTGCCCTTTTAAAATTAACTATTTTTCTTTCGCTATTGATTAAAGGAGATAGCACGGGGAAGTTAATACTAATATCAAGAGGAGGATGATGATTATCGATCTTAGATAGAGAAGATAAACATTCAATGACTGATATTGACTCAAAATTACTTAATATTAGATCTAAAGTTCTGCTATTAAAATTTTTTACATTAATGTATTGAAGCAAATTGAGAACAGAAATTGTATCTACAAAATTGATTGAATTATTTATTATCGTACGTTTTTTGTGGTATTAGTTAATATTTATTAACTTGACTGGACCATTTTAAGTGCGGCAAATTGAAATCTTCACATATAAAAAACTTCTCATCGTAATGGCCATTTATTATGTTCGTAGCATTTGAAAGAAAACACAAAAGAGCATCCGTATCACCAGGGGGAAGATATATACAGCAAAAATGTATTTTTATTTTAGCACCTACACTGTTTGTGCGATAAACGGTTACCCAAATATCTTCGGCATCACTCTTCCATTGAACATTTTCAAAACAATGTAGCTTCCGATTAACTGCTATAAAAACACCACCCCCGTCTTTTTTACTTGTTGTAGTAGATGACCTATCCCTTCGTAAAACTATATATTCATTATTAATGAACTCCCTGTCGTAAACTGAATTGTTGAGATTGGATTCTGTAATGCATATGATATCGTATACAGAATTTGATGTATTCACATAAAAATCATTTGCTTTTGTCCATAAACCCCGTACATTCTGATAATAAACCGACAGTTCCATAAAAATAAACTTTATAATATTAGCAATGCAATAACGTTAAAGAATACAAACTAAAAAGAGACCTTACATTTTATCTATGTCTGCAAGCGACGCGATATGAAGCACTTTTGAAGTATCGGTTTTCCTAGCGTAAAATTTAGCGTTTTTAACCCATGCGTAGGCGTAGCACTTTTCCTTAGCTTTATCACGAAGTTGTTTAAACAACAACTTGTTATTTGTAGATAAATGTTCATTAATATACACTTTATGTCCTTGTTCTGGAAATCCAAATTGTGAAAGAGGTACTCCCCTCTGCATCTTAGATGCGGAAAAGAACTTTTCTTTAAATTGGCGATATAACAATTTCACAATGATGCTTTTAGAACGCTTATCAGCCGGGTTTATATGCGGAACTCTGTGCATCGCATCGATGTTTTCGGGATTTATAGGAACCTTGACGATATCGCCTAACTTTGTGATTATATTTCTCAGGTTCTCATTATTTTGTTCGGGGTAGTCAGTCGAGAGTATTGTTGAAGATCTTCGAATTTTTTGCTTAATTTGCCCATTGTTGTTTTTAGAATTTCGTTTTCCTGTTTTATTATATCAATTTCCTTCATACGGAAATCAAGATTTTGAGATATTCAAGTTGCTAAGGTAATTATTAAATGATTTACCAACACTTTTAGAGGATGTTCCATTGAACATTCGGTATGATATGCTTTACCAATACGATGGAGCTCCACCGCACTGTGATCGTGATGTGTCAGAATTCCTGAATCAAACATTCCCAAATCGATGGATCGGCCGTGGTGGTCCGATTCATTGGTCCGCAAGATCCCAGGACTTTAATCCGCTGGATTATTGCTTATGAGGATGGATGAAAGGCGAGGCGCACAAGATAAAAATGAATACACGGAAACAGTTTGTGTAGCATTTTTCGAACAGATTTTAATCCGTAACTATGCAAAATTGGATACATGTTTATATGAACTTTTTTACTTACCTATTACCGCCTTAAACATTTTCCTTTCCTCCTGAAACACCCTGTATATATACAGGTTATTCACGAATAGTGTCTGATTTAGCGCCTTTATTCCTGCAATACAAATTTCTCTCCTATAGAGTACTTCGCTGTTTTTCAATTTGAATACAATTTTGTGATCATGATTTCAGAAAAATTAAACAAAATTGTCATCCTGTGACAAAGTAATTTGTGCTGTAGAAAAAACGGCTCTAAATCAGACACTATTCCTGAATCGCCCTGTATATATAAAAATATGCAATTCAATTACTTAAATTATATGTTGAGAATTTTATCTTTCAAATAAGTGCAATTATAATTAAAATCGTCTCGACTACTTTCAATAAAGTTTTCCATTACTCCGCGTAATAAGTCAGCCAACGTTTTCAGTTTCAACTAAAATTGCATTTTTAAACTCTTGAAGCGTGTTGGACGATGTTTGTAAACCTTGGCTTTGAAGTATCTCCATGAGAAAAAGAAATGGAGCTAACAAATTGCAAACTTAGTTGGCCAGGAAATGTATATCTCAGAATAACGATCGTTTGCTTTTCCTTATGCGAGTAGATTCGAAAAATTGAATCAAGTTTGCCATGCATATGATCATATGAAACTGATTCCCCCAATTCAAAATTGTGCCTTGTTTAGCTATTGTTTCGTGCCTGGAATCAATCTGTGTTTGAATAAACTTCCCAACAGCGACCAAAGATTGATCTAACGAACATACACCGTAACATCTTCAAGTTTCCAAGATAAATACAAAAAAAATCTGTAAAGGCCTTTACTCAGAACTTCCCTCGTAAGTGACAGTTGCAACCCCAAATATTTGAAAAATCAAGGGAAATTAAAGGTAAAAATATCTTAACATTCCTAATAATACTGAAACAATAAAAACAAACACTTGGTAATCGAATTACATCAACTTGCACATATAAAATATTGCAGACGGGATTCGAACTCAGGCGCGATTTCAGCGTTTAGCAATTGATTTCAACGGGTGGCACAGAGCCGCGCGTAGCGCGCTCGTCGATCTCATCCTGCCACGGATCAATCCCTGGAATATGGGCTCTGAGACTACATTATATTCAACAGGCATGCGCACATTTTATTTTTTAAGGTGCTCACCTTGTATATATTTGACCAATTTTCGCGGTTTCATTCCAGGTAGGCATATAATTTTCTTCTTCTTCTTCCTCTTAATATAGGCTGAGGGCCTGTTATTTCCACATACTGAATGTGGTTTTAAAATCATCTTAAGCCGCGGCCGAGGTAGGTGGATAGCCTAACCCCTTTAATTAGGGAAGAATGCCCTCATAGGGGTCACGACTACCAAAGATTTTCGTATTATGGCCGGAGATCGTTCGATGTTGCCAATGTACTGGTGTGGGGCTCGAACCCACTACCTGCCGACTGCTGGCGCAAGCACTCTACCAGCCGGTCACACGCTCTCTGCATATAATTCGCATACAAAATATCGTCCTTCTCCAACAAATCGTTTTTGAGTTATCCCAGCAGCAGGCAGCCAGTCAGGATGACAGACAGACAGACAGACACAGACAGAATATAGACAGACAGACAGGCAGACTAAATTGAGAAAACCTGTTTTTCGTCATCTAAGGACCCGGAAACGTGAAGATCTGAAGGAATCTCGGAAGATGATTTTTTCGCAATTACAATATTTTCTTCGTTTTTTAGACGGGTGAAGTAAAAATACATACAATTGACTACCATCTGCCAACTAGTTTTCATTCTATAGCCTTCTTAAAACAACCGGTACTGATTGTGTGTATTTAAGGCCACTTGTCTCAAACAATAACAGAAATAACGTGTGTCTAAAAGAACTGGTTAAGAGAGCTGTAACACTGCTGTCAGTGCATGTTACATTTAACTGAACTACGACTCCCATTTAAAAGTCAAAAGATGGTTTTGTTTTAACTCGGTAGGTAATAAACAGAAAGTAACAATAATTGAATTAGGACACTTAATCACAAATTAGAGGTCAAACTAGACACGAGCTACCTCCTACGGAACAAAATGTTAGTTAAAGTACTATTGCCGCGTTTTTTAGATACCCATTACAATTTGTTAGAACATATTACTATTAAAAGTGTACAAATATAAGTAACTTTTCAAACTAGAGAAATGCAGAAAATTAAATCTTACATCGTTTACAAGGATACATCCAATCAAAATGCCAAGTAACATTTCGATCTGTCCCAAACGGCCATCTAAAAAATCCATTGCATTGACAAACAATACTTCTTCGTCGTTGTCATCTTCGTTGGTGATATAGCTTATAAATGTGCATGTGGATATAAAAGCCATAAATAACACACTCCAGAATAGGTTTAGGACTGAAAATTTGTAAACTTTATCATTTATACTAAATGGCGCTAAGCCTACTAATTTGGAAATATAATATGTTGGTGCAAGAGCAGAGTAAATAGTTTTAGTGTTTGACATTGCAATGACTGCTAAAATCGTATTGCACAAGCAAAGTTGGAGAAAATCAATGAATACACACACGTTTATCAAATTTATAAATAATGCAAGAAGGTCGTGGTAATTTACTGTTCTTGGTTTTTTAACACGTAATAGCTATAAATCAACGTGTTGTTCATGTCTGGAACAATGATTGTTTGCAGAGATATTTTGCTATTATAAAAATAATTTCCAGTTATCCGAAGTTATTATGTATTATGTTTACATGTTTTGTTGGTTATAATTGACATTTTGCTCGTATCTTAAAATACTATCAGTACCTTTCGATCTACATTTTATGGGATGTGTTGACAAAATTAACGTCTCGCGATTAGTTGTACAAGGTGTAACCGGAAATGTTCTACATATGGAAAAGGCAATGTTAAAAATTGTAAAGAGTGAACTATATCTGTGGTCATGTAATATAACAACGTTATGACTGCTATGTGAAACTGTGGATATAGAAAAACGTCAAAGCAACGTAAACAAAAGATAATGTTAGAGTCAGTAAAACTTGCATTTACTGCTACCACTTAAGATCTAAACATCTAAAGCATCACAACCGGAGCTCTTCAGCCGGTCATGCACATTCGACTCCAAATTTACTAGCGCTGCGCCATTCCGTACGGCTGACGCAAAGCGCTTTAAATACTAATGTTTCTTCAAAGCGTTGACATGTTTACCTTTTTATTACTTTTTAAAGAATTAAAAAACACAGTTCTGTGATAATAATTAGAATTTAGTTAATTACTATAACAATAAAACTCTAATTAGTAACATTTATTGCTTATAATTGATGATCTTTGTATATTACATTTAAGACGTTGACATAAGTACATTTCTATATTATGCCTTGAGTCTTTGAGATTCAAATTGTATTACTATAACTAAGTACGTTGTAATTGCTCCAACAATCTAGAAAGATAACTTTAATCAGAAATACAGTTTTAAGACTCCAGACTTACCGAAAATATTAAAGATTCATCAACCACAAAAATTTTGCATGCCGTAAATTCTACATTATGGTGAAGAAGTTGTAATGAAAAGAAAGATATCTGAAAACCAAACAATTATTAACAGATATTCGTTTGCTAAAAAGATGTTGATGTTTATTCATTTACATTAATACGAGTAGTATGTTTTTATAAAAGAAACTTATAGTTTGTGACTTATATAGGGTGTCTCAAAAAGAATGGGACACCGATTAGTCAGAGATTCCTTAGATTATAATAAATCGATTAAACCTAATATACCTAAGTACAAAGTCCCTCCAGTAAAAAGTTACAGGGCCTTGAAGTTCAATTTTTTATTTCTAATTTTTTTGTTAATTTCCGCAAATGTAGAGATATCAATTTAAATTTTGATATACATGCTTACTATTATGTAGTGCACTAATACAAAAATTTTCATCAACTAGACTTGACTGGAAGAGGCACTTTACCTACTTTTCAAAACCTTTTTTTTGCTCTAACTTCGTTATCTGTAACTTTTTTTGAAATTTTAGGTTATTATCTGAAAGAGAATGAAAAAGCACAAAAATAATGTACACTTAGTTCTTAAGCCTAAAAGCAACCGTTTGCCTTAAAATGCCTATCAAAGGTTTTTGGTTGTCATTAAGACGTGCAATTATCAAGTAGCCATGATCACAAAAACAATGGATAATGATTGTAATCTAGTAAACAACATCAAGAAAGTAATTAATGACGTTGGTGTTATCATTTTTTTGTCTTTTGTGCTTACGAAAATGCTGCAACATAACGAACCTCGCAGCATTGGAGAATTCGTTATGTAAAGGCATTTTCTTAAACATAAAAGAACAAATTCTTATGTCACTAATGTCATTAATTGATTTATAATTGTTTTTTAATAGATGACCATTGTTTTTGTGATTATGGCTACTCTATAATTGCACGTCTTAATGACAACCAAAAACTTTTGATGAGCATTTTAAGGCAAACGGTTGCTTTTACGCTTATGAACTAAGAGTAAATTATTTTTGTGTATTTTAATTCTCTTTCAGATAATAACCTAAAATTTTAAAAAATGTT
This sequence comes from Agriotes lineatus, assembly GCA_940337035.1. Taxonomy (NCBI): domain Eukaryota; kingdom Metazoa; phylum Arthropoda; class Insecta; order Coleoptera; family Elateridae; genus Agriotes; species Agriotes lineatus. The sequence goes on along the minus strand of OW679194.1, from coordinate 192,742,645 downwards.
ACAGATAACGAAGTTAAAGCTAAAAAAGTTTTCAAAGATAGGTAAAGTGCCTCTTACAGTTAAGTCTAGTTGATGAAAATTTTTGTATTAGTGCATTAAATATTAGCAAGCATGTATACCAAAATTCAAATCGATATCTCTACATTCGTGAAAATTAACAAAAAAATAAAAAATAAAAAATTCAACTTCAAGGCCCTGTAACTTTTTACTGGAGGGACTTTGTACTAAGGTATATTAGGTTTAATCGATTTATTATAACCTAAGGAATCGCTGACTAATCGGTGTCCCATTCTTTTTGAGACACCCTGTATAAACGTAGTATTGCAAATATTTCAATTCATACGCGTATAAACTATTTTTATATTCATCGGTGTTGTCATAGATTGTTAACCAAATTAATTTTAGTATCGTTAAGAACTTTATTACCGCACTAAGTGCTGTATTCTAAAGATATTACCGCACTTGGTGCGGTAATGGAAATTATCGCGCTTTTTTTATACAAAAAACAGAGCGAACCAGAATTTATTGATGAAGATAAAATATTGAACAATACACGTTTGCTTATGGTACATAACGAAACTCGTTTGATTGCAACCAAACTCGGCCCACCGCCTCGTTTTGGCAATCAAATTCGTTTCGTTAAGATGCTCATAATCAAATTTGTATCGTTAATAACTACAAGCAAACTTAATACACGAATGTTATTGCTAACTTACTTCTAACTGCAACTCCTTTTTGCATCTGTTTCCTATTTTATCATTTGTAGCTGTTACGTTATGAAGGTGCACTCCTGTTCTACGTGCCTATAAGTTAAGTATTAATATTAAATGTAAAGCAGTACAAACCTTTCTAAAAGCCTTTCTGTTACCAAATATTATATTTTCCATAAAAAAAACATTTATCGATATTATTTAACTAATCACATATGCAAATTACCTCTTCGGTCGTTAAAGAACAACAAACTACCAAAGCCATGGTTTGCGCAGCAGCTAAACTCAGTTGAACTGAAGCATAAATGATGTAATCAACGGGGATTATGTGATCAATAATTACGTATTTCCCAGCATAATATAAGGAGGCGATTATCGTTATGAAATTCTGGAGTACAATGAACAGAATTTGCACAGAATACGCCTTATTCAATGTTTTGCAAATGGTACACAGTTGATAGTGGTTCATCCTGATACCTTCCATAATGTACAGAGCTTTGTCTTGGATTAATCCTGATATTACTCTGAAAGAAACGACCAGTTACTTTACTTACTAATATTTTGAGTGTTGATTGGGACCTTATATAAGAGGGTGCGCTGAAAAGTTTATAGGGGCCGGGACATCTATCTTGTCATAAGTACCAGAAACATTTAGCTCCCTGCTCATCAGTACCGCTGAGCCATCTACCACGTCATTAGTACTAGAAACATCTAGCTTCATGTCATTAATATCGCTGGAACATGTACCACGTCATTAGAATGAGAAATAAACAGCAAGCTTTCTGGTAATCAGCACTGCCGGTACATTTACGGCGTCATCAGTACTGCTAGAAATATCTAGCTCCATGGTCATCAGAACCTCGGGGCAACAAGTCATACATCTCGAGTGGTAATTTGCACTAGTACGAGATCCCTCTAACTACTACAATTGGTGCATCCTCAGTCCATAGGATCAACCGTTCATGTCAGCCAGAAAGAGGTAAACAAACTTGCTCCCTAACAATAATTTCTTGGCGAATTCGTGGAACATATATTACGACGAGGGAAGCAAAACGTATTACTGTAACTACTATACGTCATACGATAGGGCAAATTACGGAATGGTTGGCAAGAGAGAAACCCAAGGACCACTTCAACAACTTAATGAAGAAAATAGCAAAGCTATGGTATGACATGGGAAGCCTTCATGTCGATGGTGTGGTAAATGAAGAGAACCACCAAGCCAAAAATGCGTATAATGAGGAATACTTAGAGACCGAACAAGAGTACTAAGATGTAACAGAAAAGTTAGAGAAAAGAATTAACAAATGTCATCTAGAACTACATCGCCCTCAATACATGTTTCGCTTTCAAACATAAAAATTCCCATTTTCGAAAGCGGCTTAACAATTGTTTCAGTTTCAAAAAAATATTTATTAAATACTTTATCCAATGTCGAAAAACTACAATATCTTACTACCCATATCCCAAGAGAACTTAGTAAACTTATTGAACATCTTCAAACTACCCAGGTAAATGAAGAAGCGGTGTGGAATATTCTTAAGAAGCGTTACTAAAACAGCAACTACTTAGTAGCAAGTTAGCATTCTTGACCAAGATCAGCACTGGGTTTCCTGTAGTATTACACAACGCTATTTAGCAAAATCCATCTACAACTTGTGAATGAACCGCGTCGTTTGCTAACAATTTGTTTTTTATTACTTTTAACCGTTAGGTCATCAAGTATTGCTAGGTCGTCAGATCTTTGTTAATATTTCTTTTTTGTTAAGTAAAAACATATAAAAATAGCGAGTTCCATTAATAAATTCAGTATTACTCTTTAACGAATAGTACGAACTTATCTTTGCCTAGTAGATGAAGATAGTTTCAATCCCCGAATGATGAACGTTTTTCGTTGATTAGATGAAGTTGGCTGTTCTTCATCAGGCTTGAAGACCCATATGTACTGATCTGGATTCCAAGTATCAGTAACTTTATTTGGACTGATCGGATATACTCTGTATACTACTATACATGTAGCTGAAGGTCGTGACGTGTGGACGACAATAGTGTCGACTACCCCATAATGCCATCAAACCCTTTTTGTGGGGTAACAGACAGAAGAAGAAGACAAAATGTCCAGTATTCCAAATGCTTCCCTAAACCACATTTCGATGTTATAAGTTTTAATTCATTTGCCAACTGTAATATAAAGCAGCTTTGATTATTAACTATTTTTCAGGTAGGTTTAGAATATGAATTCAAATGTCTTATAAGTTATTAGATATATCTATGTTTTCCGCTGTAGTGGTTTATTTCTACAAATAGCAAAGTTATAAGTTTTTGCGTAGTAGGCGATGGAAAAGTATTCAGTAGAACAAAAATGGATAGGTACTACTAACTTGGAATGTTTTTGAATGTTTTATTTATACAATACCAAACTTTTAAATTTCTAAATATATATCAGTGTGTTATGTACATTTTAATGTAGACTAACACTGAACTTGTATAAGTGCATAATAGTTATTTATATTATACAGATTGTAACGCATATTGTTATCTTACTAGCCTTGAAGACTAGTAATACGACGTGTACCAATTGAATATAAAAATAAACAAACATTTGTAAAACAGCAAGTATGCTCCCTTTGCCATTTCGTTAGTAACGAATTTGTAAGAGTAACCTAATGATTTCATTATAATGCTGAGGTCTATAATGATTTTATTATAATACTCAGTCCCGTGAAGTATGTCGGTATGGCATTCAAACTCGGGCTTATAATTTTATAATTATGACACGCGAACAGATAAATAATCATATGTAAATGTATCCATGTACTGTAAATCGCCAGGAAAAACAACATAAAAACAGTAGTTTTCATTGTTTGAAGATATTTATGAAAAGTAAATTTAATTTTCACTAATTCCTGATATATTGCTAGTGAGGCCTTAATCATGTATTTTAAGTGATACATCTTACATTTTTAATAATGGGCTTCTTCCATTTGTTTAACTGCTATTGATTTGTTATCGGTTCTTTTTTCACTGGTAATCCTCTGTTTCACGGTTGTTTGGTTGAATACTATTTATTCTAAGCAGAATTACCTTTTCTCTTATAATTTTAACATTCGTAGATATAAACCATGGGGATTTCGAAAACGGTAAGAGTTAGAGGGGTAGTTTAAAATTGAAAAAGTTGCGCAATTTAGTCCTCAATAATATGCTGCCGAGAAACCAAGAAAAGTTTATTTCGTTTTTGAGATTTTTGAAAAAATTTCAAATTTGTCATATCCGTTTTTATTTTTTCCTGATCTTATTTACGAACATATTCAAAAATTAACAATACATTCTTAAGGCAACTTTTATCGGCCTACAATATGACGGTAACGAATTTTTAAAACGACGTTTCGTCTTCTGCCAACCATCATCAACTTTGTTTTTTCTTACGGCCGCCATCTTAGATTTTTAGACCACTGAATAGTTTTTTTTTTTTGGATTTCAAAAATATATAACTTACCTACGTTATATCATACAATTAGGCTAATATTCACAAAAAACGGAAATTATTATTGAATCAAACAAAAACGATCTAGATACCACTGCACCGTAGAAGTGTAGATATTGTTTTTTATTATCAAGATAGCTTTGAATCAAGTTATTGTTTTTATTTAATTTAATATGACTGCTACTGTCATTTTAATTGTGTTTTGTTGTCAAGGGTGTTAGGGTGTGATTAGAATAGTTAGGTACTTAGTCGTATTAAAAATGCCTTTTTCATACAACAAAAAGCGCGATATGTTGCAAACATATTACGCAAATGGCAGAAACTCAAGAGATTCAGTAAATGCCTATTTTGAAATGTACCCTGAAAGTAATCAACCGAATGAAAGTTATTTCTTAAGACTTCACCGAAATTTGTCAGAATATGGACAATTTAATGCACCGAGACCCAAATACGGGAGTAGGATCCCTTTAGCAAATCGGGAATCAATTCAGGCAGTAAGCCCTTTTTTTATTTTTAGAATAAATCAATTCATTACTTAATTTCAGGTGAACGAAAACCCATCCATTTCTACTAGAGAAATATCTGTTAATTTGAATATTCTGCAAACAACCGTCTGGAGAACCCTGAATCCATCAAATTTTAAACCCTATAAAATACATACAAGTCAAGCTTTACATCCCGGTGATAGCCAGAAGCGGCTTAATTACTGCAATTGGTTACTTGATCAAACAAATTGCGATGAGAATTTTGTTGAAAAAATAATTTGGACTGATGAATGTCGCTTCTCCAATTTAGGCGTTTTTAATCGCAGTAATGAACATGTATGGGCAACTGAAAATCCTAGAGAGAATAGGCAAGTTCGGCAGCAAAATGGTTTTCTTTTTAAACACCTATTATAATCTTGATTTATCGTTAAGTTTTTTTTCCTTTAATTATTATTCCTTGCGGTTTGTTTTCAAATTTAGGTTACTTATAACTCAATAGTACATGTTTTAAGAATAATTTCCGTTTTTTGTGAATATTAGCCTAATCAATTGATATAAGGTAGGTAAGTTATACATTTTTAAAATCCAAAAAAAAACTCTATTCATTGGTTTAAAAATCTAAGATGGCGGCCGTAAGAAAAAACAAAGTTGATTATGGTTGGCAGAAGACGAAACGTCGTATTAAAAATCCGTTACCGTCGTTTTATAGGCCGGTAAAAGTTGTCTTAAGAATGTATTATTAATTTTTGAATATCATCGTAAATAAGATCAGGAAAAAATAAAAACTAATATGACAAATTATGATTTTTTTCAAAAATCTCGAAAACGAAATAAAATTTTCTTGGTTTCTCAGCAGCATATTATTGTGCACTAGATTGCGCAACTTTTCCAAATTTAAACCACCCCTCTAACTCTTACCGTTTTCGAAATCCAAATGGTTAGCCTCGAATTTGAATCACCCTGTATATGTTTTTTATGGTAAGACAAAAAATAACCTTAAAATATATATAATATATATAATTCTCGGAAACGTCGATCAAAAGTCGGAATAACGGAATTGAAATAGAAAATATCAATTAAAAATAACAACTATGTGTATTTTGTTAACAACTATTATAAACTTAATTTAAATGGAAAATGTTAGCAACATGCAGTACATACTCATATTTTTCGTTCACTAAACTTTAATATTAACCTCTAATAATACAACCGTAGTATTGCTTTGTTGTTACTTACACAGGTGTTGTAGGCCGAACTTTATGTTCGCTTTTTATCCAACCCAACACATTGTCGTATTTTTGTAAGCTGCACTCCAAATTCCTGGAAACATTAAATATTCGCTTGTTCAACCAAGCAAATCTTTGTTTCAAGCACAAAGCTATTGTACAAAATTGTAAATCGACGTAGGAGTTGATTGTACAAGGCGCCGTATAAGAAATGTATTCTCCTAGTAGCTCAAACGTGAATAAGTCAGTAGAATCCATAGTTGTGTAAGTTATTGACATGGCTGTAAACAGCAGAGTAGTGACCAGTCCTATTAATGAATATATTTTGCTTCGCTGGTATTCTTTCTTCAAATTAACATGAAGATTTGGTGCTACCTTTTTGTCAAAAGCTTGCAAGTTTTGAAGAACGGATAATATCTAAAAAAATAAATATTACTCACTGGAAAAGTAACTCATTAACACATTTATACAAACAGTTTTCGAAATATAATTAGCAGTTCCGATGAATTATTTTCTTACGCACCTATAAGACTTTCGTTAGAATTAAATAATTAATGTATCTAAATGTCAATTTTACGAATTACGTCTATGTACATCTAAAGCAAATGTATTTTTTCTACAGCACATGTTAAAGTGTGCTTTTATCAACTCAAAACAAAAGGTCAAGTTTTACTTTAACAGCAAGGGTAGATAAAGTAGCACGTTAACATCAAGGATAGATAAAGTAATTTAATTTCTAACTTTTGTTTAAGTTAAATGTGACAGCTTCGTATTATCGTAGCAACCCAATCTAGCTACTGACAGTTTGAAATGTGATTGACTGCCCTTATTTTCTTTTGACATTGTTAAAGTTCTTGCTAGAAAAAAAAATCTATTATACACGATGATAAAGTTATTTCTATCCACTCTTGAATCATTAACGTCTCGACTTCGTCTCGACGTTAAACGATTCAGTCGTGGATAAAATTTAACTTTATCGTCTTGTATAATAAATTACTATTATTGTAATTAATCTCTATTATACACACACATACAAGTTATTCATATAAATCCATACCATTTCAAAAGTGCTAATATTCGCTGTGTATCTATTTCAATCTATGAAATCTGTTATAAAGAATTACACCTTGTTCATTCAGAAAGTATAACATGTAATTCAGTTTAATAAATTATAATTCAGCAAGTGTAATATGTGATTCAGAAAGCGCTAATTGATATTCAGAAAGCATAAGTTCCAATTGAGAAAGCATGAATTGTAATTCAAAATCGAAGAGACGACCTTTATGTAGAATTATTATGTAAATACATACAGACTTGGTGTGTGTAAAGTTTCCTACATATTCAATGTTCATTATACTTTTGATTTGTAAAAAACTCTTCGAACAGGTTTATTTTCATTTGTGTTTGTCTCTTTTGGTTGAAAATAAATTAATTTGGAAATAATTCATCACAGAATTCACGTCATTGTTGTATACTGTTACTAAGAGCTTTTATATCCAACGATTTTCTAATAATAAATATTAAATTTATTGCAAACGTTCCAAACTACAGTATGTATGTATCTACATAGTGAGATGGCCTTTTATTTGTTTATTAATTCGCTTTTGGGGTTGTTTATAAAATTAATTTAGACTGATTAAAATATGCTGTCTTGTATTTTTATTTACTTGATCCAAAATAAATTGTAGTATGTCCTTTAAGTATTTTATTTATCTGCAATTTATTATATCGAATCGCTAGCTCAGTAGAACAATTAATTCTATTCCCAGGGGTGAATTCCTAATAAATTGTAAATTTTTACTTAATCTGGTGCGCCACTGTACACCTGAATTAGTTCCAATACACAGTACTTATTGTATGCAATGTGTCAAAACCTACAAAATGGTTCGTATCGTGCAGTCAGCGTTGTTGACTTTAAAATAATCACGATTGTGAACATTCGCAGAGGTATTTATTCAAATCTTAGCGCTTTGGCGGTTATTATTATCATTTGTTTTAGGCATTAATTTGTTACATGACGTCAGAAGAGAAGCCGACTAAACCTCCAAATTGTTTTACCTTCGCCTAACCTCAAATTTGGGTAAATGCTTATAATTTCCCTGCTTAGCCATATTGAAATCTACGCTTCATTGGCATGCACTTCGCAAACCTTTTTGTGACTATTCATTTCTTTCGGCTCGGCCATTCATTCTGCACAAACCTAATATTTAATTAATTTGAACGTCAACGTCAACCCTGTGAAAAACCAGCTTTGCCCTTTGCGTTTCTTTACTTAATTCATTTATTAATACTGGCATCTCTTTTTCAATGTATTTACTGATTGAAATTTAAGCTTAGTATTGCAGTTACATAAAACACCCCAACTCTGTGCTTATTGACTTGTTTCTTAAGTTGTACTGCTAGCAGAATCGGGTCGTGGGCCTAAGACCATCACAATAGAAATTCTTCATAAAGGTCGTTCCTTGGTTACTGAATTACAATTGATGCTGTCTGAATATCAATTAACGCTTTCTGAATTACAATTCACACTTTCTGAATTACAAGTTACACTATCTGAACTACAAGTTACACTTTCTGAATTACAATTATTGACGAAGATGTAGACATTGAAATTATAGTAACTACGCGTACATTGAATTACTTCTTGCATTATTTGCAATATACGTATACATTGCGTCCATAAAATAGTGGAACGATTTCTGTAAACTATAAAAACTTTTAAAAAATGTCTTTTGCTGAATACTCGAATTTAAAGAGTTCCTTTTTTAATTGCCAAACGATGTCTCTTTTATTTTAAGCCGAAGTGTTAAAATATCCAAGAAACAGAAAATGTCGCAATGCGTTGAGTGGTTTTTACAAAATAGGTCCAATACTTAAACTCAAAGAAATGTTCGTACAGTTTATAAACTGAATCTCCTTTCGATAACTCTATAAGAGGGTGGTATGCAATACAAAATTTAAGGAAACTCGAACCTTACTTTATAGAAAAGGATATGGTTGTCCAGCAACAAATGAGGCATGATGTATTTTTACGTACTCCAAAGAAATCCTTCCAGAAAACATGTCGAGAGTTGAATCTACCGCAGTCTGATATACATAAAATTTTACAAAAGAACTTTCAATGAACTTCGCAAAAAAAATGAATGTAGTGCACTACTGGAGACATGCTTGAAAAGGGTTTGAAAGAAGTCAGTTATCGGTTTGAGCTATTACGTGCCTCTAACGGTAATCAAACTCAAATAATGTAGTATATACGAAAACTTTTTTGTGTTAGTGTATTTAAAAAATAAAAACAAATTAACGAGTACATGAAGTCAGTTTTTATAACTTATGGAAATCGTTCCATTATTTTGTGGACACGCTGTACATTCGTAATTGCTATGTTGTCATAATTATAGACACAAGGAAACTCTTACATGTTATACAATTAAAGACTTTATATTAGTTGGTTCGTCAATTAAGGATTAAAGTAATAATTGTACTTTTTTAATTAAAAATTAATGATTAGAATAGTATTACAAATTACATACGGAATTAGTCTTATACAACACTCTAATAGTATATTATGTATCAAGTTTTATAAACGTCATTTTAGTCCCAAGTTTTATTAATCACGAGGATTATGTTAGGTGATACCTTGGGTAAGTGCTTACGAAGTAGTTCCCAGCCCCAGCTTCGAGCTTCCTAGAATCTTTAGTGATAAGAAATGTTATATAAGCATGTACACACAGTTCTTATGCCAGTTCTTATGTCAGTTAGCATCTAGTAGACACATTGTAAACTGCATTTTGTAACTCCGTAACTTGAATAAATTAATTTTTTTGATTTAACAAGTTTCGTAAATTATAATTGGCGCAGTCGGTAGGATGATCAAAAATTAAAGACAAAAATCGCTTAAATTTTGTGTTTCAACACTTAATTGGCCATCCGAACAACGAACCAAGAAGACATCTGTAATTCGAAGAGGGGAACCAGAATCGTCCACATTCGAGAGCCAGAGCCTTCATTCAACAATCCAGGACTCAACAGGCCCAAAATCGCCCAAAGAGCCCTACAACGCAGGACCAGCCCTCCAAAAATCGAGTACGCTGAGCCCGCACGAGGTGACAACGCCCCGGACTAGCATCGCTGGGTCCAGTCACGTACTCAAGGAACATGAGTACAATTACAACGATATTAATGTAAGATAAATTTTATTAGCAAGTGCAAAAGTGGCTTTATTTTGCTAGATATAACCGCTCATTGTGGAGCAAAGTTGTTAAAATAATCATTTTACTTTTAAGCATCTAATAACCGAATTCAATTGATTTATCAACACATTCTCAGGAGAATTGTTGTTAATAATTGTGTTCGTTATTAGCCATTGCAACTCTTAAACAAATTCAGGTGCAGTTAGCTGTAAGCCAGATCAGTAAGCGTTACTGATAGAGTAACTTAATCTCTTACTGTGCTAGCACTGCATGCGTAGGATTTCTAAAAATAAAATTGCAAGCTTCGCTTTAAAGCAAGTGCATTGGTTTCCTAAACGGGAGTAAATACACCATTCACTTGTTGCGAAGCAATAAAACGACGTTTAATTTTAAGACAGAATTGTTAAACGTTAGGTAGCAAATAAGCAAATTATTCGCGAACAAATTAAAATTTTATGCAAGGAGACGACGATCTTCTCCAGCTTTTCGAAAATTTAAATATTCAAGAAGTACCTCCCGCAGTACCAGTAAATATGGCACAAGCATTTCATTTGGAGTATCTCAAGACAGTACCAGAATTTGATGGCACTTCTTACAAACTATCGGAGTACGTGAGAGCCGCCGAAGTTATAATAACGCATTTCTTTCCTGAGGGACAAGGAGACGCTTTTCTACAAACATTATTATTATCTGCACTGCGAACAAAACTAACAGGCAGAGCATTGTTAATTACAAGCGAACGTGAAATACCAACCTGGATAGCATTAAAAACGCTATTGCAACAATCATTTGCGGACCAGAGATCTGAGGATTCATTGCTAAGGGATCTCATGCTATTAAAGCAGAAAAACGAAACAGCGCAGGAGTATTTTGAAAAATGCCAGCAAGTTAAAAGTTTATTGTATTCCAACGTGCAATTAAACGAACCAGCCGCAGCAGTTCGAGCAACGAAAAGAACGCTTTACGACAGTTTAACACTAAAAGCATTTTTAACCGGACTCAAGGAGCCTATGGGAAGTTTCTTACGAGCCAGAGGACCAACTACTCTTGACATCGCAATTAAATATTTAATAGAAGAGGAAAATGTAAATTACAACAAAAATCGAGACTCATCAGAACAATATAAAAAACAAATTAAAAAACCATTTCCACCGTATAATTTAAGGCTAAGCAATCCGAGCCAGGCATGGCAACCAGCACCAAGAAATTTTAACCAATTTCCCAGTTACACACATCAAATGCCACAACCTATACAAAGAAATAATTTTCCAATTCATTCGAGACCGCACAGCAGCAGCAGCCTCAACAACGAAATGTATTTGCACCCAGAAACACAGAAGTTAGGCATCTACCAAAACCAACACCAATGGACACTAGTTCGAGTAACACCAGAAGAACAATACAACCACCAAATGGATTTATTCCTTCAGCACGGAATTCGTTTACACCTAGAGCTACATCATACATTAGGCAGTCCAACCAACCTAGAAACTTTATTTCGGAAGAGTTACACTTTCAAGAGGACCCCGAGGAAGAGGACAACATTCAGGAATATTATTACGAAGAGGAACAGGAAGAAGATAATTACTACGAAGAACAGGATTTTACTTTACCTGCCCAGAACAACGACGACACGTAGCGCAGCCAATAAATGATCAATCGCTAGGAGAAATTATAGAAGTTAACAACCAAAATTCAACGTTACCATGTATTTACATTCCACAACTCAAATCAAACTTTTTAATCGACACCGGAGCATCTAAAACTCTTATTAAACCAGAAGTAGCATATAAATATTTCCCGGAGTTAATAGTAGAGGAACCGTTTCAAATTCAGACAGCACACCAAATTTCATCTCATCAAGAAACTGCAACTATTCAATTACCATCAATATTTAAAGTGTCATTAACTCATAAATTTCATCTATTTAATTTCGACAATAAATACGACGGACTCATTGGAATAGATTTGCTAAAGAAATTAAAAGGAACAGTAAATTTTGAAGAAAACCTTTTGGAAACACCACAGACCCACATCCGATTATATTCAATGGAAATAATCAATCAAGATTTGAATCATAAAATTACAATACCAGCAAGATCAGAATGTTTTGTAAAAATACCTGTAAATAGAAACATTCATGAGGGAATAATTGAACATACAAAATTAAACAAATATTTAGAAATTCCGACTTCATATGTCACAGTGCAAAATTACTTTGCAACTACATCAGTGATCAATACTAGTGATCAAGAAATAACACACACCATAATGAACCCTATACCTATCGAAATCGTGGAAGAAAATAATGACGCCCTATCGCTAAATTATCAGGAGTCATCGATCAATCATTCAGCATCACCATGCAGTATCAAAAAGATACAAAGAGAAAATTTACAACAATTACGCTTGGGACATTTAAACAGCGAGGAAGCTACATTAATAAAAAATCTGTGTGAAGACTTCAAAGATATTTTCTATTGCGACCAAATTCCACTGTCCTTTACAAACCAAATTAAACACGAAATTAGGACAACTGACGAAACACCTATATATACTAAGAATTATCGATATCCAGAAGTGCATAAGAAAGAAGTAAGGCGACAAATTGACAAAATGTTGAAAGATCAAATAATCGAACCATCAACATCACCATGGAGTTTACCTCTTTGGGTTGTTCCAAAAAAGGTCGATGCATCAGGAAAACAAAAGTGGAGAATAGTTATCGACTACCGAAAACTAAACGAAAAAACTATCGACGACAAGCACCCATTGCCTAATATCAATGATTTACTTGACAAATTAGGAAAATGCCAATACTTTACATCACTTGACTTAGCTTCAGGATTCCACCAAATCGAAGTAGAACAAAAGGACATCCCTAAAACCGCATTTAATACAGAAAATGGACATTACCAGTTCAAACGGGTTCCTTTCGGCCTTAAAAATGCGCCGACATCGTTTCAAAGAGTTATGGACAACATACTACGAGGTATCCAAAACGAAAAATGTTTAGTATACCTTGATGACATCATTATTTTTTCGACATCACTCCAAGAACACATTTCCAGATTAAAAGAAGTATTTCTGCGATTACGAAAGACAAATTTTAAAATCCAATTGGACAAAAGCGAGTTTCTAAAAAGAGAAGTTCAATATTTAGGACACATTATCACCCCCGAAGGTGTGGAACCCAATCCCGATAAGATAGAGGCTATCAAAAACTATCCTATACCAAAAACTCAAAAGGAAATAAAAGGATTCTTAGGACTCCTAGGTTATTATCGGAAATTTATTAAGGATTTTGCAAAATTAACGAAACCACTAACTAAATGTTTGAAAAAAGGAGCAGTAGTTATGTTATCACCGGAATATAAAGAAGCTTTCGAAAAATGTAAAACTATTTTATGCAACAAACCTATACTTCAATACCCAGATTTTGAAAAGGAATTTAATCTAACTACAGACGCATCCAACTTTGCAATTGGAGCCGTACTTTCGCAAGGACCTATAGGCAAGGATTTACCCGTTTCATACGCTTCAAGAACGTTAAACGAATCAGAGGAAAAATATTCAACAATCGAGAAAGAATTATTAGCAATAATTTGGGCAACTAAATACTTCAGACCGTACCTTTATGGACGAAAATTCAAAATCATCACGGATCATAAACCATTACAATGGCTTAATTCATTAAAGGAACCAAATTCTAAACTTGCAAGATGGAGACTTAGACTGGAAGAATTCGACTATGATGTTATTTATAAAAAAGGAAAACATAACACGAACGCTGATGCCCTATCGCGCATAAAATTGAATCTTATCGACACAAAACCAATGATCGTTAATTTCGATACCACCATGGTAGACTTATTAAATGAAGTAATAAACGAGACCTCCATTGAACATGTTAACGAAACACCCTCGAGTTCAAACAAAGAATTTCAAGCTGTACCAGAAATATCAGATGACAATCAATCAATAAATACGACTCATTTCAAAAATCAAGAACCGCACTTTTACAAATGCGTAACAAAAAGAAACAATAAAAATAACTCTAAGAAAATTACATTTAACATCAACGACAAAGTGCTTATTAAAACCAACGCCAGGAATAAAACAATTAGAAGCTCAAATCGAAGAAAACACAATTCACCGAGCGGAGATGTATTCGATAATCAATAATTGATCCTGAGGACTTAGAAGCCAATTTAATATTTATCCAGAATAAAATACAAGGACAACAATTGCCATTTAAAATCAACCGAGAAAATTTACCTTTATACGAAGACATTATTGCAGTCAAAGCGTATCAAATAAAATCCAGAATCGTATTTATTTTGGAAATACCTCTAATAAATCCGGATATCTACGATTACTATCATCTTTACCCATTACCTGTGAAAACCGATCAACATTTCCAAATAATTATACCACAGAAAATGTATTTGCTTTACAACGAAAATAATTACATTTCCACGGACGAATCCTGCAAAAAACTACGCAACGGCGAACACCTATGTAAAATCCAAGAAAAAATCAATTCAGAAGAACCACTTTGCGAAGCTCAACTCATTTCATTTATAAAAAATAATGTATGTAAAATCGAAATATTTACATTAGAGCATTTTAAAACACAGAAAATCGCCCAAGATTCATGGTTACTGATTGCCGATAGAGAATTAATATCCACAATCACTTGTGAAAATAGTAAGCAGAAGATGCCGCTAAATGGAAATTACATTATACAAATACCGCCAAAATGTGAACTAAAAATAGAAAACAAGGTACTGAGGACAAATTATTACTCTAATTCCGTAAACGAAATAATTCAGTTGCCGATGATCAACTCCACACCTACCGAAGAACAGCAAATAAATAATCAACTCCCATCGATACATCTGGAGAATATCGATCTAGACGACATATTCACTTTAAAAAGTAAGCTAAAAGACTTGCGTAAAAAAGTGTATAAACCGAATTTTGACGGATATTTATATTATATTAGTAATAGTGTATTTTTTATATTAATCTTAGTTATAGCCGCAATTTTGTTCACTTTATATAAATATAATAAACTGCCTGCTTTATGTAATAAAAATAGCATAGATAAATTAGGGCCAAAACCAGTCGAAATTATTCCTTAGAAATTATAATAAAAATGTAATTTTACCATAATTTCTGCTCTAATGAAGGGAGGGATTATGTTAGGTGATACCTTGGGTAAGTGCTTACGAAGTAGTTCCCAGCCCCAGCTTCGAGCTTCCTAGAATCTTTAGTGATAAGAAATGTTATATAAGCATGTACACACAGTTCTTATGCCAGTTCTTATGTCAGTTAGCATCTAGTAGACACATTGTAAACTGCATTTTGTAACTCCGTAACTTGAATAAATTAATTTTTTTGATTTAACAAGTTTCGTAAATTATAATTCGAGCGAAGCGCAGCGGAGCGAGTATTTAATAAAATGAGTGACTAATAAGTTTATAAACCGAGTTGCATACTATACTTTTTCTACGGCCAGAAATTTAGAGAATATAACATCATATTATTTCATTAAAATTTTGACATTTATTATATTCGGTTAAATTATGCTTGACAAACGTCAAAGTAGCGGTTGAAAACTAACTTGATTTTAGTTTAGCTGTGGCTAATAAAGCAAATACTATTTGAACCTAACTTCACCCCATGACTAAAACATCGTTGCCAACTTCAGCTCATGACTAAGAGGCTCTTTAGTCACAGGTTTTTTTTTTTTTTTTTTTAATTTATTATAGCTGGCTCTGCAATGAAGTATGCAATACACGGCTAAGTTATAATACAATGAAAACTAACAGTAATTACTTAATTTATGGATAAACAGTGAGGGATTGAGGATTAAGTGATAACACATACCTCTATCATAATTACAGGTTTTGGTGATTGTTTTTTTTTTATAGTAAGTCCTGT
>OW679194.1:192626316-192726501 GCA_940337035.1 Agriotes lineatus | reverse complement strand
GATCGGCTTTCTTAATTTGGACTTTTATAATGCTCTAAAGCGCCGGCAGTACGGCTGAGTGGTGATGCATCTCTCACGGCACTTGCAAAAGTTAAGCACCAGTCTGCTCGGTCAGAACTTGGATGGGTGACCAGCTGGAGAGCGGGCGTAGTGTTCTAGCCAGACTGGCTCCACTACCTCAAGTACCTCCGCCGAATTTAAAAATGCACACACCTTCAGCGGCTAGGTGCGCCCGGCACCCCGACACTGTAACGGTATAAGGGGTTACAGATTATGTATGTATAATGCTCTAAAATGAAATAGGTAATTTCCCGAAGAAAAGATTAATGTGCACATAAATGAGGCTTCAGGGATGTTTACTTACATTTATAATTCTCAGAAAAAATGTATTAGCTATGACTTTTTAATGCTCTAAAATGAAATAGGTAACTTTCTGAAAAATGCTTAATATGCGTTATACACATAAATGAGGCTTCGGGGATGTTTTCTTTCATAGTAGTTTTACGAAAAAGTGAAATAAAATCGGTAATTTCCCGAAGAAACTATTATTAACAGATGTTAAAAAACGTGATAAGAGATCAGGTGGGTTGCTATCACCTGTTTTTCCATAAGGTTACTTTGAAAACCAAATAACAGCAGGCTTCTTAACTAGGTTGTTGTAACACCTCTTTTATATATTAAATGCGTAACAAATACAACTCCTGATGTTACGTGTGCATAAGCCCTGAGCGCAATGTTCAATTCTGAGAAATAAAAAAGTAAACATTCAGTTTTGTTTGTTTACGTCAGCTTTCGCAGCTCCGTGTGCAAGGAGCAGTTGCCACTCCATCTCCATCTGAAACCAACGGATACTCTCGCTCAACTTTCAGGTACTCGTTCCGAACTGGTTGCGACGTGCGACGAGTACTCGGTAACGAATACAAAGTAACGGATACTGCAACGAAAAATAACGAATAGTTACAAGTACCGAAAAGTTACGAAAGTTAACATCACTATTCACTGGTATTTTTTAACCATTGTCAACTCTAAACAGTAAATGTTTTACTCTTTAGAAACGTAGACATAAAAGGAATAATACATTTATAAGCGTTAAATGAGACATCTTTTTATTTTGAATATTAGTTTTTTAAGGTACTGATAATTTGTTTGGTTTTAAAGGACATTTACCGTCCTTTGACACCTTATTAAAGCGCAAAGAACTTTATTTTGAAATAAAGGACTGTCCTTTGAAATAAAGGACGGTTGGCAACCCTATTTATTAGGGTTTAATATTATACTACTGTTTTATCAAACAATGAACGTTTTATATATGCAGGAGGTAAGAATTGAACTATTATTGAACATTGAACGGAATATATTCGCGAACTTATATAGGGTAAGAAACTATAAGGAGCTCTTTAATTTCTCTCACCTATTCGCTTAAACTTTTAAAAGTAAAAGTAAACACTTGATTAATAATTATATTTAGATAATTTTTTTACTTAAATGACATCTTTTCAATTCCTTATCTGCATTCTACGACATTCATAAATTGCCATAACTACATTTCTGACCATAAGATGCTGACAAGATTATATATTCATTTATGTACATATTGCTAATTGACAGTTTATTAAAATTGCTGGTGCCCAATCTCACATTTATTATACCTGTATCCCAGCCGAGAATTGAGCTATTCGGAGCTATGTGAGCATTCTAAAGGTAGGTTGCTTATAGTCGCTACAGCATATTAAAAAATTGCTTTATTACTTCCTTTTACAATAAAGGAAGTATTGGATTTACCCCAAAAATTCGAAATTGAGTTTTCAACAGATCTTCATGTTTTAGAGTCTCCTGAACCAAAAAAAAAGATTTTTTTTCATTGCTCTGTCTGTGTGTCTGTCTGTCTGTGTGTCTGTCTGTCTATGTGTCTGTCTGTGTGTCTGTTTGTGTGTCTGTCTGTGAACAGAATATCTCAAAAACGAAAAGAGGTGTGTCATTGAAACTTCATATATAAGTTTTGTGTACTATGTAGATGCGACAGCAAGCTTTTGAAGAAAATCGCATAACCGGAAGTAGGTGTTTACTCTTGTAATTTTTCAGTTTTTTTTCAATTTTTTCAAAAACGGCTCTAACGATATTTTTTCAAACTTTACATTTTTATTACACTTTTAATGTGTATTGAAGTGAGATAGGTGATTTTCCAGTACAATACTTCTAAAATGGGTTTCCTTTGTTTTTTTTTATTATATTATTACATTTTTGAATTCAGCTTAAAATTCTAGAGAAAATCGTACGACACTCATTAATGACCAATAGAAAAATTAGTTCACGAGCCGTATCCAAGACAACAACAAAATTTCTTGGAATTTTTTTGTAGGTAGACATAACTTCTTTTTAGGGTTTGTGTCGTTACGATTTTCTTACCGAATCTGCATTCGAGCATCAATTCATATCCGGAAATTATTTTTCATGCATTCAACAACTTCCTAATTTGCCCTCGCGTCCCGCTCGGTCAAATTAATACGACGTTGTTGGAACGCACTCAAAAAAATTTCCGGAAAGAATTAATGCTCTTATTAGATTATATGTGAAAATTTGTCTCTTCACCTTACGCTTTATTTTGTACCGTTTTTGTAGAATTTGCAATTTTTGAAAATTTTTGACAAATGCTTAAAAATTTAAAATCAAATTTTTGACTAATTATAAGATCACTGTAAAAGGAAGTTGTGTGCGTGTATCACACCAGATTTTTTACAATAGTACAGTCGTCGTGGATCACTGAGTTGGATAAAAAGGCCTGTGACAAATTTTTTATCCAACCTATGATTTACAAAAATGGTATGTTAAACTTCAAAATCACACTGCTTTAGAGAACCATGGAATACATTGTTACACTTTAAAATTCATGTACCATAGGTAACAAAGCCTAAAATGCACAGGACTGGGCTTCAGTGGGATATTTATCTCTAAAAAGCCAGGCTCCGTAGCCCAGTGGTTAAGTATTCTCGTCGTCTCCGGCAAATTCCTCCAATGCAATTGCTCGAAATCAATTGCTCGAAAATCAAATTGCTCGAATGTAACTTTTCTCGAAATACAAGTTCCTCGAAAATGTTTTGCTCGAATTTATGTGATCTTAACATCTGGAAATTTATTTCGGCATTAAAGGGGGAGCAGAGTTTGAACGAATTACGGATAGAACAATATGTCAGCGGTCAACAACACACCATAAGTCGAAAAATATATCATGATAGTGCACAGAGCCTTTTAAGATCTTCTATATATATAAAAATTAATCGCCGTGTGTAGTAACGCAAAAACTCGAGAACGACTCGAAATACAAGTTCCTCGAACTGCAATTTCTCGAAAATGTTTTGCTCGAATTTATGTGGTCTTAAATAATGCGTCAATACTAAAATCTCCAAAATCTTTTGTAGTAAGTGGTCAAAGACAGTATTATGTTCTTGTAACAGGAAAGTGATTATTATTGGAATGTAATTACGGGTATTCATAATCAGGATAATGGGTTTGTTGTTATTACAAATAATGTTAAATAGGTTTTTCTTGGGACATAAAAGTGATTATCATCGGAATGTAATACATACCTATACCTATTTTTTATTAATAAAAGTTATAATTTGTAATTTGTGTTTTTTTATATTTGATATTAACTGATTCGAGTTAAGGCTATTTCACAACTTTATTTTTTCGAGCAATATAATCGAGAAACTGTTGTTCGAGGAACTTGCAATTCGAGCAATTGACTTTCGAGCAACTGATTTCGAGCAATTCGTTTTCAAGTAATTGCATTCGAGCAATTTACCTAGAACCAAGTATTCTGACTAATGATCTCTAAGGGTCGCGAATTTGATTTCCCGTTCCGATTAAGGTTTTTAAAAATTAAAAAAATGCAGATGAAAGCCTCTACTGAATCCCAACATTCGGAAGTGATGTAAAGTCGTGGGTCTCATGTTACTACGATGTGTAGCATGTAAAAGATCCCTTGCTAGGATTGGAACTCCTTAGTCTCGACAAAACTCTAAGTAGGATTAAGGTACCTGGTACTCTGCATGCCTAGACCTTGTAGCAGTACATATCGTAGCTTCTACAGGAATATCGTTCAATATTAATTAATCCTAATAGATAGGCAACTTTAAGCGCAAGACCAGTAGGAGGGGTTGCCTACCCTTTTTGAAATTTAATTTAGAAGGCCCATGGTTACGTTAATAAAAGAACAATAAATAACAAAAATTATTACTTCCTGTTTAATTGAGAAAGCAAAAGGGCGCTTCTCTATGCAGAAGCGAAGCAAATTGAAAATCCTAGCTTAGAAAGGATACAAGCAGACAATAGTAAGCCTTTATTTAACTCATACAGCATAGTATTAAAACATAATAATTTTTCAGGCAGATAGGATAAATTCCACAAACATTTTCTTTCTGAAAAGGGCAGTTATTATATAACTGGTAGGTAGACGGCAAACTAATACATACAAATCGTAATAGAGGGTTTTCCTTGATTCAGCTCTTAGTGTCACCTCTTTGACCACCAGCTCTTAGGGCTTCCTCTTTGACTACCAGCTCGTCGGTCTTTTTCATTTGACGCCAGTTCTGGTCGGTTGTGTATTCGCCATGGAGAAGTGTGTCGATAAGGAAAAGAGAGGACGCAATTAGAAATCTATAACCAGTTAGGAGATCACTCACCAGTCAAGGGCAACTTCTTTGGTTCGATGAGGAGTTCTTCATAGTTAATGTTGGCAGATGGAGAGGTCCAGGTTCAAGGGTTCTCTGCATTAACCGTATGTTAGTCCTGAAAGGGTTTAATATCGTTAGTTAGACTTAAACCCGCGTCATAGCTTAAATATAATTAAATTAGGGCGTAAGCCTTAAGAATATTCAATAACAGATTAGTTTCAAGTAAAAACAATAGTTACTTACCAGGTGATGTGGCCTGAAGTGAGATTAAATCGTTCTGTGACTGTCAAGTTGGTTTTTGGGTCACTTGTCAAATAATAAGTTTTTTTTTCATAAAGGACCTTTCTTATACTACATGGAATGATACCAATTAAACTAAATACCGATCATTAATCGTAATTAAGACCTAGGAAAGAGAAATACGAGGGTATAGAGAGCTCTTTATATTTTCAACTTACGAACCGGAGGTTATTAATTAAATAGGTATAAGAAATTTTCTAGATACTGATAGATTCATTAATCCTAACGTTTTATTAGAACAAATTCTAACTTGTCAGAGAAGAATAAAACTTGCTAAATAATTACATAATGTGTATTAAAATTAGAAAGGTATAAGCCTCTAATGCATAACAATTGATTTGTGGACTGTTAGAAAGAATACGTAACCTTTGTAAACTTATTGAATTTAAAAGTTTTTAAATAAAGTTATGGCGCCCATTTCTTCTGATTAATGAACTTTTACCTTTATATGAGAGTGAAACGAACTAAAAATCCCACAATTGTTAAACCCTGATAAGAAACCGTATCTTGAGCTAGTCGGTGAAGTGTAAGCCTTCAAAGGTAAGTAAGGATGAGGGGTACAACCTTGTCCATGGAGTTGGCAAAAAGGGCCGATGAAGGCCTACTTGCCTGACATCAGTCTCCCTACAACTGATACTAACTAACTAACTACCACGCAAAAGGTCGCAAGGAGATGAAATTTGGTGGAATCGCAAAATTTACTCTTAATATTATAACCCTGAGTTTGCGACCTTGGGGAAAGACCGCTCGCGCTGTCATCTTGGAAATATGGCGGTCAAAATCAGTGTTTTGCAAATATCTCTGTTCGTATTGGTCCTACGAAAAAAAGTAAATTAATAAATTGAAGAGCATAAAATATGTTCTATGCATTTTTTCTGACAGATCAATAGTTTTCAAGATACAACAAAAAACAACAAGTTGCTTGAAATGATTGAAATCTTTCAAGATCCACATAGAAACTTCGATGCAGTAGCCACTGCGGGAGAAGCATTTTTGGTAACGCTGTATGGTGGATGTTACGAAATAGATACCTTGGATTTCCTGCGATACAGGAATTTTGGACGATCGTTGGTGAAAAACAAGTTCCAACTTGGCCACGCTTTCACCAACAAGAGATGCTACGCGGTAACATTACCTACGGACTTACCACCAAGTCCAGTAATGCCGTGGGGTGAAAAAAATGAAGTGGAGTATGGTTGGCGGAAAACCCAGAGAGAATCGATGCTGTGCGAAACACTAAACAACCTACTCCGGATTTCTTGCTTAAAAGTATTTCGTGGAAGTGCAAAACGGGCCGTGGAAGAATGTGGTTGCTGCAAACAGGCCTAAAGTGTCCCGCCATTTGCTATCACTGCAATGGATCCTCATGCGAAAATAATCCCGAAGTGCTTGGGGAAGGCGAGGTGAATATAGAAGCAGAGGAAATCGATGATGAGACGATTCTCTTAGAAATAAATATTGGATGAAAATGCCATGGAAAGTAACTGTATGCCGAAGAAGATTGAGAAGACAATGCACCAGTCCTTCCACCACCAAAACGTACGTAAATGTAATGATTTTGTGGATTAGGCCTACTGGGAATTAGTGATGTTAAAAAAGTCGTTGGGTGAACAAGTACTTAATCATTCAACGCAGTAGTTTAACCAAAGAGCATATAATTGCTCTTTGGTTTAACCTTGCTTTTTATTTTATCGCCATCTTACGGTGCGAAGCTTAAGTTTGTGATTGTCTGAAAAAGTAGGGCTTTTATAAAAATATTTTGCGCACATTTGAAGAGCGACTGGTGATTGGCGTTCTTAGCTAGGACTTTTTTAATGCTGTAAAATAAAATAGGTAATTTTCCGAAGAAATGCTTAATGTGCTTTGTCAGTTTATCAGTTTTATTGAGGCTTCAGGGATGTTTTCTTTCATAGGTAGTAGTTTTACGAAAAAATGTATTAGCTATTACTTTTTAATAAACTATTATTGACGGATGCTAAAGAACGTGATCAGGTAGGTTGCTATCGGCTGTTTTTCCATAAGGTTATTTTCAAAACAAAATAAAAGCAGCCCTCTTTGCCAGTTTACTAAAGTGCGTATTCCCAATTCTATATATACAGGGTGTTTCATTAATAATTGGAAATATTTTAACTGTAGAATCCTGGGCTCAAAATATTAATATTTAACCCAAATCACTTAGATAAAATGTGGCTTGTTACTGAGATATAGGGTGTTTTATTTAAAAATTTAAAAATGATTTTTCCCCATTACTTTAAAACTATTTGACGTATCCGTATCATATTTGGCAGGAAGTTTAGACACTGTAAACCATGCTAAATTGTGTTAAATAAACGTTTCTGACTACTACCAGAGGCGTACCACAGGGGCAAGTGAGTGGTTGACCCTTCCCAAATTCTACGCCACTGGCGGAATTGCCATTTTAGCACAATTTTTCGACTCTCCAATACTTTCTATGTAAATAACATACTCTTTCTTCGTCACGATAACGTCATTATTTTTCGAGATATTTAAATTTAAACAAAGCGGAACAGTTATTTTGATTTTAATGTGTATTAATTATGTTGGTGTTTTATGTCATAAGATTGCATTTATTACGCAAATGAAACTTTAATCCGTATTAACAAAAAAATATAATGTTATTTATTGAAATTTATTGAAACGAATACATGGATACATTTTTTTTATGTTGAATGCATCTATGTATTAGTTTCAAGAAATTTCAATAAATAACATTATGTTTTTTTGTTAATACGGATTAAAGTTTCATTTGCGTAATAAATGCAATCTTATGACAAAAAACACCAACATAATTAATACACATTAAAATCAAAATAACTGTTCAGCTTTATGTTTAACTTTAAATATCTCGAAAAATAATGACGTTATCGTGACGAAGGAAGAGTATGTTATTTACATAGAAAGTATTGGAGAATCGAAAAATTGTGTTAAAATGGCAATTCCGCCAGTGGCGTAGAATTTGGGAAGGGTCAACCACTCACTTGCCCCTGTGGTACGCCTCTGGTAGTAGCCAGAAACGTTTATTTAACATAATTTAGCATGGTTTACAGTGTCTAAACTTCCTGCCAAATATGATACGGATACGTCAAATAGTTTTAAAGTAATGGGGAAAAATCATTTTTAAATTTTTAAATAAAACACCCTATATCTCAGTAACAAGCCACATTTTATCTAAGTGATTTGGGTTAAATATTAATATTTTAAGCCCATAATTCTACAGTTAAAATATTTCCAATTATTAATGAAACACCCTGTATAATCCAACAGTTGTTATCAGAGAATGGTGACACGTCTTCAACTCTGCCTACCCTTATAGAAAAATGGCTCTCTTCCACTTATTTCTTATTTGAAGAGCAGTTTTTTGAACAAATCTTCGATGCGGCTGTAGGTTCGACTCTTTCACCTGTTGTTGCAAATGCCTTTATGGAGTCTTTTGAATGGCTCTAAAATTTTCAGAATTGAAACCCAAAATTTGGTTCCGATACTGTAATGATACCTTTATCATTTGGCCACATGGTAAAGCCACTTTACGCGTTTTCTTAAACCATCTCAATAGTCAGATACCAGAGAAAGATAGTAACGGTTCCCTTCCTTTCCTGGATGTACGAGCCCTAACCACTATATATTCGGCCATTTCAATAATTTTACTCTAATAACGTTAAAACAGGATTCTATGAGTGGACGGAGAACAATTAAAGCACCGCATTTGCTTTTCCTTTAAAAAGATTATTACATATCTTCTAAATTTTTTAGGTTTTTATTTTTGAAAAGTTGAACAACGTTAACAAACTTATAAGCCCCCACAAAACATTTTTATTATTAAATCACGAACTTTTTTGGGGGTTGCTACACCTCGCGTCATTATTCACCAAAATAATCTCAAATTGCATCTGTAAACAAGCTGCTGCCAAGCGAATTAATTGAACACAACAAACTATCACTTGTTTTTCTGCTAAGCCAACGTAACTTGATTAACATACAGATTTAATAATAATTTGGATCCAGCAGCAGTGTTGGCGGAATATTTAGTTGTTGATAGTGATTGTTAAACTTCTAATTTGCTGAACTTGTTAAAGTTTACAAAAATAAAAACAACAAGGATTGTCATGTTTTAACGAAAAGAAAATGTTGTACCTTAATTGTTTTTGTTCAATCATAAAACTCTGTTTTTACGTCAAGTAAATAAAATTATTGGAATGGCCGAATATATAGTGGTTAGGGCTCGTATATCTGTGTTTTTCGCTAACCCCATGGCAAATTTGCTCGTTCTGTATATCGCAAATCCACTCACTCTGACCGCTATCTACGTGCTGATTCGAATCACCATCCAACTCAACAACTTTCCGTCATTTATTCTTTTGTACACCGTGCGGTTTCCATATTTCAACCAAATAATATCCACGCTGAACTGAATAATATTCAGATAGATCTTAGATACATTAGTTACCGTGTTAGGGATATACAGTCTGCCCAGATCGTCATCTTCATCCACATCTACCCAAACCTTAAACACTCTGTTATCTAGAGGTTTGTATAGAGTTTCTTGCTCCTGTAATGCTATGTACATTGGCCAAACAGGACGTTTAGTAAAAACCCGTATCGCAGGGTTGTCTCAGGTCAGGTTTCGTTTCATCATCAGCCGTAACTGTTTTTTACCCGTTTAATTCTTTGTCTTAGTTCTTTATACTTCCTTTTCTTTCGGGATATAGGTTAGTGATTTGGGTTCTGCTTGTTTTGTCTAGTCTACTTGTCTATTGGCGTAGGTTTTACTGCTGGAATCTCAATTTTGATTCGTGATATGTACATTATTCCCCCCTTCTTCAAGTAGGTGTGTATTTCGTCGTTCCACAATATCAATCAGGAATTTATCCACTCTGGTGTTATTTTATTTGCGCAGTTGTTTAGTCTACTCGCTATCTCCTTGGTATCTCCTTAGTATTGGTATTTTATTTTGTGAATTTGTTCAGACTCCCAATATCTTTTCATTAGTTTGCTTAGATATTATAGTTCCTTTTCATTTCTTCTCTTTGTTCGTTAGTTTTGCTATCGCTATTTTTTCTCTTTCTCGTGCCATCTTCCGTAAGGTTTTCAAAAGAGCTTTCTACCTGTATTAGTATGGGTATATCACTTAGATCCATCTCCACAGTCGCTTGGTTGTCCCATATAAACCCCCCGCCACCCGTGGTGTTCGGTCTCTGATACTGCACTTCCAGCTTTCTTAAAATGTCTGGTAAGAGGTGTGTTCTAGGTGGTGTCCACTTACGTGCTCATCCTTTTCCCACCTGGGGCTTTCTTAGTGCCTCTACCAAACCACCTTAGGGGTGGGGTTCTTTCCAATATTGTTCCTTTAGGGAAATATCCCACTCAACAGTTTCGACATTTTCTTTCCCTTTTTTGAACAGTAGTGGTTCCTGACGCTTTGGCCTGACCATCCATCGGAAGCCAAGGTCTCTTACAGATGCTTGCTAACGGTCGGGAGGAGAAGGGGAAGGGGTGGGGGTGGTGTACGCTTACCACCCACATCGACCGGAACTGAGGAGACTTCTTTGTTCGGTAGACTTTATCTTACTCTGTTTCTTTTTATCACTCATTTGTATTTTCGTTATATATTACAAAAGAGCCAACTCTCTATTAGCGAGAAGAAAATGTTTTTATAGAGGTTTGCTTCTCTAGATAGATCGTGTTCTAAGCTCTATAAATAGAGTGCGAACCTCAAGCAGGGAGTGATTTTTGAATAAGTAATATTGCGCATCACTTGTCTGTAAGCGTTTACCCAAGCTTTACTGACAATGTTGTGTCATAACATGTTTCATCAACGTAACATTATGTATAGTTGTCTGCTGTCTGTACTTTTTATTAACGTCCTGTGTTTCCTTCAGCACGTTATAAACAATTTGTTTAGCAGCGAAGCACAATTGTGTTTTAGATTGAGACTCGTCTTTCTTCATAATTTTCTTGCCTTAGAACGACTCAGCCGTCTATTTCAACACACCATGGTCTCCACATTTTAAATTCTGATATGTTTCACCAGGCACATAAAATCAAGTAAATGTAATTTTAGGAATAGTACTTAATTAAGAAGCATTTATGTAAAATCTTTATGCCATATCGTGAAATCATTGCCCTGAATTCTTGAAAACAATGTAAACCTAAGCACAATATAAAGCCAGTAATGACAATTTAACGACTTAAACTGAGTACCGTCCATTTTCCTATTCTGTTTCTAATCCCTGTAGTATCATTTGAGCATTGAAAAGCCTTAATTATTTTACTTAATACCTACCAAACAAATTACTAATTTCAACTTTAGGTCTGGTGGAATCCAAATAACGGGAATTGAGGGCTAGTCCAATCCCTAGACGCAAGCCTGCCGGAGAACCCGTTTTAGAGAGCAACAAATTTGTACCACTCAGAGCTAAACTAGCACTGTAGGAATCAGTCGGAGTTAATACCCAAATTATCCTGGAAAACAGCTACGACCTGAAATTGCATGCGGTGGAGATTTTGGATGAATCTACTAAAGAGGCTGAACAGAATTGCCTGGACGCTGAATCAGGTTACTGTTACTTTGCACTGGTTCTTTGTCCCTAATATTTTAAGCACAGGAGTGAGACTGCACTCCTGTTTTAAGACAATGTAGTCAATGTCACTTAAAGGCACGATAATTATGCTACCCTTAAAACGCAGCCTCTTGTTTTATGAATTTATGGCTTGGTAGCATCGATGTAATCGAATCAAACAGTCAATGTCGATTGGTTTTATTACAAAAATAGCGTTCTATATATACAAAGATAATTGCTTACTTACTACGATTTCAAAGTACAAAGTATATTTTACAGTGGCGATATAATATTTCATAATAATCTGTCAGCATTAAGCCAGTATTGTTTCCGCTTTGTCTGCAAGTACGTACGCTGAACTCTGATAGTAGGTCGTTTATTTGCGTAAGTTGCTTGTTTGCAGTTTGCGGCCTTTAAACTTCCTGCTTTATGAAATTAGAATTGTATTTTAAAACTTATGACTGGATTTCGTAAATTTTGAAATTGAAATTTATGCTTGTTTAATCCAAAATTAAACAGAGGCTGTAGCGCCCCTCGCGCCTTTTATTTATTAAGTCTTTGGCGATCAGCCCCTAATTCAGCCCGACATTACAATATTAACCAAGAACATTCTGGACGTACCAGTTGATATAGTTGTAAAAGATAGAAAGATCAGTACGGAAAGTAATGACTTTTCTTTAGTTATTGCTTCAAACCTTTCAAACAAACCCCAGGTAATTAACTCGGATATGGGTAAGGGCCGCTACTTTTACAAGGTCTGTGCCAAATTTTACAAACTGAGGACCATGGTTTTGTAGATAACTGCAGAAGCTGAAAATGCTGTCAAAGGAAAGGGTTTTTTCCTGTCACGAGAAGACCATGGGTTCAATTCAGATCCTGCTGAAGGATGTTTCCCAGGTTTCAACGTCCTAATAATCCATTATACAGGCAACGAAACATTGGTTCTACTTCGAAAAGCTACTGCTATAGCCACATCTATTATAATTCACATCAGCAGTGGCACTACTGATTTCCATTGGTTGCCCAAGTTGCAAGGCGCAATAAAATCCAACAATGAAGTTCTAGTGGTTGCACAGAACGATTATGTAAATGGCATACTTGGGTTTGTTAATTGCCTAAGACGCGAACAAGAAGGTTCAAAACTCAGATGCATGTTTGTAATGGATGATCCTCGGAAATTTGATATCAACGCTGAATTTTATTTGAAGCAACTTAAAAAGGAATTAGCGATCAATATATTCAAAGACGGCCAGTGAGGAACATACAGACATCTGTTGTTGGATAAAACTGGTGATGTCAAAAGCGAGCATATTTTTAATAACATTACGACAGGTGATTTGTCCAGTCTTCGGTGGTTGGAAGATCCTCTCACCAGTAACACTCCGATGCCGCCAGAAAAAATGCTTGTGCTTGTATTTTTAAGCTCAAGATGAAACGTGCAAACTATATGGGTGAATTTTTTAAGGTATACGACTCTTCACTTAACTTTAGAGATATTACGACAGCTTCGGGATGCATCAGTGGCGATATAATAACAAAAGACAGTTTTAAACAAGGAGTTTTGCAAGGCTTTGAATTCGCTGGAAGAGATACAAAGTATTTACGATTACTAGTATGATGACTGTTGTTCTCTCAATGATATAATTTTTTGGGAGTGGTCTATTATGATATGTTTTATCGGACCCTTTTCCACTGTCTCGAGTGTTTATCACTCAATGTTTCGGGAGTTTCCTTCTCAGGACTAACCAGGAGTTCATTCACCTAAAGACAGGAGTAGATCAGAAACTCCCGAAACGTTATGTTAAACACTCGAGACAGTGTAAAAAGTCTGATAAAACATGTCATGACGACTATTCTCGATATACATTTTTGAATTAACTGTTTACAGTGGAAAGCGTGTGATGGGTATGGTAAGGAGTGGTGCGTTAGAAAAGTTAGTCGCTGTCAACTCACAGCTTGTATTTGAAATACCAAACGAATGGTCAATGGAGGATGCGGCGACTATACCGGCTACATATAGTACAGCACTGCGTGGCCTTGTATCTGTAAGCTCTTTAATTTTCCAAAATAGCCATATCAATACAAATGTACCCATCATAACAACTGTGTTAATTTTGTAGATTGTTAGACTTAAACCTTAAGAAAGCGTTTTAATTCACGCAGGATATGGAGGTGTTGGACAGGCAGCCATAAATATCGCCTAGTACTACAAATGTAACATTTTTACGACGGCAGGAACTCAAGAGAAACGAGACTTCATAAGAGAACATTTTTCACTAATTCCAGGTAGCTATAGTATTCAACTTGGTTTCTCTACTAACATTCTACATTTTCTAGAAAGCCATATTGGATGTTCTCAAGACACAACCTTTGCGCAAATGGTCTTCACAGAAACCGGTGGCAGAGGTGTATATTTAGTACTGTATTCACTGGCTGAAGAGAAACTACAAGCATCTGCAAGGTGTCTCACTCCTGGAGGGCGTTTCTTTGAAATAGGAAAATTTGACTTAGAAAGCAACCACAAACTAGACTCCAAACTATTTACTGAAGGACGTAGCTATAACGGTTTTATGCTAGATATATATTTTGATGTAGATCTTGTTCTGCAAAATTCTATAAGTGAACAATTAAGAGAGGCTATTAAAGCGGGTTATGTAAAACCACTAAATGGAAAGGTCTTCAAAGAAGATGAAGTTGAAATAGCCTTTAGATATATTATATTCCTGTTCTATTTTTGCACTTATTTTCATATGTTCAGTATATAGGCCAGTTGCTGGGTAATCCAATTCGGAAATAATTCATGGTAAAGGTTTTATCGGTTTAATCTCTTAAATTATGGTTCAATATTACTATCCTAGGTTTTCCCCCTCCGAGGAGATCAGCGTCGACTCCGCGTCGGCTCCTAGGAGCAAAAACGTGACCTAAAATTGGGAGATTTTCGGTTTTTCGAATATAACTCAGAGAAAGCACAATAAATCAAAAAAGTGGTTCAGATAAAAGTTGTAGAGCGTTAAATTCTACGTAAAATGAGTACCTATATGATATATATTTTGTTCCAGCTATACCTATATGGCATTTTATCAAAGTTGCACCATTTTATCAACTTACCAAAAACTTTTCTTTTAATAACAACGGATTCGTTTATTGATTCCATAGTTAAAAATTATGCCTGCAAAAAAAATCTGTTGATTAATGTTGCGGTTTTCAGGTAAAAAATAGTTTTTACATTTTTTTGGCTGAAAAACCATAACATTAATCAAGAAAAAAAGTTTGTTTTTCTTTTAAAAAAATAATGCAGAAGTGGATTAAGAATGATTTCTGACACAAGAAACGTTGCTACAATAATAGTATGTTATGTTATTAGGAGCAAAAGTTATATTTTATGTGGCGAGGCTGGACTAGAGTCCCTATATATAAAGAGTTGGGACATGTAGGCGACTCATTTTGGATCCACAAATCATGGAGTACCTGATTTTTGTTGAATTTAAATTTTATGCAGATCATGCATACCTATGGACAACAGTTTGACAACCATTACAAATTAGAATCACATTTTGTGACAGTTGTGACCAATACTTAACAAATATTTTTAATTTGAAAAATATTGTGCAATGACTGGCGGTTCAGCGATTAATTGTAAAAATCGAACAGATCTGGAATATTATTTGCACCTTTTTCTAAGGAATGAGAAAATAAAGCGTATCTGGGTAAATAACAGCAAAATTAAGGATTTTAAGTCAACAAGCTGTTTATTCTCTTAATGTCATTTTTTGGCGGTGGTCTATTAATGATATGTTTTATCGGACTTTTTCCACTGCACTAACGTTAGTTGTTGAGCATTACATTCGTATTCATACCAGATTTACAGCTGCCACTAAACATTCTAACCCCACACCTAAGATTATAAGCAGAGGTTTTTCATAACACAAGATTTCAATACCTGTTTATTTCTAACCGCAGTTCACTTAAGTCATCAGAAATACTTTTTACCATAACCTGAAAACACACTAGGACTAAAAAAGTACCTAACTAAATTTACCGGCAAATTTTTCAAGTTTTAATAATTCCACATAAATATTATTTTTCTTGCACGTTACCTCAGATTTCTAAATGAATGAATTCTGTGATTTGACACGTCAATTAATGTCATTTTGTTTGTCTTGCATCTTTCAAATATAAAAAAAATGAAATATATTATTGCTGAATCATGTGATCCTTGATTTGTGGATCCAATGTCTCAACTCTTTATATATAGGAACTCTAGGCTGGACGGGTTATCTGCCGAGCTTGCGAGGCAGATAAGTACAGCCGAGCCACATAAAATATAACTTTTGCTCCGAATAATATATAGTATTTTTTCTTCAAACGTTTTTATAACAAATTATTTACAACTTTGTGAACAAAATTCGAATAAAATTACTTGATCTCGTCAGCGGCAGATAATATTATCTGCCGCTGACGAGCGGCAGATAAAGTCGTCAGCGGCAGATAATAACTTTATCTGCCGCTCGTCAGCGGCAGATAATATTATCTGCCGCTTGGCAATAAAGTGACAGTTTAGCATCATCAATCCAGCAGTATAATGCCATCTTTTCCTTGCCGTTTGAAGAAAAAATTATTTTATTATACAATAAAATAATAACAAAAAACTGAACTTTGTAACACTTAGGGCCGGTTGCAGAAAGCAATGTTAAGTCTGGTGTTAGCTAACGCGACGTCAAAGTGAACAAACACGAATCAAATCTCAAATGCTTATGGTAACTAATACATTAGTAAACAAAATTTGATGCGATTTTGTTCACTTTGACGCGATGTTAGCTAACACCAGACTTAACATTGCTTTCTGCAACCGGCCCTTATCGTGTTACAGCCTGTATGATTCATTGGTTCAAACGCGCACGTTTGAAGGAAATGTCGGTTCGCTTTCTTGTTCACCACCTTCGATTGGGTCGTCGTCTTCTTCCTCACTCAACAGGAGCATCTCCTCATTAAGCTCATCGTCGTCTCCAACAGTATCGTTCACATCTACTTCGGTAGTAGGAGCTTTAGTGCATGAATGCCCTCTACAATTTGCACAAATTGCCGAACATTTTATTCCTTCTTTCTGGAACTACAAGCAGTTTTGCATCCTTTGGTGCATTTGCAGGATATTTTTGACAAAAGTGACTGTGGAGCGGGTTCCAAGGTAGTGAGAACAGGAGCCAGGCCATACTTGGTTATTTGCCAACCCCAGTTCATGGGATTCATGGTGTACCTGTAGGTATACCATAAAGCAGTGTTGGCAGGCTGCTTCTAGCGTTGAAGGTAGGGAAGCCACATTGAACTTTTTTTTCACTAAAGATTTTGCAAATAGGTGAAAAGAACTTTTGCCCGGCATCAACGAGGTTGGCTTCTTTGCTCATAATATTCGGGATTTACAAGAGTCTTCACTACCAATGTTCACTTTGGACTTGCATCCTCGGATGGGCATCACTCGATTTTTCCTAAGAAACTTGACTTGCTCAAAGTTTTTCCCGATCATGGTGTGCATAGAAGAATTTCCAATTTCAAAAGCTTTGTGGCAGTTTATTGTCTCATCCCCCAGAATGCCTGCGCTGATGGACATCACAAATTCTGAAATAGGAAATGGATCATGGGATTCAAACCAATTCACAAACTTTAGTACAGCTGATTGCAAATAAAAGTGGGACAAGTCTTGAGACTACTTTTTGCGTTTTTAATAACATGTGAAACTTTCTCTAACTTATATATCCGTAGGTGAATACATAAAATATTATTAAAGATAGAAGCATAAGAAAAGGAACATAATTGCGAGTATTTAATATGTTATTGTACTTCATATTACAATATTACATATTAGCTGTCCCAGTTTTATTTGCAATCAACTGTACATCTGTATTGTCACGTAGTACCCTAGAATCATTGGCATGGTTGCTCAGAGGTGGTGGATGATATTCCGTATAAATCTTCCACTTTTGTTGTGAAATTTTACTAACAATGGGCATGGTGAGAATCGATTTACTTAGAGTACTGTCAGAGATACCGCGACCATGACCAAACCCTCCACTACTAATACAAAAAGTATTTTCTTTTAATTAGAAGCAATAAAACAAAGCTTTATTAATACTTTTCTTTTAACAGAATTTCATGTCCCATATCATTTTAAGAGAATGGAATCTTAGAGAGGAGAAAAAGCTTCCTTTGACCACAAAGGACTTATACATTTTAGGAAATTAGAAAAATTATCACATTTTTGAATTTATTATTTTTACTAATTAACCAATTTGATTCTCATTGTAGCAATATTTCTTGTGTCAGAAATCGTTCTTCTGCAGTATTATTTTGAAAAAATAAACTTTTTGATAAGTTGGCAAAATAGTGCTACTTTGACAAAAGCCTCTACAGGTATAGCTGGAACAAAATATATCATATTGGTACTCATTTTACGTAGAATTTAACGATCTACAACTTTTATATAAACTACCTTTTTGATTTATTGTGTTTTCTCTGAGTTATATTCAAAAAACCGAAAAACGCTCAATTTTAGGTCACGTTTTCGCTCCTAGGAGCCGACGCTGACCTCCGCAGAGGGGGAAAACCTAGGGGAGATATATTAAGTGATTAAAGCGATAAAACCTTTATCATGAATTATTTCCGAATTGTGTTACTTTTTACTCCCCAGCAACTGGCCTAATAGGCTCTACTCTAAACAAGACGCTTACATTGGTGTAGCAGCAAGCCATCCAATAGAGATTAGCACACACAGACGGTGTTAAGCTCAAAATCTTACAAATATTACAAGTATACCCTTACCCGTTACCCCACACCCTTAAAAGGCTACGTGCACCGTGGTTTAAAGACAGAACGAAGAACTGAGTTGGCAAAAACCGCACCAGCATTGACGGCGAAGGTTTCCACCTAGTCGTAGCTCAAGGCGTCGATTATACGACGGCTTTACATTACTGCGTCGGCATAGGCGGCGCCGATACAAGGTGTTGGTGTTTGCAATGCAATATAGGACAAGACTAGTGGAGAGGTTTCAATATACGGTACAAAACAAAAATGAAGTT
Source organism: Agriotes lineatus (assembly GCA_940337035.1). Lineage (NCBI taxonomy): Eukaryota > Metazoa > Arthropoda > Insecta > Coleoptera > Elateridae > Agriotes > Agriotes lineatus. The sequence continues at coordinate 192,707,880 of OW679194.1, read as the reverse complement.
CTCCAGTACCCCAATGAGACGAGAACAGAACTTCAAATAAGGTTATGCCTGTAAAGCTTGTAAATCCAGCGAAAAAAGCTCAAATTTGCCAAAAGAGCCTTAAATCCTCCAACAGAGCAAACGCATCGCACAAAACATTCCGAACCGCAACCTCTTAACTTCATGGTAGATACATGACTCCTCAGTAGTGCAATAACGGCAACGTAGCTGCTCTTCCCGTCGACATAAAAACTAGTGGCAGCGTAGTCTTTCAAACTGACCTAACATAAATTTACTACTCTCTTCTTAGACAACTGCTGAGAATGTATGTGCTTATTGTAGTAAATTTTAGAAACCCCTTGTTCTCTATCAAGTTGATTATGCTGAATAATGGTATGGGGTTAGTGTACGACCGTCATACCTGAGTGTTTTAAAATGCTGTTTTACATAACAGTTCGAAATTCTAATTTCCAATTCTAGTATTTAAAGAATCAAATTTCTTCAAAGAGTTAACAAGTCGAACATAAACTGCATAGTATCATTTTTCATCAAGTTGTTGATTTTGTCTCTTCCACGTTTCTAACCAGAATATAAAAATAGCTTAATGCTGTAACAATCTCGACATTGAATGCACACACTAAACTGGATCATTTTTGCTCAATTACTTAATTTAGCTGAATGTGTTTACAGAATGTTAAAGTCAGATTTATAACTCAAGTATATAGACGAATTATACATTAAATAAAAAGTATCTATTACTCTGTAAACTACAAATCAGGTTCTCTTAAAATTAGAATTACTTATATCATGTATGTACAATATCAAACAAGATAATAAAATGCATTCGAGAGGACGCTGCAGAACTGGTATCCGGTGTTATGGGCGCCGCCTGACGCTGCGTTCTATAATGGTCGGTTCTGGAAATAAATACGAAAGCGCCAAATGGCTGCTTTGTTTACATTTAGCGTCAAACAATAGTTATTTACATAAGAGTCAGGAAAATGTTGCATTACTGTCGAGGAGCCATATTAAAATACGAGGCACTTTGTGCCGAGTATTTTGAGGCTCCGAGGCAAGTGATACATTTTACTGACGAGACTTATATTAAATTTTTTCCGAAATCTCCAATTATAATAAAAATTAATGTTTATTAATTTAATAAATTGAATGGGCAATTTTCTACGTACCTATCTAGTAGTACGTTTCTCTGTTTCTAAGGGAACAGAAAATTAATGTTCAATAAAACTTTTGAAAATAATGTGTAAATGTTTTCGTGACTAGTCAGGGAAATGCAATTTTCGCGCCGCATTTCCGGAGCGAAAATAGTACTTTCGCTCCTATTTCAGAAAAATATTTTTAAATTTCGACTAAAAAACTCTGGTTGAGGTGCTCCTCGGGGATGAATCGGGTAATACTGGTGCTAGACGACTTCTGGGTCTACATTTTACGGCCGCCGGAGTGCCGCGATATGCTTAACTTTTACCTTGTATCGAGAGATCCAAAAAAAACTGTTCCTCAGCGGGCTGTGGAAATTCAACATATGAATAATATGTTGGTGACACTGTACGTCAATGTCAAATTCAAGGTTAGCAGGTTAGGTTTTTCGTTAGTTTTGACACAAAATGACGCAAATCCTAACCTGCTAACCTCGAATTTGACATTGACGTACAGTGTCACCAACATATTCATATGTTGAATTTCCACAGCCCGCTGAGGAACAATTTTTTTTGGATCTCTCGATAGAATCCCTAACACAGGCAAAGCGGTTCGCCGAGACTGGTGGCGAATTTGCAGATCAGAACTTCGGGTTCGAACAGGATGCTGCTATTTTCTCTGGAGTTTTCCCGGAACCTCGCCGTGGGAGATGGAAGTGTCTTTGTGCTTGTGGGTGGTGCTTTTAATTAATTCTGGCGGTATATCGACCTTGGCCGTTATCACGCAGAAATCTGCATGCTTCCCGCGGCCGAATTAAGTCCTGACCTATAGGAACGCAGGTTAGGGAGCTGAACTTCAGGTGCTATAACCAACAAGTCACTAGGTTCAGTTTGGGGGTTATTCTAGGGTCGTGAACAAGTGCTGTAAGCAACACGCCACAATCACGACCTGGAGAGCGGTTTCAGGGTAATATTTGCAAATGCTGTAACCAACCGGCAACACAAACATGCTAGGAGATATGGCGCTCAGGATCGACTCTTCTTAGAAGGTGTTCTAGGTGAGTCTCGGGACTCAAGTGTGTTACGGTTCTGCACGGCTTCTTTGGACAGATTTATGTCGCCGACTAGCGGCTTCGGCTAAGCCCAGAGGGCCTTGTAACTCTTCCAGTTAGAACTGGTCTGGACTGGTGGCTGTATCGAAGTGTCTTTGGCAGCCTGGGTGCCTTCGTTTTATATATTTCTGCGTTTCTTGATCTGATTATTTTCTAAGGGAATTAGGGACGGCTTGGGCGAAACTTTGCTCTAGGCGTCGTTGCTTATAGCTCGGTTTGATTTTTCTTCAGTCCGCGAACACAAGGGATTCAAGTACTGATTATGGCGTCTTAGCGAAGTACAAATTTGAACGCATTATTATGTGTAGTAATACTAATTTGGGCTGGCACTAACGTCACAATGCTAAGAGGCACATAAAAATATATAAGTTTCCAACAACGGTTGAGCGAAGGTTGAACAAAAAGAAGAAATAAAAATGTATCTCACACACAATTTTTATTTGTAACCGACAATACCACTTTGATTTACAAAGAACTTGAAAATTTAATAACAAACACATGCTCCGTATATTCTAAAACATGTTATGTTGCATAGACCTATTAGGCTTAGTTTTCGCCAGCTGAAAGCCCACGTACGTTGAGTTAATATGCTGGAGTCTCACGGGACACATCTTGTAGGCAGCGTGATGTGGACCTCCACAATGACAACAAATGGGGGCGTTGCGAGGACGAGGACAATATTCCACATCGTGATTTTCCCCACATCTTACACATCGAGGAATCTGACGGCAATGAGTTGAAGTGTGCCAAAATCCTTGGCATTTAAAGCACTGGATTATGTCGGGATCTCCCTGGTTAACGCTATTTTCAGGAACTGCAAAGAATGACGAGAAACTATAAAAATTAAACCCTTCCTCGAGCAACCTCTGCATGTCTAAGGCATTCAAGACTTCAATTTTAACGTGAGCCCTAGTGCGAATCACCTTCCCTGCTGAAATGCCTTGCATTTTAAGAGCTTCGTGAATTTCCTTATTCGAGATACACCAAGGCAGGTCTTTGATGATTACGTTGCGGCGAAACTTGTGCTCTCCGGTTGCAAATCTCGCGACCTGAACTGGCCCACCAAAGATTTTCTGCAAAGGAAGCTTTATGACTTTGTCTGCGTCATCTTGCTTCGTAAACGCTGCTATAATTCCACAAACAGTCTGTTGTATTTTAACTCTTCCGCTAGCTATATCGTTGAGGATATCAGCAAAAGGATCGATGGTCATTTCCCTGCTAAGGTGGTCTTCCATAGGGTTAACGGAAGTAATGTACATGGAGCAAACAAAGGGTTCTGAAGAAATAACATTCCCGACTTCTCTGATGCTGAGGCACTCGTTTGGAACATTCTCGCTGCTGCTGTAGGGGGTTATTTCTAAGGTTCTCTGTTTTTTATATTTGTTATTGCGAGCCAGCAAGTTTAACGATTGGCTGCCTTGGGTCCTTACTAAACGAATCTCGTCGCGTACCTTATAGAATTTGGGATTAAACCTTCTTTTTGAAGTGCTTGCTTTTTTCAGTGGCAAGTCCGCTGTAGACTTAACCTCCCTCAAATGAGTAGAAGACTAGAATTTTAAAAACAGCAATTAAACTACTATTGAGAAACGGTAACGTAAACATATTCCTTACGTTTGAACCAGTTGAACTATTTGAATCCACGTCCACTTGCATTTCGTTCTCGACGGATGTTGCAATATCTTCTGTAGTTAACTCATCTTGACTAATTTCCGACCAGTTATCTTGCACACCGGCACTCGTTTCTTGATCAACCCAAGGGTTAGTCGACGAGCTCATGAGGAGCTCATAGGCCAGCATTCACCCACAAGTTATAGTGAAAATCTAAAACACATTTTAAGTAAATAGTGTGATCGTTATTAATTTACAAAGAAGGCATTTTCCAGAAAATACAATAAACAACATGCAAACAGAAAAGGAGCTGTACAGTACATCGTTAAGCATTAAAGCAGTACAAGACATTCGAAAGCACAAAAATAAATGTAAATAAAACAAGAGACTGGTAGTGAAGGGTCTCGTATTTCCTCTTCCTCTTACAATAGACAAGTGTCCTGTTTATTCCACAATGTTGTGGTTCTATATGAGCCCTCTTAACTCGTAAGGCGGGTAAGTGCTAGCCTTGCCCGCCGGAAGCGAGAAAGAGTTTCCTTATTAGGGGTTAACGACTACCACAGGTGTTAGCGTAGTAGCCGGGGAAAGTAAGATTTTTAAAATCCATCTAGAGTTGCCGGGAATCGAGCCTGGGCCGGCCGCCTGAACGTCGAGCATTTTCCCACGGGACCATCCCCTCACCGGTAGTAAAGTAGTGTATATAAATAAAAAGAGCATAGTTAAAATATTGTTTATCTACGACCACTACTAAAAGTAGGCCTTTTAGCGCTAGCTTGTTTCACTAAAAGTGACGTTTTATAGTTTAGCGTGGTTAACGAAATCAGCTGTTTACTTTAAGCGCATGTGTGGTATAAAGTGAAGTGAGGTTATAAAACTACAATTTCGAACTGGAGGTGAAGTTGTAAAGTTATTCTAGTTACTTCTTGCGTTACAGGTAAAGTGTTTTTGAAATAATTAAAGCGTTATGTAATGAATACAGTCAGATGTGTAGTATTAATAATTACCTTTTGTAACTGACCTTGACAGTACTGGCTCCGCAAACATTCGCCCGCGCGCCAAAGCCTTCTGTTTATTATGACATAAATCATAAGTGTCGTAGATGCAAACCTTTGTTAAATCGATATTTATGGATTAATAATAGTAAAATTAAGGTCATAGATAAAATATTGTATGCAACGCGTGCTAAAAGTCGTTTATGCACGAGTCATGTTATGAAACTCAGCCTTCGGCTTCGTTTCATAATTTTCATGTCTCGTGCATAAACGTCAACTTTTAGTACTTGTTGCATAAATAGCTATTTTCTACGACCACTACTAAAAGTAGGCTTTTTAGCACTAGCTTGTTTCACTAAAAGTGACGTTTTATAATTTACCGTTTTTAAAGAGATCAGCTGTTTACTTTTAGCGCATGTGTGGTCCCGGGTGGTGTAGTTTGAACAAGCGTCCACGTTCGATCAGCAGAGTTAAGCAACGCGCTCTCTCGTCAGAACTTGGATGGGAGTTCCACGGCTGCATCTCTCGGTGCCTCGTGATACGGCTGTCACGGAAATAGTTGGTCCCAGCGGTCATAACAACATCATGACAGCCGTTAGTAGGGTTGGAAGTCCCCATAAATGCACAGCGACGCTTATAATTGACCTAACGGCTGTTGGCTAAGTGCGATATAGATAAAGTGAAGTGAGGTTATAAACCACAATTTCGAACTGGAAGTGAAGTTGTAAAGTTATTCTAGTTACTTCTTCCATTAGAGGTAAAGTGTTTTTTAAACAATTAAAGCGTTATGTAATGAAACATTCAACTGCGCGTCAAGGGCTACTGTTTATTATGACATAATATACTGTCGTAGATGCAAACCATTGTTAAATCGAAATTTATGGATTAATAACAGTAAATTTAAGGTTGTAGAAAAAATATTGTATGCAATTCGTGCTAAAAGTGGTTTATACACGATACATGTTATGAAACTCAGACTTCGGCTTCGTTTCGTAATTTTCATGTCTCGTGCATGTGCACTTGTTGCATAAATAGCTATTATTCAATAGACTGAATGGAAAGCATACTATAAAGAACTTCTAATAGAACAGAGACAGCAATTTAGTGCAGACATTCAAAAAGGAATGTCCGAACATCGAGATAACGGTGATGAAGAAATGGCGGTAACCTAAGAAGAGATAAAAGAAGATAGATGAAGCAGAAATACCTCGTCAATGAAAAGAAGCACATATGACAACGATATTCTAAAAATGCGAGCAACGAAAGTGGTGGAACTTCAGAGACATCAGTATGATGGCAATAATGGGGAGAATCTATGTAAAGATAATGAGAAATAAAATAGAGCAACATATTCAAGGAAAAACGGGAGCAAAACAAGTAGGCTTCACAGCAAATGAATCATTCATAGATCACATATATACCGTACTCCTAGAGAAGAAAAAGGCTTCCACAGATCTCCAGAAGGCTTTCCTACGGTACCCCGAATTAAGCTATGGGAAGCTACTCATGGCGAAAATCGGAATTCCCAAAGTTCTAACTAATGCAATACAAAACCTACAAAGGAAACGAAATTCACGTAGGACGTGGACCATAACCAATTCTGACACATCAAAGGGACTGCTCTACATACCGACTCTTTTCAAAATATTTCCAGAAGTTGCTCTCAGCAACCAGAAATAAAAATATGAAGCAATGAGTGCGCCAGTCAGAGACAAACAGCTGTACAGCAGTTTCGCAAATGGTCAAGTGGTTACGGTAGTAGACGAAATAGTTATTTATGTTACAAGGCCGTGAACTAGGACTTTTTTTATGAGAATGAATATTATTTGGCGTGGCGCAGGCCGAGCCAAATAATCATTCGAATAAAAAAAGATGGTCACGGCCATGTGGCATACAAAATTTTGTGTGCAACTGTGAAAAATTACCAAAATAAAAGTTTCTATCGAATCTTTACATAAAATTAAATTTAGCAGTGTGCTTTGGTATGGTAACTAGGGCTTGCGTAGTTGCTGTTTATTATTACTTGTCATTCATATTTAATTGAAAGTGGTGCTGTTTTTTGTGCTTTTTAAGGAAAATGAGCAGTGAAAGTGAAGACTATAGCTTTCCTAATACTCCACCGGAGTTACAAATCGCCGCAAAGGAGGTCGTTTCGAATTTAATACCTAAAAAATCGAAAAAAAATTACGAAGCTACGTATCGACTATTCAAGGACTGGTGTGGCGAGAAAAAGATTAGAAACATTTCTGTAAGTGTGCTTTTGGCATATTTCGACGATAAATACAAGAATTGTAAACCATCAACGACATGGTCTGCATATTCCATGTTGAAATCTACGATAAACATAAACGACAATATCGACATAAGTAAATTCCCTAAACTACTGCCCCTTTTGTAGAAAAAATCAGTAGGGTACCGACCAAAAAAGTCACGTACATTGTCAGGAAAGCAGATTAAGCAGTTTTTGGAGGAAGCCGATGATGACAATCATTTGCTAATGAAGGTAATTAAAGCACAATGCCGCTGAACGAGTGTATATTTTTTTAAATTTTAGGTAGTTTTGATTTTTGGAATCTCAGGAGCTATGAGAAGAGAAGAATTGACAAAGCTGACTGTTAATAATATAGAAGATCGAGGATGCGTACTTGTCGTACACATACCTGACTCCAAGACACATCAAGAACGAACATTCACAATAACTCATCAAGATTATATTCAACTCTACCGAAAATATTATGCTCTACGTCCTACTAACGCGACTAGTCAACGTTTTTTTATATACCAGAGGAAAATGTGCTAATCAGGTTGGCGGTATACATAAAATTGGAGAAATTCCAAGTATTATTGCTAAATTGTGAAAATGTATACCGGCCACTGTTCAGAAGATCATCTGCTACTCTTTTAGCAGATTCTGGAGCAGATATTACAGAAATTAAACGTCATGGTAATTGGAAGAGTAGCACAGTTGCTGAAAGCTATATTGATTATACCACTCCCTCTAACATCAACAATGAAAAACGGCAAAATGCATAGTTACGCATGTATTAACTTTTGATAATAATAATAATAATAATAATAAATTCTCTTTATTTTTAAAGTTGGCGAAGTTCGGCTAAGGCCGTTCTTCCACTTAACCAACTAATAATATAATGATATTACACAAAATAATTTTAACATGTATCGCACAAGGATATAAACATATAAACTAAAATTCAAAATTAGAGTAAACAATAACCAATAATCCATATGTCATGTAAATACTCAAGGCACGTATGATATATTAAAAAAAAGCAGTTAAAGAAAAAATAATTGTTTTGATCAGGCTATAGTTAATGATTCAATAGGTATGTATGTAAATGTTTTTTGAATTGTACCATTGAGTATTGTTTTATTTCATGTGGAATGCCATTGTAGGCGGTTACAGCATTGTACACAAAGGATCGCCGAAACATAGCTGTGGAGTGTTGTGGAATGTTTAAACCTGAACAACGTAAGTTTAACCCATGCAAATGTGTTCTTGTTATTAGTTTATCAAACAGATAACTAGGATTTTGTTTTAGTAATATGGAATGTGTTAGACATGCAAGGTGATACAATCGTCTCTGTTCCATTTTGAGCCATTTGATATTATTGTAATAAGGAGTAATGTGTTGACGTCTGTTTATTTTTAACGCAAAACGAACACAACTATTTTGTAAAATTTGTATTCTCTTTTTAGTTTCAACATCAATACAGGGACCATAGACTACATCACAGTAATCAAACAATGATAAAATGAGAGCCTCTGATAATATCAATATTAAATCCTTTGACAGCAGGCTTTTTTGAGAATATAACATTTTCAATGTAGCATAGGCTCGTTGTAATACTTTATTAATATGCGTTTTAAATCTCAGATCTGTGTCAATTACTAAGCCCAAATTCCTGCATTCGGCAAGAACGGGCAATAGTTTGCCGTTCATTTTCACCTGAAAGTTTTGATCTTTGTCTTTGCCAAATAACATGACAAACGATTTCTTTGTATTGATTTTTAATTGCAATTTTGTCGAAAAATTAAATATAGAGTCTAAGTCACTGTTTAAGTTATTAATTATATGATCATTAGCATGAGGAAAAGAAAAAAGAAGCTGCGTATCATCAGCATAGCAGTGCATATCCACAAACTTAACTTGTTCGCAAAGGTCAGCGGTATATATACAAAACAGTAACGGTCCAAGCACACTCCCCTGAGGTACGCCCTTAACCACAGCAAGGGATGCCGATACTTTGGCATCTAATTTCACACTTTGTGTTCTATTGCTTAAATAGCTTTTTACAAATTTAATCGAATTTTGATCAAAATTATGATATTCCAGCTTAGCACAAAGGACCTCATGGTTAATAGTATCAAATGCCTTGCTGTAGTCAAGTAAAACCAAGATTGAAGTTTTTCCTTTATCACATGCGTTAATAATTTCATCGGTAATATGAAGTAAAGCGGTAGTTGTGCTGTGTTGGCGCCTAAAACCCGATTGTATGTTTGGTATTATATTGCATTTATCCAAATAAGAACGGAATTGCAGGTCGACTATTTTTTCTAGTACTTTTGATAACGTTGGTAAGATACTTATGGGTCTAAGGTCATTATATTCTTTAGGATCTTTGTTCTTACACAACGGAGTTACAAGGGCTTCCTTCCAGACTTGAGGAACAACTGCATTAACAAGACAATAATTGATTACATGTTCAAGGTGTTCAGATATAAGGGGAATGCATAATTTTATCATTTTTAAATTTATACAATCAACACCAATAGCATTCGATTTAAGCTCATTGATTATTTTATTAATTTCATCGGCCGTTGTTTGCTCAAACGAAAATGCATGTTTGGTGTTTTTTGATTTAGTTTTGTAATGTTCAATAATTTCATCGGTTTTAGGAAAATCAGGGAATGAGGTAGAATTAATAAAGTAATTGTTGATAGCTTCAACATCAGCTAGATTTTCGGGCACACGCGCTTCATATTTTTTATTAATATTAAGTGATTTAAGAGTTTTCCATAAAGTTTTAGATTGATTTTGCCTTGAAACGTATTCTATGAAAGCTTTTTTTTCCCTTTTAATTGCGCCTGTTGTATAATTTCTTAGAGTGACATAATAATCCCTATCAGAAGGAAGCCCGGTCTTTTTTGCTTTAGTACGTGCTCGATCCCGCAATTTTATCATTTGCCTTACAACATCAGTCAACCACGGCGCAGGTGGTTTTCTTACTCGCACTGTTCTCAAAGGAGCATGCATGTCCATTACCTCTATTATTTGTTTGTTTAGAAAATTAAGCTTTGAATCAATGTCATTGTAATAATAAAGCATGAACCACGGCCTACTAACCAAGTCAGACGCAAAATCATCGTAAATAAAGTATTTATAATCACGAAATGTTATAATATTTGGTTTTGGCTTAACTACTGTATAATCAAATTCGCAATAAGTTAGTCCATGGTCTGTAATTCCTTGCATATCGAACACATCACACGCAATAAAATTCTCTAGGTCTGAAATAAAAATTAAATCAATCAGGTTATTATACCTTGTAGGTTTATTTATTATCTGTTCGAAACCATACGATTTTGCTAGTGACTGCAACTTTTTAGTACTGTTATTTTCTTTATCAAACCAATTAATATTAAAATCACCTAAACATATAATTTTATCAAAGTGTATAATTGTATTAGATATAATATTTTCAAATTCATTTAAAAAATCATTATTACTACCTCTTAATTTATATATTACACCCACAGCCACATTCAAGCGCCCAATTTTGAACGTAAACCAAAGTTGCTCCATAGTTATTGCGGATTGATAGATTTCGTATTTTACAAAATTATAAGACAAACTATCTCTTATATAAAACGCCACCCCACCACCACGGCCCTCCACACGATCATTTCTAATTAATTTATAGCCCGGTATATTATAATTATCATTGCTGCTATTAGGTTTTAACCACGTTTCCGTTACTCCAAGAATGTCATAACTATTTGCTAATACATGATCTGAAAATTCAGGAAAATTAGTACCAAAAGATTGAATATTTACATGACCTATTTTCATATTATAAATCTGAAAAGAAAATTCTTATTACAAAGATATCAAAATTAAAGTTAGTCGTATGACTAAATTCACAATCAAATTAATATTTATTTATTGCACCCTGCAACTATTGCCGCCTTTACTTCTTTGATATTTCACTAAAGTCTTTTGCGTTGTTTATGTATTTTATTGAATTGTTTATTTTGATACAAATTTTCCCATCTATTGTCCAAACGTTGTTGTTACCATATTGACTTATTGCTCGACGCAAAATATCAAGTCTGGTTTTTGTAAGATCTTCTCTTATTGAAAAAGCAGAGTTTTTGAGAAGTTTTTTATTTTTGAAAATTAAATTTCGACTTTTGTAGCTAATGAACTTAATAATCGTTGGTCTGTTTTTACCTTCAATTATTTTTCCTAGCCTATGGCAACGGTCTATATCTTCAGGTTTGATATTTATAGCGAGTTTATCTTTCATAAACGCTAACACCTTGTCCTCAGTGTTCTCATGTGGGGTTTCAGGAATGCCAAATATGCGCAAGTTGTTCCTTCTAGTATATTGCTCTAAGGTGTCCATCTCGCTTATTAACGATTCTTCTTTCTGCATTAAGGTGTTTAACTGCTTTTCCAGGATTTCCGTTTTTTGTTCTTGAGCTTTGATACGGTCTTCTAACTTCTCGCTTACACTTTTGGAGATGTTTGTAGAAATTTTCTCAATAAAATTCTTATCCACAGTCAGCTTTTTAATAAATTCAGTGACCGCTGCTGAGACAATTTTATTGATGTCATCAATTTGGTCACGTGTAAACGGCATGTTGTTTGCTGCTATTTTGCACTCCTTATCATATATTTATTCGAAATAATTATTATACGGCACTAGAGAGCAGATACGTACGTCTACTCGCGGCGACACAGCATCATATGTAACCGGCAGCGCAAGTGCTCCGTTTTTCGTGCCGGTGAGTGTATAAAAGTTACGCCTATGCATACTACGTTGTTTTACATTGAGCTCTTGGTATTTAACGTTACAGACAAATCTTACGCAAGCGTTTTGTACTCGCTGTAGTTTAGTTTTGTTGTATTCTGTGAGATTTGGAAAAAATACCATAGTGCAATAGTATAAATGCGGATAAATAAGCACCTTAACTAACATGAGTTTGCTTTTTCGTCTAATAAATATTTTAAACTATACAAAGTACGTAATTTCATAAATGACATTTGGTAAATATGTCTCACATGCAATTCGAATGATAATTTATCATCTATTATAATACCTATTATAATGCCGGGTGTGAGAGCGAGGATACGGAAGCTCTAACCTTCCGCCTTGCAGGCCAAGCTCCTTCATGGGGTGTTAGTGCCTCACCATTATTATAATACCTAGGTTTTTTGCATGACTACTCCACTGTACTACTTCACTATTTACTACAATGTTATGATTTTTAGTTATATAATCACCAGTTCTTTTATCGGAGGTTATGCAAATTGCCTGCGACTTTTTCTATACGAAAATCTCTTGCGATATTGTGCAAGTCTTTCTTCTATAAAGATAGGATTTGTTGTGAATCCCCTTTCGTCAATCCAGCATCACGAATATCATTTAATATGTGCTCAAAAGTTACACCTTGTTTTAATTTGCCTAGAACACACAAAAAGTTTACAGAGCGAAGACAGTTGTAATATTGTTTCTTACTGCCATCCGCCAGCAATTTAGATGAAGTGTGAAGTCCATACGATGACAAAGTGCGTCCTTCAATTTGGTCTTTCCACTGGTGAAATGCTGGAAATCTGAAGAAGAATTACTCCAATTCATTATTTCGAAACTTTAACCACACTTCCAAACATAAACGGCAAAGATCGGTTACGTCACCGCTGGCATCGGTAGGTCGGCACCACTCGGGTCAGAATATGCAGGGTTGCCAGACTGAATGCATGCGCGTTTTAAAAATATACTTTTGCAGAAACGGTTTCAGAATGTACCAGATTCGTAGAATTGTACCAGGTCTGGCAACGCTGTTAATATCAAGACAACGCCCACAATCGTAACTACACATAGACCACGCGCATGCATGTTTGACCTTGGGAAGTGTTCTGCTTTATTATAGAGTTATGATTATGATTCAAGAACTGATAATACACCATTCCGCAATGTTGCGTACGCCTCTGATTTATTGTGTCATTTAGCTTAAATAAGGTTAACAATTTAATGTCACTATGATAGATGTAAAAATGTTACCAATACGAAACTTGAAAATTACTAGATTCTAACATTAATTCCGATTTTCACCGCGTCTCAGTCTAGATTCTATAACCTGTACAAAGCAGGAAAGTGGTACTTTGCTGATGATGAAGCTTGTTGAAGAATACGAGGACGCAAAATCTCCGAGTCAAGCATAAACACTTTCATGCTGTGTAATGTATCACATTTGTTCTGAAATCTCTCTTTAAAAATTTTAAAATAGAATTCTATCGCATCAAGGCGCATGGTGAAGGTGACCGGTCACCTGGTAAAGTAACGTAAAATGATTGTTCTTGCAAAGTGACACCTTCAAGATCAAATCGAATCTTGACATGGCCCGCTTTCTTGACGATTTCAGGAAAATCAAATTTATAGGTACATACTCATACTTTGTTCGGTCTATAAATAGAAATGACAGTTAAAACTTTCTAATGTTAAATTTTTGATAAACCAATTACTACCCAAAATAAATACCTTAGTGGTGTTAGTTATACTGTCACCAATGATTCTGAAGAAAAATAAAATAATCATATTACAAAGAACACTAACCTTCAACCAAAACTAAGTAAACCGCCACTGATATTTATACAAGGCGTTGAACATAACCAGCCGTTATATATGATCCTTTAAACTAATCAGTTCCTAATGAACATGCAGTTAAAAGTTTAAACGACTATCAGATAAAACTAAACGTAAATTATACTCCAGTAAAGTCAAACTTTTAACTGAGGAAGAAACACAGTTTCATTCCGAACGGCTTAAACAGAACAGACCTGATCAAAACGGCATAGAAGGGTTAGGACATAAACTTACGAACGTCTCAAGTGTAAGTCAAAGTCAATGAACCTCCAAAAACACATGCATTTACAATGTTACAAAACTACTGAATTTTATTGTGAAAGTAAAACCGCTGCGATTACCCAATGTTTAAGATGCCAACGTTTTGGACATAGAAAAAATACTGTAATTATAATTCTCATTGATTAAATTTTCACATAATCACGCTACTGCACAGTGCTCAAGTACAATACGAGATAAAAATGTAAATTGTGTAAACTGCGGTGAAAACCACCCAACGAGTTATAAGGGCTGTTTCATTTACAAAGAACAGAAGAAAGAATGTCTTCCTCTAAGCCAAAGAAAAAAATATAAATATTTAAAACTGCCAACAAAGCATCTCTTATCTCCAAAAAGCACCTAAGTAAAACAAAATATCAATGCAAAGCAACAAAATCCGGCAATCACTGTTCCTCCACAGAAGCTTGACAATGGTAACATAGAACAAATAATATTTAAAATGCTGGAGAGGATGCACAAATTGTTTGATATTCTAATTACTCTGACTAACAAAACTAATTAATGGCGCATTTTATACTTAAAATAGCAGTCTAGAACGCCAACGGCTTGTCTAACCATACTGAAGAAATTATCATTAACAAACAAAATCTAGATAGGTAGTAGGTACCATGCTGATATTCGAAACACACATCTATAATATAATTTTCCTTAATGTGTGTTTGTCTGTGGCATAAAATAAAATTTCACGTTCCGGCTTCACAGATGTTTATATTTGTTTAGGTTTTGTTTTTCTTATCTTAGCGCTCGGCTCGGAGCTTGACCTTTCGCGTATCCTATTTCACGTGCGCGTAGCGCGCAATTTGCTTGTTATCAATAGAAGCTAGATAATAATCCCAAATAATACAATTTACTCAACGCACTGCTCAGGAGGAACTACCCGACGAGATACTGCCGTCCTCATTACGAATAATAGAACATCCCGAAATACCTAACTTAATATGCAAACTACATCGATAGCTGTAAGATATTCGCAAGAGCAATGTATCTAGATCAAAATAGTTATTTACACACCTAGGCTGCGTAGTGACTGTTTGGCGGGCGAGACGAAGTCTAGTTTATTATTCAGGGGAAGCCAAACATTTCGCGGACGTGGTATACACAATATTTTTTGTGCAACCATAATGCATATCATAATCAAAAACGCATTATTTTTGTTTTGTGTAACCGTGCTGACGAGTATACGACTGCAAATTTCGCGGCCATTACTAATAACAACAGCCACACAATAATAACGGCCGCGAAAACAAACTTCACACCGGTAATTATGTTCGTAAAATCTACTTTTTGAATCGGTTTCACAAGAACAAAATTTGGGACTTTTTTTAAGTCACTAGGACCTTTCATAACTAGCGGCGACTTTAATGTTGAACCCGAAAAAAGTGGTGCTCACGATTAGTGACATCACGCGACAGTCAATCATATCTGGAAATGAACAGTAGAAACTTGCAGCAAGTCTCTACGAAGCAGGCAACATATTAGGACATTGGCGTCAGCTTAAATTAATTTTTAAACGTACCAGTGTGTTCCAATTTGAACGCCGCTAATTTCGTCACAGTTGTGGGTTGACCGTCAAGTCACGACAAAGTCGTTAAACCCAAAAAAACGTTTGACCCCCGAAGGCTTTGCGAAATTCGCTAACCGCAACCCATACCGTTGGCCCCGTACGCACATACGTATCGCTTCGATACATTTCCCCCGACCTCACTAGGAAATAGGACCGCTCGACATTCTGCCAGAAAGAGGTATGTATATAAGCCAGAATTGAGTTCAGCGCTTCACCTACTAGCTTGAAACCCAAAGGGGGCTCTAGGCCTGACACCTTCAGAGCAACCCGGAAGTCGTCGTCCGTCGATATTATATCCGAAAATACGAATCAAAACCCGTTCGTGACTTTACTTCTAAGCCCGGAGCCTTTCCCATAAGAACTTTCTCTGCATTTGTTACCCCGAACCTAGTTGATCCTTCAATCGCCACACTATCCTGATGACACCTTAGAACCTATATCTAAACTGGAGACAGCTCTGGGCTCTTCTACACCCAGAAAAAAGCTCTAGGAGCCCCAACTGAAAACCCCAAATCACTACTTCTCGCTGTGACTGTCCTCCCATTATACAACGCCGCATAAACATAGCTACTGCCCTGCCCTATCACCCTGAAGCGATCTCAACAGCCAGATAACGGCCCCATAGCTTATTGCAACGTCGCGCCGTAACACATGCCGCCCTCATTCATGGGAGAACCTCGAGCTTTGTTCACTCCCATTATTATACCAGTAAACTATTCACTTGACAAGAAAGAGCCCCCTTTCACCCCCACAGGAAGCCTGCCGTTCTCCTGGCGAACCTAGACCATTCTGTAGCAACCTAAAGAATAAATCTGAGACTCTTGTAAAAGATGTAAATTGGCATACAGCGCATCATCACTTACACAGTCTCACACAACGAAAGAAGCACCTCCTGGGGTGTTAGTTACTTTCAAATTTACGTATAAAAGACACCGACTGGCGCTGTATTATGTCTACAAACAGAGCCATTTGCATTTAATAAGTTCCAGAGTACACCACCACGCATACACTGCTGCAAGAAGCATGTTACCAATGAGTCGGTCATTGCCCGAGAATGTGGTAATTGTTGCCTACCCGCTCAGACGTTTCCAGACTTCCTCAAACTCAAATGTAGGTTGCATAATTAATTTTCATTGTAAGAGGTTTTAATTTGTTTTTATAAAGAGTAATAGATGTATGTAATTTATGCTGTTCTTTTTCTATTATCGCTCCAATACAAATCGAACCGTTGGCTTCTGATGCTACCCATAAGGAGCTTATTGGGAAATGTAATAATTTGGCAAAATTTTTATCTTACCAAAACAAAAGTCTACAAAATCAAATATATTACAAATTCAAAACCCAAATATATAGTTAACTTCGGTGTGACGAAAGAAATTTCTTCCAATTATACGAGAATCAAATCGTGCCTAAACTTTTCGTTAGACCATACTCCTCTTTTTATCAATGTGAGCACAGAAATGTACAGCCAACAGTTCTAAGATTATTTACAAAATAAATAGTATTAATATTTGTTACAGAAAAAACCATTTAAGGTAAAGAAGCCCTAAAATGTTCTTGAGTTGGCTCAGTGTAAAGGGGTCGGTCGTAAACAGAAAAAGGGCTCACTTGCAAGATTTTCATTTCATCTAAATGTCGTTTACTTTTCGGTGTTGGACTGCCTAGTTATTACATACTAAATATTTATACATTTACCCATTTCAACATTTGAAGCTGATGGCTTTTCATGTAATCGTATTTTCCTTGCATTTCTGTCCTATGCTAACCTTTTGGTTTCGTTCCAATGTATTACTCGTTTCTCTGCTGTACCTGTTCTTCCAATCTAATTCTTGGTAGACCCACTTTCGCTTTCCCTTGTCCTTTTGCTTCGTATATTTCCTTTGTAGTTCTTTCATTATCCATTCTGTGGAGACGTCCTAGCAAGCTCAGTTGTTTTTCTTCGATTATCGTTTTATGTTTAGCTGTTCTTTAATTGTCGTGTGTCACACTCGGTCTCTTCTTGTAATCTCTTCAATTTTTTGTAATAATCTAATTTCTATTGCTGTTATCCTACTTTTATTATTTTTTGTTATTGGCCATGATTCACTGCCATATGTCAATACGAGTTTCACAACTTTCTGGTAGACTTGGGTTTTTGTTTTTTATTGTTATCATTTCTTAGAGAGTTGTATAATTTTCCAGCTTTTATTATTCTCTCTGTTATTTCTTTGTCTATTTTCCCGGTGTCTTCTATAGTTGTACCCAAGTATTTTTAAATTTTAACCTGTTCTAATACTTTTCTTTTCATTTTGATTCTGTGGTTTTTTCTTTTCTTGCTATTATCATCGTTTTTGTTCTTTTGCTATTAATTTCCATATTTATTGTTTTTAATTCATTTTGGTTTATTAGTATATTTTGTTGTAGTTTTTCTTCCGATTCTGCTAGGATCACTTTGCCTGCTATGCCTGCCAGAGTGATTCCTCTATAGTTTGTACATTCCTTGATAGCTCCCTCTTTGAATAGTGGCATTATAATTGCTGTGTTCTAGTTTTTGGGTCACTTACAATAATCAAAGCAAATTGTACCTTTGAAGATACAAGAACAAATCCGTATAATTTATGTGGGTTTACAACTTTGTACGTTTTTAGATTCTTATTTCTGAATTAAACATTTTGAAAAAGTATCTAAATAATATTAATTGAAACATAAAAAAAACCTTTTAAAATGTATCGCATAAAATTGATGCACTTTATCAGGTAGTAAAATCACATAAATTAAGAAGACAAGGCATTTTAAACGTTATTTACATTTATTTAAACTTGTTGCTATCGTGTTTACAATCGTAATACAATAAATGACTAATGTTTGTGTATCACTGTAATTGTTAAATTCTTATTTTAATATTGTATATATGACAATAAAATAATACACTTCCTTCTGAAACGTCATATATAACTAAAGCTGTTATTATATGGCAAATGCATATTTTGTATAATTGATATGGCAGCGAAACTTTTGCATATGTATACTAATTATGTGAAAACAAATCGTTTAAGCAAATTTCATTTTGCATATTTTGCATATTTATACGTTTTTGAGCATACTTTTGCATATTTGGTTATATTTAGCAATAATTTGTAATGTATCAGAAGAAGCAATGTATAAGGAATCAGCCAACATAGAATTCATTTCAAGAGTGTTGGGTGAATAGTAGTCTAATGGGGTTAGGGAAAATCTCATTTTTATGTTGCTTGTAACGTGAAGTTGGCATTGGCAGTCCATGTTTATACAGTCAAACGTTAAAATGAACAAAAATTAGAGACATAAATATACTCATACAAAATAATTAAAATTTTTACATTATTTTTAATACTCCTACTTATTTTTTAAAGAATGAGAGCATATTATGTGCATATATTAAAACTTTTGGTGAATATACTCAACAAAATGTATGCATATATATGCGCATATTTTTGTACATTTGAGTGCATATAATTATCAGTTTTATATATAACTAATTAATAATTTAAGTTTAATCCATTGTGTTCTTTTGGGTTTCCTTAATATCTGCAAGCTGAAACTGTATAACTATGACTAAGTATGTTGAGATTGCTCCTACAATCTAAACATTAGTTATTAAAAATATTACAAAGCTCTTGTACCCTTACTGTAAGAAGTAAGCTTTCGTTAACAACAAACAGTTTACATGCAGTAAATTGCACATTTTGATGTAGAAGCTGTAAAGAAAAGGTCGTAATCTGGAATATGAGCAAACTTTTTGTATTAATATAATTTCCTGTAAAATCATACTTACTTGTAATTTTAAATCTTCTTGACACTGATTTGGAAATGTCATATCATGAATACGGGAACCTGCCTTGTGAGCCTAAAACAATTTATTGAAAAGTTCAATGCCATCTACTTTGAAAATACTTGCCTCGACTGATATAGTGGAGCAGGCTAAAGCTAAAACTACAAGTTCGACAGAAGCTAAAGTAATTTGCATAAAAATAGTTATTACGTATTCTATAGGAACTAATTCGACTTCTAGTCGAGATTTTCCGAAGTAAAATAGCCCTATACTTATTGTGATAAAACCTTTAAGCACCATGAGTAGTATTTGTACAGAATAGGCTGCATTAATATCGTTGCTGATTGCACAAAGAAGATAATGTTTTGTTCGTATTTTCTCAAAAACACTGGAAAACTTGTTAATTATAATTCTAAAATAAAAATTAAATTATTTAAGTTATATTCGGGAAAATTTAAAAAATCAAACTTGTTCAAAGATAGATTGCTCTTTATAAAAATGTAGTGTTCTTCTGTATTCTAGATAGATTACATATTGTTGATAATAACTTTACCCTATTCTGATAATTAAAATTAAATTTTTTTATCAATTAAATAGTGATTATCATTAAATACATACTCAGATTTTGTGGGTTGTACCCAAAAAGTCCTTCCTTCAATTTGCGACTCATTCTCAAGCTTTCCTAAATGTTTAAAATTATTAGACAACAACTGCAATCTTTTGTTTATCCAGGAAAATCTTTGTCTGGCAATTAAAATTAACGTAGTGCACTGTAGAAACACTAATGCATTAATTATAGTAGGGGCTATATGCAAAACAACTGCCTCAAAAAAATCTAATGTGACAGTAAAACCAAGTGTCGGCAGTATAAAGATAATGCTAACTAAAAGTACGATAGTTGAATATATTTTGTTTTTATAATAAATAGTATTTATGTTAATATGAAGAAAATTAGACATTTCTGCATCAAAGTCACTGATGTTCGCAAGTATGTTCAAAACCTGCAAGCAATAGTAGCTTAAAATAGTATACATTTTTAAATAATACGATAATGTCTTACTTTGTTTGCAAACAATTGCGCTAAGAAAACCTGGAGAAACATTATTAGCGGACTGGTATACGAATTAACAATTTCTGGTAGCCGCGTATAAAATTGCGAGTTGAATAACTGCCTTTGGCTTAAAGATACGATAGTATAGATAAATGTTGAACACAACAAACATAAACCATATAGTAGATTAAGTTTAGACTTTTCAAACTTTCGACTATTTAGACTAAATGTCGCTAATCCAAAAATTTTTGAAATATGAAATAGTGGCAGTAAAACAGAATACAAGGTATTCGGCTTGAACATTGTGATAAACGGGTGCTTAAAAGCTTACATTGAAACACCTTGGATCACTTTATTATAACAACCTAAGGTACATGTTCTAAAAAGGCCAGATTTAATGATACAGTCTCATTAAATATTATAATCACGTACCTTCAACATAATGAAAAAATATGAAACTCAATGAGAGGCCGCTTTGACAGCTTCTGATTTGTTATTATTAAGAATAAATAATTACAACGCTTGGTAACAATATATTGAATGCTTATATAAAGACATCTCGGGTCAATACTGGACGTTACTAGAAACTTCAATATTTCGGTAATGTTTATGTAGCCTTGTATTACATTAATATCGAAAATGTACAGATTTAAACTACCTTATAGATTGTTTCAAAAAAGAGCCTTTATGGTTTTGCATAATCGCAGATGATAACTATATTCCTAACTAATAAATGCAAATTCAAAATATCAATGCCGTCTAAAAAATAATTGGAAGGATTAAAGTAGAAATCAGAAAATCTTTCTGGAAAAATTGAAGCTTACTCGATTCTATTAAAAATTTTAAATGAAGTAACTTGTTTTATTTTTTTAATTAAATTTTGACAGTTTAAAGTGACATTATTAAATCCATAAGAACCTTCATAAACAGTCTATTATTCAGAAGGAAATAAAAGTGTTTTAATTCACTAGTGCATTAAAAGAGTTTAATTCATTAGTGAATTAAAAAAGTTTCAATGAAGAACAACATATTTTTATTAGTTCTACAAATATTTACATTCAATTATTCTTGCTTTTTGTAGTGTGTAATATATAATTACAAAAATTTAGATCAAACCGACGATGAATGGGCAAATTTACATCTTGATTTCAATATTTTTACTTCCCTCGTCTGAAAGACGAAGGAAGTATTGTAATCACGAAAAAATCACCTTCCGAGATTTTTTCAGATCTTCACGTTTCAAGGTACCTAGATGACGAAAAAGAGGTTTTCTCAATTCCGTCAATCTGTCTGTCTGTCTGTCAGTCCGTCCGTCTGTCTGTCTGTCTGTCTGTCTGTCTGTTTGTCTGCCTGTTGGCAGTATAGCTCAAAAACTATTTATCGGAGGAAGACGATATTTGGCATACATATTACATATCTAGCTCACATGAAGCTGGTACAATTTCATACAAATATATACAGGGTGAGCACCTTAAAAAAATAAAATTTTGTTATTTTTATGTTAATTTTGAAATAAAGGGAAGTAATAACGTTCACATAGGTCAGGCTTTACATTTGCCAAAAATAAGACTCAACCGATAAAGGATAACGTTACAAAAGAGTAAAATTGTTTCAACTATTACACCGTGCTCTTCAAGAGATGGGTGCCCCGGATTTTTCCCGAAGAGACGCGGTAGCGCAGATGGAATTTTGCTGTACTTATATCCTCTGCAGAGATTCGGTTAGGTTCGAGCATTCTGCAGAGATGCAGATGCGGCGGGTTCAAACCCCAGCGGGATACATTTTTTTTATTTGAAAATGTATTTAATTTATTAGAAATGTGAAGATATTTGTACTCCTAACTTAATTTGATTTTTAAAATTATTTGGTGCCACAATGTTGACGTGGGAAGTTCTGGGTAAAGTCTTTTACATATTTTTTACTCAAAATTTCGTAAAAATTGAATAAAAGCATATATGAGGAGCAGACTTCCAAAATGCGTTTTGTCCGAAAATTAAATTTTTAGTTAGAGATGGCGTTGCATTCTATGTTTAAAGGAGTATTTTTTAACATTATCCTGGACATTCAAAACCCATTCTGTCCTACTTAAAATGTGCTGCAAAAGAGGCTTGGACATTCAATATGCATTTTGTCTTATACGTAAGGACATTCAAAATGTGTTTTGTCTAAATATTATGGACATAATGCATTTTGAATGTACCAGCACATGATGTCATCATTGAATAACCTGCTACTGCCATTTATTTTGGCACTTTCAATGCTTTCTCAGTGTTTAATACATTATATTTAGCTAGTGTTAATTGGAGGAAATGGAAAATCTAATATTAGTTTACTACAAAAATTCGCCTTTTTACGTCATTTTCAAACAAAATGCATTTTGTCACCTCTGGACGATCAAAATGCTGTTATTACAGAAAAATAAACCACTTAATGTTTGGCCGTTTGTCATTATTATCAATGTTTTGTGACCTATTAAGTGGCACATCTCAATTTGTTGCAATATGCACTATTTTTCCACAGTAAACTTTCTTCTTTCCTGAAAATTATGAAAATTGACAAAACGCATTTTGGAAGTCTTCTTCTCATATACACCACATGAATTAAACATTGTTATTCAGTCAAAGATATACATATTTTCGTGAAAAAAACATGTTTAATTCATTTGTTGTATAATATTTATTAAAGTGGCAACACGATTTTGTTTATTTTCTTCTAAATATAGACTTGAATGTCTAATTTTATTTTATAGTCTTCTCTGAATTTTATTAAGATGATTTGTGCTGAGTATGTTTTAACGCACTTATTCATTTGAAATGACCAGTGGCTCTTAAGGTAATACTTTACAAGTTCTTGATGAAAAATACTTTTTTTCGTCACTTAATACGTGTACCACCAGTTACTATAGGTATTGCTATAGATAGTTACTAATATAAGTAACTAACAAACACGATTTGATAACAACAAGCAGGGTTGCTAATAGTATACATTTAAAACTTTAAATGTTTTTAGCAAACCATTAAATTATTTAGTAAAAAGAATGACTGCAGCAAGTAACGAAGACTAAATAATGTACAAGAATGCTTAATTCAACTATGAGGGAAAAGAAGTGATAACATTAAACCTTGTTTCGTTTCACTATTCGGGGTGAATTAAACATTTTCATTAATTAAAAATAAAGTGTCTCAAATAAATACTGCGATGTTATACAGACAAGAAATTTTTTAAGAAAGATCTAGTAAAGTAAAATACAAGAGCGTAACACAGCAGCAATATATAGGGTGTCTCAAAATTGACGCCGTGCTTCTGGGATTTGATTCAGGGAGCTAAAGGAACTCGAAAATAAAGACTGGACAAACCAACCACTTGAATTTCTGCCATAGCGTGCATGTTTTGGTCCACTTAGCATCAAGGTATCATAGATATGCTCACTCTTGTACACAATAGACGGCGGTAACAAAATACCCCCACCACTTCCTGCAAACATGACAGAGGTTGAATTTTTTGCAGAATCTATGATTCGTTCAGGATGGCGGGCTTTTCTCCTCACTATGACCTTCTTTCGTCCAGGATCGTCGACAAAACAGGGTTCATCATAGTTTACCGTGGAGTTGGGCTGGACATCTTTCAACAAGTTTTGTAAATTGTCAAAATATGAATTGACAGTCTCATGGGAGATAGCTGCACGGGCCCTCTTAATGTTTTCACATAACCTCTGCGTAAAGGCAGCTATATGCCGCAGTAATAAAGCCCAGTCCGGTACTGGTAGATTATTTTGAAATTTTCTTATTTTTACACCTTTTCTGCCCAAGTAGCCCTTGACAGCGTACCGAAGATCCAGTTTATCCAGAGAATAGTCCCATTTCCCTGCCAATACTATAAGTTGCACCAAATGTTATTCTTCTGCCTCTGAGAGGACTATCTGACCTCTTGCTTTTTTACTGGACTTTTATTATACCTTGATAATGTTGACCTTGGGATTTTAAAAATTTCCTCGGCTTCTCGTAGCGTTATTTGGCCCCTTCTAAATTGATTTGGAGCAGTTTGAAAGGTTTGAGCACCATAGTTCTAGTAAACTTTTGTCCCAGGCACTTTCTTATACTTCCTGACCATTGTTTCGATTGACCCCTAAAAGTGCCATTTTTTGTTTAAAAATTCGTAAAAAGAAAACCCATACTTAAAAAGAAATTTTGTTTTACTTACACTCTGCAAAACACTTCAGCCTATCATATAGTCAATTTTTAATCTCCTGCTCTAATCGGAAATGTGGTTTCCAGGCAAAGTTTTTCCATGCACAAAAAACCGCAAAACTTTTGTCAGTTTATAGCACACCTCGCCTTTGAAGTGCAACACTGAACTAACTAGAGGTGGGTCGTTCGCGAACGATTCGTTCAAAAAGAACGAATCAGTACACTGAATCGAACGAACCGATTCAGTCTTGGCAAAAGAATCGATTCTGTTCTGATTCACTTGCCAACCAACCGCCGACCGATTTCTGAACGAAACGAAATGAACGAAACAACGTTCGCGAGTCTCGACCTAGCTTGCGCTCGTACGTGCGAAGTTCGAACTGAATCGAACGTCTAAGCCTGAACGCTGCGGTATCAACTCAAATATCGCGGATACATAATCAAAATTTTGAAATTATGATGCAATACCACTACTACTTCGAAATTTTTCTAAATCCAACAGGAAAGGAATTAAGGACTACATGAATTCATAAATGTATAAATTGCTGTTTGATGATATTTAATATGTGAGTCAAAATAAAAAATCGCCAACCAAACTAAACCGGCTATTGCGAAATAGAACCATTCGTTCAGTCGACAGTAAATGAGTCAACTCGACTTTCGTGTCGAGTCCAACTGATTCATTAACGAACGAATCTGTAAGAACGAATCAGTTCAAACGAACGACTCAAATGAATCGATTCACCAAAAAGAATCGAACTTCCCACCTCTAGAACTAACTGGTGGCTGGCGAAAACGCAGGCTCCAGCATGTCGACTAAGGGTTCTGACTACTATCCGACCTGAAAACATTCGCCTCGAGTCACCGTGGCGAATTATTTCGACTAAAACAGGTTTGTCCCAATTCACCCCCGCGTCTCGATTCCCCCAATTTCACTATGTCGACGAGGGAAGTTCTGGGTAAAGCCTTTTACAGATATTTTTGTAATAGTGAACTGAAAGTTATCTTAATGGAACAATGCTTTGAGGCGATCAGAAGACAATCTGTACGTATATTATCAAATTCCAAAAGGACAGTGCTATAGGTCAAATTGATTAACTGCGTACATCATTATAACAACCACTTGCATACGTGTACTCGAAGGGGATAATAACTCAGCTAGTGAAAACTTTGTCTAATATGTCAAAATCCTTAACCTGGGAAATTTATTTATTTATAATAACACACATGTGCCATATAAAATTTTATACAACTCAACAAATACCTGAGAAGCATAAATTTTGTATTGACAGTTGTAAAAATTTAAAGTGACAAATTAATTAAGAGTGAGCTAAAGTATTTATAAGCCACAGGAGTGAGTTAAGTATTTAGTTAAGTCATGTGTGGGTTATTTATTATAACCCACGCTGGCAAGGGTAACGTGAAGTATATGTACACAAGCTAGTAGTAACACAGTTTACTTGTTTTAGATGAACTAGCAAAACAACATATTACTATTGCGTATTGGACAAATAATTTAATAATGCTGGTCATTTTTTTAGAAATAATGAATAAATTACAGAAAATCGAAACTAAAACACCGCTCAACTTGCTTAAACGAACAAAATAGATTCCAGTTAATTAATTGACAGAACGGTATAGAACAAATCTGAAAAGGGCGTTACACGGACCTGGCAAGTGAAAACTTTGAAACTAAACATTTCAGAAATATTAAAGCAAAAAAAGTATAACATTTTCTAAGACGTTCGTCCTGAATATGTTGAGTCCAAATTATGCCATATTTTGTCAAGGGTAAAACCCGAGATACGTGTAAACTAATGATTTTATGTAACTAATAGTGCTTCAGCTAAAAACTACACAGGTAAAATTTTATTTTTTTAAGATGCCCACATTGCCCATTCTGTATATATTTGACGAAAATTATCTCGGTTTCGTACCGTTGGACATATAATCTGCATGCAAAATATCGTCTTCCTCCCACGAATAGTTTTTGATCTGTACCGTTAGCAGACGGAACTGAGAAAACCTGTTTTTCGTCATCGAGAGACCCTGAAATGTGAAGATCTGAATAAATCTAGAAAGATAATTACAATACTTCCTTCGTCTTTTAGACGAGCTAAGTCACTGAAATTCCATACTAGATATTCAGAATGTCCTTAACCTTGTTTAGCATTTGCTACTCTTCATAAAATGTGTTTCGCAATTTGAAAAACCTGTAAATGGCTCTACTCAGAACTTTCCTCGAAAAATAGACGTTGCAATATTTAAAAAATAATAAAATTAAAAAAGTAGGGCTAAAAATATAATTACGTTCATAGTAATATTTAAACAATAAAAGGAAACATATAGCAATGAGAATTACATTAATTTTTAAATAAAAGACACTACCGTCTATGTGATTTCAACTTCAGCGCCTGCGAATGCTATTTCAACGATTAGCTAAGCCCGCAAGTAAATCGGCCGTTCGCCGCACGCGGCCATCGAGGATCCCTCCTATTATTGAAATACGGTTGTCTTAAATACAACGCATTTATTGCTGACCCCTGTTTTCTTTTTTACAATATTTACCCATTTTCGTCGAGGGTTTAGCTATATAGAAAATGTCACTATAAATAAACAATATTTAATTTTTTTTCAGATGCCCACCTTGGGTCCAAAATATAACCTTGTTTGCCAAGTGCAAAAATCTGAGCTTTGTACAAAGTATTACTTTTATTTATGTAATAGTTCTTGAGTTAAAGCAGAAATAGGTAGAATCTTATTTTTGAAGTTGTTCACCCTGTATATATTTTATTGAATTTTTTTTTCGTTTTGTACCAGCAAAGCATATAATCCGCATGCAAAATATTATCTTTCTTTATCAAATATTTTTGTAGTTATACCGGCAACAGGCAGACAGACAGACAGACAGACAGAAAGACGAATTTTTTTTGTTATCTAGGGACCTTGAAACGTGAAGATCTAAGGAAACCTCGAAAAGTAATTTTTTCGCTATTACGTCTAAAAGACGAGGAAAGTAAAATGAGTTAATTACGTCATATTGTCCTTACAAGATTTCCATAATACCTCTTCTAACGCTAACGTCAACTATTTTGCTTCTATCCCTACATCAGTAGGTAAGCTTTCCGGCCAACAAGATGCTTAATTACTTTCCTCCCCTAAAAGAAAGTATTGTAATCGCAAAAAATTACCCTTCTGGATTTCTGCAGATCTCCAGGTTTCATTGTTTCTTGATGACGAGAAACAGGGTTTCTCAATTTCGTCTGTCTGTCTTTTGCCGGTACCACTCAAACGCTGTTTGAGGAAGGAAGAGTCTATCACCCTTAAACGAAGGGGCTGACAAGGCTTCGGCTAGCTCCTTTAACTCCCGCCAGAATATGGCGTGGTGTAAGGTTTAGGCTAAGAAATGCTGGGGCTTTTACAATTGAACAGTAGATTAATAAAAGAATTGGGCGCCATGTCATTACTCACAACAAATAAAACAAACCTAGCTAGCAAACTAAATCAACACCTACCTTGTAAGCTTCGCCTCATACCTCGATCTAAATGTAGTAATGCGAACAACAACAAATACAAACAGTAACAGTCAAAAGTATTTAATATTCAAAACAAATAATTCAAGGTTGGCGTCACGCAACTTACACACACATGCAATTTTATATCGGGTCAAAACAAAACAAAGTAGCATTTCAGAACTAGCTAGTTATAGCTTAAATTACAACTTCAGGCTAACACCTGTGCAATCACAAATTACATAAACGTATAACGCCAAGGGCGTCATCTGAGATATAGTATACACGCTATTTTACTAATTTCGAATTATCTAAATACTCGCACCTTTGCGGTAATAACAATTGAGCCAAAGATTGATTTGACACGCTCAGTTTGAGTTGATGAGATCTCAGTAAGAACTGACATAAGTTTGGTGCATCATGCCTTTGTCGATAAAAAACAAAGCTGATAATGGCATGTACTTACAGTTTAATTAATGATGAAGTCCAGCGATCGGCAGGGGAGTCCTGTTCGGTGCATTTTTTTATGAAGACTCAAAGCCAACTGAATGCATGATTCTCAGAATCACAAGGTCAACGCTCGAAAAAAGAAGTAGCATCAAAAGGAAGGAAATTAATGGCTACGTACAGGCGCGAATTCGGGAAACTGGTTAGCTCAAGGAACAGCCAAAACGTTAGCTCCGGGATTCTGAATTTAAGCCTTCGTGAGAGCCCAAAAAGCTGCTTGATTTGTGAGCCAATACCAGCTGTTTCTAGCCCAAACTAGTCCATACTAAACGGCCTAAATATTGGAAAAGTAGAAAACGAAATTATGCTCGCAAAAGCATTCTTACTGATGATGTTTACGGCCTAATTTAGAAGACGCATCGCATAACCAAAATTAATACTGAAAGAATAAAATTAAAAGAAATGCTCTTGCCAACGCTGGAAGCGCGCCCGCGAAGAATGCTACAAGCAGCTTCGCTTGCTTGGAAAACAAGAACGCCTCTCAAGAATCAATACTATACCAGCCATTGCACTGTTTTCACAGCCAACGCGGATCGAAAATCGACGACAAGTTCAGACGCGAAAATGTGCAAATTTTTATCGCTCTTGCTACAAAATATAGCTACAAGGTGGGCCGAAAATCGGTGTTAAATGCATTAACTCGCTTTTGAAATAAAATTGAAACGGGGCGTTGCAAGAAGATATTTTGCATACGGATTACATACCTTCATGGCATAAAACCAAGAAATTATATACAGTGTGAGAACTTTAATAAAATTGTATTCTGCCTATTTTAGCTTTAACTCAAGAACTGCTACTTAAACGAAAGTAATATTATCCGCACAGCTCAGGTTTTTTACCTTTAACGAAAAAAGGCATATTTTGGATCTAACATATACAGGGTGAGCATCTTAAAGAATTATATTGTGTTTATTTATGACCTTGAGAAAGATGGGACCCAACAGATACAGGATAAATGTTGTAAAAGAGGCCAAAAGGGGTAACCAATAAGTGCGTTGTGTTTAATGCAGCTGCACCACAGACGTTAGAACAGTCGTACGTGGCCACATGCGAAAAACTGTCGCATTCGCAAGCACTGAGTTCGAGTTCCAAGGCCAGCATTTTGTTTATTTGAAAATTGATGTAATTCGCATTACGAAGTGTTTCCTTTTTAGTATTATCAAGAACGTTAAGATATTTTAGCCCCCTGGTTTCCATTGATTTTTACAATTGTTTAGTGTCACAACGTCCATTTGTTGGGAAGTTCTGAGTAAAGCTCTTTTTAGATTTTTTTTTCTCATTAATGCATTTTGAGAGTTGATAACCTTTAAGTGTTTTGCACCTCAAACTCCATTTAGAATGCTTAGCATTAGGATCTTGTTACCAAGCGTATTATAAATTCTTGTGCATTCTTTTTTATGGTGTACAATAAACTCAAAAAGTTGTTATTAGTGCACGAATGTCTCTTCCATTACCATATTTCTTGCTTGTATCTTTTTGAAATTTCGTGATAAGATTCAGTATTTGATTTTCAACTAGACTCTCAGACAGCAGGACTGGCTTCGATTCGCGGTAAATGCATCTTTTGAACTTCAATTTGCCAAGGGGTTGTATTATTTAGTTACAAATACTCTGGAGACGTTTTGGTTGTTGGATATTAAAATATAGGTGTTAACAGTGATATTTTGTAAACCACTTTTCATTATTTCTGACGTGAATTGTTAACGGCGTACATTATTGAAACATTGAATACTGCCTTGACAGTTCGAAAATATAAAAAATGTCTAATTTTAAATGATTTATGTATGGTTTCGCACTTTCCTCGAATCAATAGCTGCCCACATTCACCTTCAAAGCTATATAAGATAATGTGCATTAAAAAAAAGTAAATACTCTCACAGAGGAACTAAATGTATTGTTTTGAATATAAGTATTCTTTCTAAATAGCTTGCTTATACCATCAACAGCTTTTATAACATAGGTATTATATAGCTAATAGGTATTCCTGCTATACCAGATAAGCAAAAATAATAGCAACAGAAACGTCGTTATAGTGAATAATTGTTTTTTCGAAATATCTTGCCTACAGCTCAATACCTGTCACACGGCTAAATATTAGTAATGCGAACAAGTTCGTAATTTTGTAATTAACCGAGAGTATCGACTATCGGTTTTTTTGTATCTGCGATTTGAAATTGTATAACTATCACCAAATAAGTTGCCACCGCACCAAAAATCTGAAAAACATTTTGTCAAAAGTAAAAATGGCCCAGGTATTACATTTCTACCTACAGCTAGAAACAGATTTTCATTGATGACGAAAAAATGACATGCCGTGAATTCAACTTTTTGAGACAAAAGTTGTAGAGAAAAGTAGGACACCTGAAATATTATTACATAATTATCAGTTTGTACATATGCTATTAACGGTACCTGTAACTTTAGTTTTTCCATATTGGGTTGATTCGGAAAAGTTTTTATGTTATGAATAAGTGAACCAGTTCTCCGGGCCTAAAAAAGTCGGTTGAAGATTAAACGTATTTCCACTAAAACTATTTAACACTTACTTCTGCTGATGTTCGAGAACAAGAAACAGCTAATGCTACTATCTGTGAAATAGCTAATGTGATTTGTACGAGAATATATATTACGTATTCCGTTGAGATGTACCCAAGAAGCATTATACATCTGCCGTAGTAAAACAAGCCTATGAATATTGTGGCAAAGCTCTTGAATATAGCTAGAAGTATTTGCAGAGAATAAACAAGATTAATTTCGTTGCAAAGTGTGCACAGTATTAGATGTTTGAATTTTATTTTTTCAAAAATTTTTAATGCTGCCATTCTAAAAAAAATTACATTAGCAAGTCATTTACGTCAGCTTTGATAATTTATTCGAGTTATAAAATATACTACTATTGACACATACTCATTTTTTTCGAATCGTGCTTGGTTAATTTTCTTTGCGGTAATAACATTAACAACACTGCTTCCACTTCGCTTTTCCAAATTATTTAAAGCAACTTTTATGTAAAGCCTGTTATTTAACCAACGAAATCTTCGTTTAACAGTCAGTACTAACGCACAGAATTGAAATCCGACAAATGCATTGATTACTGCGGGAGTTACGAATAATAGAACTGACTTAAGAAAATGTTCTAAGTTGTGATAATGTATATTAAGGACTACAGTTGATATGAAGGCCAATACTATATAAGAAATGGTTCCTGAGAGCGCCACAATTATCAAAATCTTGCTCTTTACATATTCTTTAGCCAAGTCTACACAAAGGAGAGGTTTCGCATCCTTATCAAAGTTATTAATGTCGAATAATATTTTTAAAATCTGAAAATGTTAAAGATTTATCATTATTAGCGAATGTAGAAACATACGTCCCAATACCTTGTTAGCATAGACGACCCCAAAAATAATCTGAAGAACCATAATAGAAGGACTCAAATATGCATTAACGATATCGGGTAAGAGCGATAGATACTGCAAATTGACCGACTTTCGTTCGCTTAAACATTTGATTGTATACGCAAACGTAAATGACAGAAAAGTTAAGCTCCATATCTTATTAATTTTTGATTTTTTATATAATCCCTTATTTATACCAAAAGGAGCTAATCCAAATATCTTCGATACATAAAATACCGGTATTAAAACTGAATATATGTTATTGGGCTTAAACATGATTATTACTGCATCCGAAGTGAACTGTCCTGTATTCGTAATTATCTAGTAGCACACGAATAATCGACATTGATCAACGATGAAAGATAAAATGTAGTTGCTTTAATCACCAATTAAATTAAAAAAGCTTAATTGGGAGAAACTTAAATACAAAAACTGATCTAAGGAATAAGTTAAAGAAATAGTAATATAAATAAAAGTATATAGTCAATTTTCCATAAATGATAAATCTCATAATTGTAAAAGAGTATTTGTAGTTACAATATCGCTGTCGATTCTTATACAAATTTGCTTAGTAATTTCGTTTGTACAGAATGAAAATTGTATGTTTCTCGGCTTGAGAGCAAGAGCTACAAAAATTGTTTACCAAAATATGATTTAACTCAATTCACTTTTACCAAAAAATATGTCTTGGCTAAACAGATCCATGAAATGTTAATAGCAGAATTTTAGTTATACTTAATCCAGCTTTCTTCTACCATTCGGTATAGGCGACACTTTTCCGCCATACCTCCCAGCACCTTCTTCTGTCTTTTGCTATTAATCTCATCTTCTTCCACTTAATTCCTTTCTTCTCCACTTGCTACATGCTAAAACGCTACTTACGACCAAAACCAGCTCGCGCGCCGCCAAGCTTTGCTTGACTGAAATGGAAAAGTTAAAATCCCCTTAAGGAGTGCCAAATGGAATATTTCGATTACTCGAAACACCAAGGGGTAGCTAATTAAATCCAAGCTGTTATTTTTCTACAGTCAGAGCTGGGCCGTAATTAGTTACTTTGTATTTAAATGACTAATTAAATTACTAGTTATTAAATTCCTTTTTGTTTATTTGCCTTGGAATTGAATTACTTTTCAAATTGCGGTAGTAATTGTAATTGGGAATTGCCATTTTTGTTAAAAAATTCTTGACAATTACTTTTCGAAGGTAATTAATTACTACATTCAATTACTCAAGTAATGAAATTACTCTAAAGTGTTTAAATTACTTTACAAGTATTCGAATTACCTGTTGTAATTGAAATTACTAGCGGTATTTGAATTACTTTATGGTAATTTAATTGCTAAATTACTGACTTCGATTCATTGCGAAATCTCCGGAACGCTCAAAATACGATAAGGTCTTAGTGAGTTACATATTAAGCAAATCGGAATAGGGTTGTCTCGGAGAAATATAAGCCTAATAATGGGTGTATGTAGATGTAGATGTGAAATGTACGTTGTTATAGTAAAGATAATATTTATTGTGTAAGACGCTAAAACTATATTTGCGGTAAGTATATTACAGATTACAATACCTACGGTAAAAATATTATTTAGAATAACTTCATTAGACGCTATTGGTTCTTAATAATCATTTATTCATTTTAATTTGCTTGTTTTAAACGATGTAGTACCATAGGGCTTTATTGCCGTGCAAGTGTAACAGACGTTAACTAAAAAAAACGTCTTTAAGTGAGGAATTGAACTAAACGGCCAAAATCCGATAACAAATGTACCTAATTGCAAAAGTCCATGTCTGGTTGACTTGCAAATACAGTATAGGGTACGAACGGTACCAATACAATTTAAAAACATCGCATAAGATTACCGCATTCTTGCATTTTGTACATTATCCATTCTTTGTCGCTTTCTTACCTTGTAATGCTCATATGCTGCTTTGTATACTGGCAACTAGTGCATAATTATGCGGCTATGAAAAGTTATTTACGTACTGCTCCAGCACCTTAGCTTCGATTATTATTAAAAATCTGGAATAGTGTCTTATAAAAATCGTGGCTTTCTTATAATTCCACTCACCTTAACCAACTTCTTTACCTTATACAGGGTGCTGGGTTGACGGACGAAAGATTCAAAACTCCCATGTTAATTACGAGGCATTTAAATATTGGCTTCTTAATAATTTTACACAAAATTTCATTTAGTTTTTTTTAAAGAACAGTGCATAGTGACCCAATTTATGTAATTTCAGATATTTTATTGCCCTAATCGTAAAATCAAATGATATTAAATATTTTGATAAAATTAATACGTATTATTAAAGATGTTGATAAGATTTTGAAATTTGAAGTAAAAATATGAAAGCAACCTGAGCAATTCATTTGTCTAGTGTTGACAGTAATTTTATAAATACGTATTTTTCCACGTTTCTTCTACGCTGAGTTAAAAAAGAAATTACATGAACGTTGGCCATGGAATATAAAATTAATGTCAATAGCAAACGTTAGAATTCATTAACTGTCATAACTGTTCTTGTTATAGTAAGTTTATATTACACGCTGATATCGTGATTGAAAATTCTAAAGATTGCTGTCACTAAAGCTTGCTGTCGACATTGGTATTATGTTCCATGGCCAACCCTTATGTAATTTCTTTTTGAACACATGGTATAAAGGTCTCTTGAATTAAGTTACTGTAAATATTTGGCCTTTTTCTTCCTCATTGTAAACCATTTTGATTATTTCACTTAGCATATATAATAGTTGTCATTCTCATAACTTACTTGAATAATGTTAACTTTTCCATAACCCTGTTTAGTTACAATTACTAAGTAATTGGTAATTGAATTACTATTTCTTGTGAGTAATTGAAATCTCAGGTAATTCAATTATTTTATTGATGTGTAACTGGTAATTAGTAATTAATTACTTTTTAAAAGTATTTTACCTAGCTCTGCCTACAGTGCCACAAGTTCTTAACTCAATCCGCATTAATCCATCCAAACTTGAAGAGGAGGCATCGCCACAATCCTTCTTGGAGATGATCTGTAAACCAGTTCTTCGCCAACAGGAACCTACTTTTATTCATTCTCAACAAGCTGCTGCCAACTGCTGCACATTATTAATTAACATACTCGTAGTACACAATAAATCAAAGATGGCATTTTTAACTAACTATCTACTAGATAACTTCAACGAGCAAGTTGAAGCAGGCTCTTAGAGGATATCATAATGTATACAAACTATCTAAAGTCATTTTCTCCAGCCAATGCCGGAGTATCTAATTATTATACATATACGCACCAAATGCCTGGAAGATGATAATGGTCTGCTTTAAACGTATAAAGTACGGCTCGAAGAGCTGAAAGTTAATAGAAAATGTTTGAAACTCTTTGTACTTTAACTCACTTACATCTACATGCCGTGTTGTTCACACATATTGACGATGGGGGATGATTCTACTAGCCCTTGAGGATCTTGTTAGACAAAGAAACGATGCTGCCACTAAATTGTTTCGAAAGCCGGGCGCGAGAAAAGACAACTAGCTGCTATATCCACAAAATCTGATTTGGAGAGTAACTTAATTAACAGCAGTTGTTACGAGATTCACCCTTTGTTATTCGTTATTATTAAAGAGCCTCCACAGTTAATCCGGCTTTTAGCAGCAGTTAAAGTATTACTTCAAGATAAGGGGGTCACTAATTTTTCTGTAACTCTCGATCGCTACTCCTGCTCTACGCGATAGAACTTGCTTACTCAAATGCCTCGGACTCAATGCCAAGATCTTGCTGTTAAGAATAAATTTTCCTGCCTGTCCGAAGCATAAAGACAAGGAAAAATTGCTGATACTCTACAAGCAACACTACAACTTCTCACATACATCAGCGAAAGTCACTCATATTTTCGGAGTATTTTCCCGATTCCAATTCAGCAAACTTCACGGCGCCGCTATTTAGCGTTGCATCATGAATCGACGCCTACAGAACCATATGAGTAAAGTAAGGCGATTTACAGAAACGGCGTTAAGAATAGAAACTAACTTAACACACTGCTTTTTTCACCCCCCTATCCACGGTTTTCTTCAGCCTCCTTATCATCTCCCTCCCCTTTTCGTCTCATATACATTTTTCTGGCCAATCATTCTTCAACCAACTTTATATTGCCGGGCCATCTCAATTCGTCCAGTTGTATGGTTAGTTTCACTGGTTTGACCTTTCTCACTGAGAATAGCTGATTCCTGATTCACTAACCTGAAGGCCCGTTTCGAGATCAGTTTGAATCGATGTCTCCCTGAGAATAGCCGGTTTCTGATCTAATAACCTGAATATTTCTGTCTGAAATCAGCTTGAACCGGCAGCCCATTTCCTGTTTTGCTAAACCTGCAGGCTCACCCCCTAGTCTGAATCGATGCTTCACTGAGTGGCCGATTCCTCGTTTCTGTTAATAAACACGCAGTAAGAACTCAAGCTGTAATTTAGCGCGCAATTAGCATAAAAATATAAAATTACCAAGTTTCTACGCGCTGCAAACTTCGCGGCCACCTGGACGCTTGTTAATTACTCTAACTACAGATATTTACCTACCAGAGGGTTCCCCGAGACGTGGAGAGCCGCCCGCAGCACAGCAAGAGCGAGTCTTTACCCGGCAAACATCTCCATAGAACAAGATTCCTCCACGGACTCCGCTTGCCGTACAAATCCACGACGACGTGGCGATCTCCCGTAAAACTCGGCGGCATTTGTAGTTGCGCTCCAGGTGTAAGAAACGCATGAACTAACTTAATTGCTTCTGTAATTACAGCACCGTACACGACAACTCCAAACCGAGATTTCGAGGTTAAACGTCGGCGTATTCGAATTACTGTCGGCCGCTTGTCCTCTCGAGAAGGTGTGTTTCAAAAAGCTAGCGTGGGGAGTCGTTCAACAAGCCAGTTTCGCCCGCAACACACCGGCGTAAGAGCGTTCCCGAATAAATTAGTATATACATTTTATTTTTGATTTTCGAATAAACCTTATGCTTGTAAACATAGCTAAATAAATTAAAGCTATCTAAGGTAATTTTATGGAGTTTGTTTTCTAACGAAATATATATCTGAGAGGACAAATATCCCCGATTTTGAGTAACCAGTGATATAAATTCATGTCGCCCTTCACAGAGACTGTTTTTTTAACGTCACACTATTACAGCATTGTTTGCCTTATCTGTAATTATTTTCGTATTAATTTGTAACAGCCTAGATTGGTTCTGCTTGCGTTACACAGTAGCTCTTTTGGCGCTTTCGTAGAATCGCCTTTTTGGTGGATTTCCTCCGGTCGTCGCCATCCCATGTAGAAATACAACTATTACGATATATTTTCGTTAATCTATGCGTAAATTCTTATAATTTCTGGGCGGTGTGCAGATTTTCCGTGGTTAACTTGCCTTTTTCTCTACTGGCCGATTGTCACCTGCAGATATGTGTTGCAATTTTTTCACCTGGCTTGACAGTACAAAAATGAGTTTGCAGGCCTTTTCGGTTCTGCGGCTTCTTGCCTATGCAATCAGCGATCAATCCGCTATTTCGACAAAATCTGACTGCCTGAAAAACTATCTAACACCACGGTATGGCTGTCCAATACGTTTGCGGTCTTCACTTAAATATTGAGAGCAAAATGACGTGTAGTAGGTCTGATTTTATGAAATATCGTCATGTATCCTTTAGAAGAAAATGAGAAATTGTTGGTATCAGTACACGTTCTCTTACACTGTGGTATTCATAAGATAAGCCATTAAATAACGCGTTAAAGGATCACTGCTCGGTGTTCAATGTTTTCCATTTTTACGGAAATTGCCCGAACCCTAGCTACGACCAACTGTAATTCGAACGCTATTTGACAGATTGAACTGTAATTTTAGATTATGTTTAAAAAACTACATTATACTTTTTTACAATTTTTACAATACAATTTGTATTTGTTATGTTATCTTTACAAGAAACCAAACATTAACTGTTTATGGCGGAGCTTGTCAAGACTGTATGTTTTTAATTTAGACAGTTACAGGATAATTATTAGACGTGCAGGAATGTAAAAGGATGCAAACAAACGGTCTTATGCAGTCTCACATAAGAAACATAGTAAAGATTTGGTTTCGTTGGTTAAGGATGGAATGCCAGAACGCTTTATGCAGTTTAACATAAGGAATATAACAAAGACTTGGACCCGTTTGGCAGAGGTTCGTGAACACAGAAAGATATCTAGCTGCATTGGTTTATTAACTAGAGAGTTTCTATATACAGGGTATTCCACAAATATACCGACAAACTTTTAGGGGTGGTAGGGGACATCAAAACAAACATTTTATGCTTGATAAATATTTGCCCGAAAAAAAATGTTTTCTAGATACAAGGTGTTTAAATTTGTAGAAAAAAAAAAAACGCTTTGTTGGTAACGTTATAAGACATCTTTTGGATCTATTCCAATTGATGCAGTAATTCCAGGGGCGTGCTCACGGGGAAACCTGTTAATGTTTCTGCATAAACAAATAACACCCAGTGTTTTCTTCTGCAATTTTTAAAATTGTTTAAGATGAAGCATCTAAAAATACAACTTTTTTTCACTTGAGGGTTTTGCGTATATTGCTTCGTTTTCGAGGAAAAAAATTTGAACCATTTTTTTACAAATCTTAACACCCTGTATCTCGAAAATAAAGCAATCTTGGACATATGTTTAGACAGATTAAAATATTTGCTTTGATGTCCCCTACCACCCCTAAAAGTTTGTCGGTATATTTATGGAACGCGCTGTATACGAAGAGTGTTCAAATACAGATTATAATTTAATATTTATTCAAACACAAATACAATGACTCTAATGTATATCATGTCAAGTTTCTGTATTCCACAAAAAAAAATCTTTTGGCTGCTGTCACACCCATTCCCGAACAATTTCGATAACTTCTTCAATACAACGAGGTATTTTTCTCCTAGAAACACTTTTAAGGGTCTATACAAATAAAAAAAACTGATGTAGCAAGGTCCGAAATGTATTGTAAATGAGGTGGCATGGTCCATTTCAATTTTTAGATCATAGTCAGCGTGTGAATAGCGAAATGAGATCGAGCATTATCCTGTAAGACACACACAGAGAACTCGCGTTTTGTTTCAAGTTACCCCTACTGATATTTAATGCAGAAGAAATATCCTTTCCGTATCTGTTTCAAATAAGTGCACTTTACTCTGCCAGCATTCTCTTCTGTTGTCAATGTTTTTGGACGGCGAGAATACGGTATTCTCGTCACCTTTGCAGCCATCTTTAAACGCTTTACTCCTTTTTTAAACGCTTATATCTGATAGTGATTGCGCATCAAACTGTCTTTTACCTCTTACACAAATTTCTTATGGTTCGATATCTTCCTTGAGAAGAAATTTACTAATAATGCGTTGTTCTACGCTTGAATGCACTCACACTTCACTCATGCTTGCCAATTGTACGAAAATAAATTGTGGCGACTTAACAACTAAATAAAGTTAGAACTTGTTCCAGACCATTAACTAATGTATACAACTTCTGTGCATGTCTTTGTCCTTTGGCGCGCAATTCAAATTATAATTTATATTTGAACGCTCCTCGTATATCCCAGTTCAAATTGAATATCTACTGGCGTGTTAGATTCCATAACAAACGGTAATATTTATATCAGCATAATTGCACTTTATTCACTAGGTCAGTCAAGAAGTGTTGACTGCTTGTGATGCATTTCTAACGTAACTCTATCTTCAACCGTTGCTTATGAAATATGGGCACAATTAATTATAAAAATTCAAAAATCATGTTTTGGTTTCTAAATATTAACAGGGCGAAAGTAGACGCCGATTCGAGCGCCATCTCTTTGTCAGACCAGGAAGTTTTCAAACGCGCCTCGTAGATTTGTCAAATTACAGCCCAATTAAATGTGTTAAATTTGGTTGTACCATTTTTCTATGAAGGCAATGATTGTCTAAATACAATTAAGAAATAAAAATGGGTTTTTATTGAACAAGTTTTGTACGTAATATAATATATTACTACATATAAATTATTATGAAGCAAACAGCCGATGCAACAAATTAATTAGTCCTTTCATATTTCAAACTGTATAACTATAACCAAATATGTTGTAATGGCACCAACAATCTGTAAAGTGAAGAAAATATTAACACTGGAACTGGCTAGGACCAGCAGATTGACTTACTGACAAAAGCAATGTTTCGTCAAGAACGAAGATTCTACATGCCGTAAACTCTACATTTTGATGCAGAAGTTGTAAAGAAAAGAACGAAACCTGTTGAAATTCCAGATGGTTAAGTATTTACAATGTGTCTTAATTTATCTAGACTCATCTTCAGATATCAGTACTTTAATCATTGGACTTGCAATGCCAATATTAATTAGATATAAATGTTTAAACAGAATATAAACGATAGTATATGATGATCCCTGACAGAAAAACGTTGTCCTTCAGCATGTGGGTTAGAATTAGGTTAGCAATTCAACCTCCGGAAAACACATAATACCGTTAAAATTCTAAGCAAAGAAGTTTGGACAAAAGCAATGGTATTGGAAGACGCACACGAAAACTTTAAGAAACAAATTTTAAGAAGTCATGCAGGAAGTTATAAAATAGAAGAGCAGCAAAAAAAGCTTTATATCATCGACAGGTAGATACAAAATAATAAAAGAACACCACCAGATTGGTGGAGCAAAAAAATAAAAGAAATAATTGCAGAAAAGAAAGAAACATCTACACTATACTATGACTGACAATAACAGATTGCAAAGACAGAAAACAATGTAGCCATTAAAACACAGAGGTAATAAAACAAAAAAATCAAAACATAAAAAGTGGAATAAGGCTTATAAAGAAACTAATAACTGCAAAGGTAACGGGAGAGCTAATCAGTACTGGAAATCATATTTCAGGATACGATTAGAAAGAAGGAAAAATACTAAAATAACATCAATAAACTTAAAATGATGCTTTTCATACTACAAAGAATTGTCTATTGAAATAAGGGAACAATTTAAATGAATGACAGACAGGAAGGAAATAAAAGAACACAATATCAAAATAGAAGTAAGCACTGAAC
Organism: Agriotes lineatus; assembly: GCA_940337035.1. Classification (NCBI taxonomy): domain Eukaryota; kingdom Metazoa; phylum Arthropoda; class Insecta; order Coleoptera; family Elateridae; genus Agriotes; species Agriotes lineatus. Next base: position 192,666,757 of record OW679194.1, on the reverse strand, counting down.
AAACAGAAAAAATATTTAAAAAAATTAAAAACCCCTGGACCAGACAATATTCCTATAGAACTAATTAAATTAGCTTCGCTGGTATTCAATCAAACAACAGCAAAAGTTTTATCAAGATGCTTAGCAGAAGAACCAATACCACAAGGTTGGAAAATTGCATACATTAGTTTAATCTACAAAAGGGAAAGTCGGCTAGATTGTAGAAACTATCGTCGTATAAGCGTCCTTAGCTCCCTTTGCAAATTATGCGGCAACATAATAAAAGGCAGAATAGAAAACCAAATATCAGATATAGAACAACAGAGATTTCTAGCGGTCCACTTATGCGTAGATAATATATTTGCATTTGAACGGATGGCCCCGCTAGCAAATTCTCGACGACTCTCAGGCGGCCGGCTAGAGTTCGATTCCCAGCGATCTATAAAAGGATTTTAAAAATAGTACGCTTTCCAGCTACTATGCTAACACCTATGGTTGTCGTTAACCCCTAATGAGGTCCCTTCCTCGATTTTGACAAGCCGGCTTACGAGTAAAGAGGGTTTATAGAACCACTTTATGGTTAATAACAGACCACTGGCCTATAATAAGAGCAAGAAAAAAAAACATTGGAACAGCTTGCAGAAAATAGTGCCGCCCACGGGTCAGTATTACATCTTACTTTTGTAGATTAATATAGCCTACGATAGTGTCTTACTATGCTGTAGAAAGTGATGGGAAAACATAGTTAGCAATTAATTAGCATGGAAGAAGATCTACAAATAGACGACGATCATATTAAACATTGCACAAAATTCAAATATCCAGGCGTTACTGTTACTTTTTCTGATTAGGGATATAGAAACGAGGATATCACAAATGAAATAACCCAAGGCAAGAAACTAATTCGCCTATTAAACCACGTGTTGTGTAAAGATGAAATCTGAAAGACAACCAAAAGAATGACATACACAAGTAAGGTGGCTTAGTGGTAAGACTGACAGACTCGTAATCACAAGTGATCGGTGGTTCTCGGTTCAAAACCCGGGGTAGGCACGAGTGTGCGTGAAAAACCGTACAAAAAAATCGATTTTCTTAAGATTATCCAAGAGTTGCTCACCTGAAACGGTAGTAGACCAAAACTCCCAAAAAATCGTATGATAAACACTAGAGACAGTAAAAAAAAAGTACGTTGAAACATCTCCCAACTATATTAAAAAGTACATGCACACAATGCTACGTAGTATAGTAATTAGCTAATAAAAATATTAACAACTTAAAACCATGGAAATGAGTATTGGCGACGAAACTGTTGCGTTTCCAAGTAAATTCAGGGACAAGACGAAGAATGAAAGTAGAAGACACAATCCCAGATGGAATCAAAACCAAGCAACCAATGTTTCCCAGTGGTATGGATGCCTTCTGAGAATCTGGAGAAAGAAAAATGCAAGAACCAGTGGCGTAACTTCAAATTTGGGCCCGGGGGCCGTGATCTTCACCGGGCCCCTTAATTGCCAAGTGTAAGTCCTATTCTTGCCAAAGCATTTTTGGTTATTATTTTTCAATTATTTTTTTAAATTCATAAACAGAAACATCAAAGCAAAATGAATAATAGCGAGATACGCGTTTTTAATTGAAAATAATAATAATAATAAATATAAATCCTGTAAGCATACGCACTAAAGAAACAAACAAAGACATAATTATATACCGATCACACCGGACTTGCAACGTTGCAAGACCTGTATGTAAGACCGTGACCGAAAATGCCCTGTTAGCACTATTTATTAGGTACCTGTATTATTAATTTATTAGGGTATTGGGTATCAATTAATCTGAGATGACTGCGAAGTACGTGCACGTGCAAGACGTGGTGCATCGGGTGTACAGAAATGATTTTATTTTAAATTTATACCAAACAGATAACTTTTTGACATGTTTTAGATTTCTCCGAGGGTTTCTTGTGTTTTTCCCGGACTCATTGAAACTTTATAAGGGACCGAGATTGGACCTGCCGGGCTTTAAACTTCAGGAGGTCCGTTGGGCCCCCTGAAGTTCAGGGCCCGGGGGCCGCTGCCCCCTTTGCCCCCTCGGTAGTTACGCCACTGGCAAGAACCCCGGAAAGCATGGCACAAAGCAAAGGTGTGGGAACTATGGACAATCGAGAACTTCGAGAAGAAGGCTGAATAAAAAAGAAAGACTGACGCTTAAGGAGCGAGAAACGACAGTAATATTTTATATTCAAAATGTAGTATTGATTTAATTATTTTCTAAGCTGCAATATAACTCCCCTTATATATAATCTTTTTTTTTTCTACAGATGAGCCTAAAATATTATAATTAGATCTATACAGTGTTACCTTATCAGGTAAATGCAAAATTAGTGCCGTCATTTCCAAATTCTGTGCTACCACTTAAATTATGGACGAATACATTGAATTAGCTGGTCAAGTGGAATATTTTCTAATCTGTATGTATTTTCACACATTTGAATCTCCCACCAACGTCTCTTCACTTATCATAAGTAATAATTTATCTGTATGTCTAAATATGGCGTTTGAAAAATTTTAATACCGAAATAAAATGATCATAATATGCATAATAGCATTATAGCTTTACTAGAATAAGTTAAAAACATCGATTAGGAATATGACATTGCGTGTAACTGTTATATTAAACATTTATTCTAGGAACTTCAGTTCATAGAATATCGATTTCGGCGCAATATACATCCTCGGTTCTACCTAAAATTAAATTTTACATAAGTAACAAACAAAATGTAATCGTTCGTAAATGATGTCACTCGAATATGACGTTTTTATTCCTAAACGCAGTCAAAAATTGCAACGGAACTAATTTTTTGTGCTGGTATAATTTAACTTCTAGCTTATAGATTTAATACCTGTAACTGAAGTTCTTCTTTGCACGGGTCCTGGATCGTAATGGCTTTATGGATCAGATAGGCCGTTTTTCGGGCCTAAAACATTAATTGCAAATTATGTCCCTGTTATACTTTTCGGAATTAATCATATTAACAAAACTTTAGTTTGTTTTAATTACCTCCGATGATGTGCTAGAACAGGCAGCCACAATAGTCATAATTTGAATTAGTGCCAAAGCCACTTGATTCATGGTATACAGTATGTATTCCATGGAAACATTATCAAAAGTAGCTACATATTTGCCACAAAAAAATAATGCCAAAATTGTTGTTACAAAATTCTGCACCACAATAAAAAGAATCTGCAGAGAATAGCATTTGTTTACGGTCTTACAAATAGCGTAGAGTTGGTGGTGTCTATCTCTTATTTCTTCAAACGTAGATAGAGCTTTATCTTGCATAAGTCCAGTTGTTACTCTAAAAAACTAAGTATTAGGTGTTCGAATAGGTGAAATTCAAATATAAATAAAACTTTACATTTTTATAACCAAAATCGTCTAGACACGAAAGTTGTCTAATAAAATAAACATTGTTTTGAGACAATCCACCATCCAATATTCAGAAACAGAAAAAGTTAAGTATCGATTGTTTCATCATTGTTAACAATTCTTTACAATTACATGAATATGAAATGTGTGATCAATTTTAACTAGATCCCAGCTAAATCGACAAGACAGGTAATTTAGGGTTACTTTAACTTATAGATAATACAAAATTGCTAAAACGATGTTATTTTCGAGATGTCTACTCAAAATGTTAGATTCAAATACGAAGTGTCGACTTTCACACAAAATCTAGTCACTAAAGTTTACAATCAGAAATTGCATTTTAAAAATAGAGATCTTAATTCAGATATCGAGATCCCATATTATAATTAAACCCTGCAATTTGTTTCAGTTTAACCGATTTAACACAACGCAACAATCCAAAAGGGGGTTCGATAGCTCAGTGAAGGAGGGCGGAGTAAGGGCTTTCCTTGGCTTGGTTAACTCGAAACTTATGTTAATTCCTTAAAAATGAGTTATGCTCTGCCAAAAACGAATACTGTCGATTTATAACTCCATACACAGTAAATGATACGTGCAGCTAAAATATAAAAACATAAATTAAATTCAACTATTTGACGTTATTTGATGGTCAAGCTACAAGAATTTCTGGAACAAAACAGTGCAGATGCACTTATAGCCATTATCATCTAACTTGGCGGATGATGTCATATAGGCAATGACGCAATGTGTAAGTTACAATTTTATATGATCTCTAACCCTGCATCCTGCAGCTACGCGAAATGCGTATTGAAGAAAATGACGCAAAAACAAAGCCTAAACCATTCTCTGCTCTTGGTGCCTTCATTTTCTCATAAATTATTGGTAAGGATCCAAGACTCGCACAACTTAAAACAAGTGAAAAGAATGATTGCATACAACGGGTGGTGTGAGAGAGATGGGGTGCTGAGTCAGGATAGATGCGAAAACTATGAACAAGAGTTGCAGACAGGTAAATTCACAGTCATTGGAAGGTAATTGCCCCACATAGTCCAAGAGCCAGCAACGGGTTTGCTTACAGTATTTTTAACAAGTCTGTAACTGTTATGGAAGGTTCCTTTGAATATACTGATTAGGGAAATCGAAGTCTGGCAAGCCTGTGGTGGTGGTTTTGGCCCCCTTGCGTCCTTGAAGGATGGAAAAAAATAATAAGAAAAATGTATAATAACAAGTCTGGCTCTTTGCTATGTTAAAGTAATCATATCTTATGTAAGTAAAAAGATTGACAGACGCTTTCGCCGGTGGTAAGTTTACCCCAGATTCACATAAAGTTGCATAATAAACTTAACCATTTACTGTAAAATATCGAGAGATCCAAAAAAACGGATACTCAGCGGGCTGTGGAAATTCAAACGTGTCAATAATAAGTTGGTGGCACTGTAAGTCTGTCAAATTCGAGGTTACCAGGTTAGGTTTCTGTCAGTTTTGACACAGACTGACGCAAAATCTAACCTGCTAACCTCGAATTTGACATAGACTTACAGTGTTACCAACATGTTATTCCTAGGTTTTGTGTCAGTTTTGACACATTTTTTTCGGCCCTTTAAGGGCGCAAGGGGGCTAAAACCACCACCGCAGGCTTGCCAGACTACGGGTTTCCTTCTCAGTATATTCAAAGAGACGTTCCACAACAGTTACAGACTTGTTAAAAATACTGTAAGAAATCCGTTGCTGGCTCTTGGACTAACAGGATTATTTCAAAGGATGCGGTATGTCAAAGACACTTCGATAATAATGCACGGTCCTATTTTGTTATTCCGACAATGTCGAAATGTCAACTTGTCAGAAAATCGGAATGCAACTAAACTTTCCTTTAACATATTTTTTAATAATCTTCAATAATTTTATATTTACGTTTTTTCTAAACCTCTAAGATTTTCTTAAAGTAAGTAATTCAATCATCAGAACTGATTTTACAAAAGTCTAAGTACGACTATAGTGAGTGGTCGAAAGTACCAGTACTAGCTAACGAACACTACAATGTTTTAGTATTTTACTTATTCAAGGTAGTTTTAATTATTTATTCTGTAGGTACTAAATGTTAATGCATTTAGTGTAAAGCATTTTGACAATGACTTTAAAACAATCTGTTGCAATAAAAATCGATCTTAAGTATTTGGTAGCGGAACTTACATGTGTGTGGCAGGCCGTATATTTTCTTGCATATTGAAACAAACTACGTTGCCACATCCGTAGTAGCTGCATTCTAAATTCTTAGAAACCTTGTCGATTATTTGGTTCATCCATTCAAACCTTTGTTTTAAACATAAAAGTAGAACACAAAATTGAAAACTAATAAAACTGCTAATCATGAGAGGGCCTGCGTATAAAACAAACTCTCCTATAAACTCAAAACTGTAAACATTCACGGTAGATTTTATAGCAAACGATGCAGATCCCGCTACGACGAGTATTATAATGGACAAAGCTATACTGACATATATTTTTCCTTTTCTGTATTCATTCTCCAAAGCGGAGTGGATATAAGTTTGAATATTCCTGTCAAATGTATCAATTGCTTGAATTGACTTTAAGATCTGAAAAATATAGTAAGGTTGTATGTATTTATTTTTAACGCAATGATCGTAATACTAAAATCTTACTTCATCCACGAAAACGCATTCGAAGATAATCCCACAGCACATAGCAGTTACACCGCAAGATGTATCAAGTGCTTCTGTAAGCTTTGCGATTAGTCCAGCATCTAGCTCTGGTCGTGTGCTGAGAGAAATCGTTGTCGTAATCAAAATAAAAAGCATCACAGCAATACTGCAACATATTTGTTTTCGCGATTTTGTGTAACATTTAGACCCTATGCTAAAAGGCGCCAATCCCAACACCTTACTGACATAAAACATGGGTTTTAGAACTGAAAAGAAATCGTTTGCCTTAAACATCACCCAAACGTCAAGCTTGAATTCCGTGTATCGCGTGATTATGAGAACTTGAAACGCATTTAATGGCAAGCCATAAACGTTTATTAATTATTCAACACTGTCGCTGACGGGAATGGGAATAAAAAATGAAACTGTATTATTTACTACACAATAACTGGCCAGCTATTATAAAGTAGTGATTATTAAGCAATTTAACAAAAATTTCAAGACTTGTCAGCTTAAGAGCTCCTCTTTTATTTGACTGATTAATGGCTAGGTATTTGCGAATCACCAAATATGTCAACAGGAACTGGGTAGGTTATAATGTATTTGTTATTTTTAACGTTTTCTACTTCTCTCGTCTGAAAGACGGAGGAATTAGGTATTGTAATCGCTAAAAAATCACTTTCCGAAATTTCTTCAGATCTTCACATTTTAGGGTCGCTAGATGACGTTTTCTGAATTCCGTCTGTCTATCCTATTGGCGGTATAGCTCACAAACTGTATGTTGGAGGACGACCATATTTGAATTATACGTCTACCTAGCTGGAAACCAAAAGGAATTTCGGTCAAATATATACAGGGCGTGTAACACGGCTTTTTACTTAGTCCTATACTCTACTGTACTATTATTTTATATTACCCTGGGTCGCTAGCTTATTCAGTCGGAGAAGTATAAGACTCTATTAACATCGTCAGCGTCGCTAAGGGTAAGCTAATATTGGTTTGGGTTGGCTGGCTGTCACCTGTAATGCTAAACTTACACATGCAAACACCAAAACCAAAACCCAACAGTTTACATAAACAACATATAATCTGTAAACACAAACCATGTATGAAAATACCTTAAATATGTAGCTAAGGTTCAGCTATCAACGCAAAGTCAAATGCCACTAGCGCGAAATGTAATGGCATTCCCCGCACAAAAAAACTCGCGCAAAGTTGTCTATTCTTAAAATGTGCTCGTACTAGAAGCATTGAAATACGAGGTAGCATGGGCGCGTTCAAATGACTTAACCGCGAGGTTCTCGTTGCAGGGGGATTTTCCCTGCTCTTAAACAAGAGAACGATGGCCCTAAATGTCGCAATAATATCTTACCTTGCACGGTGGTTATAGCTAGCAACTAACCTGGCTTTTGGTCTCGTAGTAGCACAAGAAAGGCGCTACTTGTATGGCGTCGAAATGATAGCTTCGTTCTAGCATCGGCGGCAGCCTTTGGCGATGGTGCACCAGTATATCGCTGCTTTCGGTAGCTGGGTTCACACTCAGAGTTCCTTGTGTAGCGGTGGCGAATAATTCAAGCCACAACACACTGTACCGAGCACTTTTAGTGCTATTATTAGCACGCTTAGCACCTCCATTAATTGTTACGCACGAGTCGCTTGTCAGCTTACGACCCACACCTTTTACTGGTTTTGGTACTAATGAATCTCCCGCGAGCCCTAACGGCATTGTTGCAATTCTACTTATCACTCCGCTACCCGAAATTATGCTGCTGTATACGCAAATTTACTCACGCTTGCACTCGTAATCTCGCGTACAGATACTTATAATACGGGGCCGGTTATGCAGTGTTCCTGCTTATACTATGTACTTACTTGGTTAAGGCATAATGAAACATACAGTTAAGCTTTATTCCTAACCTAATAGGATTGAGGTATAAAATATATGAATACAGGTGACACGAATTGGCCCGTTTCAGGTAAACACTTTAAAAAATAAAATTCTGTTTTTATTTGCTTTAAGGCTGAAAACTCTGCCCATAATTCTATGTACGATGAGAGTACGCCGAGCGTACGCTCATCCAGAACAAGTGCCGAGCGCGGTTTTCTTATCGCTTTGAGCGTACCCTCAAGTCTGTGCTATCTTATGACTGTACACACGACAAGCGGTTTCAAAGCGGTGAGTATCAGGCGCGGTTGTCAAATATCTTTGTCATATATGAAAATATTTTACTTAGATTAGTAGTATCTGACTGATCATTTGTTTTGAAGGTTATATATGTACTAATTTAATTTATCTACGACCACTACTAAAAGTAGGCCTTTTAGCGCTAGCTTGTTTCACTAAAAGTGACGTTTTATAGTTTACCGTGGTTAAAGAAATCAGCTGTTTACTTTTAGCACACGGGCTAAAAGTGAAGTGAGGTTACAAAACTACAATTTCGAACTGCAAGTGAAGTTGTAAAGTTATTCTAGTTGCTTCTTGCGTTACATGTAAAGCGTTTTTGAAATAATTAAAGCGTTATGTAATGAATACAGTCATATGTGGAGTATCAATAATTACATTTCGTAACTCACCTTGACAGCACGGGCGTGGCCAAACAATCGCCTGCGCGGCGTAGCATACTGTTCATTATGACATAAATTAAAAGTGTCGCAGATGCGAATCTTTCTTAAATCGATATTTATGGATTAATAACGGTAAAATTAAGGTCGTAGATAATAGTTATTTACTATACAAGTGGGATAACAGCATCATTAATATACGTGTGTGTAAGTTACAAACGAGTGCGTAGCACGAGTTAAGTAAGCACACAAGTATATTAATGATGCATTATCACACATGTATTGTACAAAATTTTATCTACGACTGCCTAAAATTGAGAAAAATACATTAAGAGAAATGTTAGATCTGTCATTTTCAAAAATATTTTAGTAGGCAAATGTCATTATGTCACTCATTTGACACTATTTCAGTTACGTAATGAAGTCATTACACAACTCAGTTGCGTAATGAAACCATTACATAACTGAGTGGTGTAATGAACTTCATTACCTAACTGAAATAGTGTCAAATGAGTGACGTAATGCTTTACTTATCCCACTGGAGTAGATAAAATATTGTATGCAACGCGTGCTAAAAGTCGTTTATGCGCGAGAGATGTTATGAAACTCAGCCTTCGGCTTCGTTTCATAATTTTCATGTCTCGCGCATAAACGTCGACTTTTAGCACTTGTTGCATAAATAGCTATTTAGTCGTAAATATGTGTTCCAATATCGAAACCGAAAAATTAATAATGGAAATCCAGGCAAGACCAGCCATATGGGACATTCAGCATGTTGATTATGCAAGTAAAATGAAACGAAAACGAATCCATTGTCTTCAATAGAATACTGGCAACATGTCATCGTTATGTTTATTGCGGCGACTTTTTAGCTGACTCGTGTGTTTTATCGCAGGCGGCTGCCGACTCGGCCGCCGACTCGGCGTGAACCGCTTCGTGTGTTTTCAGCCTAACTCAAAAACTATTAGTTAAATAAAAGTCATATTTTACACATAGCTCAGGTTTTACTCTTGATTAAAAAGGGCTTATTTTGGATCGAACATCACCTTACAAAAATTAAATTCAATTTTCCTGTAATATTTTCAGAATTTGTAGTTTAAAAACGTCCTCTTGTGAGAGAAGTTCAGTGTAGATTTATTACTTTTATTATTCTAAACCTAATTAACGCTCTTGTAACCCCTACCTTAAGTGTAGTCTATTTGTATTTGATGTTTAACTACGTTTATGAAAAAAATTGTTAGAACCAAGCTGAAGTATTTTCGCTACCACATTGAGACTAAATGGCGCTTCTGAGTATACCAGCAAATTTCTTCAGCTGTTATACCGGCTGCTTAAATTACTCGAATAGAGACAGTTATTTACGAATTTCATTAAAAATAAAGGTCCTTTATATTGCATCTATTTGTCACCCTGAAAACCTACCATAATTTAAAATTGCAGGTTTTTTTATTATTATTAAGCTAATCTGTACGAATTGTCTAAAACAGTTTCTAAATAAATGTAAAACTAATCAATTAACTTATCTTCAAAGTTACTAATGATCAAGAATAAGTGTAACAGTAACTAAGCATTACTAAACTTATAGAAAGCGTTTCAGGGAAATGTTTGCAAAATCCTGTGATTGTTTTTAAAATATCATTCTAATTAATTGATGCACTTGGAATTCAAAATGTAATTTTTACACTATAATAACAATAAACTATTCCTATAGCCACGTAGTAGTTGGGGATTTCCAAAATGTGTAATAAGTATGCTAACTGACTCTTAACCAATGTGTGTATATGAGAGCACCACTGGTTCAACACAGTTTAAACTGGAGAACCTGAAGGCAGAAACTATATAAAACCTAAACTACTTAAAATTCTTTAAAAACAAACTCCCTCTCTGAGATATATGCAACCCTTAGAGGGCGCGGCTCCAGGTGGCATGCGTGGTATGAGGAGAATCAAATACATCTCACTGATGGACGGCTTCAAACAGCGTGGTTCTCCATGTTAGAAGCGAATGTACTATACAGAGAAAGGCAACGGAAAACCATCCCAGTAAATAATTTGACCAGGACATTACTTTCTAGAGAAAACAAAATGAAACGAATGTTGGTCCCGGGCAACCCTTAAATTGGCAAGAGATACGTAGAATCCTCCGACTCAACATAGTCAAAAGTCGGTATAGCCATATGGAATATTAACAGTCTATATGCTGTAGGAAAATTAGACCACGTTGTTCGAGAGGTGAGAAGAATACTAATACACATACTGAGAATAAGTGAATTACGAAGGTCAGGTGCATGATTATGCCAATATAAACATGACAGCTGGTTTTACTCAGGAATTTATTCTAATGACTGCCACCACTGAAATATTGGTGGGAATATTTCCTTCCTCAGAGTATAATGAATATGTGAAAAGCTATACACTAATTAATTAATTATCCAACTCTATTACTTTACTCGCAAGGACAGTCATTCGAATGACTAGACATTTCAGCAAGAACTTAACAATGAACTGAGTCATTATACCAAAAGTGATGAGGTGTACGTTTAAGCACAACGGTAAAGTTTGAAAAATATTTTAAACAATTTAAGCGTGAAGCACTTACAAGCCACAGGGAAAACAAAGAAATAGAACTGAATGACCGATGAAATCATGAACTTAATGGAAGAGCGAATACAGACAAAGGAGAATATCGAAGAATATATAGAAGACTGCAAAAGAAAATAAGAAAGGCAATCAGCAGAGCTAATCTTAATACGAATCTAGATATTTTCCATGTGCATGAACATATTAACAAGTCAAGGAAATAGCCGAAAATTATGTATAAGAAACGGTAATCTGTAATTCTGTTTAACCATTCAAACAAATCCATCGTAGACAACGAGGAAACAAAAAATATGGGAACTATACATAAACGAATTATTCAATGACGTAAGGAACGGTATAGAAATCAACAAAAATTATTTCGAAATTTTCAAGGCTGTAAAATACTTCAGGTCCAGATGGAATCCCTATAAAGATTCTTAGCCAACAAAAAAGAACACATTAAACAAGTCGCAAGACCGTTTAAGTTCATTTATAACACTATCCATATAATAAAGGATTAGCTGCATTCGATATTCATCCCAATTCCTAGAAAGTCTCGCCCAAGAAAATGTAGTGATTATCGTATAATCATATATTATACAACTAGATGGAAAATAATTGATTATACCAGACATATTGCTACGCGTCTTGTCTTTCATAAGGTAAGAAAATAAGTAAATTAAAAAAGTTAACAGGAAATGCGTAAATTTAATAAGTTTGTGTTGACTTGTCAAATTTTAATTTATTTGTGTGATTTTAATATTGTTTTAGTATATCTATCAGTGCTATGTGATTTTAATAACTGCGATTATGCAAAGGTTTGTATTACACCGGTTATACAAAGGTTTGTATAATCGATATCGGCATAATTACTGAAATTACTGTTGTGATGCAAAGAAACTTACGAATTCTTATTAGTTTCTAATTTCATGAATGGTATAATCAGTCTAATGAGCCATTTAATTAAAATGTTTTTCCAAACTATACATCCACGAAAATACCAAAATGTGAGTTTGATCTGAATGATACTGAAATGGGGTTTAGGAATGCTCTTAAAAGGCGAGAAGTCAGCATTAAAGTTGCAACTCTGCTTCTGTAGTTCTACCGCGGTTCAAACTCTCCAATACATGTGTGTTGAAACACGATGCCTTAATATTTAAATAATTATTTACCCTGGTAGTTGCCAGCTGACTCAGTGCACAAGAGAACCCTTATAGCGCAGTGACCAAGTATGTACATGTTACCTGACAAAAGGTCATGTAGCCTTGGATTTTGGATATGTTGTATGTACTTAGGCCCTCATTAAAAATCCAAGTTTTCTAACTTGGCACGCCTGTGCGCTCGTCATTACGACCACTTTTGCGTCACTTTTTTCTGTTTTTGCTTGATAACTCTCTACTGGTGCGTTTTACAAAAAAAATGTTCGGCCAGTTTTTGTACAGCACAAAATTTGCTATAATTTACTCTGATAACACCTTTTTCTAAACTTCATAATTACCGAAATACCCAGCTTCAAAGGTAAAAAAGTTACAAAAAACTGAAAAACACGTTTTTTTAAACAATTTATTCCACTGACGTTTGACCTACCTTTATTCATCAAACTCATTCAGATATGATCCACAAGAGATTCTATTTCTTCATGCATAAAGTGGGTGTGACACTACATCAGCCCCATTTCGACATGCAGTGTTCTTCAGAATCACCCTAATTTAGTTGAAGCAGTAAGTGCATTCAGAAAGTCAGAAGCTACTCTTGAACAAATTAGATAAGCAGGTGAGAAATTTTTTGTAGCCTTGAATGGCGGGGACATGAATGCTCCAACTCTTGATGGTCTACACTGTCAGCTTTTAGAAACATCTGTGAATAGAAGCAAGTTTCACCTTGCCAGACTGTCATCACCGCAAGATGCAGTCCGGTGTCACGCACCAGTAACGACTTATCACGCAAAAACCGAAAAAAGTGACGCAAAAGTGGTGGAAGTGACGCGCGCACAGGCGTGCCACGTTAGAAAACCTGGATTTTTAATAAGAGCCTAGGTACATACAACATATCCAAAATCCAAAACTACATGACCTTTTGTCAAGTAACCACCCCTTTTTATGACTTGGCCACTGGGCTATTACCCTTAATTTCCCGGTCGAGGTTAGAGATGATCAATGCAATAGGGTTCCGGTCGCTAATTCCACCATAGCTTAAGATCTTAAACTAAGCACTCCAAACTTCCATTCCAACAAATTACAGTCGATTTACAAAAAGTATAACTCACATATATATATATATATAATCAAATAAACCTTTTACCCTAAGGTGTAAGGTATTAAATTTTTACATTTCAATTTTACATTTCATTCTTACTCTAAATATTACATTTGTATACAAAATTTCTCCACTCTTTTTTGTCTATTGCTAATTTTTTCGCTTCACTCCAAGTTTTATTTCTGCTTCTTAGTATTGTTGTCAATTCATCGTTCCAAGTCTTCTTGGGTCTTCCTCTCTTTTTACTTTTATGTACTCCTGCTTCCCATATGTTTTTCACCTGTCTTGTCTTGTCCATTCGGCATAAGTGTCCAAACCATTTTAACTGCTGTCTCTCTATGACATGTAAAACCGGTTCGATTTTTAACTCTTCCCTCACCACTTCATTTCGTACTCTGTCTCTTCTCGTTACACCTTTAACTTTTCTTAAATATTTCATGTCTGTTGCTTGTATTTTGCTTTTGAGGTTTTTAGTTAGTAACCAACTTTCACTACCGTAAATTAAAATGGGCCTAAACACTGTTTTATACACTGACATTTTTGTCTTCTTGCTTATTTCTTTTTTCCCTAAGAATGTGTTATTTAAACTGTGGTATAGTCTTGCAGCATTATTAATTCTTTCGTAAACTTCACTATTTATGTTCCCATCCCTTTCGATTAAAACACCCAGATAATTAAAACACTCCACTTGCTCTATTCTTTCTTGATTTATTTCTAACTTTATCTTTTTATTTGCATCACCTATTACCATCGTTTTTGTTTTATTTATGTTTATTTTCATTCTTCGTTTTGTTAATTCGATTTCCCATACTCTCAGGTTCTCTTGTAGGTCTCTTTCTTTGGCGGCACATATCATGACGTCATCAGCAAATGCACACTCTGAAACCTTAACTGGTAGTAATCTATTATATCCTAGATGTACTGGCTTGATTTTGTCCCTTGTCGCTTTGATCACGTCATCCATTATCAATGTAAATAATATCGGGCTCATCACCCCGCCCTGTCTCAATCCATCTTTTATTTCGTATGTTCCCGATTCCATGTTGTCTTTTCTTACGTAATTTCTGCTATTTTCATACAAACTTTTTATTGCTGTTCTTAATTTTGGATTGATATTTCTTCTTTTCAAACTTTCCCAGACTTCCTTCTGTGGCACTCTGTCAAATGCCTTTTCAAGGTCTAAAAATACCATATAGATTTCTGTTTCTTGTAGACTGGCCTTTTGTATCATTTGCTTTATACTAAATATGTGGTCTTGTACACTACGCCCTTTTCTGAAGCCACTTTGTGCTTCCTCTAGTTGTTCTTCTATTTCTACTCTTAGTCTTTTCTCAAGTATTCTCTCATATACTTTAAATGGAATACTTAGTAGTGTAATACCTCTATAATTCTTGCAATCTCTAGAATCTCCTTTTTTAAACAGAGGTATAGTTATTCCTGTCTTCCAGTCGTTTGGTATTTTTCCTGTATTCCATGCCTTGTTGAATAATGTTGTCAGTAATTTCACTCACATATATTTTGGATCTAAATACCTACATTATAAACAAGAAACTAAATAAAGGTATATATAATTTAATTGACCAATGATGACCCAAACGATGTTAATTAATAATATGAAAACTATGAGCAGTAAAACATGTTCCTACGAAAATTTAAGATTAAAGATACATTGGCTATATTTAAGAACATTAGTAGCTTGTATTGTGTACAATGGAATTTTTGTGCGTAGAGTGGTAGGGGCCCATAAACAACTCAGCCGTTAGCCTTAAGTAGTGGGTGTCTTTGGTTGTAGGGCAAGTCTTTTGTTAGATATGGCCCAAATGTGCCAAATGGTCAGTGCTTTCCTGTTAACTGATACATATAAGGTATAAGGTTTTTAGATTTTAAGGAACTGTGTTTTTTGTATGATTAACTTGAAAAGAGGCTTCCACGAATGGGGCCCCCAGTTAATCCGCTGCGAATTCCGGTTCAATGGGATTGCCGGGAACTGCCACTTAATAACCCTTGACTTGGGTTCAGTTATTTGTTGGAGTGAAACAAGACTTAACAAACACGAGTATATTGAGTAACAACGATTACAAACGTCACTGATGGACCGATGGTTTTTTACAAAAGCTTCAACTGTTGTGACACGCTTGGATTGGCCACGCGAAAATAGCGAATTGCGCGTAACCGTAACACAAAACAACCTGGAAACGTCTTTCCCAGGGAGTTAGAACGACCGCAACCCAGCACAAAGCATAGCTGAACTTGCTTACTCGAAACTCTGAATCTAACTAACGCTGAATTTACAACGAGCCGAACTCGCAAATTCATCAAGGAAAGGAAAGCTCAAACACTATTGGCTGAGGCGATCCTGCGTAGCCAATCGGAGCGTCGCACGTAGGAATAAATACTTATTCTAAGAATCTTAATGCTAAGCTCTCTCAATGAGGCAATTGAACGAAATCCATAAACACATGATTCCCAAATATGCTAAGTCGGCTTAAGTTCTATTAGAAATGTATCCATCCGCTTAAAAGCCATTAAGGGAAGCTTACAAATTCCTTTCCAATATTAACAGAGGCAAACAAATACGGCAAGATGCAAATTTGTCTTTACCACGACCTTTGAATGAGATAGAACAGTTATGACTTGAATTACATGATTAATTATAATCAAAAAGGTTTTGATGCACGCATCTGTGTGAATCAAACATGCCGCCCCCGAAGTGCCGACTATGGCACGACGTGATTAAATCCCAAAATTAAACTGAAATCTGACACTACCAAATAATCAAATGCATAACAAGCACTAAGGACAGATGATAATCCAAGAGCCTTACAGATAACCTACAACTAGCATGAATACAAGCAAAGAAACAACTAAACCTAGCAAAATGTTCAATTAACGAAAACTACCAACTAAGAGCAAAGTCAATGTTTATTGCCCTTGATCGCAATGATCGTCTTTGGGTAGGATGTACACTTTACGCACCGAGCGTTTCAGGAGATTCCCTCGGGAATCGCGCACCTGCACCACACGCACAACACCATCCGCTCCTGGATATGTGGCCGAGATGATTGCCAGTGGCCAACGGTAGCTTGGAGATGCCTCGTCGTGGACGAGTACCACGTCGCCCACCTGGGAGGCTAGAGACGTGCTGGAGGACTTCCACTTAGGCCGGCGCTGCAGGAGGTGGAGGTAGTCCCGGGACCAACGATCCCAAAACTGCTGAGACAGCCGCTGGACCAACCCATATCGGCTGAGACGATTTTCCGGTATGTCCTGGAGTTGGGCTTCCGGAAACGAAGTCAGCTTCCGACCGATCAAGAAGTGGGCAGGAGTAAGGACTTCGGGGAATGAGGCGTCGGTAGGGAGAACACAGAGTGGGCGGGAATTTAGTATCGCCTCCACTTGAGTCAGCATGGTGTAATACTCAACGAAAGTTAACTTTGCATTGCAAGATATTCGCCTTAAATAATATTTTAATGACTTTACCCCCGCTTCACAAATGCCGCCAAAGTGCGGAGAGCGTGCCGGAATAAAATTCCACTTAATGCTATGTTTCGACAATTCCTCCCTTATGCATTGCTCACTAGAGCCTGACAGGATATTTTTTAATTCCGATAGCTGATTTCTGGCACCGGTGAAACTGGAATAGCGCCAGAAAAGTTCAAATTCTGGGACGCGATGGTGAAGAGTGGCCACTATTGGGCGCGACTCTTGGGCTGCTAGCTCACCCGGATCAATTTTAACGGGCTGGGGTTTTAAGTCCGCCTGTGACAAAAACTCTGGCCCGTGCCACCACAAGCGTGAGTTGAGTAACTCCTGGGGTAACATTCCCCTGCTAATTATATCGGACGGGTTGCAATTTGTACGCACGTGAAACCATGGTTCTCTATTGCTTAGTTCGTGAATCTCGGACACCCGGTTCGCGACGAACGTCTTCCAATTACTCGCATCCTTATTTATCCAGTGCAGAGTTATGGTGGAGTCCGACCAATAGTACACGCGGTCAAATTTAAATGCGAAGGAATCGAGTATAGTTTTAATCAAACGAGCCAACAGTAAGGCTGCGCAAAGCTCCAGACGAGGCAAGGATATTGTTTTTAATGGAGCGACCCTTGACTTAGCACAAAGCAAATTGGTGGTGACATTACCGCGCGCGTCAACGCAACGTATATACACGGCGCACCTATAGGCTACAGAACTCGCGTCCGCAAATCCGTGAAGATCTATCGAATTTATGTCATCGCAAATTACCCGTCTCGGAATTGCCAATGAGCCCAAAGCGCGTAATGAAGAATGGAGTTCGTCGTATCTGGAGCGCATCTCCATGGGCACCGTTTCGTCCCATGACAACTTCAACTGCCAAAGCCGTTGCACGAGAAGTTTCAAAGTTAGAACGCTTGGACTAAGTAGTCCCAAGGGATCGAATACTTGAGCCATACTAGAGAGTATAGCCCGCTTGGTAACTGATTTGCAACAGCTAGGGTTCACTCTGTAACTTAGTACGTCCCGCCGAGTATCCCAAAAAATGCCGAGAGTTTTCTCCGTGGCGTCTTCCGTCAAAGAAATGGGCTCTACGCTGCCGCGATCCACACCAATGGCGCTAGCTACTTCACTGTCGTTGGATGCCCACTTTCGCAATTCAAACCCGTACCCCGACAAAGCGCTACTAATTTCGAATTGCGTTTTTATGGCTTCCGCCCTATTTTCAAAACCAGTCAGTAGGTCATCTACATAAAAATCCCGGCTAATTCTTAATGAGGCCTCTGGAAGCGATGCTTCGATTTCCTGGGCGATTTGTATCAAGCACCTAGTTGCTAGGTACGAGGCTGATTTAGTACCGTAGGTGACCGTTAATAATTTGAAGCATTTTACCGCTGAGGTTTTGTCGTCACGCCATAAAATTAATTGGTATTGCGTCTGCGAGGGGTCCACGAGGATTTGCCTGTACATTTTGGCGCAATCTGCTTTCAGCACGTACTTGAATTGCCTAAAGCGACAAAGAATTGCAAACAGCGACTGCTGGACCACTGGGCCCTTATGTTGAAGGTCGTTAAGCGATACTCCGGAGGAGGACGCACAACTGCCGTCAAAAACAACGCGATGTTTGGTCGTTGAACTGTCCTCCTTTATGACTGGCAAATGTGGCAAATATAACCGAGGATGAGGAAGGCTTGCTTCGTCGTCCAACTTGCTCAAGTGACCAAGCGACTCGTATTCTTTGAGAAATGCGGAATACGCGGTTTTCAACTCGGGATTTTTTGACAATTTGTTTTCTAATGAATAGAAACGCTTTAATGCTATACCGCGCGAGTCTCCCAGCGATGGAGCATCTTTCCTGAAAGGTATGCTCACGATGAACCTACGCGGCTCCGACGACGCCCGTTTCGTAGTCGATTGAAAATGGTCTTCGCAAAATTTGTCATCAGCAGAGAGTCGGCCTGATGAACCGTAAGCCCCCTCGATTTCCCAAAATCTCTGAATGCCGTGCTCGATGCCGGCTACACTTAAATGAACTCTATTTGAAAGAATGAGCGCTCGATTTTCGACATTCATGTTTCCGCCTAAAACCCAACCAAAAAGAGTTTTTGTTAAGAATGGCTTCTCTGGGCCCAATTTCACCTGTCCCTGACAGAGCACTTGCCAAAAGACATTCGCGCCTAATAAAAGATCAATCTTTCCCGGTGTATTACAATCTGAATCGGCTAGCACAATGTTTGGTGGGATCTTCAAATCCCTCAACGAGAAAGCAAGGACCGGGAGAGGGTCCGTAATTTTGTCTAACACAACACAGCTCAAAATGTCCTCGTATTTCCCGTTGCGGGAGCGGATTCGAACGTTTGCTCTGAATTCAGCGTTCAGAGCCCTGGCACCAACACCCGACAGTGAGGTGATATTACCTCGTTTCTCAATTTTCAAATTTTGACACAAGTCGGCGCTAACTAAGTTAAGTTGGGATCCGGGGTCCAAAAGAGCTTTTGCCCGGGAAAATGACCCGGAGGATCCTTCTACGAATACGCTAACCGTGGACAATAAAACTTGCGCTGGCGCCGCGATTGCAGGACGGCTACAGGCTGCTGAAACGGATGCGACGGGTGCCTCGCTCGGGGCGACGGCCCCGACCTCCCGCGTGTCGCTGCTGGTTTCTGGCGGTCCAGGACGCGGCGACGGAGTATTTTCGTGCGCGTCGCGCTTTGGACGCAAACACAGTAAAGTATGGTGCTTTTTTCTGCATACGCGGCATCTCGACGATGTGCATTTTACCACGAAATGTCCGGGCTTGAGACAATTGTTGCATAATTTCAAACGACGCGCCTCTTCGATACGAGCGTTTACCGACAATTTTGAAAATGATTCGCATGCGCTAATCGAATGATTACTATTTTTGCAAAAATCACAAGAGTGATTACCTTGCTCTCTGGCTACATGAACGCGTGCATGACTTTTTTGCTCGGATCCCTGATTTCCCAAACTCGAACCTATTTTCGCAGCTTCCAGCGAACCTAATAGGTAACTTTTGCTCTCTAAAAAATCTAACAACTCTCGCAAAGTAGGAAATTGTCCGGCATGTTTGCATAATTCCCAGTCAGTCTGCATTGCTGAGCCGAGCTTCGAAACTATGATATGTATTAGTATGGTGTCGACTGTGGGTTCCCCGTACGCCTTTAAAATTTCCAAAATTCTAACTACACTATCGAGCAGCCTTTGAACAGACGAATGTGAATCCTTTTTTACGCTCTCTAAACTGAATAACGCATTTATGTTTGATTTTATTATCAGCTTCTTATTTTCAAATCGCTTGACTAGGATGTCCCAAGCAATGGTATAGTTATCGTTGGTAACTTTTAACGACGAGATTGAACTAGCAGCTTCTCTCTTGAGGGAAGAAATCAAATAGTAAAATTTCTGAACGTTGGTCAAATTAACGTTGTTATGAATAAGCGACGTAAAGGAGTCATGAAATTGAACCCAATTCTCGAATTTCCCCGAAAAGGAAGGCAAATCTAAGGGTGGTAATCTTAATCCAGCGAGCTCTCCTGAAGGGCCACTTTGCAAAGAATTTTGACCTAGATTCGGTTTTATACCCGGACTGATCTTATTTTTTGATAAGAATTCCTCGACTGTGCTACTAATCTCGTTAAAATGAGTCATAAAAGAGTCGAATTCATTGAAAAGTTCGTCAAAGTGTTCAGCGTCGGCCTCCATTAGGCCCTCCATTGACTTCTTATACTCATCCAACAAATTTTGGAAACAACTAAACTCTTTTGACAAGTTGCCGACCTCGTGAGCCTTCACGGGGCTGGACGAAGAAATTCTATGAAATAGAGTTTCGAAACGATCTACTTGGGCTTTTATGAATTTGCAACGAGTGGTTAAAGCGTGAGTTTCCGACATGACCGCTGATGTCGAACGAGTTTCCACCATGACTGACACAAGCAAAAAACAACACTAAACGAAGGTGTAATGGAAAAGGACTTACTTTTGATTTGAGAACGTAGTAACTTCTTGACGAACAGAAAACCAACCCGCTGCCGATCGCTGCCGCTTGACGTGGGAACTGGACTCGGTGTAAGCTCTCGATGGTTGAATTTCCTGGTGTTGGCGAAGCTTCTTGACGCTCTCCGACGAAACGATGTTGGAGCAATTGCATCCACCAGCTACTGGAAACTTGTACACTCGTGTTTTTTAGCTTCTTCCACATCCGGCTCGAAGGACCAATGTTTTTTGTATGATTAACTTGAAAAGAGGCTTCCACGAATGGGGCCCCCAGTTAATCCGCTGCGAATTCCGGTTCAATGGGATTGCCGGGAACTGCCACTTAATAACCCTTGACTTGGGTTCAGTTATTTGTTGGAGTGAAACAAGACTTAACAAACACGAGTATATTGAGTAACAACGATTACAAACGTCACTGATGGACCGATGGTTTTTTACAAAAGTTTCAACTGTTGTGACACGCTTGGATTGGCCACGCGAAAATAGCGAATTGCGCGTAACCGTAACACAAAACAACCTGGAAACGTCTTTCCCAGGGAGTTAGAACGACCGCAACCCAGCACAAAGCATAGCTGAACTTGCTTACTCGAAACTCTGAATCTAACTAACGCTGAATTTACAACGAGCCGAACTCGCAAATTCATCAAGGAGGGGAAAGCTCAAACACTATTGGCTGAGGCGATCCTGCGTAGCCAATCGGAGCGTCCCACGTAGGAATAAATACTTATTCTAAGAATCTTAATGCTAAGCTCTCTCAATGAGGCAAAGTTCTATTAGAAATGTATCCATCCGCTTAAAAGCCATTAAGGGAAGCTTACAAATTCCTTTCCAATATTAACAGAGGCAAACAAATACGGCAAGATGCAAATTTGTCTTTACCACGACCTTTGAATGAGAGAACAGTTATGACTTGAATTACATGATTAATTATAATCAAAAAGGTTTTGATGCACGCATCTGTGTGAATAAAACAAACTGTAAGCCGAGGCGGTTGGCTCTTGGAGCGATTGGATTAATAAATGTTTTTATTGAGTTTACGGTATTCTTAATTTTCTCACAAATTTATATTTAAATATTACCTAAGGCAAACCAGCCAAATTGTTTTATTCGCGCGGCTGAATTTGTCCTAGAGCCGTCTCTGGTCCTGGAATGACGCTGTTAGTGCAATTAAATTTGATACCCAACGGTAAACAAGTGTTTACGTCACCAATCACCTTGATGCCTGTGTCTACTCCGAAAATGGACTACGACATGGAGTTGCACAGTCTTACAAAATATGCGGTTGCTAGCAAAATTCACTCACTTCATGGCTTGCTTTCATATACGCAATATTCATATCTAGACGGTTGTCATATTTACTTTTGTGTTGTTTGAAAATATTTTATCTTTTATTAGTATTCGTATAATTATAGTCCTTTAACTAAATAAAAGCTGAAATATAATAGGTTCTAAATACTTGTAGCATTGATCCTTGCCCAAAGCTATTTTAACGGACCGGGGTAGCTTCAAACCTCGCACTAGTTAGCCGAGAGCGCTTATGTGTGAATGTTGTAAAATCTGATATACCTACCACAGAGAGTAACATTCGAAAGCAAAAGCTCTTATGTGCTTTTGCAGTGTTGCTTGTGATAATTATGTGAATAAATAAGAAAATGAGTGAAATAATAAGTTCTTTAATAGATATTATTTTTTAGTAGCTTTACAGTGGACATTGTATGTAACTGAGCTGGACACTGTTTAATTGTTAACGTTGCTTGTAGAAAGCTCTGTCGTTTGGGTCGTTGTTTATTGTTATTATTGGGTTGGTTCCCAACCAGTAAGCGCTATCGTACCTATATTTGCGAGCATTCGGGGAGATGATCCCTGATCCTTGACCTGTTAAGCACCTAGTTTACCAATAACTCCAGAAAGGGCTTCTGGATAGCCAGGTATGCTCATTTGCCACAAATGGCTTGTGACTTTAGTCTTTTGGGGTTGGGGCGGCAACCACAGATCCATCTCACAATGACATGAGCTGTAGCTCATTGATCTAGTTAGCGTTCGACTAATAGGTAATAGAAGCGGTAAGCATCCGTGTTGCAGGATTATACAGACACGTGCTCTGAATATTATTCCTGAGCGAGGTACTCTGCTATACGCTACAAGGAAACGCCGCGGGGGGAGTAATATTGTGATAATGAATACATACTGCTAAATGTCTTAATGTTTGCTACTCTTGCTTGCATGTCTTTGACAGTCTTGAATTTGACTAGTTTTGTGTACGAGTGTGTAAGATCACCCGCCACATGAAATGACTCGCTGCTTGTCTTACTCTCCCCCAGTATCATGTTTCTGATCTACAACCTTTACCCGAGGCGAAGCCGAGGGTTATTTCTTAAAGGCAACGCACTTGAGGGATGTTATTTGTCAAAATTATAAGGATTTATCACTGGCCGCGGTGAATTCGGAAAGATATTTTCTTAAATAAATTATAATAATATTATGTTGGTGGCACTGTATGTCTACGTCAAATTTGAGGTTATCAGGTTAGCTTTTGCGTCAGTTTTGACACAGACTGAAGGAAAAGCTAACCTGCTAACCTCGAATTTGACTTAGATTTACAGTGCCACCAACTTGCCATAGGATACTACTGAAATTTAATTAGGTAGTTTCCATAGTGATTGAAAATCACCCTAGGGTCGTTTTCACTTCAAGCGTGATCTGATTTGTCAAACTGACTCACGTGATTAAAAATAATCAAATTGGATTGGTCTGCAATATATGTAAGAACTTATCCTTAATATATTTCGTTAGTAAGCTTTAAAGCTTTACTCAGCACTTCCCTCGCAAGTGAACGTTGTGACAGTAAACAGTTTTAAAAATCTGTAAAAGGTTTTACCCAGAACTTCCCTCGTCAACATTGTGACATTAAATAATTTTAAAAATCAAATTAAGTTAGGAGTAAAAATATATTTACGTTTCTAATAAATTAAATACATTTTCAAATTAAAAAATGTATTCCGCTGGAGTTTGAGTCCGCGGCATCTGCAGAGCAATCGTAACCGCACACCTACGTAGAGATCGTATCTGCACCGATAAAGCCAGCTACGCAGCGGAGCTTCTCTTGAATAGAACGGTGTTATTTTTGAAATGTTTTTACTCTTTTGTGACATTATCCTCTAACGGTTGAGTCTTATTTTCGGCAAATGTCAAGCCTGACCTATGTGAACGCTAGTACTTCCTTTTATTTCAAAATTTTATTTTTTCAAGGTGCCCACCCTGTATGTATTGAAATGGTTTTAAGCTCACAATTTGACTCTGTTTGCAGCGCGAAATATTTAACCATGTCAATAAAGCACAGAGTTAAGATATTTTATGTAATTGCAATTTAAACAGTAATAAAAGTACTAGATGCATTGATAATGAGACGCAAAAAGCAGTCATTAGACGGATAAAGGCACTCATAAGCAAAGCATATTTCAGAGGGTTTGAATTTGAAGTTTGAGTAAAGTAATATAATTAAAATGATAGGTTTGTACATATTTAAAGTCGGACCAAACGAAATTAACTGACACATAAGGTTTGTTACGTGCATACTGAATGAGCGTAGTAATGGATAAAAGCAAGGCTAGTGATAAAGGTAAGCAATCTGAAAGGTAGATAAAAGCAAGGTAAGGATAAAATAGAAATCGCAATGGGCAGTCCAGAATTAGGCAACGGAAGAGAAGAAAAGCAAGTTGCGTGTAAAAATTGTGAACTCGAATACCAATGCATTAATAAAAACAAAGTGCAAAAGCAGAACAATGTTAGCTATAAGCAATAAAGACAATTTTTAGATTTAAGAAAATGTTAATATTAAGAATCATGTAATCAAACCTTACTCCGTTTATGTGTATTTGTTATCAAAAGTAATATCCATTGAATATTAGCAAATCGCGGTATCACAGCAACGTGATGCTTTTTTGTTGAAGAATGAGAACAATTGAAAGATAAATTATTGAAGCTTGGGGCAAAATTTGAACTCCCTTAAATTAATGTTTTGAATAAATAAAAAGTATTTTTATCCAATAAAAAGTATACAGTTTTAATGTCCAAGTGACCGTGCACCTGTGGGTACGTTTTTGTAAAGTTCCAAGAAAAAAAAATACAAATTTCCAATTCGCCTACTAGTGGACGTCGGCACTGGACACCTGAAGTTTCCGAAGTTTGACTACAACCAATTTAAGAAGCGGAACCCAGAGGTCAGCATTCCAGCACATAAGAGGGGTTTGCAAAAGCATTCCAATCAACAAAAGCCAAAAGCAGAAAACCGGCAGCGTCATCTGCGACCATATGAAAGCAAGATCGACGAGAATTTTTCTATCTGTAATTTGAGTGTCAGAACCTGGGAAAGCTATTTAACTACAAGAATACACTTTGCTGAAGAGGCCTATCGCCTATCCAGGAGTCCAAATACGGCTCAATCTTCATAATTAGCATAGCGTCATCAGAATCTGCGAATTTGCAAGAATTTTCAACCCACCGGAAACAAGTGATTGTTGGCGTCTGTCTACGTCACACCTATCAACAAATTCGTTGAGGTTTGTTGCCAAGCGCGCTAATTAAATCAATTTACCTGAGATTTCCTTGCTTCATTTCACGATTTTAAACATTCAAATTAACGCTGGTTTGCAATTACAACGTTCTGTGTTAAATGTCAATTTATGAGATTGTAAATATTATCTACTAGAAGCTTGCATATTAGCTACTTTGGAACAAATAATCTAAAGTGGAGAATAAATTCTGAATATAGTCAAATTCTGAACTCACATGAGGCGAGTTTTGTGTTTTGCCGAGAGCTAGTCTAGATATTATTGCAGTTTAATAAAATATAAAGAGATGCAATTAACCATCTTATTTGAATAGTAATTAATACACTTCATTTTTAATTAACCTAGAAATTACTGACATTCAAAGGTAGCACAATATAAAATAATCAGAGAATTGTGTGGTGTTTTGCCCTATTGTTAATTTTTTAATTTAAAATAACCTTTATAAATCAAGGCATTTATTACAATATTTGTATGAAACTATACCGGTTTCATGCGAGGTAGATATATAATATGTATGCAAAATATCGTCTTCCTCCGACAAATAGTTTTTGAGATATACGGCCAACCAATTAAAAAGGCCTTCAATTACACAGTCACTGAAGCTGAATACATGTAGTACTATTGCCAAGAATTTTTAGGTGTGTGAATCTGGCAATTTAACTGGCAACTGAGATGTGAAGTTTAGTTTATTTGTTCTTGCTTAGAAAACAATCTAGCTATTCTGAAAATTGCACATGTATCTAGTTTTATCATTGTTTTGTATTGTAGTTTTTGATATTAAAATTTGATATGACACACGACAGGTTTGAATTATTTACTTGACAGTTAAAAAGTCATTTCATCAACTAAAGTAACACAAATTTATGGCTTCCAGATTTAGAACTTGTCCTATTTTTTTGTACCAATAGTACATAAAATTACTTAAGTTAAATTACCTGTTCAGCTTAAATAGGACAAATTTGCATTTGAAGGTCGTGTTTTCTACCACAAAATGCATATGGAAACCATAACATCTAATGTAAACCTCTTTTAAACACAATAAAGTAATTTTACACAGCTAAATTGGGGAAACTTCTATGTCCCACCTTCAAACAAGAAAGATATGAACAGGATATATCTGGTTTCATATATTATATGTAGAATTTGTAAGCACAGCAAAGCTTAATATATTTAAAATTTTTAATTTCAAAACAAAATTATTGAGATGTAAGCTAAACATACACATCTCACATTTAGCATGTAATTTATTGTTTATGCCTTTAATTCTTAATTATTAATAGTGAATGTGATATTCCCCATGCCCATGATGTTTATGGTGGTGGTAGTGATAGTGTCCATGCGAGTGCTCATGTACGTGTCCATGATGATGTCCGTGATGATGGCCATATCCATAGCCGAACGCGTAAAGCTGCCTCCTGTGCCGATTTACAACCATTGGTTGAACAGAATCGATGTGTACGTTGTCCTTGGCTACCACAGGATGAGGATTTCTTCCTGATTTTCTTACATTAGCATAAGTTTTGTTTTTCTTGTCAGAGCATTGGGCGTAGTCGATAATCAACAAAATCGTAACAAGTCCCAGTATCTATGGCCGTATACGAGAAGGTAGTTAATATAAAATAGAATTAGAAATATAAAATACATGAATATTGGACGCGAATACTGATGTAAAAGAGAAATATACTTCCTAATATAATCTTTATAATGTAACATTTTGAAAGTGATGTTACTGATGAAACTGACTTTATTATCTATGGCCAGTTTTTTATATCAATGTATCAAAAAAATACCTACTATACTATATTTTTTAATCCCGCGGAGAAAGTTATGCAACTCATTATTCAATTATACTGGTCAACTTGATATTATTTTTTGAAATTTAATTTTATAAATCAAGGATCCCAATCTAGTTTTATCTTGACACTGTGAATTTATCATTACATTTCGTACTTCATAAGTATATGAGGTAAGGAATGTCTTTAAGCGAATATAAAAGTCAAAATAGTTATAAAATAAAACTTCGTCATGTTTTCTTACGTTATAATTAACATTAATAGTTATTTACTATACAAGAAGTGTTACCCGCTAGAGAAAAGGTTTGGCTGTTTGCTCATGTGGGTAATACATTGTAACACTACGCGTGCAGTACAACAGTTTATCCACACCTGTCATTAAACTCAGAAGAAGCAGCAACACTGAAATTTTTGTTTAAATTCACAGTATCTGTTTGTAAACCAAAACTTAATTGTTGAAATCGTTATAGTTATAGTTATAGGGCGTTTGTTCAGAGGTGTTGAATAAACAAATATATAACATAAAATAACATAACTTCATGGCACATATTTTTTCATGCCTTCTTGGATTGTATTCTTTAAAAAGCACATTGTTGAATCTAGTTTACACTGAAAATAGTATTTTGAGTTGCATAAGTTTGTCCGCGGCATTAAAATATAGAGTATAATTATTTGAACATAAAAGTAAAATTTTAAATTGCTACTGTACCTTAAGGTATCAAAATTACTGGTCTCAAACGAAATCGAATTATAGGCAAATAAATAATTTTTACATCTAATAATAATACTTACTGCCTTGGTAAACATAGTTTTGCTTTAACTTTATGTGGAATGTAGTTTTATGCTATCAGTAGATGCACTGTTATATACGTACTATTATCCACTTAGGCGATGATAGTTATGGCCAAGGCTATCCAGAATATTAAGTCTTTTGAAATTGTATCTCATTTTAATTAGATTAATGGTTTTGTCGGAATGCGACCTTTCAAAACAATACTGGTATGCAATCAGTTATTCTTCTCAACGTGTTGAGCGAGACTCCTAGAGGCGCAAAATTTCTAAATGGATCGTGAAACACGGAAACGCAAAGGAGTGCAAATTGTGGAAAAACGTACATACGAGTAGTTACTATGCTAGTATAAGAAAAGAAAAAAGACTATTTAAATATAGTGTTTCTTCTAAAATGTACTCTAAAGCATTGAGTAATACAATAACCGTGAATTTAAAAAGTAATGGCTTCTTTAGAATTGTTTTGCAGAACAAAGTTTTCGATAAGATGGTAACATAGGGAAAACTAACAAACAGCCTTAGTTCTTTTTCACTTGACAGAGATGACAAAGACATATACTGTGTGTTTCAAGCAGCCAAACAGAAAATCCGATTTCGTAAAGATAAGATGTTGAAAAAGGCATAACCCTACGAAAAGCTCTTGACTTTATCAGTGAATGATATTCATCGTCAAGACCAGCCTAAAAATTCAGTAAATATTTTAGGAGCAAAGTGTATTTTTCTATCGCCATTTGCAATGAATTTATAAATTGTTCTTCTTCAATGAGAAGCCTATTAATAGTAACTTGTATACTAAGGCACTGCAGCTTAACTTTTTATCAGTAATGTGGATTTAGTTGCCGAGGCCCACAAGGCAAGACAAGTAAGCCACATGAGAGATGCCGAGGAGTACATTTTGGTTTTTTTAAACGAGAAATCGTGAAATTACAACGCTTTAACCAACTTTTGTAGGTTATGTTGAAGTCGGTTGACTTTTATATGTCGTCTAGCTACCTATAAAAATCGTAAATCAATTAATTACTTCACGGCCGATTTCGACGTTCTTTACTGCCGATTAAAAAAAAGTATTTTGAAATGGGTTTCTAACCCACTCCTATGTTGCTAATATGTAATCGGGGGCATAAAAGATTTATAAAATTCTTTGCCAAAATTCTTAAACGACTTTCAATACACCACTATAAGCTAGCCTAATAAATGTAAATGGAATGTATTTATCAAATTAAAAATAATTACTACAAGGAATCGACTAAATTAGCACAGGTTATAACTTAATATAACTCTTATTAATCAGTAATTATATAGCACATATGGTTAGAACAAAGAAAGCCTTATGGCTATAATAATCAAGCATACATTTGGTGTTTGGTGCTTTTCGACCTCGAATTCTCGCATTGTTTGTAATTTAGTTTGAGTGGCTTCGTCCATAAAATTTTGCATTTTAAGCAACATGACTATGGTGAGTTTGGTACACCATAAGAATTCTTAAAATTCACTGAGTATTAAAATGACATTTAATTAGAACTAACGTTAATGAACAAGTGAAATATTGTGCGACACAAAAATGTACGAAACACCATGTGTACAGTAAAATCGGCACAATAGCACTTAATTAAGTTTAATATAGTTGAATTACACGAACTGTTAATGGTTATACACTAAGAATACCTGTCTATATGCTAAACTTAACTTTATGTGCTGCCTATCTTAAAATTGTCATTGTATTTATTCACCACATGTCTGTTATAAGTCTGATGGGGCGCTTAAACTGCACACAACTTTAGCTGATCGTCCAGCAAAGAGAATTTTTATAGTATATATAGGTTTTAATGCAATTTTAGTTGGGTTGTATCCTTTGAAGTTAGCCGAGAACCTGGAAATCACAATTTTACTAAAATTATGTAATCTGAAATGTAGAAACCATATTTAATGTTAGGTAGCCATTTTGGGGTCCGTTGAACTAAAGTTAACAGATCTTCTAACACGACGGTGCCGTTGTGACGAAGATCGGGCAATGTTATCTTAAGGTGGTTGCATTTTTGTAAATTAACATCTTAGAATTCATGTCGTTCAATTAAATTTCAAATTAATTATAAACAGGAGGAAGCGAAGATACAATATGTTTATTGTCAAACCTTGGGAGAATCTTTGAAGTATTTTACTTATGTTTGCTGGTGCAAGGATTTACCAGTCCAAACTTTGTATGCTTGTCAAAATAAATTTTTTATGAGTCTCATGCATACAAATATGTGTTGCTCTAAGCGGGGTAACCGAGTGGTAAAAATGATACGTTAGCAGTAAAATCAAAACGCAATTTTCTATTAAAATATACTGACATAATGCACACCTTAAACAATATAGAAAATCGCGATTACACCCTAAAATAAACGGCTACTTTTAAACACAACATTGTTAACTAATAATGTAAAACAAATGTGCGTAAGGTGGTTTCTACACGCATTGAAAAGTCAAATAATAACGAACTAACTGTATCGAAAATACATCTACATTTAAACAACAATAAAAAACACGAAACTAACTGTCTTTAATACGCAACCATTAAATTTTATTGAATCCGCCGTCGCGATTAGATGCAGAGAAACCCCACTTTGCGTTTTAAATACGTATTTATTGTCTATTAAGCACGTAGCTTCACGGCAGCACAATCTTCTTACAGTCTAAAGAAAACACCTATCATTCAAATTGCAAACATTTCCTGCATTAGATTACCGTGTGCTCATGCCTCGAAACTGTGATATACCCCTGCAACTGGATCACGTCATCAACGACAGGATGCATGAATCTTTCTCATGAACGCGGTGAGAAATCACCTAGCTGCTGGCTATGTCGCGAATCTAACGAATGACATCACAGAACAATCTGAACGTCTCGAAACTTCTTGTCGGCTTCGCAATTACGTAGCTGCTCTGTTCGCGACTAAAACGATTTGCTTGAAACATAAACACTAGCTTTCTACACACAAACACAGCAAACTCTATTTACTGCGCGGTTTTAGTCCTTTTTATTAGCTTGCCGCAAGCGAAATTTACTTGGCATGCGCCTTTGGGGCTAGGCACGTTGCGACTATTCTTTAGCTTCCCTGCGTTGCTTGAAGGATTTATATAAATCGCTGAACACACGCAATTGAGCGATCCATGCATTGAGCTACATTGAAATACTCGCACACGTGCAACTATACTAAATTACAATGATTAAATCTAATGATTAAAAAGCCAGCAAACACAAACTGGCTATATGGCTATGGTGACTAGTTGCCCGTTTTATATTTTCAGGTGCTGTAGCTCTACTTTATATTGCTTTACAAAGCAGTAGCTTTTGAATTGCTAGGACTACAACCAAGGGTGTATCCAAGGGTGAGGAAAAAGGTGGCAGCTGCCCCTCCCCCTTCCAAGGTGGATAATATTTAAAATAAAATACAAAAAATATAAACAAAAAATTTCTGAAAAATGTATTTACAAGTTGGTTGTTGGTATTTTAACATGTTGAAAGAAACTAATTACGAGCCAACAAACCAAAGTTTACGAAATCGCAACAAATTCACCGCGACATTTCGCATAATTTTTCCGGATTCGGTATTCGACTAGAGAAATTCGCGAAATCTGTGAGAAATCATTACCTTAAGATAAGAAATAAGAAATTTTACTAGAGAGGTTTTGATATATCTTAGCGTTTCCAAGATATAGCTGTCTGTATTGTTACTTCATTGAAAACTACTTAATGTTTCAACGTGTAAGTTACTGGATTTATCTGTAAAAACACCATTTATTAATATTAATAGTTTAGTTATGTATGCTACAAGTGAATGAAGAGGCATTTTATCCATAAGGGGAAAACTTGAACACACGAGGCACAGCCGAGTGAGATAATTTCCCTGAATAGATAAAATCTCTTTATTCACGTATTTTTTCCAATACCTACATTTAGTTATATAAATAAGATTTGATATTGAATAAATAATTTCAAATAATTATCATGTTACCTATTTTTGTACTAGTTAACAGGGTAGTACAACTTATTAAATCATACAATAATTATACAACTCTATGTTACACCTCCACTCCCAACATTCATGCCTCTCGGTTGTAAGATAAATCTTCTTCTAGATCTCTTTCGGTCATCATTCTTCTTATCCCTTCATTCCAGGATCTTCGTGGACGTCTCTTTCTTCTTCTACCTGGTGGTGTCCATAAGAACAGTTGTTTTGGCCATCTCCCTTCATCCATACGTAATACGTGGCCAAACCATTTTAGGATTCTTCTTTCAATTCTGTTAATAACCGTATCATTTGCTTTCATTCTGTTTCTTATTTCTACGTTCATAATTCGTTCTAGTCTCGATACTCTGGCACTTCGTCGGAGATTGTCCATCTCAACTGCTAATAACCTCTTTTTATCATCTTTTCTTATTGTCCAAGTCTCGCATACATAACAGAGTACTGGCTCCACCATTGGTTTCCCTATAAATTTCTTATTCGCTATCGTTATGAGTTTAGAGCGCAAATGCAGCGGTGCAAGAATTACTGTAATTATCGGGGGACAAAATTTTTTTTGAGTGTTTTAACATAACTAAGCCCTATGGTCGACTGTTCCACAAACACTTTATTATAGTATTTTTTAACGTCCATAAAGTGCTGCTTTAGTTCATTAAGTAAAGTAAAACTACAATTTCGAACTAGAAGTGAGGTTGTAAAGTTATTCTAGTTACTTCTTGCGTTAGAGGTAAAGTGTTTTTAAATAATTAAAGCGCTATGTAATGAATAAAGTCAGATGTGTGCTATTATAATTACCTTTGATAACTGACTTTGACAGTACTGGCTGCACAAACATTCATCTGCGCGTCAAGGCCATCTCTTTATTATGACATAAATTATAACTGTCATAAATAAAAACTTTTGTTAAATCGACATTTATGGATGAATAACAGAAAATTTAAGGTCGTAGAAAAAATATTGTATGCAAACTCGTGCTAAAAGTGTTATTGTACTCGACATGTTATGAAACTCAGCCTTCTGCTTCGTTTCACAATTTTCATGTCTCGTGCATAAACATCAACTTTTAGCACTTATAAATAACTATTATCTACAATACAATCTGGAAAACACGGTAAATATAAAAAAATATATTTTATATATAGAAAGAGGAAAATTATCGTTTTAAAGATCACTTTGCACCAAATATTTTTGCCGTATTACAAATTCGTGTAGGCTAACATAAATGATGGTCTACCTAATTAGTTACATATAAATTAATAAAAGAAAGATTTAATGTAGGCCCTTTTGGTTTATTATGTTATTATATTATTTTTTAAAGCTATTTAAGTTATCAGTTCCAACAGACTCGTACATTTGATTGTGAATAGATTTAACGATGTGATATGTACTTACATTTCCTATAAAGCTTTTAAAAGGATGTATAAGGTATGTTGGTTAACCATATCGTAATATACCAACTCTTAGTTGTCAAAGAGGCTATCTGAAGCATAAATACAGTTCACACCATAATAATACCATAAAACCCCAAGCACAACAGAAGTCTCAGCCTGAAAAGATAAAGTTGAAGAAAACACCATCATATATTATACTACGGTGCAACTATTTTCAAGATGTTTAAAAGTTCAGAATTTTATCAGGAACTTTTGTTATGATCAGCAGTAATTGCAGATATGTGCTAAAAAGTTTTAACAGCGAGTAAAACGTTAGCTTCTTCGTTAATATTCACGTTCAGATGAATAGTTTACTAAATGCAACATTGCTAAAAAATAGCAGGAAATCTTTTGTCACAAATTAGCACTATTAATTGTTAGTTATGCAAATAATAATTGCATTACCACATAAGGTTCATCTAATTTCAGATTTGTGTACTGAGTTACTGGCTAATAAAATTGTGCGACACATTATGCTCTTCGACTCTATCCTCAAATATGATTGCATCTTATAAATTACTGTTTTAATGTATCTTATAGTGCCAATACGAAATAAACATTTTTCCTGTCACTGGATTCATTACTTCTGGTGTATTTCTAAATTTTAAATCGACAACAGAATCAGTAAGTACATTTATTTTAATCTATTTATTAGAAAAGATCAATATAGGTACCATTAAAGTTTTTCTATATTTTTAAGTAGTCGTATTAATAGTACCTCCAACTATGTGTCAATAATTATAACGATTAAGTAGTAAACGTAGTATTAGAAAGCGAAAGAGTTTATTGTAAAAATAAATGTTCAACAATATTTTATTTTATAGCTCAGTCATGACTGATACATATTTTCATATCGTAGTATCTACCATGGGTAAATATATAAATCCTATATGTGAATATGGTAGTGTCCATGGTAATGATAATGGCCGTGTCCAAGGTCTATATGTCCTAGGCCTACGTGTTCGTGGTAATCATGGTAATGGTAATGGTCATGACTGTGTCTCTTCTGCCGCAACAATTCGCTATTTCCAAGTACTGCACCAGAACAGTCAGTACAGATGGCGATAAACAAGATTAGAGCAATAAACAAGACCTGTAAATAAAAGTGTGTTAGAATTACAAGTGAGTTGATATTATTTCTGACTGAAACAAATAAATATATTTTTGTATTTAGATTCAATATACTTTAATCAAAATAAAATTAAACGTTTCTACTTACAGTTTTTGTAGCCATGTTGGTTATATGCAGGTTTATTAAAAAATGAACTGTTTAAACTGCGACTTCAATTTATACAAAAAACTGTTTAACGAAAGTGTTCCAAATACTAATAGCTATCTGAAAACTTATGCATTTTTAATTGGGTAAAAAAATCATAGGTTTACCTGCATTCATTTGTGGTTGATAACGCATATTCTGTGGAATTACAAATTAGTATTGAAGTAGGTTTTTCGGCCACAGTTAGATATAAAACATACAGTGCTATATTGCTTTCCAAATTACCAATATTGTATAGTGGTCATTTAAAATACAATTATAAATATCAACCAACGATAGCAAGAGTAATTTTAGATTAATATAACCGACATTTAATGTCTGTCTCAAGTCAAACTGAACATCTAAATATCTCCCCCGGCACTGTGTTTTACACTTCTGTCGCAAAGTATTACAAATATTAACATTATCAAATTTTAAAAATTTTAAAATAGATAGTAGGTACCTGACTATGTGTTATAATAAAACCAAACAGTGATTGTACCACTTAAAAAAATAATATGTTATGATAATGAAGCGTAGGTCAGTAAAAACCAATTAATTATTCACTATTAAAATAAAACAGTCATTAACAAATATTTATTATAACAAAGAGCTGTATGTATACAAGATGTATTAATTACAAACGAAATATACAATCTTATCCATGATGTGGGTGAGGGTGAGGATGCGGGTGTGGGTGAGGCTGACCGCGTTCATCCCTTCTTTCACGCGTTCCATGCAAGCTGTTATTAGATTCTCGAATAAACCGGCGATTTTCCAATGTGCCCTGGCCAAGATCGAAATCTGTTTTCGACGAAGTGCATTCTACCAAGCTGGCCACTATCACAATCACGAAGATTAACAGTACCTGAAAAATAAAATTCAAAATAATTGCTCATCATTATATTAACGTACAGAAATTGTAAGCACTTTCGCAGTAACTCTTTTTAAATAGCTGTAAAATATAATACATACAGTAAAGCTCTTTAATATAGCAAAATTGTGTTTTACAGTACTACTTTAAGATATAAGAAACACAAACCTGTAATAAAAATATACAGTTTATCTTTCATGATGTTGAACATATGAGAAATTATTATTCAAAATAATTTTTATAAAACTAATCCAAGCTAGTTCAACATAATTTTTTAAAATTTTATTACAATAGTAATCATGTGAAAGATTATTATTTAAAACTAAATATCATATTAATCTTTTTACATTTTATAATTAGTAGAGCTAAAGCAAATAGATAAAAATCAAATATATTAAGTATATTTGTTGAAGGATGTACTAATAAAAAAACTTGTTAATGTATGCAAAATTTAATAATATCAATAAAAATCAAATATATTAAGTCTATTTGTTGAAGGATGTACTAATTAAAAACTTGTTAATGCCTGCAAAATTTAATAAGATCAATGAAAATCATTAACAACGTAATAAGGTAAGTAAAGCCAAAATTAATATAACAAACACTAAACTATCACAAATACTTGCCCCTTTCGAAATCATAATTAAATATTAACTTTCATATATTTTCTCAGGAGAAACAGTAGTAACCATTAACTATTAACTGTCTGGATACCATGTAATTATGCTCAACTTTTATATAATCTTGGAAACTCATTTTTTTGCCATCAATTAATTATAGGAAAGCGTCACTAGCTAAATATAAACGTCTCCTGGAATCTTTATGTTGTGTAACAAACCTTAAAACTTCATGTTTGTATGCAAATTATATCATGTAGAAAAAATAAATTCCCAATAAACTGTAGGGAATTTTGTTTTTAAGTTCATATTGCCTGTATATTTAATTATTTTAATGTGATAGTGCGTCAATATTTCGAAATTTAACTTTAACGTGAAAAAATAGAACTATGTACCGGATGTAGCAAAATTATGGTAGATATGGTAAATATACGTTGCATCTAGAAATCCTTTTCTATGAAATTTAAAATATAATTTGCCTTTTTACCTTGAAATTAATAGAGTGATCTAAAAATCTAATAAAAAATCTGTGAAGGACTTCACTCCAAACTTCGCTCGCAAGTGAAAGTTTTGAAACTAGACATTTTTAAAATATAAAATAAAAACAAAAGTATTCAAAATTATGCTCAAAATAGATGTAAATAGCGCAACGTTGCTAATAATACTGAAACATTAAACGGAAACAATTAATAATTATATTAATTTTCAAATAAAAATGAAATGCAGGTGACGGAATTCGAACTCGGGCGCTTTCAGGCGGAATTCGATTGCTATCTTTAGTCAAACGCAAGGTCAGGCGTTTACACTACTCCGCCATACAAGTGCAATTATTGAGTTTGCTTGAGGGTGCCCTATAAAAAACGCACTTACACTACGATGTTGACCCTGTATAATCTCGCTTGCACCAAGTCCCAGATCTTTAATTTTATTTATAATCTCCAACGAGTTTTCAACCGATAAATTATTTTGAGGTTTGGCAAGTTTCTAAATTTATTTGGTAACAATTTTAATAAGAGGTAAGTCAGAGAGTTACTACCAGAAATAATAGGTTTTACCGTTTTACCTGGTTATTGTCTCTTAGGTAAACAATACATTTTTGGGATTTCTGAATTAGAGAGTGTCAGCCGAGATTGAAACTTCCGCCGAGGTATGTACTATTGGTACCACAAAAAACTAGGACAACTTCTAAATCCATTAGCCATGCATTTTTATTGTTTTAGTTGATTAAATGACCTTAAGAAACTGTCATGTGACAGGTTAGAATTATTTATATGTCATAAAATTTTAATATCAAAAGCTATAATATAAAATAGTTATAAAACTTAATCAACGTGCAATTTGCTGAATAGTTACACCGTTTTCTAAGCAAGCATTAATCCTAGCTTTTGAAACTGAACTTACTTTAGGCATGATTGACAGTGACGTTTTGAAATAATTTGAAAGTTAATCACATCTCAGTTGCCAATTAAAAATGCAGATTCACACACCTAAAAAAACGTTGTCCTAGTTTTTTTTTTGTAGCAATAGTACATATACTATTTTATTCACAACCATGTATATAATAATATATATGTATATAAAATAAAAATTGGAAAAAAAACTATTACCAACTTTTACTTTCCAACCATTCGGAAAGAAAACATACAAGCGCAATTATTAATTTT
The DNA here is from genome assembly GCA_940337035.1 of Agriotes lineatus. Taxonomy (NCBI): domain Eukaryota; kingdom Metazoa; phylum Arthropoda; class Insecta; order Coleoptera; family Elateridae; genus Agriotes; species Agriotes lineatus. The sequence continues at coordinate 192,628,805 of OW679194.1, read as the reverse complement.
GAGTGAGTGTGCCTTATAAAGAACGCACTTACACTACGATGTTGACCTTGTATTTCTTCGACCTCATTTTCATCAAGGATAAAAACTTGAAAATGTGCAAGATATTAGTGTTATCTATTCCTGAGTTAAAGCGAAAATGGACAACATCTTATTTTTTAAGGTACTTGCCCTGCATATATGTGATCGATAGTATATTTTGTTTCGAGCCAGGTAGACATACAATCTGCATGCAAAATATTGGTTTCCTTCAACAAATAATTTTTGAGCTACAGGTAGACGGACAAACAGGCAGACAGACAGACAGACAGAAGAACAAACAGATAGACACACAGAGAGGCAAACAGTTAGACAGCCGAAAGGAAAGACAGACAGATAGACTAAAGAAACTGAAAAAACATGTTCTTAGTCATTTGGTGACCCTGATACGTAAGGTAATTTTTCACGATTACAATACCTCTTTCGCTTTCGGTACAACCTTATCAAATTTGAAAATTCAGTAGCAGCAATTCTTCTCAAAATTTATTTTTTTACATCGAAAGTGCGTCAGTTCGTAAGAACGAATTATTTTTCAATGAGCTCAAGAAGTTATATCTTCCTAAAGCAACGTTTCTGGGCCGCTGTTGATTAACACTTTTTAACTTTTGATTGTACTACATTCCCCTTAAGTATTTAGTACCTTTAACACACTATATCTTTAAAACAAAAACAATCCGTTAAAAACCCTTAACCACACAAATATTTAACAAACAATAAATACATATTTGGACAGCTAAGCTTTCGTCTTCACTAGCCTTCAAGAGAAAGACTAACCTGACAAAGTTGGCTTAAATAAAACTCTGAAGACAATCTCCATCAAATTACAGCCGTAAAGTTGGCTAAGGCGAACTCCCGAAGACATGCCTTCACCAAATCACTAGTGAAAGTTAGCACACCAGTAAAAGGTAAAAAGGTAAAAGTTCAGGGTTATTTCAATTTCCCCAACTGGGGGCGGGCTGCTATAGGGACCTTGCGTTCCTTTTCAGCCAAGAACGGGAATTATAGGATGGGTGGGAGAAAGGAGGGGTGGAGAATGGAAGAAAGGTCAGGAAAGGTGGCGTAGTACTGCCCCGGCATTTTCCTCAGAGAAGGTACTCTGTTGACTCAGAAAAACCACCGAAAAACCTGAATCAGAGCAGACGGCCAGAGGAATCGAACCCGCGACCTCTCGAATGCTAAGCAAATATGCTAACCAGTACTCCACAAATCTCGGAGCACACCCGTACATTCTAACGCTATTTATACTGTCTGACCCGGGGGGCGCGACCTATCCGACCAATCTGGTCTCAACTTTAAAGGAGTGTAAAGATCAGAGTGGTGACGAAACCTCTATTTTTGTTCAAAGTTGTATTATCTTGGTTCTTAGAGATAGACTTAAGTCAGTTTCCGTATTTTGACCTCCTTCGTAAATGTTTTGCACAATATTAGATTTTTCTAATCTGTTGAATCTAAAATGAGCTATATGCTCTTTCAACCTAGTACAAAAATTACAACGTGTTCGCCCAATATATTTTTTAAAATAACAATAAAAACACGTTTTAATTTCGTAAATTCCAGATATCTCTAAACTTTTAAGTTTGTCTTTTGAATTCCTAATAAATTTCGAATATTGTTGTTTGAACTATAAACAACTATATAGCCTGAATCGTTGCAATTTTTTTAGGTCTTTGTAGCCGTATGAAAAAATTTTTGATGTACTTTTCGTTGGCTCCTTGATTTTTAAGACTGATCAAAGCTGTAGAATTTCGGACCCACAATTTTGTTTTCTGCTTCATAATTAAATTTGTCGATAATTTTAGAAGAGAAACCATTGCACACAGCGATGTTTTTGATGGAGTGAAGTTTAGTGTTATTCCGATCTTTGTTTAAGGGAAAAGTTGGCATTCTATGCACTAGAACAAATAGAGCAGCCATTTTATGAATCTGTTTACACTGGTTTCTTTTCTATAAACATCGACTTCCAGCTTATTTTTATCTCTTATTACTAAGCTATCCATAAATGGTGGTTGCCCTTCCTTTTTCCGTTTCATATGTGAATTTTATGTTAGGAAATTTTGAATTTTATTGATTCAAGAAATCACTAATACTACATTTAGATAAATCACAAACATTTTGTCCAAATATATTCACTGAAAATCCCAATGCTTCTTTGCAACTTGAACACTACGATACATCTTATTGTTGTCAGATACTACGACGAATTCATGAATTGGAACACGAAACAATATGTCCACAATTTTCGATTGTAATTTAGGTCCAATATGTGGGATTTAATTTAGGGATGATCCACCTTTGCCTTTCATCGAGGCATCGAAAACCACATGAAATTTGCTCACTGATGAATCCCTTTGGAAAATAAAAAGAAGTAGGATATAATAAGCGGAGCTGTCTTCTGACTTAAGAGGCCTTGCTTCGACCGTATTTCCCTGCAACACCTAATCCTCCATAAATTT
>OW679194.1:192496829-192626216 GCA_940337035.1 Agriotes lineatus | reverse complement strand
GTGGCTGTATACGAATATCAGGTTTGCCAACAAGAATTTTGACCGGAAAGACGTTTTTTCAGCAAAAACGGTGTAAAAAACCGGTTTTTACTTCCCTTTACTATAAAGGAAGTATTGGATTCACCCCAAAAATTCGAAATTGAGTTTTCAACGGATCTTCACGTTTTAGAGTCCCCTGATCCTAAAAAACATATTTTTTTTTATTGGTCTGTCTGTCTGTGTGTCTGTCTGTCTGTCTGTCTGTCTGTGTGTGTGTCTGTCTGTGAACAGAATATCTCAAAACGAAAAGAGGTATGGCGTTGAAACTTCATATATAAGTTTTGTCTACTATTTAGATGAGACAGCAAGCTTTTGAAGAAAATCGCATAACCGAAAGTAGGTGTTTACTCTTGTAATTTTCAATTTTTTTCGATTTTTTCAAAAACGGCTCTAACGATTTTTTTTAAACTTTACATTTTTTTTACATTTTTAATGTGTATTGATGTGAGATAGGTGATTTTCCAGTTGAATACTTCTAAAGTGGGTTTCTTTTGTTTTTTTTCTATTTTTTTTATTAACTCCTATTTTAAATAAAACACCCGGTATATTATTACATTTTTGAATTCACCTTAAAATTCTAGAGAAAATTTGTCTGTTCAACTAACACTCGATTTTGTACCGTTTTTGTAGAATTTGTAATTTTTGAAAATTTTTAACAAATGGTTAAAAATTAAAAATGAAATTTTTTACTAATTATAAGATCACTGTAAAAGGAAGTTGTGTGAGTGTATCACACCAGATTTTTTTAAAATATTTTTTAAAATTACCCGAAAGCTATCCATTTTTCGTAAATGTTGAACCCACATGAAATGAAAAAAGATAAAATTTCCTAGCTCTCTCCGGCGCTGCTCTCACGACTGAACGATTGATCGGAGAAAAAAACCTCAACTGCATAAAATGTAGGAAATTCTATCTTCTTTCATTTTATATAGGCTGAACATTTACGAAAAATGGATAGCTTTTAGAAAAACTAATAAAATCGGTTTTTACACCGTTTTTCCTTAAAAAAACTTATTTCCGCTCAAAATTGTTGTTGGCAAACCTGATATTCGTGTATAGCGACCTAAAGAACATATAGGAACCAAATATCAAAACACCACCAAAACTTTCCCCTATTCGCCCTTTTTGAGCACCATTTGACTGGATTAAGAGAAATTTCTAAATTTCTGAATAGATTGGAACGTGAGAGCTCTTGGTGTGAACTAGAACTAAATTGGTATGTATGTATGTATGTATGTATAATCTGTAACCTCATTTACCTTGCGGTGTAGAGGCTGGTGCTTTATGCGCTGGCATCTGGCGGTACAATGCTCAACTTGCCCCGGATTCGGGATACGAGCGCCTTTGGTGCTTGCCCAGCAACCATTGTGTGAGTTGTGCGTCTTGGTGATGTGTTGACCTTTGTACTCCATCTCTTAGGTCTGTGGTTCTGAGTAGAGCACAGTTAATTTGGTGCCCAACTGTGAAAGGTCTTACTGAGTCCGATTCTAATCGCCAAGGATACGGAAAAAATTCCGACCCCAGCGGGATTCGAACCGAGGACTTGTTTAATGCAAGCCTGGCGCTTACCCATCTGCGCCACGCAGCTTCTACTAAATTGGTAAAAGACCAAATTAGCGATTATTAAGCGGAACAACGTGTATCCAAATAACCGCCTTTCTAGAAATAGTTGATACATTTATCTTGGTGCCCTCTTAAGGAGCACCAAAAAACTGCGATCTCAAAACTGCATAAGGTTTGAAAAGTTTACAGTATCTCGGAGAAAACGAAAAAAAAAAGTTAATGCATTCGTGCGTTCGATAGCACTATATGGAATAGGAGAATGGGCAATGAAGATTTGTAACCATGTGACTGATGAAGAATCAATTCACTTAAACTATGATGTTGGTCACGCATGCTTCGTATTCCTTGCACAACTATGCTATTTAGAAACTAGATCATAGAAGAATTAAAAATCAACACATGAGCATACATCATCAGACAGCCGAACGACGACTGAGAGAAGAAGTAGGGAGTGTCCGACTTAGAAACAGCTCATCTAAGCGATGGATCGATCAAGTTAAGGATGTAACTGATACCGGTTTACAGAAAAACATCAGTACCGCCAAAAACAGTAAACAGTAGAAAGAAATACAGTATAATCGAGAACTTTTATCTTTTAAAGGGCTACAGAATTGTTTCATTTTTAAATTTATGTTGGCAGTAAGGCCGACATTAGCTATTTTACATCTGATACAGTGGCACCAAGCACAGAAAGAACTCCGAAAACATGTCAACTAAATTTAAAATGCAAGTAAGGGGAACTGATCTGACTACTAATCTAAAGTCGCGAGTTCGATCCCCGGTTTCGGTGAGGTAGTAGATAGTATACAAAACTTATACAGGGAGTTTATTATAACGCGCAATATGTGTAAATGCGTTTATTTTAAAATGCAATATGGAAACATTACTGAGTATGTAAAAACATAATATACTGTACGGGGAAAAATAAATAGTGGTTTAGTAACTTAAACACTGTTAGGTGTAAAGACACTTCAAAGATTTTTAAAATAAAATTTCCCGCATTTACAAATGTTTATAATTTTTCTACTGAGTATACTTATGAAACGGACCTAGCGCCAGCCTCCCCTACTCGGGGTTTTTGTATGCTTGGTGGCACTGTAATTTAAGGTTATATTAATAAAAATACCAATACAAACAATTCTGTTGAATACATAAAAATGTTAATAACAAAAACAACTATAGATGTTGAAAGTACTCGTAATTTCCTCCATTTTTATGCACAGCACCACTTTGTGTTCAATATTAAAAGTACCGGCTGGAAATTTTTTCATGCAATACTTGTTAACAGCATTTTGTGTTAATGGGTGGGTGGGGGCTGTAGTCTGAGTCTAACTTTAAGTTTTCGGATTGATCGGTGAAATTGTTTTTCGGCCATATAGAAGAAAGGGCTAAAGTGATGTCAAGTTTTGCATGTAAAGCCCTATAACGATTTCCCTGACGCCTGTACTTTAAAAATTTTGTAAAAATCAAATGATTCTGTCAAAACTGTTTAGGTTATGTTATTAAGTAGCTTTACTTTGATTGCCAACATAAATTATATTAAAAAAAAATCTTTACCGGTGTTGTTATAGACTATCAACCAAATTAATTTTAGTATCGTTAGATCTTCATTACCGCACTCAGTGCGGTAATGGATATTACCACACTATTTTTATGTAAAGAAATAAATTGAACCAGAATTTATTGAAGATAAAATATTGAACAATACAAGTTTACTTATGACACTTAACGACACTCGTTTGATTGCTGCAAAACTCGGCTCACCGCCTCGTTTTAGCAATCAAACTTGTGTCGTTAAGATGCTCATAATCAAACTTGTATCGTTAATATCTATAACAGCCCTTTAGAGTAGGGTTGCCATACGTCCCGATTTTTCGGGATTGTACCGACTTGGAGCTACTTTCCCGAAACGAAATGCTGTCCCGAAATGTAACGATTTTTCAAGAAAATTTTACGCTTTACCGATTTCCAGCGATTTCTGCGAATTCTGGTTCAATACCTCAAATAGAATTTAGAACTAGTTGTTTAACAAGAATTGTGTATACAGTATCTAGCTATTTGCTATTGTGGAATCTGAATTCCAAAAGGTTTTTCAAATAGGCGATTAATTATGGTTTTATGCTAATAGTAGGTAAAGGGTGTTTTTTTTTAGAGGGATACAACTTTAAATTGAAATAAAACACAGAAAGATGTTTTTAATATCCATGAAATTGATTTTATCTGAAAGATAAGTTTATGGCATTTATGTTTGAATAAGATTTCGGGCATGTGACCGCCTCGGCTGGCGTGTACATGACGTAATCTGGAGGTCCAATTTTCACACACACTTCGCAGTAAATCAGGCTGTATTTCGGCAATAACGCGTCGAATGTTGGCTTCCAAGTGCTCAATTGTTTCCGGTTTATCGACGTAGACATGCGACTTTACATATCCTCAAAGAAAATAATCTAACGGCGTCAAAGTCGCATGTCTATGCCGATAAACCGGAAACAATTGAGCACTTGAAAGCCAAAATTCGACGCGTTATTGCTGAAATGAAATACAGCCTGATTTACTGCGAAAAGAGTGTGTGAAAATTGGACCTTCAGATTACGTCATGTATACGCCAATCGCGGCGGTCACATGCACGAAATCATATTCAAACATAAATTCCATAAAATTATCTTTCAGATAAAGCCAATTTCATGGATATTAAAAACATATTTTTATTTCAATTTAAAGTTGTATCCCTCTAAAAAAAAACACCCTTACATTGATCCACATTAAATATAGGTAAAATCTAAAAGAAATATAAAGTTCCAAGGTAAACATGATTGATACAAGAATCTCAATGAAACTACTGCTACTGCAGCAGGAACAGATGCAAATGTAAATTGATAGTAGAGGTAGTATTCGTAGTAAGGTTCCTGTTAAATTTATTTTATTATTAGTTTCCTTTGAGAATGCATAATAGCTTAATGTGTTTCTTTAGTATTTAGTTTCTAGTATTTGTAAAATTAACTACGAACAAATTACAAAAAAAAAATTAAAAGAATTAAGTATTGAATTACCTTTTCCTCACAAGTACCCCCTCCCCCCCCCCACGGCCATACATTTTAGTAATCTTCTCCCGAAATTATTATTTTCAAATATGGCATCCCTGCTCTAGGTCTAGAGCAGGGGTCGGCAACCTGCGGCCCGCGGGCCGCGTGCGGCCCTTTGCAATTTTTTGCGCGGCCCGCCAAAGCACCAATATAATTTTAGGAAAAATCAACAAATTTAGAGCGTGAGCGTGCCGAAATGTGGCCGGTGACAAAAATGCGCGCTAACAGAAGCATAGTGGGAAACCTATTTTACTACGCAAGTTTAATAGAAAATAATATACCAGAATTATCGAATTTTAAATGGATAAGCGAGTTAGCTTTTCTTGTGGACATTACAACTTACCTCAATACATTAAATATAACACTACAAGGCAAAGGAAAGTTAATCAACGAGCTATTTACAGAAATCAAAAGTTTCCAGCTTAAAATAAAATTGTTTATTTTTCAACTTGAAAAGGATAATTATTGTCATTTTCGTACTTTGCAATCGTTTTTAACCAAAAATTTTTACTGAGTCACTAAAAGTATTGGATGAAAGTTTTCGTCATCGGTTTCAAGATTTTTATGCAAAAGAAATGAACATATTAATATTTGAAAATCTTTTAAAATTTGATATTGTAAAAGCACCAGACAATTTACAACTAGAGTTAATTGATTTGCAATCTAACAATGTATATCAAAATAATTTTGATGAAAATAATTTAACTGCATTTTATGCAAATCTACCAGAAAACAAATTTCCCAATTTAAGAAATTTTGCAAAATCAATTATTTGTATTTTTTCAAGCACCTATTTATGCGAACAAACATTTTCAAGAATGAATTTCATAAAATCAACATATAGAACGAGGTTGACGGATGAAAATTTACAAAACTTGTTGAGGATCTCAGTATCCCAAACACAACCGGACTTAAATGAATTATCAAACAAAAAGCGCATTGAATTTTAATGAATGAATAAAATGAAAGATAAACTATTTTCCCTAATATTTTATATATTTTATATTTACATATTTATATATTTTATATTTACATATTTATATATTTATACATATTTAATTGGAATTGTATTTTCTTTTTTTCCCTTTTAAGAATTGTAAAATTTGTGTTCTCTGACATTATTGCTATTATAGCATGTCAATAAAAAAAATTTTTTCTATATTTATTTTTAATAATATTTATACTCGTATATGATATAAAAGCACTATTTAAGTTACATTTGAATGTGCGGCCCGCATAAAAAATTTTATTTTGAAAATGGCCCGCCGTTCGAAAAAGGTTGCCGACCCCTGGTCTAGAGGATAAAAGCATTCGATCATAGCCGATATTGGTTTGTCTTGGTTCTCCTACTCCATGATGGAAGGTGGCGTTCATGGCGCCCGTTTTTGAAGTCATTAAATACATTCCTAAAGCCAAACATGGAGCTCATACAAAAAAGTAGCTGTAAAACAATGAACAGTTATTTAAAAGCTGATGTTATTCTAAAATAAAGACAAGATGAAAATGTTCAAAGAAAAACTTTTTACTAAATAGCAACATAATGATATTTAAACTAAAAGTCAAGACAATTTATTCGGAATTTTGTGTCTAGGAATCCCAAATTATAAGAAAATAGATAATATCAGTTCTGAATTTGGGAGTAGGAAATCCGTTTCATATTTCGGGTGTTAACATCCGTTTTACTTGTTTGGGTTCCTCCTTCTAGGTTGTAAGTCTCTGGACTGATTTGTTGCAGCCTTCCATGTTTGTCGATTTAGGGACTCTCCTTTCATTTCATTATAATTTCCACTGCCCGAGTCTGCTATTATTTGCTTAATGTAGTGTAGGCGTGGTCTTCCTCTTGGGGTTTTTCCGGTTATGTTCCCTTCAATTATTATTTTTAGTATACCTTCTCTTCTCAGTATGTGGCCTATCATTTCCATTCTTCTTTTCTTTATGTGGTTCCAAATGTTTCTTGTTTGTTTCATTGTTCTTAGAACTTCTTCGTCGGTTTTTCTTTCCGTCCATGAGATCTTCAATATTCTTCTGAAGCACCACATCTCGAAGGATTTTAATTTCTTTTGTTCTGCTTTTCCTATTGTCCACGATTCGCAACCATATAGCGTTTGGGTTATTAAAATAAAAATTTTAGAATAACAATTAATTTTCCAATTTAATTGGAACTGCATTTTTTGAAGATATGGCTCAAGTTTATACCGTTAAATTTGTCCTAAAACTTAGTTTTCAAATTGATTATCGAATACTAAGTTCGAAGCCCAACTTTAAGTATTAACTATAACTCAATTTAATTGCATTTGGTTCCACTCAAGTGCACCAGTCACATACCTTTGGTACACACTCTCCTTAAGTAAATGGCGAGTTAAAATACGCTTAATATGACATGTGGGTTGATTTTGCTGTCGACTGCATCTGGAGAAAGGCGAGTGGTCAGTTATCGTCCTATGCCTACCTGATCTTTCAGGAAGGAAGAATATTATAATATAGTAATAAAACTATGGCACAAATACTTAGAAGAGTTCTCTTATTCTGCATGTCTGCAAATGCATTTAAAGAAGATTTTAGGCAACTCAACAACTGTACATGTGCAACCATTAGTAAGAAGTATGTGTAATGTACACTCTTACTTCACGTGGTATTATTGTAGTTACTCGACCCAATACAAAACCGAAATTCAAGTTGATTTTGAGGCCTACAAAATAAAAACAGCATTTTTCGTAAAATTGTTTTTTTACTGATTTTACTAAAACATACTTTATTTGGCCTAAATACTTTACGCTCGGTATTAATAAACCTTCAAGAAATGTATAGTAGAAAAGAACTAATTTCCAAAATACTTTTTTTTTTTAAATTGACTCCTAGAAGAATTGCTTTGTGTTTAGAAGTATGTAGATGAATCTGTGAGTTTTAAAGAATTTTACGGCTCAAATGGATTTGAGGGTTGCAAAATAGGACGAACGTTATAATTATCAGAAAAACCTTAAAATCGATATTTCTGTGATATTCGGTTTTTGGAGACTTTCTACTGGTGGATTGCATTTGTTAAGAGAATTCTGAATGTGGTAATTTTGCGGCCTTAGAGGTTACAAAATGGGGTAAACGTTATAATTATCAGAAAAACCTTAAAATTAATATTTGTCTAAAATTCTTTGTTTGGAGACCTTCTACTGGTCGATTGTATTTTTAAGAGAATTCGGGATGTGGGAATTTTGCATCCCAGTTGGACTTATTGGTTGCAAAATGAGGAAAACGTTATAATTATCAGAATTGTTATTAAATCAATATTTGTGCAAAATTCGCTGTTTGTAGCTTTTGTACTGGTCGATTGTATTTTTCAAAAGAATTCTAGATGTGGAAATTTTGCGGTTCTTGTGGATTTGGAGATTGCAAAATGGAGAAAACGTTATAACTATCAGAAAAACCGTAAAATCTGTATTTGTGTGAAATTTGCTGTATGGAGACTTTGGTAGATTGCATTTTTAAGTGAATTATGGATGTGGAAATTTTGCGGCCCAGTTGGATTTAGAAGTTGCAAAATGGAGAACAAGTTATAACTATCAGAAAAATTTTAAAATCAATATTTGTGTGAAAATCGCTGTTTGGAGACTTTCCACGGATCGATTGCATTTTTTAAGAGAATCGGGGATGCGGTTGCATTTTTTAAATAAAGTAAATGTGCAATTTTGTTGGATTCTATCACTTTATGAAATTCTTAATTTCCAAGTAAAGATTAAATAGCGTGGTACAACTAAATGTAGGATTCTATTTTTCTTTAACATGAATAATATCTCTTGGGGATAAGGTCATTGCCGCGCTGCACCTGTTGGCAGATGGTGGTAGAATGGCGGACGGCCACTGGCAGGAACGTTAGTTGCAGCTGTTTGTACTAAATCTTAATACGGAGTTGTAATAAAAAAATAGTGGGGACGTTAAAAATATAAATACATATTATATTCATATTGTAATGACACCCACGTTTTATTTGGGCGGCGATAAATAATTTTAATATAACACAAATAAAAACCACAAACCTAAGAGATAGAGTAACAAGGTCAACACGTCACCAAGACACACAGCTCACACAATGGTTGCTGCGCAAGCACCAAAGGCGCGCTCCAACTTTCTATTCCGAATCCGGGGAAAGTTGAGCATTGTACCGCCAGATGCCAGCGCATAAAGCACCAGCCTTTACACCACAAGGTAAATGGGGTTACAGATTATACATACATACAAATAAAAATAGTTTTAATACAGAATTGAATCTGTTGTCTATCTCAGAGTCTATTAAAAAATTACGCTTTGTATGTTACTGCAAAATAAATGGTTTATTACCTTTTCTGTTTTATTTATTAGCAATCAAATTTTAAAATAATAGCTCCGGCTTAGCATGAGAAAACTCTGTTCCAAGGGTTGGGTTGTAATATCCTGTATAATATTTGCTATTGAGTATAATTTGTGCACAAGTATGGCAAATGTGCAAAAAAATCCGATCTGACAGTTTAACCTCCAAATTTACAGCAAAGCACAGATAGTTGTTCGCACAAAATTTCAGCGTAATTTAATTCAAAATTTCCAACAAACGATAAATTTCGCATCAGGTAAATATACACTGTAATTATTGAAATCAAGTAGTCTAGACTAACCTGTATTACGTCTCAGCAAAGGAACGCGTTATCTGGCAATTGTTTTACTTCCTGGTTTGGAATCCAACTCTGACGCAAACCGTAAAATCAAGGGACGCAATCGCAATAAAAGGACACCACGGCTGCAATTAATCTTCTGAAGGTTTTTTACTACTACTACTGTACATAGGGCTCAAGGAAGGTCTCCTCCACACGTAGCACACCAAATTCAGCCGGCTGCTAACCCGAAATTTGTTGAAAACTGGGCTATATGTGGGACTCACTTAGGCAAAACTTTCAGGTCACTTTCCTCTTCAGTGGTATTTAATTCTACACACATGCACTTTGCGGACTGGTGATTAAATAAAACAACTTTTGGACTCACACAAATACTTTTATATGAAAATAATAAAACAGGTTTCGCGCTGACACAAATACTTTTCCTTTTCCTACCGCCAGCAACAAAGCCTGAATTATATACTCAACATGCGCACTCAATTGAACTAATTAGTGATATTTGTAGCAAACAAAAAGACGACATACCAATCTTCATATGTGGAGATTACAATCTACCACAAATTAAATGGAAAGTTAACAACAACGAACTAATCCCATCTGGACATCTAGAACCCTCAGCAAAAGCCCTAATTGAAGGCACTGACCTTAATAATTTAAAACAATTAAATCACATTCAAAATTATAACAATGTAATAATCGATTTGATGCTAACAAACGATTCTAGTAACAGTATACTAATTAAAGCTCCGCAAAATCATATAATTGATCAAGATCTACACCATCCACCATTATTGTTAACAATTACTAATACAATGTATAACAAATTAGAAAATGGACCACATGCAGAATGGCATTATAATTTCACCAAATCAAACTTTGAAAATATTTCATCAGAACTTCAAAAAATCAACTGGCAGCAACTATTAAATGAAAGTGAGGAACTAGATGATATTACAGAGACATTTTATAATCAATTATATAAAATCATAGAAAAATTCGTCCCTAAAAAATTAGTAAAACCAAATAAATATCCCATTTGGGTCTCTCGAGATACACATATACTTATCAAACAAAAGAATAAAACTTACAAAAAATTCAAGAAGCATGGTCTACAATTTTACGATGAATATTCAGAAATAAGAAAAGCAGCCAAAAAGTCATACGATAAAGATTACAACAACTTTGTAACAGGAATAAATCAAAAAATTCCAAAAGACAAAAAGTCATTTTGGAAGTATGTAAATTCAAAGAAGAGGAACAGGGGCCTCCCAAATACTATGTACCTAAATGAAAAATCAGCAAGTGACCCTGCAGCAATAGCAGATCTTTTTGCGGAAAACTTCCAGACAATTTATGAGAAAGTACCAGAAGACTTTCAAGCCACAGATATGCCACAATTTACATCATTATCCAACATTATGATAACAGAGAGCGAAATAAAGAAGAATCTTCAAGCATTAAATGTAAATAAGGGAGCTGGTCCAGACAAAATACCAAACATGCTGATAAAATCATGTCGCAATGAAATAAAAGTACCACTAGCAATTCTTTTTCAAAAGTCATTACAAAAAGGACAATTTCCAAAACAATGGAAGAAAGCAATTATCACACCAATCTTTAAAGATGGTGATAAGGACAACATAAAAAACTACAGGCCCGTTTCAGAAATTAATGCAATACCAAAAGTCTTTGAAGCTATTATTAAAGAAGAGATGGAGAACGTATTCAAACAACAGATACCAGAAACTCAACATGGTTTTATGAAAGGACGGTCAACAACAACAAACCTACTACTCTATAAAGACTATATTCTAAATGCAATGGAGGAAGGTCGGCAAGTAGATGCCATATATACAGATTTCAAAAAGGCATTTGATAGAGTACAACACAGCATATTATTAAAGAAATTGGAAGCAATCGGATGCTACGGAAATCTTCTAAACTGGTATTCATCATATTTAACAGAAAGAATACAATACGTAAAAGTAGGCAATAAGTTATCACAACCAATACACTGTCTATCAGGAGTCGCACAAGGATCGAATCTATCGCCGCTATTATTTTTAATATTTCTTGCAGACCTGGCAGGAATTTTTGTAAATAGTAAATGCCTTATGTTTGCTGACGACCTTAAACTGTATAAAGAGATCAACAACTCAAATAATCAACAGGAGATTCAAGAAGACCTAAACAGATTAGTAAAGTGGTGTAACGAAAGCAAACTTTTTTTAAATCCAGATAAATGTAAGTTAATTACATTTAACAGAACACGGCAAAATCCAGACAGAAGTTACAATCTAGATGGCTCTATACTAGAAGTGGTAAATAAAATTAGGGATCTTGGAGTTATATTCGAGAGTGATATGCCATTTAGAAGCCACATAGATCGTACAATAAAGAAAGCAAGGAAGATGCTGGGATTCATGATTAGACAAACCAGAGATTTTCAGAATGCAGAAATAATTAAAAACTTGTACTATAGCTTAGTAAGAACGATACTTGAATATGGGTCACAGATCTGGCATCCATACCAGACTACATACAAGGAGGATCTTGAAAGTGTACAACATAAATTCATCAAATATTATATGTTTAAAAATGGACTAAGGAGAGAAGATAGTTACTTGTAGAATGTAGTTAAGTGTGATATGGTGGTGCTAAACAATCGGTATGTGTTTAACGATATACTGTTCGTATTCAAACTATTAAGAAACTATATTGATTGCCCTCAATTACTGGCACAATTACAATTTAAGATACCCGCAAAAAACACTAGACAAGCAGATCTGTTATTCATCAAGTTTCACAAAGTAAACTATGCCTCAAACGGTATATCAAAGATGTGTGCACAATTTAACAAATGGACAACAAAAATAAATAGAGACATATACAATATATCTCCAGACAACTTAAAATTAATATTAAAACAATTACTTTTTGGTATAGAAGCTTAGCATTATTTTCACAATAGTGATATGAATATTACAGGACATTTTATAAGTATATATTTAAATGAATATTATAGAAAAATTACTTTAGTATATTAGTATAAATATTAAGTTAAATTTATTATATAATAAGTAAATGTTCAGTTATTGTCTTTGCACTGATTTACATTTTTTGGTTGTACTAATTGGATGTAATATCTGTAAGTACAAATATATATATTATTATTATTATTATTATTATTATTATTTATATGAAAATAATACAACTTGCACACAGCTATTCCATTTTATGGCTAGAGTCAACAACAACAATAATCGACTAGCAACTAATTACAACTGTTTTGGAAGTAAGTTTTATACAAATATTCACTGATAAACTATACTGTTTTTATGGTAATTGTCTATTCGTGGCACTTTATAGCCTTAAATCTCTGCTTTTTACACTTCAGTTTTAAATAGCACTTTATTTCACGAATTTTATTAGCACTGTACTACTATTTTCTTTCTAACGTAGATTGCCTTGTCATAGCTTTTTACTTTTCAGCTGCGTTAGCCTTTATTGGCCTAGTAATTTTAACACTAACGCTGCAAATAATTTTCGTAACGTCTCAAACATCTCTGCATCAAAGCAAATTTACAATATTGTCTTGACTTTACAATATTAACTTTGTCAGTCAACATAAATCAAGAGCATTTGCCATAACGAGCACAGTTTATGAAAATTACTTTAAACGTAACCCTTCCGATACTGCTTTAGCCCATGCTAATCTCTGTTAATTAAATTATAGCTACCGCTAATCATATATTGTGCATTTATTAGTGTATAACAATAACTTTAATGTTGCAATAAACAAAATATCAATTCTGGGCTTATTTTAACTTTCTTTCATTTTCGTGTCTTGGTTATGCAACCAGAATTGGTGTGGGCATACCATTACAATATGTATATGTACGGAAAAAGCATAGTTACTTAGTTTACGCAATATATAAGCTCCCCAAACAACAAATCCTTTTAAAATATATTTATTGAACAATTAACACAAAACTAAAGATACATGTCGACTAAACAACTTAAAGATCTATCCGTACCTAATCCCTTTTTCACACTGCCCCGTTCCTCCTAATAAAAGCAATAGTAATATATTTGCTCCAGTTGTTATATTTGCTATTAAAGCACGTTTCATGAGTAAACAAAATAAACTATGAACAATAATATGTGGAGCCGCGTAGCGGATGGCTTGTAATTCTCAGAAGCAATACATTTTCTAAAGTTATATAAACAATTTTGAATGTAATATCAAATTCAACATCTTTATCCAATTGCAGATCAATATTAAATTGTACAAGATGCTGAGAAGGTTCAAAACTGTAGTACGTATTATTTATTAATGATCTGCTATACAATAGAATATCTCAGTAACGATTTTGAAAATTGTATGCCAAACTTGAAAATTACCCAAGTTTATTTTCAATGCATTAACAAAGGTTGGTAAATTGCAACTTCTGTAAATTTTTTGCACTTAGACAATGACTATACCACATTCAGTAATTGGACCTCAATCTATAATGTCCATATTTCTTAGCCAATCATTTGTGATTTTTATTAATGACGTATATTGGTTATTTTGTAGACCATGTTTCCTGGTTTGTCTTTAAACCTATATTACAGTATGGAATTGACCCTCAGGCGATGATAAAAAACAACATAAAATGACAATAGTAGCAATGACATTTTAAGAAGGGTAAAGACAGTACCAGGAGTGAAAAAATAATAAACAAAAAAGGGTATTATAGAAGTTTACAGCACATGATTTCTAGTAGACACAATAGTATTTGTAGAATACAGTCAGAAATGGGGAGACTAAAGGATCAACAAGGACATATAAACCAAGGGACAGAAAAAACATACAGAAACCTAGAAATCGATGGCTAATCAGAGCAAGTCGAAAATGCATACCGTGAACGAAACAATGACAGTGATATCTTCATACATTTTATACTTTTAACTCTAGTTCTTAATGAAGATATTATTTATACTTATTAGCTCTAGCTGATTATTATTTATCTGCTATAGATATATCTTGTCAAATAATATTGAAATGCAAACTTACGTCATTTCGGAAGATGCATCCGAAAATAATTCCAAAAGACATTCCTCCTAAACCTAAATAAGTATCCAGAATACTCGTTACTCTAGCGATTATTCCAATATCCACTCCACTGTTGTTTTCTATGGCTGTTAACCCATAAATATTGATGAACAACATAAAAATTATACTCCAACAAAGATTTACTCTAGAATTTCTACAGTCATCGCTATTTATTGCAAAAGGTGATAAGCCTATTACTTTTGTGGAATAATACATTGGCATTAACACTGAATAAATAGTTTTAGGTTTGAACATGGCTGCGTAAAAATACAAAATTTATACGCAACCTACAGTTCTCTGCTTATTTCAGTTGGCGTGTGCAACGGAAATTTACGGTATTGACATCTTCCATCGATAAGTGGTTAACTGGTCCTACAGCTTATTAATATATTAATAATTTACAAACGACATATGGAAGATTGAATACTCCTCGCTTTTGTGATGTTTACAAAAACGTGCATTTATGAGTATTATATCGTTCACTTGACATTTGGATACTTGTAGTTACTATTAAGTGAGTTAAATCTTATGCTTCGTGCCATTTTCACAGTGATTATTAGCAGAAAAAATTGTTGGGCTAAACACAATTTTAATGAACCTGTCCAGGGTGATTTATATGTTTTTATGACTGTAATGTATTTTCAAGAAGCGGTTTAGGGTTAGCATAACTACACAGCTGATATATCAGCAGTTAATGCTGAAATTATATTTAAAAGAAAATAATACACACCACATATTATTTTAATATTATGGATAAGGCAAAAATAACGTACGAGTGTGTATACGTCATCACTTTGTAATCTGCAATTGCATTTATAATTACATTCTATTTTAAGAGTCGTATGTAGCTATCCCACATCTACAAGGTGTTTGTAGATCGCTAGACAGCTCATACAGATATCGAAAAAAACTTTTTTTGTTTTAAATGCCAGTACACAATCTACAAATTGACGTAAACCAATTTAAGCTATGGCCTCCTATTTTTCCGCAGTGATACACGACTTTGGTTTTTTAAATGGAAAACCCTGTATATTTTTAGAGGTTTGCAATTACCGCTAAAGGTGCTTTATGATAGCATTCTTAAATTTAAATTTAGGAACTTATTATTTTTAAAAATAAAAAAGTAGGCATTAATTATGAAAAATCACTAACAATTAAACAAGAAATGCAAAACAAACTCCACTTGGTTTTAAATTACGGAATTATAGCACCAAACAAACTAAAACAATTGAAAACTATGTTTTTTAAATAGAATAATATGAGTTTCATTAACAATAATATTTATGTTTAAAACGCTTTATGTAATTTTGATTTTTAAAAGCTACTTCTAAACGAAATTGCGAATATGGTACACCGTTGGAAAGCCCTTGTATTGTAGTTTTCACCTGTTTAATGAAACTCATATTGTTCCATTTAAAAAACATGGTTTTCAATTGTTTTAGTACGTTTGGCGCTATAATTCGGTCATGAGACATTTTTAATGCCAAGTGGAGTTTGTTTTGCATTTCTTGTTCGATTGTTAGTGATTTTGCGTAATTCATGGCCTACTTCGGCTAAACTTTTTTTTTTATTTTTCAAACTAATCAGTTCCAAAATTTAAATTTAAGAATGCTATAATAAAGTACTTTTAGTGCTGAATTAAAATATCTAAAAATATACAGGGTGTTCCATTTAAAAAGCCAAAGTTGTGTATCACTATGTAAATATAGAAGGCCATAGCTTTAAAACAAAAGAAAGTTCTTTTCGATATCTCTATTATTAACGAAGTTACGAGCGGTCTAGCGATCTACAAACACCCTGTATAGTTGAAATTACAACAGTAGTAACTTACATAGAATAATTTATATCTTAGCGAAGCCTCACTTTTAATGATTTTTTTCTTATTTTTATTTATTTACTCACATTTATTTGTTTAAGCACAAATAATGTATAACTCTATTCTCTATAACTGTATTCTATTTAAGTAAAAGTAAAAAATCTAAATAATATTCAACGCATCTAGGTGTGAGCACGAGCGTGTGCAAGAAAATACATCAAAATGATACAATAAGCAGTGTGCAATGATGTAAAGTATGAAGTACAAATTAATACCATATATAAAAATATTGTTGAGGCAGTGTATTATGTTAACCTAGCTTTGAGCCCACTATATAGCTAGCCTGATTCTAATAAAAATAATTTATGCATTTTAAAAATTTAGTTGGTAATAAAAAAGGGTTACAGAAAAAAAGCTCACTTCAAGAAAAACAATGAATGTGTTCAAAATTATGTATCAACTAGGTACAATATATTACTGTGAGTAATAATACTGAAACAGTAAAAGGAAACGCTTAGTAATGCAACCTGCATTAATTGGCACAGCAAAAAAAAAAACACATTGCTGCTTGGTAGGATTCGAACCTCCCAGACCGAATCCGATTGCTAGTTAGACGGTTTACGCACTCAGCTAAACAGACTGTCCTACATGCTTGCTTATCGTTGCATTATTAAGTACACGGTAGCGAAATAATAAGTTAATATTATTGATCGAGGACGAAGTACGCACAGGATCGGACGATGAAATCGAGATAGGCACATGCAGATACTTGCATACTCAAGCATAATACGGTTATACCAACATTTAACAAATTAATAAAATAAACAATTGAAAATGCTAAGCCTAGCCTTGCCAGACAAAATATTTTGATTAAACCTTTTAAATTTGTTCGTCATTTTGTCTATGTTTCTAACGAGATAGGAGGTTTGTTCTTGAAGCAATCCCATTCTACTCTTTTAACTTTATTCGAATTGGAGAGCAAAAGTAAAAAATTCCAGAAAGACACCAGATAGAAAGTTGATTCATATTTTTGTTTGCCACACATCTTGTTTCATGATTGTGTAATGTCAGTGGATATAAGTACGTTTTCGTGTAAGAATATATTGTAATGGTTTACTGCCCACAGCAATTCTGATTGTCTAGTTAACACAAGAATGAGTAAATTCAAAAATGAGCAGCAGCAATCATAATTTGAGTAAGAAAGGTTGGCATGAGATAAGACAGAATTCACAAAGGGGTACGTTCAGAATTTCAGTCATAAATAATGTTCAAATGGCAAATGCAGCCTTGAAGTATGTAGCTGACAGGGTTGAGTTGAATAACGTCAAACAATGATACGAATTTTACAATAATACAAGATGTTTTGTGAAGTACAGAAATTGTATGAGCGTTATAAGTATTAAAGGTTTAAAAGCCACAAACGGCAAGGTAACGGAAATGTGAAACAAAGAAGAAGTAAAGATTGCAAAGAGCAATAACGCAACTTATCGGAAGGCAGGCAGTGATGCAGTGCTAAATAAACTCATGTGATTAAGTGCAATTAAAACCAAGTGAATTAAAAGCAGAGAAAAGTGCTACGTGAACAATTTCTAAGAAGGGAGATCTTAGTAATTAAGCAGTAACATTTCCTCAAAACTATAGTCCATAAGTAAACATGTAAACCAAACCTTATTTCTTATATACAAATGTAGATCGTTATCGCTTGGAAAGGAGAAATGTCAATTGTTTAACGAGAAGATCAAATAGAAGCTTGTAACATTTAGGCTGTCTGTCAGTTGAGTCTAGTTTTTTACATAATTATTTACAAGAAAGTGATTTGTTGAGCCAAAATTGTGTTTAATCGTAGTCACCAGTGTGTAGTGCATCGTTGTGCTAATTTTCCAAGTCATAAGAGTTCTCAATAAAGTGCAATTATCCCAAAAAGAATTCACCAGGTGCGTCGCAGAGCCAGGCCAAACTTCGGAGCCCCTTTTGACTGATCCGAGACATCGGCAAGCCAGAACTTTGTGGGCTACATTGGAGTTGTCCTTCGGGAGTGCCTGGGTGGAGAAATGTGGAGGGGAAGTCGTCACCAAGCTTGTAATACCGTGGCGTCTCTTTATTGTGCGAGCCAACATCGGAACACCACTTCAAAAGGTAAAATTCCACAGGAAAAGCGTAGATGAAGGTCTATAACCCGTCGGGTTTGTCAAGTTTGGATATCGTACAAGGGGTTGAACGTGATTCCAGCGGCCCATATTCGTCCAGATTCGAATAATCGAAGAGGCGCCCTAATTTTGCGGTTGAAGCCGATTCTGCCGGAAATTAAACAAATGCATGTTTTTGGCATCACCTACGACATCTGAAACAAAACATGTTAGCCGAAAGCCACGTCACATATTTAGCAGCATTTACCTGATTGTGGTCTTGCCTTTTTCGGTGTTTTTTAAATTCAATTTAAGCTGAATTTCGAGTGCAAGCAAATCACTTTTGTAAATTTTGAGTTTATAGACCTGTCAAATATAAAGTCACGTAGTTGCCATACTAGTTAATTATGATACAATAAAGTAATTATAATACAAGGGGAGTGATCCTACTCCCCCGAGAAAAGAGTTATTTATATTTTTTTATTTCATGCTTTACGGGAGCTAAGCCCTAAGTTATTGCAAATAAGTGAAATGCGGAGAGCAATAAACCATTTATTAAGCTAATAATTATTACATCTTTTTCATTAGCCTTGAGTTTGATATAAAATCCAATATTAAAGCCATTTATTAATTAATTTATAACTTGTAATGATTTATCCTGAATTATTTCTATTTTTACAGAAAGCCTTTATTGAGGATTAGGGGGGCGTCATTATAATATATAGCTCAGAAGAAAATACACATTTAAATATTTTACCATGTTATATCATAGAAGCTTTGACGTTTGCGCATGTATAAATTAAATTTACACATAAACACTAGTGAGCTGTTTGCCGAAAGGCAAAACATTTGCGCTTACATTCGGCAGATAGTGGATTCGAACCCCACACCGTACATTGGTTTCATCAATGCTCCCCGTCTACTATACTAACACCTTTGGTGATCCTCACCCCTGTAGAAGGACATTCTTCCCTAATTCAAGGAATTAGGCTAGCCACCTGCCCCACGGCGGCCGAAGATGGCTTATAAAAACCACGCTTAGTGTGGTTATTAACAGGCTCTTATCCTACATTGAGGGCAAGATCAGGAGAAAATACATAAACACTGTGCTAGAATTTGAACGCCGCCAACTCAAGTCACAATTGTCGTCTGCTTTGAATTTTTGATAAGAGCAACGGTCTAACAATGAGCGAGTCCGCCAGCAGCTAACCACGACATCCTCACCTGGATCCCATCATTGGAATCCGCGATATTTAAGAAGTTGTTAGTCCCCTTTGGAGACTTGAATCCAGCGATGATGAATCACCAGCTCTGGGACCTAAAGAGCTAGAAACCTGCAACCAGAGAAGGTTTTCCAGTGAAGCTTGTCTAATCCGAAGCCGCTGTCAAGTCTAGCTCGATACTTTTTCCTCCAGAAAAATGTGCCCGCCGGAATCTACCCCGACGTTGCTTCATCTTGCAAGGAAAGCTGCTGCTGGCGCCAGTTCCAGCACTTACTCCCAAATCCCAGCCAAAAGAAGGCTTCCAAGGCACTAAATTCTTCCTGAACTATAGTCTCAAAACTACTCTTTAGGCCGCCGCTTACGGTACCCAGTACACCTTAAAATTAGCCCCTTTATCAGTCTCCCAAGATATAGCTTTCGGTAGCGGGGGATATTCCACCCCTTCTGCAACTCTCCAGCTCAGAGCTTCGTAAAAAGGGAACTTATAAGCCACAGCCCTCCACAGTTACCCTAGATACTCTATCAATACCCACATGCAGGATCTAAGAAATGTGCTTAAAAAATAGATTTGCAATGCAGTCATGCATTAACATTTTGAAACCATCTACCTGAGATACCAAATAAAATTTTGATATAAGCAACCTTGCCCTAAGCTTTATGTATCCAAGGTGTTCTGAATCTAATCAATCGTAGCGATTGGCAAACCCTTGGCTTTCGAGCTACCTACAAGCACTTATATGCAAAAATTAAATTTTCCTACATCGAATAGCATGTTGGAAGCTTTTTGCACATTAGAGTACCGTACCTTAACAAAGACTCCACCAAAGATTTTGGTACAGCTAGCACACATTTTTTATTCAGGATGTTACAAATTTGATGAAATTTAAAAAGGAGAACCTAAGTTTATTTTATTTTATTTATAATCCCCATAAACAAATTCGTTAAATAAGACGGATGTTTAATTACTGTAATGTTTTTGTCTGCCAATACTGTATCTTAACGGTATCGGATGAAGTAAGTGTAGTCATGACGTAGCATAAAACTATTAACCTGAAGTCGTTCGTTGATCGTTAGAGTTTTGGAGTAGTCGGTGTTGGTTGTCTTCATAGATCCATCTGCGAGATTCTTGGCGGGTTGAAACATCATGAAATGGTCTGTAGATTTCATCACCGGCCACTATTTTTGAGATAATTCTGTGACGTCCATGTCCTACTACTACTATTGCAATTCAATTAGAAATTATAGGCGCATGTTACCGTAACCATATTTATAATAGTTATTTATGTATTAAAAACATTTTCAATGGAGTATAAAACGAAGGAATGTTTAAAACGCGACGCGAAGCGGAGAGTTTTAAATTTATCGTGAGCTATAATCTGATTAAGCCCGTGGTACATACAACGTTTTATGTTATTTTGGTTCTTAAAATGGGCAAAATTTATGGATTCACTATTTTGACTACAGACCACTGAGTCATCGTTGTGCTGGCGGTGTGAATTTTTTTAGTACTATTGTTTCTATGCAGATTGTTGGTGTTTGTTATACTGCCTAGCAACTTTATAGGCCCTAAGGCCATAAAAGTCAATAAACAAGATTATAGCTACATAATAAAATAAACAAATATAGAGTGTCAGTATTTTCATGCCGAACATATTAAATCCAAACACGATGCAAAAATATTAGTTTTTTTCAAATCGGGCTAGGTAAAAGAAGATTACAGATAATACACAATACATACATATGACAAAAATACTAGAGGTGTTCCCATTGATCAAACCTTATGTATTATTGTTGAATTCCAAATTGTCATGGTTGTTTCCATTAAAAAAGGATTCTTCAAGTATGTTTTGATTTACTATTGTCACTTAGCCACCCAAGTGTTATTTCTCTATATTCGATTTGAAGAAACTACCTGTACTGCAATAATAATTTAAACCACTACATCATTTTAATCAAGAAGCTACAGCACCTCTACCTAAATAATAGAGTAGTAAACATTGAGCATATACAAACAGAAAGAAGTCAGTACTTAGTGTCTAATATACTTGGTCCTCTTTACTTTTAGGTATTTCATTCTAATAAAACTAAAACAATACATTAGAAATACAGCGACATTAGGCACATTAAAAATGTTTTGTCAAGTACATTATGAGTACAGATCGACACACTGTCTTCATAATTATGGCATATAAATCTTGAAGTAAAGAACGCATTATAAATGTACAGTTGTTCACTGAAGCTGATCGTGAGAAGCGTCGTATTGTACAACTATAACCAAATAAGTTGTAATTGCAGTGAGTATCTAAAAGTATATTCAATTATTTTAAAATGTAAGGATTATATCTAATTGAACTTACAGATAAAATAACTGTTCCATTAATAGGAAACATCCCAAAAGCCGTAAATTCTACATTGTGATGTAGAAGTTGAAGAGAAAAATATGCTATCTGGAAAGTGATAAACGTTAGTTTCATATTTGGGTTGCTGAAAAGGTTATATATTCTGTAACTTTAGTATAAATTGTATTATTAAACGCGTTTTCGAGGAATTTATATTTTACGTGTTTTGATTTTAACCATTGTATCTATTAAAATATGTTTCCGAATTTCAATTTATAAAATCATTGCTACAAGTTTATAACCATTAATGCATAATTAAAACTAGATGTACCTCCTGAACTTTATACCACTCAGAGGAACTAGAAACAAAACATAACTACAAATATAATATAGGAAACGGAGCTTCAAAAGTATTGAAAACGCATTACTACAACCTAACAGAAGGAAAATTATTCTGGATATTCTCGATATGATGATATGACAGATACTCCATGTAGTTAAATGACTTTGGACAACAAGAAAATTACTTATAAAGAAATCTGTACTCACTTTAGGAGATCGGTATAAGACTTAGCAAGTCATGGCCTGCGATTATCTCGTCTAACAGTCTATCAAGGTTAAAACGTACTGAGTATTGCGGTTAGCTTTTGACGACTGCTTCAATTCGCTACTACCGCTCAATAGGCAGATGAGAAATAGGAAGGTCGAAGACCGGAAGAAAAGATCAAAACCAATAACCGAACAGAGTGCTACAGTTCAACAGGTTTAGTCCTAAAACGGGAATGAACAACAAGTAGAACTTCTTTAAAATCTAAGGAAAAATCGTGTTGGTTCGAATTTAAATAGAAGCTTCTGTAAATCAATTATTTATTATCAATCTCTTATTCTACAATTCTAATATTTTATTATTTAACAGAATCTGTTGACGGGAATGTTAACTCTTTATGGGATTCTGGTACATAACATATACGTACCACTTGCCGTAGAGCTCAAGTGTGCTTTAGTAATGTGTAACCGGTATCACTTTAGAGTTTTGTCCCCTCCAACCCTACAATAAGCTAAAAATAATGTATATTTTGTAAACATTGAAATATGAAGTTACAATCAGCAAATTTCAGTTTATTAAAAATCAGTTGTAATTAACTGCGGCAATATCAATCGTATATATTTGAATTTGGGATGATAATATTACGTTCTTTAATTCTCTGCTAACAGATTTCAGGTATTATTTGTGGCAAAGATAATATTGCTAATTTTTGAGTAAAATTACGCATTTCCATTGTAATTTCGCAATTAAAAACAAAATAGTTACTTTTATGTATTCTTTTTGAATTCCTATTTTGAGAAATGATAAAAATAAATAGGTACTTTTACAAATAATGAATTTGAAAAAGATATACATCTCGGAAAATCCGGATGATGTTGCCTACTTGTTCAGCTACGAGGGGGCATTTTTATGTTCTCTGACTAGGCACCTTCTTGTTTACTACATGTTCTCCATTTAACATTTTAAAATCACATATGTTTTCGAACATCATGTACCAATTTGCACAACAGTCGCCCAATTTATACCGTAGTTTTTTATGCCGTTTGTTGAAGAGTCACACTAAAAAGGCAATAGGAATAAATGGAATATTTTGGCGTTACACGACAATAGAGCTCTGCGACAAAATTAGACCATACCCCTTACAGTCCAGATCTAACCCCGTCTGATTACTATTTTATCGAATTTAAAGAAAAACCTTGGAAGAAACAGATTCGTACACAATAACGAACTCACAGCAACTGTAAAGGGTAACTTAAATACAAAATAAAAATATTATTTTATAAAGGCACCCTAGTGCAAACTAGCGATAGAAGGACTGTAATCGAGCAAATCATGGAATTTAATTATTTGGAAATCATAGTATCTAATGCGCCGGCGATATACCAAGGTACAACATCAAACAAATAAAGGGGCTGTAGCTTCCGGATGAAGGGACGTAATACGAAAAATATATATCGATAAAAAATAAAATCAAGATATATAAGAGCGCCATAAAACCACTACTCACCTATGCAGCAGAAACGCGACCATAAACAAGCAGAACAACACAAAGACTAGAAAAAACAGAGATAAGAACGTTAAGGTCAATAGCCAGGAAATCCTTAAGAGACAGAGTGTCAAAGTAAGGAAATACGTCAACAGAGTAATATACAAAACATTAGAAAATTGAAAAAAGCATTAAAAAGGAATGGGATGTCCATATTAATAGAATGCACACTCAAATTTACCTAGAATAGTTCGAGATAACACGCCACAAGGAAAACGAAGAGTTGGACGCTCTCCAAAGCGATAGAAGCAGAGCTGGGTATGGATATTAACCGAGACAACCTGCAGCTACTGATATAAGCTGTTGTTAAAGAAAAACAGCCATAAATGAGAAAGACGACGAAGAATGATACTTCTGTTTGTTTAGTAAATTAAAATTAGTAAATTATTCAAAGGCAATGAGGATGCTGATGCTCCTATCAGGTATATCTTCTGCTGAAAATTTAACTATATCGTCAGCATAGGATGACCATAAGAATAGAATGACAGTGACAGCAATATCAACTGTACGAGCAAATATCACCGATAATGAAAATAATGAAAACCATGATTGGGCAAAAACTTCCGAAATAGCAGAAAACATTACTGAAACTGACTTCAACCAATTGTTGAAACTGGGCTTAACCATAATTGATTTGGGGTAGTACTTTGTAATATTGCGTCCTACTTAATTAAGTGTAGATATAGCATTACATAATTCATGTTGTTAGGTCGAGCTGCAATCGCTTGTCAAAATTTTAAAATAAATATAACTTTGTGTGTTTGCTGCTCGTCCAATAATGGACCAGTCCAGTAGGTTTTTGAATTAGCAAAACCCGCAAAATAACGTAGACGTTAAACTTAAAAAAGTGTATATATACAGAGTAAGTTATTTCATCTTAATACTGTTGTAATAACGGCTGTGTTTGTGTCAATTAGTGAGATGGCGTAAGCTACAACTGCTAGTACAAGAGGGTTAGGCTTGGTGTACTTGCTCACACAAATTGCTCCACATTGTCTTCTCCTGAACAAGTTTTAAACCCTCCAATGACAACAACATATATATAAGAGCGCCATAAGACCACTACTCACCTATGCAGCAGAAACGCGACCATAAGCAAGCAGAACAACACAAAGACTAGAAAAAACAGAGATGAGAACGTTAAAGTCAATAGCCAGGAAAACCTTAAGAGACAGAGTGTCAAAGTAAGGAAATACGTCAACAGAGTAATATACAAAACATTAGAAAATTGAAAAAAGCACTGGCCCTCTTAATAAACAATCTATGTTCTCTGAATTACTTCCTAAAAAGTCCAATAATTATAAAGACTTCAGTCACCAACCATTCTGAATATCAAACAATTGTTAAGCAGAAATCAATAGCCAAGTATTTCTTCTTACTGTTTTCAAACATGTATTTTTCTAGTATACAATCGATCAATCAAACCTGTAAGTAAGTCAGAAACATCACATCTGAATTTGTCCTTCAATGAGTTGAAGGCGCACACAGGACTTTTATTAATAGAGAGTTTGCATTATACTGGAAATCTGATTACAACTTCACAGATCTTGCATTCAAGACGTCATGTCCCTAAAGAGATTTCTCAAAATTTTCCAACACTTACTTGTGAACAAAAAATATCGCGATTTCTAAAAAGAATGAATTGCAGGATAATCAATTAGAAAATAAAGCAGTTTTATAAATATGCGACAAAATGGTTCACCCATCAAAATTTCTGTGAATCGACGAGTCGATGATGAAATACGAGGCGGTTGAAATAATATATGCCTTCTCACTGGGCACTACACCGAAATTTCATTGTATGGATGTATATAAACAAGCGCTAACCAAACTGTTTGGCTCAGGGAGCCAGTAGTGACTAAATTAACTAGGTACTATATTTGGCGCAGCGAACAAATAGAGTGGCTTATGCAACCCAACTGACATATTACAAAGTTGACTGGATCAGCATTTTAATAATAAAGGTCCCGAGTGGTGTAGCTTGAACAAGCGTCCACGTTCGATCAGCAGAGTTAAGCAACGCTGTCTCTGGTCAGAACTTGGATGGAAGTTCCACGGCTGCATCTCTCGGCGCCTCGTGGTACGGCTATAAGGGAAAAAAGTTGGTCCCGGCGGTCATAACAACATCATGATAATCGTTAGTGGGGTTGGAAGTCCTCATAACTGCACAGCGACGCCTATAATTGGCCTAACGGCAGTTGGCTGAGTGGGAATTAAATAAATAAATAAATAAATAAATAATTACTAATGAATCAGAGATGGTGGTTCTTATAATTAGACCTATTTTCAACTGACATTAAATAATTTTTTGAGGTTATGAAACGTCGCCAACTTAAAAAGCATGCCATTTGTGCACTTGTAATATGTAAGCAATAATGAGATTTAGTAAGAGCCAGGCCACACCCTTACGTGTTACAGGTGCACAAATGTCATGCTTTTGAAGTTGGACGAAGTTTCTAGTTATATCATAACCACAAAAAAAATGTTTTTGTCAGTTGAAACTAGCTGTAATTATAAGGACCGACATTTCTTATTTTTTAACAATTATTATTAAAATACTGATCCAGTCAGCTTTGTATTATGTTATTTGCTCAAAAAGGGCAAATAGGGAAAAGTTTTGGTGTAGTTTGGATATTTGGTTCCTATATGTTTTTTGGGTCGTTGTACACGAATATCAGGTTTTCGAACAAAAAATTTTCCGAAAACGCATTTTTTCAAGTAAAAACGGTGTAAAAAAGGGATTATTTTTAGTTTTTCTAAAATTACCCGAAGGCTATCTATTCCTCGTAAATTTTGAACCTATATGAAAAGACAGAAAATAAAATTTCCTACATTTTATGTACTTGAATTTTTTTCTCCGACCAATCGTTCAGCCGGGAGAGCCCCGCGAAGTTATAGTTGAGTCAAATGGTAGAAAATAGGGGAAAGTATTGGTGGAGTTTTGATATTTGGCTCCTATATATTAGTTGGGTCGCTGTACACGAATATTAAGTTTTCCAACAAGAATTTTAACTGGAAACACGTTTTTTTAAGCAAAAACGTTGTAAAAACCGGTTTTTTGCGTTTTTCTAAAATTACTCGAAAACTATACTATTTCGTAAACGTTAAATTTATATGAAATGAAAGAGGATAAAATTTTCTACATTTTTTTTACCTGACGTTTTTTCTCCGATCAATCCAGTCAAATAGTAGAAAATAGGGGAAGGTCTTGGTGGACCTTTGGTATTTGGTTCCTATATGTTTTTTCGGTTGTCAGCGAATATCAGGTTTGCCAACATTTCTGAAGATTCATTTCATATAACATTTTTGATTTACGAAAAATGGATAGTTTTCGAGTTACTTTAAAATAAACTGGGATAATTCTCTTTTTTTTATTTTAACGCCTAACTTCGCGGCGCTCTCACGGCTGAACTATTAATGTTATATAACCTTTTTTCGAACGGTTATTACAATTAGTAAATTGGATATCTACCCTATTGCTTAGTTAACAGAAGTAGTATCGAGAATAATGTATTAAACACTTACCTTGTTGCTTTTGAATTACTTTAAAGATTGACATATCTCACTTATGGAAATATATGATTGAAATTATGTCACTTGACTATTATTTAAAATTACCTCGGCTAGTCAGTTTATTGAGCAAATAAGAATCTATCTTCCTCAGCTGAATGAGTACAGGTTATAATAATGAATCTCTTTATAATTGAATACTGAATTACAAAATTATTATTGTATGGACTTCTTTGTCAAACACACTCCTTAGTACTTTTAATAGAACCTTCTTTTAAGTTAGATTATATTATTATGCTTGGTTTGACATTACAATCAATCGAAACTAAATGTTGTCAAATTATTTAATCAAATTACTTTTTCCAAATTCAGGTTAAAATTAATTACAGATACCTAGACCAAAATTATATAATTTCTACTTATAATGGCCGAAAACGTCGAGTACCCGAATCAAAGCAAATTTAGAAAACTTAATATGCTAAATTGTTCTCTAAACCTAAATTACAATGCTTGCCACTAATTTTGTCGTACCAAACTTGTTAATAAAAATACACTAACCTTCACCAAGACTTGAGTGTATTTTCTATCAGCTCCTAACTGATTGGCAGTCGTCAAACACCTCCCTTGAGTTGTTGAAGACCCAAAATAGCTCGTTGTAGCTCTCGTACCTCTTAATACCTTGATAAACGGTAGTACAGCATGCCACAATCACTCTCACTTTCACTTACTGCTGGTTTAAGTACCAATTACCACTTCAAATGGTTTCAAACAATCTTGAAATTATAATATGAATAATAATTGTGACCTTTGGGCAAATTTGATCGTGAAGAATGCTATCTTGCTATGACGTACCAAATATACAATACTATTCTCACAATTAAAGGAAAGTTAGCCCTTTAACGTGACTTATTGAACGTAGATTATTCAAAATTAAAGAAGTTTTTCACTTGTAGTAAACAACCCCTTGATTGCCAATTGCTACTACTACCAGTAATCTATCACCAACTGTTATCACATGATACCCTTTAGATACCTGGATATTAATATTGAATTAATTAAGCATCCCAACAGCATGCTACATTACATTAATCGGAGAAAAAAACCTTTAGAGCTTAACATGTAGGAACTTTTATTCTCTTCCATTTCATATAGGTTTAACATTTACGAAATTGGATAGTTTGTGAGTAATTTTAGCAAAACTAAAAAAAAATCGTTTTTATAACGTTTTTGCTTAAAAAAACGTATTCACAGTCAAAATTCTTGGAAAACCTGATATTCGTGTACAGCGACTCAAAAAATGTATAGGAACCAAATATCAAAACTCCATCAAAACTTTCTCCTATTTTCTACCATTTGACTAGACTATAACTTCGCGGCGCTCTCGCGGCTGAACGATTGGTCGGAGAAAAAAACTTCAAGTACATAAAATGTAGGAAATTTGATCTTCTTTCATTTCATGTAAGTTCAACATTTACCAAAAATGGATAGCTTTCGGGTAATTTTAGAAAAACTAAAAAAAATCGGTTTTTACACCGTTTTTGCTTAAAAAACATGTTTCCGGTTATAATTTTTGTTGGAAACCTGATATTCCTATACAGCGCCCCAAAAGACATATAGAAACCAAATATCAAAATTCCACCAAAACTTTTCCCTATTTTCCACCATTTGACTGCACTATACTGAATCTAAGAGATTTGGCTATGGTTTTTACCCATTGGAGTGATATGTAGGTATTATTGTTTTTTTTTGTCGTATTTTGTAATAATAACAATTCATTAGCTGTTGTCTGCGCTGGGTTTAGTTATTTACTAGAAATTATTACTAAAAATCTCTAAATAAAAGGTGACGTTGGTAAATTATCACCAGTTGAAAAATATATGTCACCAAAAACGTATTTCTTACGCAATAAATAACAAGAATGTGTAAAAATCATATTCTTTCCTTTTAAAATTTTCCATTTAAAGGGTTAAAATAAATAAAATGTAATGAAAATTAGTTTTACATTTGAATACTTTTAGATTTTACCTCTAACTGCAGTTCTTGCTTGCATTTGTTTTCGGCGCTCGTATTAAAGCTCAATATTTTGTGAATTACTGCTCCTGTCTTTTGTGCCTGAAAAATATTTAATCAACCACATAAGAACTAGTGAGGTAGTATTTAAAAATTATACCTCGTCGGTAGTAACACAACAGCTAATAACGAGACTAAGAAACTGTACAACAACCAGAAGTGTCAGCATCGACGTGTAAATAATATAATCCGTTGCAACGTGGTGTTCGAATTTTATGTACCTTCCTACGTAGTATAATGCCGTAATAATGGTAATGATGTCTTCCAATAGAATAACAAATATTTGACTCGAATAGGCTTTGTTCCATTTTTCACAAATAGCGCAGAGTCGGTAGTGCATAATCCTTATGTCCTCAATGAAATGAATGGCTTCGTCTTGCGCAAATCCTAACGTAACCCTAAAAAATAATGTATATATATTTCTATAGTTAGGCAACATTTTTAAATAAATAAACTAACACAACCGTCGGGAGCCTAAATACAAAACGTCATGTTAAAGTATTTATTGTTCATTGAAATGTTAAACAGTGTTTAACATGATCGCGTCCTCGAGTGTTAAGATACATTTAACATGCATCCACTCATTTAACATGCATGCACTATAGCAACATCACACATATTCATGATTGTCCGATTTGCATTTAGCAGTTTTTAGTAATTATTATTGATTCAAAATTATTGCCTCAATGAACAATAAACTAATCAACGCATTTCGAGGGGTAACTCTCTTAACATTTCTTACATAAATTACCACTGTCGCTTCGCTGCGCTCGCTCGAGTTTTTTTTTAATGGATCAATGCATTTGAACAATCTGTCCAAAGTGGACAATAAGTTCTAAGTATGTGAGATATACAAATGACTTAATATATTTACAAGTGACTTGTAGGAAACACTCCATTGAGTGTTCACCTTCTTAGCTTCCAGCTACGTTAATAACATATGCAGTTTACATGTTTATAGATTAGACACTAGTTAGTTATATAGTCTCTCAGGTAGGTCTGAAGGTTTAAAACGTTTTAATCTTCTTAACTCATCTGTTGTATCCATAAATTTATCTACCAATTTATTGGGATGCACTTTCAGTCTATCACTGTACTTAACACTATTGTTTTGAATTTCTTTTTGCACTGTAGGTATACTTAAGTCTTTATGTATCACAGTATTGGGCACATACCATGGTGCACTCACTATTGTTCTTAAAGTTTTACATTGGAACCTTTGAATAATTGCAATATTGCTTTTGCTTGCAGATCCCCAGAGCTGGGCCCCATAACTCCAAATTGGCTTTATAATTACTTTATATATAAGTAATTTATTTTCTGTTGTTAGTTGTGACTGTTTGCCTATCATCCAATACATCTGTCTTAATTTAAGGCCCAGCTGCTTCCTCTTAATAAAAATGTGTTTTTGCCAAGTCATTCTTCGATCTAAGCGTACTCCTAGATATTTTGCACTTTCTGCGTGTTGTAGTAGTTTACCATTTAACGTAACGGGAGGGCAGTTTTCTCTTTTCGTAGTAAACGTCACTTGCACTGATTTATCTTCGTTTGCTTTCATTTTCCACTTTTTTAGCCATATTTGTATTTTGTCTATAGTACACTGTAGGTTTTTAGTGGCAATTTCAGGTCTGGGGTGAGAGCATAGTAGAACGGTATATTCTGCAAATGTAGCGGTTGTAATTAGTTTAGATTCTGGTAAGTCTGCTGTATATAGTAAATACAGAACCGGTCCAAGAACGCTACCTTGTGGAACCCCAGATGCTATAGGGTGTAGATCTGTTAATATATCTTGTTGTTTTACTAAGTAGTGTCTTTCGCTCGAGTGGTAAAAATATGCTCGAATGTTAAGACTGGGTTACACTTCTAAATACGTTAATTACTATTTCAATCCAAATTCACCAAACAAGCGAACCTTCTTAATTCTAGAATATATAGAATTTTAGGGATAGCATATTTAAATGTACTGTAAGTTATAGTGCTAACATATTAATATTTCTAATATAACAGATATTTTAAATTGCGTTGCTGAAACCCGACATCAAGCAAGCAAGCGTTTGTATAGTACTGAAAATGTAAACTGCGAAGCTGTTGGTCTTACACGATTCGAAAATTTCGAAGAACATATGCAGCTAGCGGCGCTGATGAAATTGCTGTTTATCCACGCAGTAACAAAAATGCATGTTGATCATATAGGTATATAACACAACGCCTAAGTGCGAACTTTCAAACATTCAAGGTGTAGAAAATGTAAGCGACTAACAATACAGGCGTTTACGTTACAATGCTTATTTAGGGAAGATGATCTTATACAAAATACTCTATCGCTCACTAGCACACAGTATGGATTTATAAGCCCAGGAAATAGTATTGTTTTTGAAAGGAAATGGAGCAAGATTCCTGCACCGATTGTAGTGTTTCTGTATTCATTATACACATTATACTTACACATGTGTTGTTGGTCTTGCCCGGCCTTTACATTCAAAAAGTAGCGACCGACCGTATTCGTTTAATTTTGTCTGTAAATCTTTATAAAATTCTATTACAGCAGCGTTTACCCAACTGAAACGTTGCTTCAAACACAATACTATAATACAGAATTGTAAATTAACAAATGTGTTAATCGTCAACGGTACAGTGTAATTAACAAATTTCCCTATCGTTTCAAAGGTAAAAACGCGTACAGCATAGGTACCCGTCAAACAGATGGACGTGATTGAGAAAATTACACCCACTAATGTGCCAAAAACTATATATAATTGACTTTTCTCATATTCTCGTAATAAATTAACACCAAGACGATACTGAACTTCCTGATCGAACGAACTAATGTCCTCAAATACACTTAATATCTGAAATTAAAAAAAGACATATTGCAATGAACACTTATTACTATCACACTTTTAGGGCCGGTTGCAGAAAGCAATGTTAAGTCTCGTGTTAGCTAACATCGCGTCAAAGTGAACAAAATCGCATCAAATCTCAAATGCTTATGGTAACTAATACATTAGTAAACAAAATTTGATGCGATTTTGTTCACTTTGACGCGATGTTAGCTAACACGAGACTTAACATTGCTTTCTGCAACCGGCCCTTAGTAGCATTGATTACATGATTAATTAAAATACATCCAAATAGAATTCCACAGCACATTGCAGCTTGTCCCAGATAAATGTCTAAAGTGCTAAATACTGCAGCAATTAATTTTAAATCCGAATACGCAATTGCATCATTAGTACTAACTGTGTATGCAGTAATAAGAACAGCAAAAAGAATACTGCATATTAAATTTCTTCGAGATATTCTAAACATGCCAT
This sequence comes from Agriotes lineatus, assembly GCA_940337035.1. NCBI lineage: Eukaryota > Metazoa > Arthropoda > Insecta > Coleoptera > Elateridae > Agriotes > Agriotes lineatus. The sequence goes on along the minus strand of OW679194.1, from coordinate 192,593,305 downwards.
TTACTATTGTGAATGGTGATAAACCTAATATTTTGGTGCAGTAGTGCAATGGCATCAAAACTGAATAAAAATTTATTGGAGGCTTTAGCATTGTCACATATTGCAGGTTATACGGAACACATTTTATTTAAAAGCGAATACCATTTAAATTTAAAATAAGATTATTTTTAGATGGACCAGATAAGCTATGCTTTCAGTTCGTTATAGCTAATCGTTTTGCCAATAACTGAGTATTTGTGGTTTATGTCCGATGCAGAAATTAGTAGCCATTTGTCTAACCGATCTAGAACCCTTGTTTAAAATCATATTTTTCACCCCAGAATATTCCAAATAACACAGCGACACATGATGTTTTTACAACCTACATAATTATGTCTGCACAGCAACACCAAGCTCATAGCTACAAGAAATATCCACTTCTAGTACTTACTAACATTTCTTCTCCCAACAAGGAAAAACTGTCATATTGATATTTTATTATAATTAATTTAATGAAATTTCTCGATGAAAAATATCAAAAATTCTTTTTATACTTACTAGTCTGTTACGCCTTTAATCTGTTGACCAGAGCTGGCCAGTAATTAATTACTTTGTAATTAAATTACTAATTGAATTTGTTACGGTATGAAAAGGACTTTACGACACCCACCCAAGGTGAGCATCGCACCACGGGATCAGTCCTGAAAACATGACACACTTGCCCTGAAATCGGTTCGAAATAGGCTAATAGGCCACGGCTGGAACGCTCAGGGAGTCGGGCGTGAGTCACACGATACGTTCTGGGCAAGCGCGTTGTGGCATAATATATACAGGGTATGTCGAAATTATGAGGGCGCCACCAAGCCTGTCGTAACCCGGCTAACCGGGCCTGGACGGTTAGACGGGAGCGAAGCATGCAAAAATACTCCGCCAATAAGATTATTCAAGAGTTGCAAGGTCAAACAACAACTTCGGGGTTGCCTTAAGCAAGGATTGTGATTAGGTGTCCATCCGACCACGACTACGCAGCTGTCCCACTCACCTGCACGCTCACAGCTTCCTCGTTCCGTCGTACAATAATTCGTACAATAAAGGGGCGTCTATCTGTAACAGAACATGCACAAACCGAAACAAACAATAGTTCCCTTAACTAACCAATCATATATTTCACTTCGAGTTACAATGGGGTAGCAGAATGCGTCGCCCTGTATCTAACCTTACTCTATAATTAAGGGCACCAGCTGGCACGCGCGCTCTAAGCTTAACGACAGATGTTGAACATTAGTGAACAGCAATAATAGGTACAAAGATACACATTGCCTTATGCAAGGGCAGCGACGATTTACATTAGCCTTCACGGCCTGAACTGTCTGCGGTCTGAATGAATGCACTAGCGTAGTAATGAATAGGTACAAAGATACACATTGCCTTATGCAAGGGCAGCGACGATTTACATTAGCCTTCACGGCCTGAACTGTCTGCAGTCTGAATGAATGCACTAGCGTAGTAATGAATAGTAATGAGTAACACTCGCGTTCACAGCGGTAATCAGGTTAAAGGCACATACCTTAAAGCGTGGGCGGCGAGGGAGCCTGGTACAGCTGAGTTGCGACGAGCTGCAATCGTAGGTGGTAGGTACCTTCGGTGTTACAACGGCGAAAGGGGGTGAATGCATAACCGCCTCAATGGCGACGGGAGGCGCGTCAAGACCCGTACAACGGGACGACGAAAATGATGGGGGCCTCACTCGTTCTGCTGAACCAAATCCTCGTAGGTCGAGATGAAGGGGGCACGACCCCTCACTAATAGTAGCAGGAACTGGGCTCCAAAACACCCACGTTACGCCGAAGATCACTCGACAAATTTCGAATCACCACCACCACACACAAGCGCTCTCTGCCACGGGCTCTGGAAGACTCCACTTAAGGCGAAAACGTATATCACATTAATTGCCGAAGCAGCACTCGACGGGAAAAAGGGCTGACGCCCCCGCCAAGGGCGGAAGCGTCGCACGAACTCACACACACTATCCGACCTCTTACTTGTTTGACGGCTCTCGGCTGAATCCGGCCCCACGTTGGGCGCCAAAATTAGCCTGTTACGGTATGAAAAGGACTTTACGACACCCACCCAAGGTGAGCATCGCACCACGGAATCAGTCCTGAAAACATGCCACACTTGCCCTGAGATCGGTTCGAAATAGGCTAATAGGCCACGGCTGGAACGCTCAGGGAGTCGGGTGTGAGTCACACGATACGTTCTGGGCAAGCGCGCTGTGGCATAATATATACAGGGTATGTCGAAATTATGAGGGCGCCACCAAGCCTGTCTTAACCCGGCTAACCGGGCCTGGACGGTTAGACGGGAGCGAAGCATGCAAAAATACTCCGCCAATAAGATTATTCAAGAGTTGCAAGGTCAAACAACAACTTCGGGATTGCCTTAAGCAAGGATTGTGATTAGGTGTCCATCCGACCACGACTACGCAGCTGTCCCACTCACCTGCACGCTCACAGCTTCCTCGTTCCGTCGTACAATAATTCGTACAATAAAGGGGCGTCTATCTGTAACAGAACATGCACAAACCGAAACAAACAATAGTTCCCTTAACTAACCAATCATATATTTCACTTCGAGTTACAATGGGGTAGCAGAATGCGTCGCCCTGTATCTAACCTTACTCTATAATTAAGGGCACCAGCTGGCACGCGCGCTCTAAGCTTAACGACAGATGTTGAACATTAGTGAACAGCAATAATAGGTACAAAGATACACATTGCCTTATGCAAGGGCAGCGACGATTTACATTAGCCTTCACGGCCTGAACTGTCTGCAGTCTGAATGAATACACTAGCGTAGTAATGAGTAGTAATGAGTAACACTCGCGTTCACAGCGGTAATCAGGTTAAAGGCACATACCTTAATGCGTGGGCGGCGAGGGAGCCTGGTACAGCTGAGTTGCGACGAGCTGCAATCGTAGGTGGTAGGTACCTTCGGTGTTACAACGGCGAAAGGGGGTGAATGCATAACCGCCTCAATGGCGGCGGGAGACGCGTCAAGACGCGTACAACGGGACGACGAAAATGATGGGGGCCTCACTCGTTCTGCTGAACCAAATCCTCGTAGGTCGAGATGAAGGGGGCACGACCCCTCACTAATAGTAGCAGGAACTGGGCTCCAAAACACCCACGTTACGCCGAAGATCACTCGACAAATTTCGAATCACCACCACCACACACAAGCGCTCTCTGCCACGGGCTCTGGAAGACTCCCTTCAAGGCGAAAACGCCCGCAACATAACTGCTGAAGCAGCACCCGACGGGGAAAACGACTGACGCCCCCGCCATAATGGCGGGAGCGCCGCACGAACTCACATACACTATCCGACCTCTTGTTTTAACGACGGCTCTCGGCTGAATGCCACGAGGGAAGCGTTAGCCAAGGTCACCTTGGCCGCGTCCCCCACGTGACTAAACCACAGCGAATCGCAAGGCGATGAAATGAAACCAACCAATCCGGGCCACGCTGGTATCACGCCGCCACCGCGTGCTATTCAGAATTCAGAAAAACGCCATCAGAGGAGAGCTCCAACCGACGACAAATACTGCTTTTTAGGCTAACTATGTGCGAAATCGTGATTCTGGAATTAGGCGATGGAGCCAAATAAAGAGCTAAAAGGGCTTAGCATACGGGCGCGCTGCTCTAAGCTTAGGCGGCTATTCAAAATACCAAAATGACCTAACTAACGGCGTGAAATGCAATTAAGCATCTGAAATAGCAAAATGACTTAACACTCCCCTTACTTGAAAGAGAGTTCCCCGAAGTCTCTTATAAAACAACGAGGCATTTTGCAACAACGTAACGAGAACTTAAACGAAAACGCAACAACGAAAAACGAACGAAACAAAAAACATTCGATACGATAGAGTGCACCCCCAAAAGGGATTACGCACACTGGCCACCAGATAGGGTGCAAAGGTGGGAAGAGAGAAGAGGAAGAAGAAAGACTGGATACGCCAGTAGAAAATACGTAAATTGGGTCACAATCGGGTACAAAATATGGGTCTAAATGGGGTACAAATAAGTCTTACACCTGTGGACACTTCCGACCAACCGTTCCAAAAGAACACAGGGAGGGGGGGGGGTATAGACATGGAAGTCCAAAATCCCACCCAAGGGTTACCTGAAGAGGGCACGCTGCGCGTCACGAGATCGGCGCATTGTGTGGATCCCACAACTGGTATGAGTACCCAAGAGAAGAGGATGAACCACCAAAAAAAAAGGGAAATGGTTGTGACAGAAACTGTCAAAAATAGTCATAATCAGTAATAGGAAAAACTCAGTCCACCGAAATCCTCAATCAATGCCGATGCCGGAGCCAAGTCGACTATTAAACCGCAAAGCGCGAGCTCGAAAATGACTCCAACACCGAACACCAAAAGAAAATCCAGAAGAACCAAGTCTCCAAGGGTGTAGGCGTTCGATGACGCATGCCCAATAAATCCTTTTCAGAACTCCATGCGGCCCAAAGGGACTACCTTACGACGACAGGGTCCGCACGAAACAAAATGACCAGAAACACGCTCTCTTTATGTAATCCCACACAGGTGGTTGAAAATGGCGACGGCCAACGGTACGGTAAAAGAGCGCTAGGCCACGAAAACAACAGGGCATCACTACAAAAAAAAAGTCAAAAATCTTTAGATACTCAAACACTTTACACTTAAGAAACCTTATGCGAACAACCGGGCCCTGGTGTCACACAAAGCTCAAAAGCTTCAACGAAACTGTTCACAAAGAACACGATACTTGACAACATGACGTCATCAGACAAAAAGGGTACGGTAAATGACAACAAAACGTCAACAAGTACAAAGCATTCCGACCAGCGGTAAAGACTCGTTAAATGCTAACGGAAAGTGTACAAAACTCTACTATGACTGTTAGGGGTGTCCACGAAGAAGTCGGTAAACAAAGTTGGGCGGTACATGATAATAATGAAAATGAGATAAAGGCCAACGAAAATAACTACACCAAACCAACTAAGAAGATGGCCTGAGGGACGTAATAACCGCACGAGCGAATCTCCCCAAGCACACCAACAACACACCATAACTGATCAACAAACCAGAACGCAGTAATGAAGCTGAAAATGAATTCCAACCTGCTCACCAAAAATCAACGCGGCACAACACCAAACGATAGCAAAAGAAAAATTGTCAAAATCGGTAATCATCAACGTCAAAATCGATAAACCTCGCTAACGTGAACGTCAAAATCGATAAACGTCAGTTCGGTACAACAAAAGTGTCAACTTAGCCCAAGGCTAAACAATGTAAACGACAGGGAATCGAAACTCCCAACTAAGCCTTCGAAAAGACTTAAAAAAACAAGGTCGGTACCTTCACTCAACAACATCTGGTACTAAATCCGACTAATACGGGATAAAATCTGCACTAAATGCAACGAGAGATCTCGGTAGTATGAACTGGCTAAGAAAAACAAGAAACGACGGTAAAAATGACGAAAAAGACACTCAAAATATGAAAAGACATGGAAAAACACAAAAAGAAAACTCAAAAAGGCGATAAACAACAAGAAAACACAAAACTACAAATAGAAAATAAGAAAAGACAAGAAAAAACATATAGAAAACAAGAAAAGAAACGTAAAGACAAATGACAACTAAGAAAAAAACATATACACGGTCAAGAAAACTAATGAAAATAAACTAAAAACAGGAAAAGACAAGAAAAGACATATAGAGAACAGAAGAAAACAGGAAAAGACAAATAGAAAACAAGAAAAGAAGCTCGGTGAAATATTCTACTAAGAAAAAAACGGTTTACCAGTCCATACCACTTCGAAATGACGAAAAAAAAACATTTGTGACAATAATATAAATGACACAACAAGGCTACAATGCCTAAAATGCCCCAGAGGCGGGCGCCAAAATTAAGACACACAGCGCAAAAAAGAAAACCCCAAAATGAGGTGGAGCGTTGTCGTGCACCAATAGGCTCCAAACGTTGGAATAGCCAAAATTAAGACGTACGACGGGTGGGCTTAACGAGACTACTACCGTCCAACAACAACAACAAACAACAAGCCCCACGCGATTGGGCCGCCAAAATTAGCCTGTTACGGTATGAAAAGGACTTTACGACACCCACCCAAGGTGAGCATCGCACCACGGGATCAGTCCTGAAAACATGACACACTTGCCCTGAAATCGGTTCGAAATAGGCTAATAGGCCACGGCTGGAACGCTCAGGGAGTCGGGCGTGAGTCACACGATACGTTCTGGGCAAGCGCGTTGTGGCATAATATATACAGGGTATGTCAAAATTATGAGGGCGCCACCAAGCCTGTCGTAACCCGGCTAACCGGGCCTGGACGGTTAGACGGGAGCGAAGCATGCAAAAATACTCCGCCAATAAGATTATTCAAGAGTTGCAAGGTCAAACAACAACTTCGGGGTTGCCTTAAGCAAGGATTGTGATTAGGTGTCCATCCGACCACGACTACGCAGCTGTCCCACTCACCTGCACGCTCACAGCTTCCTCGTTCCGTCGTACAATAATTCGTACAATAAAGGGGCGTCTATCTGTAACAGAACATGCACAAACCGAAACAAACAATAGTTCCCTTAACTAACCAATCATATATTTCACTTCGAGTTACAATGGGGTAGCAGAATGCGTCGCCCTGTATCTAACCTTACTCTATAATTAAGGGCACCAGCTGGCACGCGCGCTCTAAGCTTAACGACAGATGTTGAACATTAGTGAACAGCAATAATAGGTACAAAGATACACATTGCCTTATGCAAGGGCAGCGACGATTTACATTAGCCTTCACGGCCTGAACTGTCTGCAGTCTGAATGAATACACTAGCGTAGTAATGAGTAGTAATGAGTAACACTCGCGTTCACAGCGGTAATCAGGTTAAAGGCACATACCTTAATGCGTGGGCGGCGAGGGAGCCTGGTACAGCTGAGTTGCGACGAGCTGCAATCGTAGGTGGTAGGTACCTTCGGTGTTACAACGGCGAAAGGGGGTGAATGCATAACCGCCTCAATGGCGGCGGGAGACGCGTCAAGACGCGTACAACGGGACGACGAAAATGATGGGGGCCCCACTCGTTCTGCTGAACCAAATCCTCGTAGGTCGAGATGAAGGGGGCACGACCCCTCACTAATAGTAGCAGGAACTGGGCTCCAAAACACCCACGTTACGCCGAAGATCACTCGACAAATTTCGAATCACCACCACCACACACAAGCGCTCTCTGCCACGGGCTCTGGAAGACTCCCTTCAAGGCGAAAACGCCCGCAACATAACTGCTGAAGCAGCACCCGACGGGAAAACGACTGACGCCCCCGCCATAATGGCGGGAGCGCCGCACGAACTCACATACACTATCCGACCTCTTGTTTTAACGACGGCTCTCGGCTGAATGCCACGAGGGAAGCGTTAGCCAAGGTCACCTTGGCCGTGTCCCCCACGTGACTAAACCACAGCGAATCGCAAGGCGATGAAATGAAACCAACCAATCCGGGCCACGCTGGTATCACGCCGCCACCGCGTGCTATTCAGAATTCAGAAAAACGCCATCAGAGGAGAGCTCCAACCGACGACAAATACTGCTTTTTAGGCTAACTATGTGCGAAATCGTGATTCTGGAATTAGGCGATGGAGCCAAATAAAGAGCTAAAAGGGCTTAGCATACGGGCGCGCTGCTCTAAGCTTAGGCGGCTATTCAAAATACCAAAATGACCTAACTAACGGCGTGAAATGCAATTAAGCATCTGAAATAGCAAAATGACTTAACAAATTCCCTTTCTTGGATTTGCATTGAAATTGAATTAGTTTTCAAAGTACGGCAGTTGTAATTGGTGATTGCCATATTTATTAACAATTACTTTTTGAAAGTAGTTAATTACTACATTGAATTACTCAGTTACTTTTGAGTAATTAAATTACTCTAAAGTATGTAAACTACTTTACAAATATTTGAAATCTTGTGGCAGTTGAAATCACTGACCTCGAGTAGATATTAAATCGCCACAAAAAAAATAAATAACACCTGATTAAGTTACATTTAAAGCAAATCGCAATAAGGCTTTCCTAGAGAAATATAAATATAATTTATGAATAACAGCTAGTTTTGTGCACGAACAAAGATATATTTGTTGCAGGCGTTTATGTTTGTAGATGGAATGTGCATGTGTCGTGTCCTGTGCTGTGTAGGCTGTGTAAGGTGTAGCTTGCTAATCAATACTGTGTAAGAAGAGAAAAATATGTTTGCGGTAAGTACAGATTACAGGGAAAAAATATAATTAATTTTTTTCCATAGCAATTTACAACTAGTTTTATAAGACGATATTGGTTTATACTAATTATTTATTTATTTTAATTTGTTTGTTTAAAACGATGTAGTAGCATAGGGCTAGCGAAGTAGTACTAAATGCAAATTGTTACGTTTAATTTGTAGTTTCGCATACATTAGTGAAAATTAATTAGTTTAATGTTATTATTAAGCATTTTGTTACGTTTTATTTGTAGTTTTACATGCAATATTTCAAATAATTAATTATATTTTACTATTCTTATTTATTCCCAAAACTCCAGTACATTTTTACCTAACTAGGCAACCCTATTCTCTTCTGATGATAACAAATTTTTAGCCTAAACTATAGTTATGCATATCAATCTAGAACACTCCACATTTTAGTAGTTTTTTTCTGCGGTTCCTCTTTCCAAATTTTGGAAAGTTTTGATAACTTGAGTTGAATGGCGAGTTGAATCTCAGCATTCGTGCAATTAAAAAGCCCTCTGGATGTTCAAATAATTGGTTGCGGTTATAATTCTTACGTCTGACGCTTCTGCGGAATTTTAGGAGCCAACTGTCGTCGCTAGCACGACCACCTACGGCTGACTGTCACCACCAGGTTAGTTTTCTTTAGTTTCTACTTCCTTCTCGGGTACTTACCTAGAAATTTGTACACTTTGAGCCTTTTGCCCTTGGTTTCGCAACTACTGGGAAACATTTTTCCTCCCCCCCCTTAGAATCGCTACATACTAATTGGAAATGTTATCTGCTTGTGATTCAATTTCCCATCCCCTGGCTCATGGCTTCATGTATTTATCTGATAGGATAACTTCGATTAGGTGTGCTTAGTTCCTAGGGCGATTCGAGCCAACTGCTCGCCTTCGGGTTTAGTAGTATGTACTTATTAGATTATTGCATGCCCCCTTTGTTTTGTCGATAGCTACGATAGCTGCTTAATCGTACATTAGATTATTGCATGGCCCCTCCATTTTTTTGATATCTACGATTCATATAGGGAACTAGCTGCGAATACAGAGCCTGCCTCTGTTTTAAATACGGCATTCGCTTGGAATGCTGGCTGTAAATTTGTGTATTGAATTACTTACCCCTGCTACTGTGGGCAATTAGCGTACGTCTGAAATGTATTGAGGTCTCAGTTATTCTATTATGCAACGGTTGAACGTTGGGACTCACCTGCGATCCGCTTTAGCTGTACCTTTCTGCGGGGACCATTGTGCCTTAGCATTTAAGCACGAGTTTATTTTTAGGTTACTTACTAGTTTAATTCGCGTCAAACGGTTAGTTTTGCTTTACCAGTTTGTTTGTGGTTACCGCACCACCAGCGGACATTTAACTATCAAAATTTGAGTAATTTATCTCTGGGTTTATTATTTTGTTACGAGCGCATACAATCTGAATACTTGAAACGTTCTCGAAAATACAATGAGTTTCCTGTAGGAATCTTTTCAACCCCTCTATGACCTTACACATTGAAGAATTTCGCCTCTTCAAAATTTTGATTACCGTCACAGCGTCAGATAAAGCTAACCATCGGTGCCTATGTTATCCTTTTGCTTGCATCGCTCTGCCCGAGCTTTTCTGCCTAACGGGGTGCGTACTAATATTCCCCGCCTCACGGAGCTTTCTTTTTATCTTTTCCTTCTGAGAGATTCTAGGACCTTGGTCAGAATATTTATTCAGAATTATAAGTGGTTAGTACAGATTAAGCGTGCAACCCCAAATTAAGCTTTAATTTAATAACTACTGCCTTAAAGCCAATTTTAATTATGCAGCTCGTCTTATTTATATATATACTGCCTTAAAGTTAATTTTATTTACGCAGCTCGTCCTCTTTATATACCTTTATGCAGCACCTTTTCAATGTGGCTGTTCTGCTATTATTTTGGTTTGTCTGGAATATCTCTTACCTTGGGGAGGTCAGACCCAAGGATTTGTCTACGTCGAGGACCTGGCGCCCTCTCCCTTAGATTCTCTTTCAGCTCTGCTGGAACCCTGAGCCTCTCGACTAGTTAGCCAACCTAGGCCGATATTTACCAGCGGGCAAAACACCAAATACAACTTTCGCCAACAGGTAAGGGCTGACTCTTTAATCCTTCGTTACAAGATATACGGCAGCAATCGCTAGTAAAAGTAATTTATATTGTGCAACTAGCTGTTTCCAGCGACTTCGTTGGCGTGCTTCCCGTTGTTCATCTGTTTCCGACGAACGGGCTGGAGCAGTGCGTACTCGAACGGTTTCCAGTCTTGCTTCCAGTTGCGCGTCTGTTTCTGAAGCTCGTGATGCCTTTTTCTTTCGTACTTGAGGTGTAGATCGACCAATCGCTGGTCGTTTCAGTGGCATAATTGATTTTACAGTAAAAGTAATGCTTTATGACCACTATTACAAATTCACTTGGAAAAATCAAATAAAGTGCGAATGATATATATTATTTAATGTCGGCCGGCAATTGGAATTTCACAATCGACACCACTTGTTATGTCACACACGAACTGAAATGTCGCTGTTTGTATTTGATTCAATTCAATTCAGTCAAGCGTGCGCACCCGTACAACGAAAACACACGAACTGCCGCTAAACTACCTATATGAAATACACCTTCGCGGGCGTGAGTAGTACAACAACTTACTAAATTTTTATCGCAATCGGATGAATGGTATAGGAACGCATACGGGACAAATAAGATTTATATACAGTGAATTTATTTTAATGGTTAACATAGCAGTTTCGTTTCTATGCCAGCATTTAATCATACAGGTCACTTCCATAGTTACCACAATGAAATCAATAGATTAGAGCGTTTATTTTAAGAGTTAACATACGAATTTGAATTAGGTACTTGCTAATAAGAAACTTTAATTTTGTTACCGAGATATAGGTATGCAACTAAAAAGTAAATACGTAGGAACAACTTGTGAGTTGTATCTTTTCTTCGGTGGTATACATTAGGATAACTTTTAATTGTCTTTTTGTCCTATGTTAACTCGTAAAATACACGCTCTAATCTATTGGTTTTATTTGTAGCTATGGAAATGACCTGTATAGTTAAATTGTGGCATAGACACGAAACGCGTATGTTAACTATTAAAATAAATTCCATGTATATAGATTATAATTATAAATAATTGAATTATTATTTTATTTGAGTAATTGAAATCTCTGGTAATTCAGTTACTTCATTGATTAATTAATTACTTTTCTAACGTAATTTTCCCAGCTCTGCTGTTGTCTACAATTTAGTCTCCAGAAGAAAGAATAGAACAGTGACGATGGCGTAGTTTTCGTGAAAAGCAGCAGATAAATAATTACAAGCACGTAAAAGTAGCCCTGCCTAATAAATAATGTAACCAAAACAATAATAGTTATTTATATAACAACTGATTAAAATAGAGCTTAGTTAGAGAGGGCGAAAAGTTGAATCCCTTAAATCTCCTGAGCGAATAAAACTTAGTTTAATCCCGTTTCATATACAATATTGTATTTATTACACTAACTAATCGTTAGTTATAGCCGAGCTAGTTCAACTCCCGGTCCCGGAATGCCATCATTCGAAAGTGATGTAAAGTCCCACGTTACTACGATGTGTAGCATATAAAAGATCCTATGATACGGTTGGAAGTTCTTGTAAGTCTTGTGAAAATTCTAAGTAGAGATTTAATCATATGACCATATCAGTTGGTGTCTAAGGTATTTGGTACTCCATACGCCTAGACCATGACCATAACAAACAAGCAAACAAACAAAACGTTTAAGTATAACTTTAACATCCTTTAATTTTTAAGTAAGGCATGCATGATGCTTTCACTTTAACTTCCTAGGCAGTAACACGATTTTCTTGAAATTAAAGAGTTACTTTAGCAACGAAAATCTATGGATTAGAATCATTCTTTATGTGGTAACAAGTAAGAGAATTCTTGTAAATCTTTAACTTAAAGTGGCTGAGCCCATAAATAGTATGACGTTGCTTGACTGCTACAATGATCTAATCTCAATTACTGATATCAGAGGTCAAAAATCAAACAAGAAACGCATTTGAATGTATTTAATACTGAGAGTGACATACGTGTCACGTTTTCATCGTCACAGATCGAAATAACTTCATCCACGATCGGTCTTACTTCCCTACGTCGTCATCCCCCCCCCCCCATGTTAATTACTGCTATCCAGGCGTAGTGGTTGCCGCCTTTGACTACAAATTACATCTCTACATCTCTTTTTGAGTGTAGGTTCGATTCTAACCGACAAAGATATTCTTTTCTCTTTGCAAAGTGTTTCGTAATTTTGGGCATTCATCAATAGTTATTCGATCTAACAAAATTCGTTTATTTACAGTGAGCTTTCTTTAACAATATTTTCATTTGTAACTTTATTTGTCGCCAGCGTGACCGAGCGGTTTCACAGATCATGCTACGGTGCAACGCTATGGGGTTCAATACCCATATTTGGCCAGCGGCCCACCCAGTCGATTTAAAAATTGGGTACCGAAACCACAGTTGTGGAAGTAGAGAAAGTAAGGCAGTCGTCGAAGGCGTGATGTTAAACACATCACCCATTACTCCGTTAACGGATTGACTGAATTTCGGAAAGAGATATTTCGGCGACCCTGACTCGCCTTGTCTCAGGCGATGTTCCTTCATGGAATAAAGTCCCATAACTTTACTTATTTATTTATAATTTTTTTAAAGAATAAAACAGCTTATGTGGTGGTCTGACAATGCCACATTATCAAAAGTTCCGTAGCCTATAAACTGCATTTAATATCACCAAATTGTGCTTTAGAGAGTTCAAAATGTAAGTTTATCAAAATGCATTTTAATACTATCTTGAGAATTAACTAAAGTTGTTTATTTGACAAACACAATGTTAATTGCTTATATTCGTTATTACAGGTGAAAATCGACGTATTTCGACAAAAGTCTTTTGACGAATTTTTTTATTCGGCCGGGCCGTCGTTCTAAAGTTGTTCGCTCAAATTTTCTTAAAATTCTCTCCAAACTAAGCAGGAATTATAATTCCTATAACATTTTTATGTAAAATAAAATTTAGTTCCCTCTTGTAAACTCAATCCGGGGACATACTGTATATAGTTCTTATCAGTTTATTATAATAAATAAATTAATTAAAATATCTTTCATTTTTCCAACTGCATTCCGATCGCTGTACTCGTTTTTCAACACCGTGTAATCTAGGAGACATATTGAGCTCGCTCGGGAACGACGTTTCCGGGTACGAGATGTGGGGAGACGAAATATCCCCGGAACGAAATGTGGGGTACAAAATGTGGGGAACGAACTCTCTGCAAACCGTGCTGTTTATAGTCAACTACATTTTCTGCATGTTAGTAGTTGAACATATTAATTAATTTTGTATTTCGCTCGCTCTTTCGGCGTGTCGGTTTAATTAATTTTTGAATCATTTGACTTCTACAATTGTTTGTTAAGGTAATATACGGACTAATGTGATTTTCACGCCTATGGTGCTGAGCGAAGAAATTTGCTGCTTCTTAGGAAGCGTTGTTTATATGCACTATAATGCGCTTTTGTTGTCCAAAGGCCTTATGATCGTCCCTACCTCGAATTACGTTTAAGCATTGATTAAATAGAGTAGAAGAAGATACGCCGCTTTACGGAGCTGATTGTGCTGTAGAAATGTAGCGACCTACAGATGGCGCGTGTTTCGCCGTTTCTACCGAAACTTTTTCAGTTTACCGGCAACAGTCGTCGTGTGAACATCTAGCTTTGGTTGGATCGTGCTCTGTGTTTCAAATCATTGATTTAATTAATTAGCAATGCCTAAGCCATTGGTTTGTCATACCTGTGTGTATATTAACTGTAATAATTCTATAAAGAATCAGCGCAACCTAAGTTATTTTAAATTCTCCGTCAAGGATGTTAAAAGATGCGAGGAATGGAAAAAAAATTGTGGTAACATAATTATAGCAGAAATGGACAATGAAGACTTATGTCAGAAATTAATTTGTGAGGAACACTTTGCAACTAAAGACATTTCATGCAGTTCTGTGAGAAAAGTTTTACAAAAATGTGCAATACCGAAACAATTTGTTGTTGACGTTGATGAAATCGTGGACCTTATCCCTGTACATAAAGTTGTGGAAGGTAAGTCGTGTTACAGTTTTTCATAAATTAGTCCAGGAAAGGTAGCCGAATTTCCCTACATTCATTAGTTAATATGGTCGGAGAGAAAGTTATCAGGGCCGGTTTTAGGTAGGTAAAAGAATGTTATGCTTTTTTATATGATTCATGCATATCCTAAAGGAAACTTTGAATTATAAATAAATTATTAATGCGTAGGTACGTAGTTTGTTTAAAATTGATAAAAATTATGTTGTAAACATAACAGAGTATAATAATTTATTTTGATTAACTGATAGCATTGCTGATAGCGTTATTTGGCAGGCACATATTTACAGAACTAAAACTTGCCTCCGGCGCCAAATTACCTAGCTCCGGCCCTGAAAGTTATGTTATTTATACGATTATGCTGCCTTTTTCAATTTACATTTTTTGGTCTCAGATGTTCCACAAGAGACTATTTCTCCGAGGTTACTTGCAGCGGGTACTAGTGGATTTCGTGAATTAAAAACGTATGTGGCAAAACATAAACGTTCTCACTCTTCGTCGGATTTAGACAATTAAGTCCCATCGAAAATCATTAAGTTACAAGAATCCTCCAAATTGTGTCATCCGTCGTCAGCACGAGACTATTGAATATGCCATCTCCAAAAACGGGAAAAAATTTAACTCTAACACCTAAGTGCAAAAAACGATCGATTAAAATTGAAGTGTAGGAAATTTTCCACCAAAAACATTGTTGAAAATTCGCTCATCAATAAAAGTAAAGCAGTAAAGAACTTCACCAACATGCAATTCTTTCACAGAAAACACACGCGTTGGTCATATAATGAAAAACAGTTAGCGCTATCTTTGTATTATAAATCGCCAGGAAATTACAAGTATATGGGAAGAAAGTTAGGTTTTATTTTACCATCCGTAAGAACGATCCAATCTTGGTTGAAAATTTCAAATATGACAACAGGCGTAATAACAAATTTAACAAAAACGTTAGCGATTAAAGTTGGAACCATGAGTGACAGAGAAAAAATGTGCGTGGTTATGTTTGACGAAATCATTCGTAAGAAAAAACTAGAGTATAATAAACTGCAAGATGTAATTGAAGGTTATGAGGATCTGGGACACTTGGGACGAAACTACAAAATTGCCAATACCGCGATGGTATTTTACTTACGAGGACTTTTGCACAACTGGAAAATTCCCTTTTGCTATTATATATCTGCGGGACCAATAAAGAGCGATCTTTTAAAAGACTTAATTACTACAGTTATTTCCGAATTAATTACTATTTCTTTAAAGCCCATGATTCTAGTATGTGACCAAGGAACCAATAATAGAGGCGCTTTGTCAAAATTGGGCGCTACCAAAGAAAAGCCAGTGATATACGTCGATAACATGAAAATCTATACTTGTTTCGATCCTCCTCATCTCCTAAAAAGCCTGCGAAATAACTTCATGAATCACAAGTTACAGATCTACATTCGTAAGAAGCGTATTTCGTGGAATGACATTGTGCAAACGTACGAAATAGATAAAAGCAGTAACACCTCTCGCGCGTTAACAAAAATCACGCCGATTCATATTAATCCAAATACGTTCCAGAAGATGAGAGTCAAATTGGCTGCACAAATTTTCAGCCATTCAGTAGCTTCAGCAGTAAAAACTGTTTCAAAATCAAAAGAGCTCCAATCTTCAACGGGCGAAAACACTGCAAACTTCGTGGAGACTATTAACAAAATTTTCGATTCCTTAAATAGCAGAATTTTGAAAGATCCCAACCCGCATAGAAGACCACTATCTGTATTTGCAAATACTTCTGTAAAAAATTTAGAAGACGGATTAGAGTACTTTAATAGTATTTTATGTAACTAGTCCTCAAAGCAAGGCTTTAGGGGACGATTCGTAATGTTTCCGGACGAGGCGGAGCGAAGCGCAGCCGAGTCCGTAATATGAAGATGAGTCCTCTAAAGCCATTTGAGGACGTGTTGCATACAACGTTTTTTTGTATTAGCTCTCCAAACATTATAATATGCAGTTTCAATTACCATTAACGCGGCATTATATTAGGAGGCCGCGCGAAAATGTACTTTTCGCTCCCCAAACTGGTTACTTTGGAAACTGTCTAGGATCCTCAAAATGGCCATTTAGAGGCCTTGTACTTAAAGTCGTCATGGCAACTAATGTTTGAGTCCGCTAAAATGTTGCCATGACGACTTTAAGTACAAGGCCTCTAAATGGCCATTTTGAGGATCCTAGACAGTTTCCAAAGTAACCAGTTTGGGGAGCGAATACAAAAAAGATATTGAAGTATACAGTGATGGGAAAAGGCGCAATAATATTTATTGCATCGATGGATTCCTATGGAGTATTCGTGCAATATTATTATTATGGGATGATTTAAAAAAAGAAGACGTTAAATATTTATTAACGGGATTCATCAATCAGGATGCTCTGGAAAATTTTAATTCCGTAATTCGAAACCGGGGTGGATATAATCCGACACCTTCTGTTCGACAACTTCGAATATCGATGCAGCAGAATATGTTCATACGGCTTCAAGCAGGCGTAGATTCTTCAAATTGTGAAAACGACGATGCTGAAGCATTAGAATTAAATGATGAACCTGAACTGTTAGAGCCACAAATAGATGCTGAAAATGAAGTTAATACATCAGACCCAATGACTTCTAAAATCGATCCACAACTGGATGCTGACAGGATTATTGCACCTGACCCTCAACCAAGTACTTCTACAACCAGCATAGATTTGGAATCCTGCAGTACGGTTTATCTTGCTGGCTATCTAGCATTTAAGCTTTTAAATAAATACAACTGCGAAATATGCCAGAATAAAATTGTTAAGGCTGAAGAAGATTTGTATTCTGGCAATGAATTTTATTTACTGTGTAAGGATTATGGTACAGAAAACATTAAATATTTGAAGAGGCCGTCAGACTGCTTTATAAATTTTATTTCAAAGTTATTGTCGCTCTTTAATGTGTCATTCACTGATTTTAGATGTGCCAAAAATGTTGCTAAAAATATCACGAACTATTTAACTACAGAAACCGCACAATTGTGTGAACAAATTTGTAAGAACCACATGAAGGACACTATTAACTTATTAATTAAGGTAAAAATTTATAAAAACCTTAAAAATGAAACTGAACGTATCGACTCAATGCGAATAGCTTCTAGTAAAATGAAAAAGGAACATAGAAAAGTCAAAATATTGTCTTAAATTTACATGTAGTAATAGAGTTTATTTAATTTAAGATTTTAAAGAAAATTTTGAAATGAAATGTATATATACTTATTTGTATGATTGAAACCTATTGAGTTCAGAGCCGTAACTAGGGCGCAACTGCGTTGAGGGCGCAAAATTACTGCAATTTTTATTAAAATAAAAAAATAATAATAATGCTCCATTAAAAATTGCCAATTTGCATTCAAACTCGGATCAAGTTAAAGCTTACTTTCAATTTTAACACGTTTGACCTTGAAATTTCTCAATTTTTTTTTATTTTATTTGCATGTTTGGATGAAGGGGGCGCAAGTTATAAAATTGTCACAAGCGCTTAATACTCTCGTTACGGCTGAGAACCAACAAGTTTTATCACTCCCAAGTACACTTATATAGGTGAAAGAGAATTTACAAACTTCGCTATATACTGATTGTCCGAAATCCGTTTTGAACATAGGAAATTAATGAGTGCGATAAAGAAGAGAAACCAAATGAGTAGCAGGACAAAGATAGAATGTAATCATGGCTAGGTAAATTTTTAAACTAAAATTAAGTCAATGAAACAAACACTTTTGTCAAATATTTTATCTGTCATTAAGAGTATTAAGTGAGGTTTAAATATATTATTGTTTACTATTCATACAATTATTTTCATGATTTAAACTCACTTTATACTCTTAATAACAGATAAAATATTTGACAGAAGTGTTTGTTTGTTTCATTGTTTTAACTTTAGTTTAAAAATTTACCTAGCCATGATTACATTCTATCTTTGCCCTGTTACTTATTTGATTTATGTCTTCCTTGTCGCACTCATTAATTTCCTATGTTCAAAACAGATTTCGGACAATCTGTATATATAGCACATTACAATCTTTGAAACTTTAACGATTAAATGAAAGAAGCAATTCTTTACATAGATTTATTAATACTTCTTGTTTTTGTTATTATTGTTGCAAAAAAGGGAACAATTGGCAATTTCAATTTCTTATCTAATCATATTTCGAATTATCAAAAGGGGCACCCATTTAAGATTACTTCAATTACCTTTTTGACTACTTTGTCTGACTCTAATAACTAGCACACAGTTATTTATGAGCTAGTGTACAATTAAGGGGTTATAAACTGTTCTTATTTTTGAAAATATGCGGAATATCACGGTTTTAACTTTAATCTGTAATCGTTAAGCTTGCAGAATTGAAGACTAGCCTCTCAGCCTCTAAACATCAACTGTCAGCTGACCGCAATCAACCTCACGACTCTCTCTCCGCAGTGAAGTCTTTTGGAAGATATTTTCAAACTAATACGATTACGTCGCCCAAAACGTGTCGCTGTAATTTCCAATAACGAAAATAGAATCAGATAGCTCCAAAACAATTATACATACCTTGTACTAGCAGGCAAAAACTATGTAACGATTTCCGTGGTTCCTTAATCAGTCAACATGATTTGGAACTCATTCCTTTGGAAAATGGTACCCGCTCTCAAAATCTTCCTCAAGAACGCTTGGTTAGTATCCACATACCATAAACGAAGAATGAGCAATCCCAGGTTCACCACCTTGCTACCACGAAACTCTTAATACATAGCTATGTTTTTCTCATGTCACCGATTCGATAACAAAAATTCGTTATAATTTTCTTACCCTCTTTTTTTTAGAAACCCTTGCAACTCGGATATTAATTTGTATACGCTTCGACTGTGTTTTCCTAGAGTTCCTAAATATTATAAGAGTTGAACCAACTCGGGAATAAATGGTGATTGGAGGTCATCCACTGCGCATGCGCAGTTTCGTCTGAAATTGCGTCAGAATGAAGTCCTATAGTTACTATAGGAACCAGTTCTGGGAACGTCACATTTGACAAATTTTTATTTGCCTTTAGACCTACCACTGATTGATGCAAATGTATTAATATGTATGTGTTCCATTTTTACCTGAAGATAGTTTCTTAAATAGCTTATCTTGCAGAGTTGTAGGTATGTATATGGAATTTACTTAAAAATTAATTATCCAAATAATTATCTTTCTACAGTTTTTGAAATGACGGGCTGTTACATTTTTCGCTTCAAAAGTAAATTTGAACGGGCTTTACATGCATTGACACACATTCCCAAAAACGAGAAGCAAAGATCAGAATAGCTCAAAAATATAAACAGAATAAACTGAACACTCACAAGTAGAACCAGACTATGTGGGAAAAAGTACGTCTGCGTGGCAAACGAAAACTAAAATCCAATAATGTACCCGCTTCGTTTACGTTGACTCAACTCTTTATCAAAGATTACTTATATAGAATCCGCAGTAGCTAACTACCAGTGTAGTTTTCATAAACGCTTTAAATTAACCATTTTTTTAAATTATCAAAGTGACAAGTAATTAAATTCATAGGTGACACATACTAAGAAAAACAACTCTGGCCTTGTATGCTATCATTTGTTTTCGGAACAAAAATGCCCGTTGACATTTAATTTGTCTCAACTCTAATATTATATAGGAACTCTACGTTTTTCCCAATTGATCGTCTATTCATGGCCATATACACGTAAACTAATAACCCTAATGCAATAGGCTTTTAATCGATCTATACCGAAGTTTCAATCAATATTACAGGAAATAAAGGTTTCTTCTGGATTAGTACTTAAACCTCGCCACTAAATCTGCTTCATTAAAAAGGTTTAACGTTTTCTTGAAATTAATTGATCGTATATTTATTTTATGTTTTATATTATTTAAAAGGATAAGGGATTTCTATGTTTAAGCACTCACAATATAATTTGAGCTCTGTTTGAGCCAGCTGAAGCCTGGGCCCCATCACACTACAATTAATAGAGTTTTCCTAAACGTGACGCCAATGCAAGTTACGGGCTAAAAAAGTGACGTTGATGAACTGACTGCAATATCAAGGAATGAAATAGCGGTTAACACACCCCGATGGAGATGTGCTAAACATTTAAGGACGTAAAGCGAACGATACTTAAAATATTTCAAACTTGTGACGCAAAATATTGTTTACTTACTGGACGACAATGCACAAATAGACTATACAATGACATACATGTACTTGGCTTTAATGCAGTACTAAACGGAAAGCAAAGATTTGGGACTCCACCCCCGGCTCGGCGATGATCTCTGGCGAATAAATGGGTTGACTGCAGTCAGAATACAATAGAACGCTTACTGAATCCGAGATGGTTTGCCAATGAAATTCTTCGTTACTTCAAACGGCAGGTGATTAGAATAAATCCTAGAAATCCTAGAAAGCGGCTGATATCCAACAGAAGCCGTAGTTTGCCAAGAGGGCAGTAACAATACTTCCAAAAAAGCAATTTCACGGTCCGTATTCCTCGCTGCAAGAAATTAATTCTACCCATTTCTTCGAGGCCCAAAACCAATGGCGTGCTATACAATTTACTAGAATCTTATATGATACTTTTGAATTTGGATTATTACCATGTTTACTTAAAATATTTAGCAAATTATCAGTTTCACACTGAACATAAAATTTAAATATTATAGCAAACTTATGCAGTTGTCTGTAATTTACTATACATAGAACAAGATATAATTCTTTAAGACCAAATATTTCCGAAATATTGAAAATATACAAGATTAATAATTAGTTTAATGCCAATTATAACTCATTTGATTTACATTTGCTTATTGGAGGGTGTTTATCCATTGGAATAGAAACGGGCTTTGATTAAACCAATAGGTAAGGTGAATACACCTAAAAAAATTTAAATATCTTACACATATTAGTATTCTTCCGGTTTTGCCAAAGGTTTTGAAAAGATTGTAGATTCTCAGGTCAGAAACTATCTCTGTCAAAATCGGTTATTTTGAAATTTCCAGTCCGGCTTTCGTTCAAACCATAGTTATGCTTCCGCATTGTTAAAATTAAAGGATGATATTGTTCGCGCTAGTGATGAAGGTAATCTTACACGGCTTCAATTCTTCTCGACTTTTCTAACGCTTTTAACACAATTAATAATAAGATACTTCTTGCTGTTTTATGTAATTTCGAATTCGATAGAATACCTTTCCTGTTTTTTAAATTATCTTCAAAATAGACAGCAATGTGTTTTTATTCGAAATCGACAATCTGATTACCGAGAAATTAAATATGGCGTTTCGCAAGGATCTATTTTAGGTCCGCTACTTTATATAATTTATTTTTTGGTTAATGTAATATTTAAAACAGAATGCAGATGACACGCAGTTATATAATTTGTTCCATCCCAAGGATACTGTAAAACTGCTTGTAGCCGTATAAATGAAGTTCTAGATAATTTAGTTAAATATTCTTCTGCCCATTCTTTCACAATTAATCCCGAAAAATCAATTGTTATGCTTTTTGGTGGTAGAAGTAATAGACTTTTACAATTGCCTTACATTGATATAATGTAATATATAATCCCATGTAAAGACGTTGCCCGAAATTTGGGCTAATGTTAGATTATAAACTGATTTCGTGAGCATGTCAATATTTGCATTCGTAGAGCTTACGCAAATCTTAAACTTATTTATAATAATAGGCACAACATGAACATTCGTCGAATTCTGCATTGCTTAAATATTGTTTCATAAAATAAGTCGTACTAAAACTCCTCCTTACCTTTACTTCAAAATTTCGTACGGATATTCATAATTTGAATTTGAGACATAAGGGATTAATAGATTGTTACATTTAAACGTTCTTTCTCTTATAATTTGTCGAAAATGTATAATACCATTCCTCCTTCAATGAAAATTCTTCCTTTGACTACTTTTAGAATTCAAATTAGAAATTTTCCATTTCCATTTAGCCATAATTTCGGAAACTCTTTTATTAACGGGTACAACTTGATAATATATTGTTACTTATATAATTGTGAGTGATTGGGCATTGTATATTGTATATTCTATGTTGTATATTATATATTGGATATTGCATATGGTATATACTGTATTGTATTTAGTATATTGTAGATTGCATATTGTGTATTTTTGAGTATTTTTATAATTTTTTATGTTATTGGTTTCAGTTATTGTACTAGGTGGTAAGTAAGAACAGGGGTCTCTTCTACAGAGCTCATCTGATTTCCATCTAATTTCCTATAAAATGATTTATAATGCATATCTTCAAAATTGTTACTATTGGAAATAAACTTTATTGTTATTATTATTTAAAATATTTATTTATTCGACACGGACATATATATTCGTAGTGTTCTATTCTGTGCTGACAACATATATGCCGAGAAGTGCCAAATAGATTTAACTATCGTCTTTTTGTGCCTCTCCTACATCGAATTGTATGACAATCATTAAATACGTTGAGATCGCTCCAACAAACTAAAATAATAGTAAACTTTTAACAAATCAGAAATAGTTTATAATTTACTTACAGACAGGAGTAAACCTTCGTCAATTGCAAAAATCCCACAGGCTGTAATTTCAACGTTGTAATGAAGAAGTTGCAAAGAGAAAAACGCAACCTAAAAACAGTGAATGGTTAAACACTCAATAGAACATCCATTTTGCTTTATTTAGAGGTCGGTGTAATCGTTATACTGATGGGGCCATAATTATATATAACAGCAATAAGATAACATGAACAAGCAAATAGAACGCTTGAGTAAGAAAGAGATGGCCATACAAAAAAATTATATTAGTAGGCATGTTTAGTTGACAAATGTCATAATTAAATTAAGAGTCAAGCCTTCTCGAATATTTGCTACTATGTTTATCTCTTTCTTACTCAAGCAATACGTGTTATCTTCTTGTTCATGTTATCTTATTGCTGTTATATAACAAGAGATCAATAAAAAACCGATTAGGGTAGGCTGTGATATGTGTTATACGTTTGGCAGAACTGAAGTGTATTGTCAGTCTATATCAAATTCGAGATTAGTAGGTTAGGTTTTGTGTGTTGTTTGACACAGACTGAAGTAAAACTTAACCTGCAAATCTCGAATTTGACATAGACTGACAATACGCTTCAGTACTGCCAAACGTATAACACATATCACAGCCTACCCTAATTGGCTTTTTTATTGATCTCTTGTTATAATTGTGGCCCGATCGGTATAACTAAATGTTAATTTTCAGAAAAGGAGAATACGCTGTATCTTTTTGTGCTAACACTCGTGAGAGAGATATTAGCATAGAACGAACTTCAAATATATTTTTTTTTTACTAGAAATGGTTAAACAGAATAGTTGAGCGAGTGGGTTGTTTAGCACCAAATATCAAAATTATTAATTTTTAAGTCATAGATTTACACTTGAAATGGCTTTGATGCGCTAAGAGACCCTTCTCTATAAATTTAACTTCATTATGTGTTGAAACGTTTTAATACTCCAACAATACATAATAATGATATAAAACTGCTATAAAACAAATTGGGTTATATTTTTCAAAAACTACTCATTAAGAATATTTTTATATACGTACGATATAATTCTTCTGTACGTCTGTATGTAACTGAACTCCTCCTGGACCGATTTTCATAAAATTTTTTGTGTATTTGAGTGGGTCCCTGAATGGTTTTCAAAATTGGACCCGGTAGGTAGCGCTGCAATCGGGTTCTAAGATTTTTTTAAAATTTTTGAATTTTTTTTAAATTTCTAGCATATCAGAACATATAACCCCAAAATGTCACCCCCTACCACCACCCCCCAATTTTTTTTTAAATGAAAAAATCAAAAATTCGAATATCGAAGAAATGTTTGCTGAACCCGCTAATAGCAGGCAAACCAACGTTCGGGCAGAACAACGTCTGTCGGGTCCGCTAGTTAAATTATAAAAACTGTATACATTTTATTCATGAGGTAGTTGGCAATATAATATTTAAAGATATTTAATTTATATCAACCAAAAAAACAACTACTAACATTCTGTTCTATCTGAATTTAAATTTTAAAATAAAAGCTGCGTGTCACGTCGTGAGTGGCGTGTCACGCCGTAAACGTGAGTGAACGTGAGCGTGAACGTGCGTGAACGTGAGTGTTTAAAACAAGCGTAAAACGTGCGTGACGTGAGAAAAAACTCACTCACGCTCCCATCTCTAGTGTGCAGTCCAAGACGGGACTGGGGGCTAACAGCGCAAGTGCATGCCAACGATCAACCCCGAAAGTTAGCTTACTAACCTGCAGTTTATAAGATCTCACAAGGGGTGCTAGGACCTATAAGAAATTCGTAATACATTCTGAAAAGTTTCAAACCATTCACATGCGGTCATTCTAAGCCCTCATCTTAAAACTGAATTTTGAAACGGGCGGCCAGGTTAAACACAGCAATAATCCCGTGGCCGGTAGCATAGCCACAGAACAATTTTTACAGATAACTAATGCAAAACCAAATTGAGGTTAACGCTCTAAGTTGTTAGGCGTACATAAAACAAGTGATTATAAGGCAGTCGCACAACATATTATAGCAATCCAAAAAGCGGGTGCAGAAAAAACCGGGTAATTATACCAAATAATCCAAAATCTAATTACGCAAGTAAAGCACAAATCGTAATACACAAAAACAATCATAGCAAATCTATAGATCATACTCAAATACACAACAATATATTATTATAAAGTTACAAAAATCTTTCAGGTATACACGGCACGAGATGCAGAGCTGGTGAATATGGCAACCAGGCAGTTCGCCGGCAGCTGCGCCATGAAGATGGTCTCGCAACAGGCTGCGGATGACCCTCGTTACAGGGGCAGCGATTGCAGGGGATGGCAGCAAACTCAGCCACAGGTATGGATAGCACGCAGACTCGCTAGGGCACAGCATGTCCCATGCAGAACAAATCACTCCAAATCGAAAACCATTCCAGGTAGAAAAAAGATTCCAGATGGAAAGAAAAAGGGTGATGGTGGCGAACAGCCTTGCACGTGTTTCCTTCGGAGAGGAGGTCCAAAAAAGCGTTCAAGAGGGTTCCAATGCCTCACATATCCTCTCAAAACGGAGCTCTGGTTATAGAGAGCTTTTAACGAAGCAAGAAACCCAAGGCAGCAACCTCTCACGACTGAATCGGGAATGGAATAGAATGAAAGTTTGTCAAAAGCAGTCCACAATCTCATGTTATCAAAGGTTCCAAAATTTGAAAAAGGAAGAAAAACTATAGAATGCAAGCGTGTGTGCCAAGCTGATAAGCACAAAACTGTAACTTTCTGAATTTGTTAAAGATGTAGATAGGGTTGCCTAACTATTTAGGGGAAAAATGTACTAACTATTTAAAAATAAATGTGAATAGTCGAATCTAATTAGTTATTTCAAATATTGCATGCGAAACTACAAAATGAGCGTAACAGCTTAAAGAACTACAAAAAAGACGCATTATGAAACTAACGCATCTCAATGCAGCACTACGGCTACAGTATGTGCCGATGCAGTGGAAGATTGCAGCAGTTATTATGATCCCTAAACCGGGAAAACCACCCAATGAAAAAAGCATCCTACCGACCGATTTCACTGCTACCAACCATATCTAAACTGTTGGTTCTGAAGCACTTCAAGCCAATCATTGAGCAAAATCATCTCGTCCCAACTTACCAATTTGGATTTTGGAACAAGCGCTCGACCATTGACTAAGTAAGAACCTTAGAAAAAAAAGTAACATTCCTAACGATTTTTCTAGATGCTTTTGACAAAGTATGGCACTAGAGCTTCAAATTGAAGATAGCTAAAAATCTGCCTAAACAAATGAGTCACATTTTTAAATCATATATTTCTGACCGCCAATTAAGAGTGGTTTATGGCAATGAGTACTCAAAACTAACAAATATTACTGCAGGTGTACCACAAGGAAGCGTCCTTGGACCAATTCTATACTTGCTCGGCACCAGTGACATGCCTAAGTGTTATAGAGGGACAACAGCTATATTCGCTGGCGGCAGTGCATGACTGACCACAAGGTAGAAGCAGCCTCCAGCAAGGTCATTAACTGGACTAAGAAATGGCGAATTTAGCTAAACATAGCCTGTAGTGATCAATTAACAAACAATTTCGCAACGCTAATACAGCTAAATACCTCTGCATGACGCTGGAATCAAAAACTCAGGTGGAAAGAACACGTCAAGGGAAAACGCGAAGAACCTTGCATTAGATTTTTAGAAAATATGATGGTTACTTAGAAGACATTCTATGGGGCTCCACAAAGAAAACTAACGTCAAAATTATACAAACTATCGAGAACAATGTAATTCGCAGCATTGTCAACCCGTCACAGTACATCAGAAATGACCACATCCATAAGGACTTAAAAATACCTACGATCAGTGAGAAGATTAAACTGTTCTCGAAAGAACGTGAAGTGAGACTACATAAACGCCAAAATATTGAAGTGCTACAACTACTAGATAACAGTGGCCTCATTTAGAGGTTAACAAGATAAAACCAACTGGTCTAGTGTAATAAGTTAAACTTAAATGAATAAAATAAAACATTTTAAACGTATAAGGAGTACGCCAATGGAAGTACGTCCATCAAACGTTAGGACTTGCGTTGATTTAAGAATGTTAGTACTAAGTAATACTTACTAGAAAGAAATTGCTAGGTAGTGTAAACTAGTTGCAATATATGCTCCGTGGGGCGCATTAAATTTAAAAAAAAATCGTTGGTTCTAATAAGAAAAGAACGAAACAAGTACAAAAACGTGATAGAAGTGATGATAACGATTTGAAGTAGAACCGATTTCTTTTTATTTACCAAAAAGGAAGATAGTCGACACAATATAAAATGCAAGAAAAATATAGTAATCTATCTATTTCTATATTATTTTTTCTTTAAATATACCTACCTATTAATAGCAGCTACTCATTACGTCAGTAGATAATTAATCAACTGGGAATTTTGATCGTTCCTTATAGTTGCTATATACTATTTAAGCATTTAAAACTACAAAAATTTGTTAAACTATTGGCAATAATTTACCTCGAATCGCAATTCCTCCTTGCATCGATTCTGCCTTTTTCCGTTAAAGTATACTACATTATGAAGTAGTTCTCCTGTTCTTCGTGCCTGAAATTGTTTTAAATAAATAATTTTTATTTGTAATTTACGAGTATACGCTAATGTACAGAATATTTTGATCCATCCTGTAAAACTTATGGAAGGCGTCTCCTGATATTTTTCTATTTATTAATAAGTTAAAAAAACAATTGCCAGATTACTGTTGCTTTTGTTTATAATATCCAAAAAATACATTCGAAAATTTCGAAACAAAACCAGTTTTGTTCAAAAATTCACCATTTTTAAGATATATAGAGTGTTTAAAACATAGTGCCAAACTAAATGAAGTTATAGAGATGTTGGAACATTAAAATGTTGCATATAAACTTTTTTTAAAGTTTTAATATAGCTACACGGTTGTAACTTGGCGACAGGGGTTTAAAATAAAAGGTTAATGTATAAAATGTCTTTCAATGTTCCCTAGCACATTCTTCAATTTGGCACCATGTTTTTGAAACACCGCACATATTGGAAATTTAAAAAATCTTCTCCTGCATTAGTTAAGGACCGCCTATTTTTCTAGACTGAATAAATGTTTAAAGAATGACATACAGTGAAGCTATTTCTTCTTGAAAAACATGAAGGAATTTAATCTTATTTTTAACATGTCAGCATACTAGAAAACTTCTTAGATATATTTCTCGGCCTTACAATCTTTTAAAAATAGTTAATCACGCCAGTTCGCTAAACAAAAATAACATTTGAAGATAAAAGGTTGGACGTGCATGTAAGCAATTGAAGGAACATATTTCTTCTTTTTGCCTAAAATTTATCTTAAAAATGTGTATACATATCAGTTTTAAAAGCGAGCGCCTGCAGTTCTTCTAAATCATATAGTGATAACTCGCTACTTACTTCTGCAACTGTGTTAGAACAACTGACTACCAAAACAACTATTTGTACCATAGCTATAAAAAGGTGTAGGACATAGTAGACTACATATGTTAGAGGAATTACTCTTCTCGAAAGTACGTGCTTTCCTGAATAAAATAATGTCATAGTTAGGGTTATAAAATATTGTAAAATAATTATCAATATTTGTATCGCAAAGGCGTTGTTCAACGTTTTGATGATCGTACATAATTTAAAATGCTTTTTTCGTATGTTCTCAAGGCGATACACTGCCTTATCTTGCAAAAGTCCCGCTATGACTCTGTAATAATAAACTTTAATAAGTAAATACGGGAACGAAAATAATTCTTACGCATTTGATATTGGTCTAACTCGACGTTCTTTTGTTGAAGACAAGAATAAATCGCCCCATTCGTATAAACTTCTGGAAATAAAAATAATATTTCGGTTTAACCAACTAAAACGTCTTTTTAAGATAATAAGTAAAACGCAGAACTGAAAGTTGATGAACGTATTTATTACGTTGGGAACTACGTAGAAAATTAGTTCTCCAAGAGAAACAAAGGTAATTTCATCCACAATAGTGATAACAGTAGAACAAACTGATGTTACTGTTAAAACCGTAACAAGTAGAAGGCCAAACATTAAGCAAATTTTGCTCATGCGATATTCATACTTCAAATTGATACTAAAATCAGACTTCATCGATTTGTCGAATGTGTCGATATCTTTCATTGCCGTAAGTATCTAAAAAGCAATATTATTAATTTCAGTAGTAGCCGCATAAACTTGTTGGATTAAATACCACACATTAGCACATCCTAATTGAATTAACAAAAAAAATCCAAATTAGTCTTAAAGCTGTCTCTTAAATACTAAATTTTAATTCTTACATCATTTCTGAAAATGCACCCACACAGTATTCCGCAACAAATGACTGCTTCACTCAGATATACATCTAACGCGTGTGCAATTTTATCTATAATACCCATTTGTACTTCCTTCATGTTGTGGAACGTTCTTAATGAGTAGATGTGTAAAGAAATCATAAGGAAGATGCTCCAAATTAAATTTAACTTTGATTTTTCGAAGCAACTCTTCTTGATTCTAAAAGGAGCCAACCCAAATATTTTTAAAGAGTAATACAATGGAGCTACTACTGTAAAAAAATTCTCAGAGCCGACCATCTTCGAAATTATAGTATTTCAAACTGTTATGAGAATACGCGTACCTATGTTAAAATATATTATGAATAAATAAATATTTAATTCAGTGCTGTCGTTCTTAAGACATATACTGATGTGCTAATATTATTTGAGCACTACAGTGCTTGAATGAGAGAATTATTTTTAACGCTGGTGATTTAATATTTATGAAAGCATTGTTGTTGATATAGACACACAACCCAAAATAAAGATAATGTTTTTTGTCTGATATAAATATTTGCACTTATTGTCGAATAAATTATAAACTAGATATTGTTGCAAAGTTATTATGGCTGAATTTATGCATAGTAAATTTATTTTATTGAATACTATTAGACTAGATGCCACTTCAGTCTTGTGACTGCAATTAAAAATGTCTACTTTTAAATCGTTTGTGTCATACAAGTATATTAATTGATAATAATTACTCTATTATAAGGTATGTTATATACAAAATAACGCCCCAGGAAAATTATTTGTTTATAATGTCCCTAGAGACATTCTGAAAAAATAAACATTATGTGTTTTATTGGATACAACTTTTATTTCAAAAATTACAAGTGCCTTAGCAAGAAAAATGTAATTCAAAACCACTTTGATATATTAAAACTGGTAGGACATAAAACTCGATTGTTGTACACACCTCGGGCCAAACCCTCGGTTTGTACACTAACAATCTTGGGCGCTTGTTTTGATACCTTAATTACTATTATGTTAGTGTAGTTTCTGGTATATCGTTAAAACGTATAGGTAACAATACTCCTTCTTGGGTTGAATTTAGCAACATCTTATTAATTTTTCCCATGTCTGTGTGTTCTTTGAAATAAGCTAAAAATTCAAAAACTGGCAAATTATTAATTCGTAGTTAAATAAATCAGAGTGCAGAAAGCCCTTGCATATACTTCACAAATTTTGTAAGATGTGTAATAGTACGTTAACAAATTCTTTTAAGTAGAAAGTAGATAGTGATTTTGTACCTATATGAAACCAAAGTTTTCAAAAGTAAAAACCAAATCATACAATTTCTTTCTAAAGAATAAATTAAAATAATAAATTTTTAAAACTCCAAGCCTAAAAGTTTGTAAAAAGGCAACACACAGTGCAAGTTCCAAACTGATCATAATTTTTAAACAAAGTATTACTGTAATTAAGATAAGAACAAGCAGAGGAGCAGAAGAGAAAATGGAAAAAAGAAAAAATAGAAGGTCTAGTTACCTGGTTTTGAAACAAAATACTTAATAGTGATTACTTTTAACTTTGAAAATAATTTCTACATAAGAAATGTACAATTATCAGTTTTTGTCTTAAGCTCAGGTAGCTATTTGAACTAATGTAACCTATTCAAAATTGTATTTCGTTGAAACCAGATCAAAACTTACCGAAATAAATTTAAAAATATTGTAATGACTCCTCTCACAATTTTTTTAACTTGAATTATATAGTTTGTTCCAATTTCAATATAATTTACTTATTAAAATCGATAGCGCCTTGAGACTCTTTTCAGGGTTGGTTCTATTATTAATTGAAATGTTATTCTAATAATGACTTTATATTGTTTAATGTTGTGAACCGTCACCTTGTACGTCAAACAGTGCTCTACTAATATTTTTAATCAAATATGACAAATATAACTTCTATTCACCTCTTATTGACTCAGTATTATACGGTAAGTATTTGATTATAGTTTATTACACTTTTTTAATTGTCTTTTATTTATTATAGCTTCAATAGGACAAACTGAAAACCCACCTTGAACTGATCTTACTCTCCCTGCTTCAATGTCACCTCCAAGACAGTACTCCTCCTGATATCTACAGCCCGGATCCCCAGTTAGTCCTGCTGTGATGCACTGTTTACTGACAAACAGCTGTCAACTTGTCAAACCCCGGCTGCTAGCAGAAATGGCCCCGTTCTACTTTACCAATGCTACTGTCACCTTCCAGAGCTTCCCTCGTTTTGACGGCTTCACGGCAAGTTTGCTACTATCACCGATTATCCCTAACTAATATTCTTCTTCCTTAGTTCCTACTTTAGCAATCTCTGTCGTTAGTAACCAACAGAATCGCCTGAGTCTAGTCGTTCCTCTGCTATCCTCCGTTGATAGATCCACACCTCCTCAGCACTCCCCGAACATATCCAGCAATTAACAACTTTTTAACTAATGTAACTTCTTATCAATTGTATTATTTAAAATAAACCATTTCGATCTAAATCTTATTTTCTGCTTGCTTCTTCTGCTTGCTTGTATCTAGTTATAGAACCTTCCAAACTCTCTTCAGTAACTGCTATAATAATCTTCTTAATATTTCATTTTATTTTCACGTCTTAAATTTGTTAAAACCCTTTTTAAATGTATTTCAATAACTTACATATTAGGGTAAAATTTCTACGTTTTTATTAAAATCAAAAAATCATATCAAAAGCACATTTTATTTTCTGAGTATAATCATAACAAAATCTTAGATCCTACGTTACAATTATACGTGCCATCAACAAATTACACTTATTTGAGTTCTACCTACTCTATCCTATTATTTTAATAGAAATTGTATTTGTCATCTATAATATGAGCATGTATTTACCTTATCACTTTCAAAACCACTATAGAATAATCAAGTGCTATCTATACCTTTCATCTTAATTGCATCAAATTCGAATTCTTTAATGACTTTCATTCTAACAGCTAATTCTTTTTAAACTTGCTAAATTGATTGTATTGATCTCCCAAATGTTATTTTTTTAACATTTAGTCTTCATCCGAGAGCAGTTTGGCTTAATGTATCATAACATATATAGGGTGCCATATTAAAAAATATTGATGACGTCATAACATTTCAAACAAATCATAAAAAATCTTAATATGACTCTAATATATTCGCTGCAATTGGAATCGCTACATCCCTCTTAGAAGTGTTTTCTAAAAAACAAACATTAACGGAGTTACCAAATTATGTGTTACTTAACTTCCACACTGTGCAAGCCATTCTGTTATTTTGAGGTTATTGCATTAGGTACCACTGAACTAAATATCTATGTAGAAGAGCTGGTCAATGTCAGAAAAGGAAAACAAAGCTTCGCCAAAACCGTTATGTTGTTAATTGTGCTCTACGTAGTCTTATTGCAACTGCGAGAGCTCTTAAAAATGAACTCCAGAGGGCCACAGTAATCCAAATTTCTGATCAAAATACATAGAACAAGTTGCAGAAATATCATCTGATATATAAGGCCAGTTCGCAAACCGCGTTTAACTCTGCAGCATAGAAGAGCTCGATTAACGTTCGCTTTAGAGCATGTGAATTATGATATGAACTAGTGGTCCTCTGTCCTTTTTCTGATAAGTCGAGATTTCGTCTTACGCATTGTGATGGTCGAGTTAGGGTGTGGGCTTGTCATGGGAGTGTTATTCCGAAGAAGCTGTCCAGGAGGCCAACAAGTATGGAAATAGATTCGTCATTGTCTGGCAGGAATTACTCTACACAACAGAACCAACCTCGTGGTCATCCAGAGTAGGTTAAATGCTGTAAGTTACGTAGATGAGATCTTTGCAGACCAGATAGTATTTGTTACTGTAGATATCGACTCTGGATCGCCACTCGAGCAGGATAACGCGAGGCCAGACACTGCCGTTGTAATTAGAAACTTTCTCGAAAAACAAACAATTTCACTCAATGAGTGGCCTCCCTTAGCCTTGACTGAAATCATATTAAACACTTCTGGATCAGCTTGATTGAAGGCTCAAGCATGTCTTGAGACTCCAGAAAGTACTAAATACAAACAACAGCGCTGATACAAGAATTATGCGATATTCCACAAGAAGATTGTTACCGTGTTGAAATCATTTAGATGCAGTCAGCAATTGTTACGTATAATTTTTCGTTTAAATACATATAGATGCAGTTGAGAAAATATTTCGAGTATGACCGGCAGTTCCTAAGTGTGTATTTGGTTGCATACTCATTTCTCATTTTGAAAACCTTGATATTTAGAGGATTATAGTAAAATTTCTAAATAGATTGTGAGTACGATTCCCGGCGGCCATTTTATGAGACTGATTTCGTGAGATTATTTCCTTCTGGAGCTGCATGTGATTTGTAATGTTCAGTTCATGTGGATAATGTAAATCCCCAAATTATTGATGAAATCTGTTGATCAGCCTTAAGAAATGGTGTATGAATTGCTAGAATAGAGCCAGCTATGCTGGGATAATAATATATTTCTCACCTGAGACCACCCACCAGCTCTGGTATGTCTTCGTAGTTCGTGTGATCAGCGAATTCGAATATCGTGTAATCTTAGGTCTCCTCCTCGTATTCCTCGTTTTCCTTTTGCGTCTTCTTCGTACCCAATTCTGCATATGCTCCCCCTGTGGCACTGATGCCACTTGCAAAAGCACCTGGAGGAACAACCCCTACGCAGTTCTGAGCACCCTCAACTCATGTGGTAGCCTTCGAAACTTTAACCACAAGGTTTTTCTCCAGTGTAATAGTTGGAGAAAAGCCTGTCGCGCATGAGGTTGTACATTCGTGGACAGCATCTCCCTATATTGCTGCTCTGTCGACGCCGCTGTGCCCTGCTGTGCATCACCAGGTTCCTTGTGTATAATTCACAATCTGTCGATTACCATAAGTCTTTTGAGTTTCCGGTTTGCCGCGGAGCAGCAGACTCCTATATTTTGCGTCGATTAGACGGATTCCTTTGTTGGGAACTCATTAGCAGTGTTGTGTTGGGGAAGCTGTTGTTTTAAGGTTATGACTTCCGTGCGAACTTCGCATTACGTCTCGTATGGATAATTTCCCCATGTGTGATGTTGCAGTAGGTATGCCTTCCGTTTCGTCCCCTGCAGTATCTGGGTACGTAGCGTCCCATCAGCTTAGGACGTCTAGTTACCGCACAACCAAGCTCCTTACAGGTATGGTTTGTGTTGCTTATTAACGTTTATTGTGCAGCTTAACATATATACAGTGTGCTTCATTGAATTATCGGACAGTTTGTCTAAGGTCTCGGTCATTTAGCTTTTAATGCGCACCTTTAATAATTGTCAACCGTTCTAGTTGTGTACCTGTCATTTACATTTCATTGCCGTCAGTGACCTAGTTGTTAATTAACTTTATGCAGTAGTCCTTGTTATGTGTCCCAGCCGCTACTGAATAGAGTTTAATGCCGCCTTTGTTACCGCTATTTGGCTATAATTCACTATTCATATCGCTTGTCAGAATAAGTATTGTCAAACTATGTCAATAGTTTTAAGACGTTGCGCAATTTACCGAACTGCAGTATATAAATTTTATATTTACTTGTGCCTTTTTCTACGTTTCAAATATTTGGTCAATACATGTCATGTTAATTTAACTGTGGTTTCCTTTGTTATAGTGCATGCGATTTGTGTGTTTATATTTTACAGTTGTAAGAGGAATTTGTCAGCTGCTCAAGTGGATTTTAAAAAGTAGGTCCGTTGATGCTGAACTGGCTCGATGCCCATATTACTGCCAAGTTTTAAAGTCGTAAGGTGATTCATATACGAGTACTTCCCTGTTCCTCAGTAAGTTTACCTGTGCATTCTATTTTATCGTGATAGAATTGTGGTGGCGCCTAATCAATATAGATCTGTTTACCGTTTATTAGAACGTTGATCTTGTGTTATCTCGTGTTGTTATGGGCTGGGCTGCGGTCCTATGTAAGTTAAATTCCGATTTGTGAGTTATTGTACGCGCTAGTCGTCTAGCTTTACCGTGACTTTTCGTAAATACCGTTATGAGCTGGCGCATTGTCTGAAATTAAATTAACCTATTTAAATAGACGTCTATGTAACTAGGTTACCTACACTGTCAAGAAAAAGTTCAATCAGGGTCCTACCGCAAGTTCTATAGAAATGAAATCAACTATGGTTGCATTTTTTAAAATTTGGTATTAGCATTTCCTAATATGAGTGGGTATATCAATTCCCCGCAAGCTCCCACATCTACTTGATTCTACCTGAAAAACACTACTTTCCGGTCTTGTAACGTAAATTACTATTATTTACAACCATATATGTAATAGGTCATTGCTAACTTTTAAAAAATTAGAAAATTAGCTATTACCAACGTTTACTTTCCAACCGGAAGGGAAGTTGGTTGCCAAGACAGTGGTCGAGAAGTAATCATTTCGTATCGCCGTCATAGCAACGTCAGCTTTGAAGAACTGTCATACCCATATAACACTGGAAAACATTTTTGAGTCTCAAAAACGACTCTGTTCGGTTAAAAATGTCAAGAGAACTTTCTTAAGTAAAATTATTTTTTCTTTCCTAATACAACACATGGTGTTTTAAAACCATATTAAAAAATCTGTAAATGGGTTTACACCGAACTTACCTCGCGCGAATTAAATTAATTTGCAAATTAAGAAACATGTATCCGGCTGGGGTTTGAAGCCGCCGCATCTGCATAGCGATCGTAACTGCACCTTCGTAGCGATCGTAACTGCATCGATAAGTCGAACTGCGCATCGAGCCTAATTGAAATGAGTTATTGTTCCTGTATCTGTTGAGTCCTATTTTCGGCAAGTGGAAAGCCTGACCTATGTGAAAATTATTACTTGCTTCTATTTCAAAATTAACGCAAAACTAAACAAAATTTTATTTTTGAAGGTGCTCACCCTGTATATATTTGTCTGAGATTTTTACGGTGTCAAGTCAGGTATATATATTCATTTATTAATTTTACTTTATTTTGTACTCAGCCAACAGCCGTTAGCCCAATTATAGGCGTCGCTGTACATTATATAATGTGTATGCAATTATAATTTTCTTCCGACAAATTGTTTTTGAGTTATACCGCTAACAGACAGACAGATAGACAGACACACAGACAGACAGACAGACAGACAGAACTGACAAAACCTGTTCTTCGTCATCTAGGGACCCTGAAACGTGAAGATCTGAAGAAATCTCGAAAGGTGATTTATTCGTGATTACACTACTCCTTCGTCTTTCAGAGGAGGGAAGTAAAAATAATTTTTTCTTAAATTAAACCTGACAGTTCCGTAACCTTTTAAGTGTACAATATACAATAAAATATAATCTCATTGTTAAAAAATAGTCATAATCCGATAATTACCAGTAGAATTATCAAGAAGAGAGCTTCGTGGATAACCCACAATATTAAATTACTAATGTCTCTAAGAGACAAAGCTAAGCAAAGCTTTAAGGAATCTAGAACTACTTGTTAGTGGAATTACTATAAAATGATGGACAACTTCACCCAAGCCATCAAAAGAGACAAGAAAGCTTACTTTGAGTTTGTCTTAGGCAATTATTGGAAATCTATGTGGAAAGAGTTAAAGTCTTTAAATATAGAGAGCGGGATCAAACACACTTGTCTGGTGAACTCCGTAATCCTAAATGAAATCCACAACTATTTCATTAATTCAATTCCAGTAATCCAAGAGAATATTCAGTGAACTTTACAGAAATTACAAATTACTTAACAGTAATACCACCTTCAAATTTTCTTTTGTTAACCAATCACTAATCGAATCAATCATCAGCAAATTCAAAAGTAGTAGCACGGGCAAAGATGATATTAATACATAAACTATTAAGTGCTGGCTTTCCAGTAATCTTACATTACGTAACTCATATAATAAATTCTTGACTAGCTGCTAATAAATTTCCCTCCGTGTGGAAGAATGCCATGGTTATTCCGATTCCTAAAACGTCACATTCTAAGGAATATACAGATGTAGAACCGATCAGCATTCTTTCGACTTTGTAAAAAATTTTGGAGAGTGTAATTGATGCTCAATTGAGAAATTTAGTAGAAAGATACAGAACTATTCCCGAATTTCAATCAGGCTCAGGTTATATTTAGTTGTACTACAGCTCTTGACTCTGTTACTGACGATATAGTCAGAGCTTCGGATCAAGGTATGGTTACAGCTTTGATCCTGAATGACTATAGTAAGGCTTTTGACACAATTAACCATACTCTAATGTGTGAGATGCTGAGTTACATTGGTTTATCCCTTGATTCCATAAAACTTTTTGCTAGCTATCTTGATGGTCGAAATCGGACTGTGAAATTGTGCAACGGCACTTCTGACTCTAGAGAAGTTGTTCGGGGAGTTCCACAGGCTCTATTTTAAGTCCTATTCTATATATTATCTATACATACAATATCTACAAAAAAATTAATTCATGCAAATTGCACATGTATGCGGTCGATACGCAATTATATTATCCTTCTTTATTGATAATTATTTGCATGCTATGTACAATATCAATTCGGATCTGAATAATATTTCTAATAGCTCCAATCAGCATTGCTTAAAATTAAATCCCAACAAATCTCTGGTGATGCTATTTAGCAACCGTACAAGCCTATATGGATCTAAGATTGCTATATCTGCATAGGCATTACCTTCTAATAAAGCGAAAACAGTTTTAAGCGAATCTCTTGTGCTTTCTCATTTTACGTTTTCTTGCCAAATATATGGATCTTGTCTTACTTTCGATGTGGCGCAGCAAATCCAGCGAGTACAACACTTCTGCTTAAGACTTATTTCGATATCAGAAAATGCGATCACTTCTCTTATAAATTATCCAAAGTCGGTTGCTTGAATATGGCAAGCAGACGAAAGCTGCTAAATGCAATCTTCTTTCATAAAATGATATGTCTGAGAAAACCCTCATATCGGTTTCGCAAAATCTCATTTCGTGGAGATGTACTATGCAAGACAAAAAAATAACTAGGACAGTCAGTAGGGTCTGTTGTCTGTTGTAGGGTCTGCCTTAATATGTACAGTTGCTAGGTATTCCTAACTTAACCGTCAACTTGTTTAGCGTTGCTATGAATCAATATTGTTATAATAAATGTAATTGTTTAAAGCCTTGTTGCAGCTAATTAAATTATGCTAAAATATCTATCAACAGTTGTTCCAGTTTTTAATTCTCTCATCTAAAGACGAATGAAGTATTGTAATCGCGAAAAAGTCAACTTCTAAATTTCTTCAGTTCTTCATGTTTCAGGGTCTCTAGATGACGAAAACAGGTTTTCTCAACTCCGCCTGTCTGTCTGTCCTGTCTGTTTGTATGTCTGACTGTCTGTCTATTGGCGGTATAACACTAAAACCATTTTTGCAGGATGACGATACTTTGCATGCAGATTATATATCTACCTGCATAGAACCGAGAAAATTTCGGACAAATATATATAGGGTGAGCACCTTTAAAAATTAAGTTTTGTTTATTTTTTGTGTTAAGTAGGAAATAGATAAAAGTAATAATTTTCACATGGGTCACGCTTTACACTTGGCGAAAATAGGACTCAACAGATACAAGATAAGGTCGCAAAAAATTCAAACGTTTCAACAACAACACCGTTCTCGTAAATACAGCCGCGCTTCGAACACATACCAGTAACTCTGCATGGGGCAGTATATACCTTTTGATGCGGTTACAATTTATTGCATCCGCAGATGATGTAGATCGAATCCCTCCCCGGAATTTTTATTACTGAAAATTGGGGAATTTTATGCATACATCGCATTTACAAGCTTAGTTTTCAATATTTCTCAATTTTTCTTAAACTAGTGGAAAGCTCATTCTTTCTAGAATCAGATGATCACAAAATTATTTTCAACAACTTCTACAGAAAGTGTTTAAATAAAGCGTACGAGGAATGTGGAGTATCAACTTCAGCATCGAGGCCACCGAGGTATATTTAAAACTATTGAACATAATTGTATACAACCAGTGTATAAAATGTAAAAGAGAGAATGATATTATTCAACATTTAGATGGCACTCGCAAGCGCCTGCCGTTAAACTCCACCGCTAATGTTTTTTTAAATTTGAAATTCGTATTCAAGTGTATTATTTTATTGTTTGCGTATTATTTGAAATCTGAAGACATTTTTACACCTAGTTTTCTTTGATTTTTAAATTATTTAGTGTCACAACGTTCACTCGCGAGGGAAGTTCTGGGTAAAGCCTTTACAGATTTGTTTGTCTTGCATAGTACATAACATCAATATCAGATTTAGTAGTACCATCACACCACCGCCACATAAAACTACTTCATTTGAACGATGCTATAGCTACCAGTTATTTAAGTGCTACAATTATATTCCTACTGAACTAAAATTGTTGTCCGTACCCTCATTCAAAAAATCAAATCAAATTACTATTGTTTTTGCAAAATCAATTAACTTGTTAATAGATTGTTGACTATCACAATTTATATCCTAATCAATCCTGTAACTTTGAAATATTATTGCAAGTATAATTAAGTTTGGATTCATACTGAGCAAGAATCATTTCACTGAATAATTTATATGATTGTAGTTTAGGCATACGCTATTTTTCTTTATTATAGATCTTTCAAGGTGGTGTGAAGAACAGGCCTTGAGATTTCTTGCTTATTAACCTGGTTGTTCTTTACTAATGTTTTTTACTCCGCTCGTCTGAAAAACGAAGGAAGTATTGTAATCACGAAAAAAAAAACTTCCCAGATTTTTTCAGATCTTTACGTTTCAGGCTCCCTAGGTGAGGAAAAACAGGTTTTCACAATTTTGTAAATTTTTACGTGAATTGAGAAATACATAAAGGTAGTAATTTTTACATAGCACAGGCATTATTCTTGACAAAACTGGGGCCTAACAGATACAAGATAACTGTTGTACGAGAAATAAAGAAGCAAAGAATGTTGATCTTTTAGGCCGGGATCCGGATAATGCGCAAATCTTTCGCGAAGCTGTGAGGCTGAAAATAAAGGAGTTTTATGCATACATCGCATTTACAAGCTTAGTTTTGGACGTTTCTCGATTATTCTTAAACTAGTGGAAAGCTTGTTCTTTCTACATTCAGATGATATTAAATTACTCTCAAAATTACTTTTAACAACTGCTACAGAAATTGTTTTAAATAACGCATACGGGGAATGTGGAGGATCAACTTTAGCTTCGACTTATTTTGGAAACGATTGCACATAAGTGTATACATCCAGCGTATGATGTATAAGAAAGAATCAATACATTTTTAGTGAAAGAATTATCTGCATTGGTTATTATTGTAAAAACTATAATTAATTTCCATTGCTTGATTTAGTTGAAACGCACCTCGTTTCGACACTAAACTTAAGACATGTCCTGCGTGAAGGTTAAGCCAGCTGAAACGCAACTATATGAATAGGGCTCCATAGCGTTGCTAGAAATTGGTCAACGCGATTTGTTCGCAGTCGCAAGCGCTGCGGTTCAAATCCCTCCGGTAACGGATTTTTGTTATTTGAAAATTTATTTAATTTATTAGAAAGGTGAAGTTATTTATACTCCTAACTTAATTTCATTTTTAAAATTATTTAGTTCACAATGTCGACGAGGGAAGTTCTGGGTAAAGCCTTTTACAGATCTTTTTAATTTACTGCTCTGTAGATAGCAAGAAATAAACAATATTATTATTATTTAAAAAACCACTGCATTCCAAAATTGTGATCTATAAGATCTATAAGGGGTTTGTACCATCTCATTTTGTGTTTGAAATAAGGACTCTAAATTAACTATGTTATAACTATGAAAACAAAACTACGAACATTTGGATACACATTTATTTTACTATCTTAGTATTGTAAATAATGCTTATAATAGAATTACTTTTCACAATCATAACTACAATTATTGTTCCACGGTTTCGCTTACACTTTGTTGGCAAATTGTTGAAATTGTATTATAATGACTAAGTATGTAGTAATTGCACCAACAATCTGAAACAAAGAATTCATATAACAGTACTTTTTATTGCAATGATAATTACTAGATATTAAAGTGCATATTACAATCATACTAGATAGTGATAGAAAGTTATAGCCTACTGGTACAACTGCATATTATAACTGAAAGAGGGATACATAAACAGACTGCAATAAGGTGATCTCATGAATCACGAAATTATTTTAAAAATGTCTCTTCACGGTTTTAAATTAATAATAAATGATGTTCAGAAGATGAATTACCAAGATTATACATAGAGATATGTTTGGTACTTACAGAAAAGAGTAGATTTTCATTGATAGTCACTACTTTACAAGCTGTAAATTTCACATTATGGTGAATTAGTTGAAGGGAAAAATTGGCTACCTGAAACGACAATATTTCTATAGCATCAATTTTATAACCTGATATCGTTGTGGTTGTCCATAATCAATTAAATAAAGCATGAATGTTAATTATGGACAACACTAACTTGGCAATGCATAATGATGTAAACAAAATCAGTTTATAGATCAAGAGATCACACAAGATATTGTGAAAATAACGTTACCATTCGGTAACATTTACAGCATACCTCTGATTGAAAATCCTTTACATACTCGGGTGACGATTTGCAGTCGCTATATTGCAAGTTGTGAATAAGAACTCCCATTTTCTGAGCCTAAAACTTTTTAAATTACATAAAATACTACAAAATAAAGTTGTTATGCCGAATGATTATCAGTGAAATTAAAGATTCCTGTGGTTTCAATTTTGCCGCTCTAATGCATGTGTATATGAAATGTCTATACAGTAAGCACCTTATATACATAGAAGCATGAATGGTTACATAGCACACTAACATAAGTCAATATTTTAGCGTATAAAAGTGAAATATTCTGTAAACAATTATATTTTTACAATTTAGTAGGTATAGTATTCCAACCAAAAATTGAAAAGCTATTTAAAATTAGGCAAGCATTAAGAACAGTAAATCACTTCGTAATTTCATTTATAAAATGTTTGATTGTCATTCAGTGACACTTCGATAGCAACCTTCACATTTAACATATGCATTGGGAATTTTGGAAGATATACTATACGATGTTTTCTAGGAAAGTATTAATAATTCCAAAACACAATTATGTATTCTTTCAGCAGGGTCTCTTAAAATTGTATTGTGTGTGAAATGTTACAGAAAAAAGTTACAACAGGATATTAAAATTACTAAATATTCTTATTGCGTAACAATTCTTTAATCCATGTTATCAGTCACTTGAATTAGGGATCTGCGCGCGACGTGAAAACAGTCGGGTCACGCTGGGTCACGGCGGGTCCCGTCGTGAACGTGAGTAATATTTGAAAATCGGGCCGTGAACGTGAGTACAAATTTCCAAGGCGTAATTCACGTTTCACATTAATTTTACGTTAAATATTTAGTAACGCATACAAAACTGCAAAGTGCCCCGTTTCCCTGCTGCCCACCCATGTGGAAGATCTAGAGCTGGAGCGGGAGGTCATTGTACTTCTGTGTTGCAGCTTTCAGCGACGGAGCTTCGCACCTGTGTTGTGAATGTTGTGTCTACAGTCAATCGCGTGTCTGCGTCTATAGGCGACCAAGTAGAACTTACTTTTAGTTCCTCGAACGTAATAGTTATTTACTATACAAGTGGGATAAGAGCATCATTAATATACGTGTATGTAAACACACAAGTATATTAATGATGCATTATCACATATGTATTGTACAAATTTTTTTACAACTGCCCAAAATTGAGAAAGGTGCATTAAGAGAAATGTCAGATCTGTCATTTTCAAAAATATTTTAGTAGGCAAATGTCATTACGTCACTCAATTGACACTATTTACGTTAGGTAATGAAGCCATTACACCAATCAGTTAGGTAATGAAGTCATTACATAACTGAGTGGTGTATTGAGCTTAATTATTAGTAAAATCGAATAATTTAGGGAAGACAAAAATAAATAATATTTACCTTGACGAAACGTGGTTTGATACACACGATGTTAAAATTCACTACAATAGATTACAAGGGATAAATATTGATTACTCGCAAAAACATTTCTTGCAAAGAGATTACTTTTAATACCAAAAACTGTCATTGGAATTGTCGTTTCCCTTACTGATAGGATTACAAGAAGGTACATGTTGCTAGACAACTTTTAATTCCTAGGTTTAAAAGTACTTTTATCTACTAAATATTTACTGTCAAATAATAAGTGCATTATACGTGTATAACCAACTCTAACGACCGGTCTTATAAAGACCACTAATCTGAAGTTAACTTTAATTCGCAGTTAAAATAAACAAACGCGCATCAAAACATTAGTACTTATGGCATCTTATTTATCAGTAAACATATTTTGATGCGCTTTTGTTTATTTTAACTACGAATTAAAGTTAATATATGAATCTGAAATATCATATTCCACAAGGTATTTTTTTAATTAGTGGGTTACATTGTCAATAAATGTCATTAACGTCGAGGTTAGAAGGTTAGGTTTTAAGTCAGTTTTGACACAAATTGACTAAAAACCTAACCTGCTAACCCCGAACTTGATATGGTGTCGCCAACTATGTACATAGTTGTAGATAAAATATTGTATTCGACACGCATATAATGGCTGTATTACACTTGGATGATTACAACACTCGCCTTCGGCTTGTGTGTAAACTTTATCTTCGTGTAATATAGCCTACATTATATGCTTGTTAAATAAAATGATATTATTTACTAGTACATGATATTGTACATTTTCGTCATAAATACAAAATATGAAAAACTACACATAACTCCCAAGGGATTTTTCAAATTATTTCTCCCACAAACTCATGGTAACCATGCAACTATAGGCAACGTCTTAGCAACCATACATTGAGGTAATCCTTGATGTTGCCTACACATTCTAATTTTTAATGTCATTATGTCATTTTGAACTTTAATACTATTTTTACTAATATGCTAGTAACTAAAATATTGTATGCACCATCGAAGATATTCATGTTCTTTACCTTCGGTTGACTTACAGACCTCGTACCAGATGCCCTCGGTCCGTGACACATGTTAACCTCAAGGAAATTGGCACAGTATTCTCTTCACGCATTTGATAAATGCTTTTATTCATAGCTTTCTTTTGATTGCCATCAAAACTGTGTGTGATGTCGTGGTTTTGCGTTTTAGTGAATTTACTTCTGAATACACTTTATTGTAAATGCTGGTTAGAGGAACTTTCGTGAATTATAAAGTGAAATTTAGTGGCCTCTTGTATTTCTCTTCCAAAAAAGT
This sequence comes from Agriotes lineatus, assembly GCA_940337035.1. Taxonomy (NCBI): domain Eukaryota; kingdom Metazoa; phylum Arthropoda; class Insecta; order Coleoptera; family Elateridae; genus Agriotes; species Agriotes lineatus. The sequence goes on along the minus strand of OW679194.1, from coordinate 192,548,556 downwards.
GTTAGAAAAATGTTTATCGCATTTAATATAGTAATTTGCTCTATTTCTATCTTCAAAATCGTTGAGTAAAGTTGTATTTTACACGATAGCAACTATTACAGCATAGCAACGGCGATTCGTCTTACAGGTGTATTGTTTATGGCATTGCTAGTCTACGTCATATTCGAAGTTAGCTAACCTCGACTTTGACATGGACTGATACTTCAGTACTGCCAAACGCATAACATTATCTGGAGCTGCTTATTGTTCTTCAGTGCATATTTATACGAGTGCTGCTGTGACATTTAATTTCCCTTATAGATAAAAAATTTGTATTTCACGTTTCTCTATGAAATGTGGAAAAGTGGCTTTACTGAGCTCATACGTCTTGCTCAGAAAAACAACACTTTTCCAAACTAGTTGTATGATGCACTATTTATTGTACATTTAGCGTTTGTGATAATAGTTTTTTAAGGGACAAATATGTTATATTACAAATAATCCACGAATGAAAAGTTGAGCCCTCGAGAGTGTAAGGGCAAGAGGGGTCTTCTCTCGAATGCATTATTTGTAATAACATACGCATGCCATACAAAATTTTACTCAAAAACTCAATGAATACGAAAACACTATATATTTTTTATTGGCAGTTGTGAAAACTCCAAGTGACAAGTTAATTGAGAGTGAGTTAAAGTATTTATAAGCCACGGGAGTGAGTTAAGTACTTTTATGCCGAATGTTATAATGCTTTAATAAAATAGTTATATGTAGGTACATACAATCCATAAGAATTATCATTACGTGAAAGCTGTTTGACAATAGAAAATTATTTACTGACTGTATGAAAGCAACATCAACATGATTTACACTAATTACACTTAATTTACATTAAAACTTTTGATTGGAGAATTATAACAACAAAATGTTAACATGTCAGAATGGCTGACAGTAGCTTATACCAAAACAATGGCAATGAAACGGTAAAGCATTTCATTTTTCCAAAGCACTTTGGAACTACAATCATTTATATTCACTCTGTATAAGAAAGTGTATATTTGTGAGGACAGAGAAATATATATTTATTTATGAAAAAATTGCAACTTTTATTCTATATACCTAAGTTTCAACATTTCCAAACAATGTCTTCCTTTCACACTTGAATTTTTCCGTAACAGTAAGGATGCGGATTTTATTAAGAATTTTAAAAATAAGTACCTCTAAAACCCCAAATTATTCTTATGACTATGAGTATAGTCCAAAATAAAGGAGTACCGCCCACAAATCCGTAATTTAGAAATAAATGTATAAAAGATGAGTTAAGCTTAAAGTAAATGCCCTAGTTCGCCACCAAAATATAAACACAATTCTAATTAAGGAGACAGAAAACTGCCTCTATTAGAACATTATGAATCGCAATGAAATAGGTAGTCAGCATACATACAATTTATTGGCGCTCATGTTTCTCTTTGCTGTACTTCACCATCTGGTGTAGATACACTAAAAACGACAGCAAATTTTTGGACTCTTACAAGCTGGACTAATATTTTGTTATCAAAAACAATAAAGGGCACGAGCTTGCCAACATCACATATATAATATTACCTACGTACCACATTTAAAAAAAATCTCTTACCTCTTCAGTAGTAGTAGAACAAACTCGTACCAAAACTACAATCTGTGCAACCACTAAACATAATTGAATAGCGTTGTAAATTATATATTCGACTGCAACTATTTCATCCATTATTAAATTTTTCCCAGCATAGTAGAACGCAGCTGTGATAGTTATAAAAATTTGTAGAATAATGATAAGTAGTTGCGCTGAGTAGGCTTTATTTATCTTCTTGGTAAGTCTACATAAATGGAAATGCTGCTTTTTTATTATCTTTAGGTAGAACAAGGCATTGCCTTGAATAACATCACGTGCAGTCCTATAAACAATTTTTTAAAGTTAAAGCTTTATAATTAGTTGAGTTCAAGAATGATCAAATACGAAATACTACTTGAGTAATAATATGTATGGTAGATTATTTTAACGCCCATAGATGTAAATGAAATTAGAAAAAAAAATAAGAAACAGGTCATAAAGAAATACTAGAACTCGTGGCCAGCCTACGTCTGGCCCTGCCAGCGTAAAGAAACGGTTAACAATAAAAATGCTTGCTTATAGGCTGGCGGCCAGCCGACGTCCGGCCTTGCCAGCGTTAACAATACAAATGCGGTCTCGCCATTCGTGCGCGCGCGCCACTTGCTAGTATGCAGGCCGTTCATGCTGCGTGTGCGCGCGTACGTCTGGACGGCCGGCGACCGGCGGCATCGGCCTTTATAATATAAGATGTAATATTGGTGATCAAAATTGTAAGTAATAGTACAGTAAAATTGTCGGAAAATACCCCGTCACCTTAAAAAAATTGGCCGCTACGATTCCTCTTGCCCAGTGGTTTACGGACATTAGACAAGTGTAAAACCAAAAAGGCGTCACCCCACCCCTTGCCAAACAGCCGCCATCTTGATAACAATTCAATTTGTTTTTTCTCGCTATCCATTGGTCGCACAGAAAAAGTTATTGAATAAAAAATGTTGGTAATAAAATTCTACACATTTTTTATCTGCGTCGCGATACCGAGAAGTTGGTATTTCAATCGATAGAGGGCAACAAAGTTACCAAAAATCTGTTTCTGCCTTTCTAGCTCTGTGGGGGTGGTTTTTTCCGAAAATTGCAAATGTGAAAGTTGTAGTGCTTGAAAAATTATACACGAATCTCTTTCAATAATGGGATTGATTTAAATAGTCTCCGAGTGACAGCCCTTCAAAGTCCGCGCAGAGTGGGAAATGTACAATATATTCCGGCGCAGCGAAGTAACCATTTCTCTTTTGCGAGATAAAATCGCCACGTCACTCAAGTAGTTTCAATGTGAATAAGTTTTCACAACCTACAGAAATTCTACACATTTTTGGTCATTGCCGCGATACCGAGAAATTGGTATACTAGGTAAAAGAAATGAAAATGATGGGAAAGGAGTATATGAGCCCAGAATGATATCATTTGGCTCAGATCCGTAAAGCTCTTAAATTTGCTGGTGTAATATTTATTATATAATATGATAATTGCAATTGTTTGTAAATTTTGCCACAGGAATGACCAAAATTCGACAAGTTGACAATTGCTTTACGACGTGCCATTTCTGCAAAAATAATACAGACATCCGACTGTCTACATGTTATTAAACAACAAACAGCTTGTTTCACTTCAACTAAAACATGCTAAGGTGAATATTTTGATCGTTTGGGCCAAATGAAATAAATAGGTAATTTATTTTATTCAATTTTGACAGTTTAACTTTAAAGTGATATTATTAACTCCATAACCTTCATAAACAGTCTATAATTCACAAGTGAAATAAAGGTGTTTTAATTCACTAGAGAATTAATAGTTATTTAAGATACAAGTGCAAAAAGGCATTCTTTATTGCACGAATAGGTCAAATTAGAATGCGAGCGTTAGCGAGCATTCTAAGACCTATGAGTGCAATAAAGAGCCTTTTTGCAAGAGTGTCTTACAACGTTTTATCTACGATCATAATCTTTTACGAAAGTATGTATTTCATTTTGTATTTTTTAAATTTACGTGCAATAAAATTTTTATAGCACTAGTGTAATAAAAGTTAACTTTTTGCACTAAAATTAGTGTATCATAGATTTCTTATTGACATTAGCGTGCAATAAAATTTTTATAACACTAGTGTACTAAAAGTTAACTTTTTACACTAATATCGGTGTAGAAAGTAGGCACTTTTTACATGATCGTAGATAAAAAAGTTTAATTCATCAGAGAACGAAAAAAGTTTCAATGAAGAACAACATATTTTTTTATCTACAAATATTTACATTCAATTATTCTTTCTGTTTGTAGTGTGTAATATATAATTACTAAAATTTAGATCAAATCGACGATGAATGGGCAAATTTATATCTTAGTTTGAATATTTTTTAAATTTTTTATTCAAAATTTCGTCAAAATTGAATAAAAACATATATACACCACTTGAATTACACATTTATTAACTCAAAGATATGATCTCACTCCCACTACGTGCTCGTGAGCTCAACATCTTTTCGTGAATATACATATGTTTAATTCACTTGGTGTATAATATTTTTTAAAGTTAGTGTTTCACGACTAGTTGTTGTAATTTGTTATTGTTAAAGCTGTTATAATACTGCTAAAAACGTCTACAATTACGATGTAAGAATATTGACAAGAAGATTTTCTTTTGTGGGTACAAAATAAAGATACCGGAAAAATCTTAACTGTGCCAAATGATTTGATTCTGGGCTCGTATATTGAAAGTGATTTCTTTTTGCATAAACCCTAAGATATATTGTAGTGTACTCAGACACGTTATCTTTTTTTGGAGCTGTTTCTTCGTCTTGGTTCGGGGCCTCGGACACAACCGAGTCATTATCGACCACGATAGAAATGTTGCTAAAACTTTTATTGAAAAAAGAGCTCACAACTTGTTATAAACGTAATCTGAAAAATTCTTGGAAAAAATCCGTGAATACGATTGCGAGTGCTGTTTCGTGATTGTATTCTGATTAAAAATGGATAATAATACGAGCGATAATGGTTTTCTTTATGTTAACCAAATGGCAGACATGGCATCTCGTTAGATATAATAAGTGAGGGATATAAATAATTTACATCTCTCCACTTCTCCGCGCTGCGCGGACTTTGAAGGGCTGTCACTCAGAGACTATTTAAATCAATCACATTATTAAAACAGATTTGTGTATATTTTTTCAAGCACTACAACTTTCACATTTGCAATTTTCGGAAAAAAATTACCCCCACCTCGCTAGAATGGCGGAAACAGATTTTTGGTAACTTTGTCGCCCTCTACCGTTTTAAATACCAACTTCTCGGTATCACGGCACAAAATTTTATTTCCAATATTTTTTGTGCAATAACTTTTCCTGTGCGACCAATGGATCGCGAGAAAAAACAAATTCAATTGTTATCAAGATGGCGGCTGTTTGGCAAGGGGTGGGGTGACGCCTTTTTGGTTTAACACTTGTCTAATGACCCTAAACCACTGGGCAAGAGGAACCGCCGCGGCCAATTTTTTTAAGGTAAAACGACAATTTTACTGTACTATAACTGCATTTGGTTAAACAGTGCTCCAAATACAACGGGACACCATTTAGGGCAATACCATTTTCATCAAAATAAGCTGATAGAGAAAAGTATGCTTTAGTAAAAATGCACCTTCAGGAAGTTACGCTGCCAAAGAAGTTGATTTTTTTATTTTTGGATTTCCTTAATGTTTAATCTCGAATTACACAGATCTAAATTTCAGTTCCAAAATTTATGAAATCCAGTTCATAGATTTAAAATTCAATTCTGATTTCATATGCACGAAGTGTAAATGCTGCAACTGCAAATAAGCAACTTGCGCAAATAAACGATCTAGTAATAATCAGAGTGTAACGTACTTACAGATATAGCGGAAATAAACTGCCTTAACGCTGACATATGTTATGAAATGTAATATCGTCACAGTAAATATACTTTGCACTTTGAAATCGTAGTTCCTAAGTAACTATATCTGTATAAATAGAACTTAATTTTTGTAATAAAAAGAATCGACTTGTACTGTTTGATTGATTCACATCGGTGCTACCCTTCCAAGCCTAAACTTATGAAGCACTGTATGAACCTTCCTGAAGTCTTGGATCGTTTTCATACGATAGGTCCTCCGAAAATGAAGGCAACATCAACTTTTGAGCTATGGTCGTCGGCAAAAAAATTTTTGTTTTTGTTTTTGTTTTTTTTTTATATAAATAACTGGTTCATAGCATTTTATTGTATTAGCGAAACGGCGTGATGCTGAGTATCGAAGTATTCTTGGAAAGCACTGAAGGGCGCTTTTCTTGGGTGGGGGGTACCGTATATTTTTATTTTATTTTATTTTTTTTAAATTTTATGTTATTCCGTACTCCGCCAACAGCCGTTAGACCAATTATAGGCGTCACTGTAAATTTTATGGGGACTTCCAACCCCACTAACGACGATCATGATGTTATTATGATATCCGGGACCAACTTTTTTCCGTGAAAGCCGTACCACGAGGTGCCGGGAAAAGCAGTCGTGGAACTCCCATCCAAGTTCTGACCAGAGAGAGCGTTGCCTAACTCTGCTGATCGTGGACGCTTGCTCAAGCTACACCACCCGGGACCTGGAAAACTCCTGTATGATCCGACCTATAATGACGTCGTACCCTGGAGCTGTACTTGATCGAACGTTATTGTTAATTGAATATTATGTGATAAACGATTCCGCATGATGCATCCAATTTAAAAGTTTGTACGAAATAGAAGTGTTATTTTCACCACAAGCAACACGTACAAATTGAAAGAATGAAACATATTTTTAGCCAACGATTTGACGGTTGACGAGCGGGATATACAAGCCAAAATTAAAAGAGTGGACTTGAAAAAAGCAATGTATTAGCGGTTAAAGTGGGATCCCAGAAATTAACTAAAACCGAAGAAGAAAAAGTGTGAATTTAAAAGTTTAAAAAGGACAAACTGATCAAGAGGCAAGTAAAAAACTGAAAAGCATGGAGAAGGACCACATAAAGATAACAATGCGAAGAAACGACAAACGAATGAAAACAACTTATTCCTAGGATCATAGAATATCAGGAGAACATATGAGGAGTAGGCGCTTGTTGGTCTATCAGATGAGCTGAAAAGATACAGAATAGGTATAACTGCACAACACTTACACAACAAAGTGGGAGAAACATATCAAATATAGGCGAATATGTGTTTATGAATAGTGGAGTCGAGCAAAGAAGGTTTGGAGTCGGTTTTATGGTTAGCAGCACTGAAGACATTTAATATTAAGCTATACGCCAGACAGACTGTGCAGTGTAAGATTAAATGGAAAATATAAGAATATCAGTACAATACACGGCCATGCCCTGTCCAGACGAAGAAGAAAAGGATGCTTACTACGAAGATATAAAAAATTATATCAAGAACTGCCGAAGAGCGATATTAAGGTTGTCATATGTAACTTTAACGTTAAACTTGCGAGGGAGCAGATATACAAACCGGTTATAATCAGCTGCAGTAAACATACAGAAAGTAATAGCAATGGCAACAAATTAAGTGAGTTTGTCCTAGAAAAAACTTAAGAATTGTACAGACATATTTTCAACATAAAAAAAGGCATAAAAGCACCTGGACTACGCCAGGTCGTAAAGTAGTTAACCAATTAGACCATATTATATTACTTGAAACAAACGAGCTGCGAATGGTGAAAAATGTGAGAAGTTACAGGGGCGCGTGTGCAGACTCGTACCGTTTGCTGGTCAGAACTAGAATAAGTTTATCAAGACCGAACAAATTTGAAATGAGAAAAAAGAGAAGACAAGATATAAAGACTCAGTAAAAAATCTGTAGAGACCGCTCATCAATATACCCACAAATTAGACTAGGAATAAACCAAATTAGATTAAGCGTCAAATATACAGTGCTTTCGTTAAGTAGTGGATAAATACGTTAAAAATTGAAAGAATAACTTTTGGAAAAAACGCTGGAACCCGTCGATTTTTATTTTTATTTGCACATAAAATCTATACATACATGATGATCCGCTTAGGAGGTATGACGTCGTCAATGTTTTTTTTTAATGGCAACCCCCTTTTTTTATTACGGAATTTGAAAGAACGCATTTTTTTACTTACGCTACGCTGATTTCTGAGTATAGGTCACTAGACCAAAAATTAAGAAGAAAATTTTAAAATTTTAAAATAATAAATTTAGAAGCCGAGTAGCGCAGATGACTAGTCGCTTTCCTAGCATTAAGCAAGCCTTCGGTTCGAATCCCGGGAGGGCCGGAATTTTCCGCAGCTTTGGCGATTTGGACCGGGTGCGGTGAAACCATTCACAGTTGGGCACCAAATTAACTGAGCTCTACTCAGAACCACAGACTTAAGAGATAGAGTAACAAGGTTAACACACACCAAGATATACACCTAATTCACAATGGTTGCTATGCAAACACGAAAGGTGCGCTCCAACTTTGCATCCCGTAACTCGGGGCAGGTTGAGATATACACCGCCAGATGCTAACGTACAAAGCACCAGCCTCTACACCGCTAAGGTAACAAGAGGTTAACGACTATACATACTGTAATGATATGAATACAGGGGTATGAAAATCAATTTTAAAATAGGATTACAAGATTACAGTAGTTGGATATTATAGGAATCAATTTGAATATGAATTGGGAATATGAATAATGGGTATGTAAATAGAAAAGAAAATATAATTTATAATTGAATAATATGAGGCTAATTGAGAAACAGAAGAATTCCAATTTAATGTAATATCTATAGATATGAAATTGGAAAATATTGACAAATACTTAATCGAGATAGATTATTGCACATAGTGGGTAGAATTCAAAATAAAGCTTATATAGTGTGTTGGAAGGAGAAAATATGATATCGTTAGAGACTTTGTTTTTATGATTAAGATAACAAATTTGAAAATGAAAAGCTGTAATTGATTTGTGTAACTTGAAATTATGAAATAAATCCTATTTTAAAAAGTAAAATGTTGAGAAAATAAAAAGGATTACATTTAAGACAAAATTTGCGTGGTGCAATAACAATTAAATTTTAAAGTAAGAAGATGATTATACCAAAATGAAGGAATATATAGAAGAAATTAAATAGAAAGAAATATTGAATTAAGTTTATGGAGGAATTACATTTGGCACTGCACATCGATTGAGTTGGATTGCAGCGAGCTGTTGGCACGGAAGACGAGTTCCGAGGAGATTGTTGGCAGAGGAAACATGTTTTAAGGATTTGGCAATTGAGGTCTGCTGTCTTGTTGTTGTGTCGGTCCTTAGTGCTGGCCGGTGGAATACTTTGGGAGGGTGGTTTTATATACAGTGTTGGAGATAAATGACAACGACTAGGGTCTGTTTGAATCCATGCTCTGAGAAAGCTTCTGTTCCTTATTTTGGGCAGTTCTGACATTTTGTTGTCGGTGGAGGCCTTCACCGTGTTTATTGAGTGTAGCAGTTGTGATTGACAGCAGAGTGGAACGAGGACATTGTTAAGTTCAAATAAAAGGTAAATGAGTTTAGGTATTTAAAATAAGCACTAAAATAAAATAAAGATTAAAAGTGAATTAATTATTAAGGAATTACTTACTGTTTGATATTGTTATATAACAAAAGTAGCGATCAGGTATTTGTCATTAAATTTTCAAAGTAACATTTGACAGAAGTTATTATCAAAATTTTTATTGTCAAAATTAAAATCGAAACATCAAATTTCAGAATAAGCAATCTAGATAAAAGGAATCCACAACTGATTTTCAGGAGCTAGCCAAAGGAATAATTTTTAATATTAAAATAAAATAAACAGGGCAATTTAAATTATCTAAAAGATAATTATAATCATATACTCACAGGTAAAACAAAGAAGGAGCCTGAACTATTTCAATACATACAAAATAATAAATTTAACTGCAATGATAACTTCAAAGCCAACTAAATTAATGGTTCAAATTGTGCACCGGGGTCTGCCTGACAGTAGCCAAGACGAACGACATGTTTTTTATTGATTGCTGTCATTGATAAAAACGTAAAATCATGCTTCCTAAAATTAAATTTAGTATTTTGCAATTTAATTTTTTTCTTAATTTCTGATCACGTGACCTACACGCAAAAATCAGCTCAACGTAAATAAAAAAATGTGTTCTTTCAAATTCCTTACTAAAAATACACAAACGACGGAGAAGACAAAGTAAAAGTAAGTGCGCGAATTGCAAAAGAAAGTAAAAGTGCGGATGATTTCTTGCCGTTATTTAAAGGGAATAATTTGTCCAAAAGTGCTAAAATGCGGATATACAGGGTGTCTCGCAAAGTTCTCACGGCACTTAAGGAGTATGTTCTTGAAATTATTTCAATCAAACAAGTTCATATGAACATGTGACCTATTCTCAGTATGTATTGAGCTATACACATTTCAAACTAAATTAATCTTAAATAATTTTTATAACTATGACATCAAAAATAACAAAATAAATGACTACAGACTAATAATAAAAGAATATAGTCATAGATGTTCAAAAATTCCACCTCCTACTTCAATGCATTTAGCCACACGCTTGTGAATACCACGCGTTCCATTCATTACCTAAGCATAGCTGTCTTTCATTTGTGCTGCAGCGTTCAAAATTTGCTGGGTTAAAGCTTCGCATTTTTCTACTTTCTCTTTGTACACCAACTCCTTCATCCAACACCATATGTTGTAATATAGAGGATTTAGATTCAGAGATCTGGCCGGCCAATTGTGTGGCCCACCTCGACCAATCCAATACTGAGAATAGGACACATGTTCATATGAACTTTTTGATTGAAATGATCTCAAGAACACGCTCCTTAAGTGTCGGGGAAACTTCGGAGACACCCTGTTTAAGACGAACGTGAAATATGAGTGATAAAGAAAAGTGACCAACAATAATTAGACATATGGAAAGAAAGGTTCCTATGGGAATTTTTAAAGGCAAAAATGTGGATAACCTGTGAATAAGAAGAAATCAAAGAACAAAGAATCAGGTGAATAGGCAAGTGCGAAAATACAATGCCAGTAGAGCTACAAAAACGGTGCTGGGATGATTACAAGGCAATGGGGAAAGACAAACCAAAAAAGCAAATGGTTAGATTCAGTACAGGGGGACTTGAAACATCAGCAATTGGAAGCAGACCGCCTTGGACCGGAAAGGGTGGAAAGCCATAACCCTACAAGTTTTGGGTATCTAATAGCCTGTAGTGCTTATATATACAGGCTGCCCATTTTATTATATACGTACAGGTCACAGAAACTAGATTGAGTCTCAAGGTAGGCCATGAAAGGCGCTGTGATCATATTTAATGAATTGACAATATGTGGAAAGTTGTCAAACATACAAAGTTTGGTTACATTTTAAATGACAAGTAATCAGTAACGGTGGGTAGAGGGATTTCGTTTGCACAGTGACTAAAGTCATATGACAGATAATTTGTGTTAAAAAGGTGTGAAAATTGCTGTTGCTGGGATAGAAGGCTTAACAGAGCCTGGTTGTTTAACTTAACACCATTATTTCCGCAATCCTTTTAACATTCAAGAACTGATAATACACCATACCGCAATGTTGCGTACGCCTCTGATTTATTATGTCATTTAGTTTAAATAAGGTTAACAATTTAAACCTGGTGAGAATGACACTACACGGCACGGAAAATAAAGTGAAAATAAATGGATTGATGTCAGAAGAGTTTAAAATAAAAAAAGGTTTACGACAAGGAGACCCTCTTTCAACGGTCCTCTTCGGTTTGGTTTTAGAAAAAATAATAAGGGAAAGCAAAATAAACGAAAAGGGAACTATATACAACAAGAGCCACCAATGTCTAGCATACGCGGACGACATTACACTGCTAGCGAGATCAAAAAAAGAACTGTGTAGAATAGCAAGTAAGTTAGAAAAAGCTGCAAGAGGGATGGGACTGACAATAAATGAGCAGAAAACAAAGTTCATGGAAATGGGAAGAACAGAAGAAAGAAATGGACACAGACAAAACATAAAAATAAGACTAGGGGATAACCGTGAAATAGAAATCGAAAACGTAGAAAGTATTGTGTTTCTTGGCACGTTAATAACAGAAAATAGTGACGGTAGTAAGGAAATCGGCGCAAGAATAGTGAAAGGTGACAGATGTGCGGGCGCTCTAAATGATGTGATACGAGCAAAAAACGTGACGCGGGGGACTAAAGTTAGAGTATACAGAACAGTAATACGACCGACGGTAACGTATGCGTGCGAGACGTGGGTGATGAACAAAGCAGACCAGAATAGACTCGAGGTATGGGAGAGAAAAATACTACGAAGGATATATGGAGGAAGAAGAGTAGGAGAAACATGAGAAAGGAGAACCAACGAGGAGGTCAGACAACTGTATGGAGAACCGAGTATCATAGGGGTAATCAAAGCACAAAGGGTGAGATGGCTGGGACACATCGAAAGGTTAGCACAAGAAAGAACCACAAAAATCGTACTGCGTGGAGGCTTAGAAAGCACACGAAGGAGAGGAAGACCTAGAAAAAGATGGTTGGAGGCAGTAAGGGAAGACCTGGAGAAGATAGGAGTAAGAAACTGGGCAGAAAAAGCAAAGGACAGAAAGGAATGGAGAACAATAGTCCAACAAGCTATGGGCCTATAAGGCCTAATATAAGCTATATGTATGTATGTAATTTAATGTCACTATGATAGATGTAAAAATGTTATCAACACGAAACTTGGAAGTTACTAGATTCTAACATTAGTTCCGATTTTCACCGCGTCTCAACCTAGATTCTGTAACCTGTAACAACTATGTAGGCAACACATTTACTAAGTTCATAATTTTAACAGAAAACTTAATTTTCGAAATAATTTTGGAGAATTGATGATTTCACTCCGAATGCCCAGACCTTTTCCATAACAAATAACAAACCAAAATTAAGAGTTGCATATGAAAATATGTGCGTGTTGCGTGTTGCAACACCTACTTCTTATATCATATTCCAGCTATGATTTAAATACGTTTTCTAAATTTCTACCAAAGGTTTCTGCTTTTTATACTTCTGTGCGTGCCCAGGAACGATCTTCATCGCAAAGAGGTGATATTGTTTTGTTGATCGATTTAGACATTTTCTGGGTGTCTGAGGGGGATCTTCAAAAATTCATTCTGGCGAGAAATATAACCGATAATAATACTACGACCAGTAATTATCGTGGAATACGCGACTTATTGCCTAAGATGTCTCAAGTATGCATCCCTACTTCAAAACTTACCCACAGATACCTTAAAAGGGTTGCCACACTTCCCGATTTTTCGGGATTTTATCGATTTGTCCTGCAATGAAATGATGTTCCGATATTGTTTAAAAATTTTACGATTTACCGGTTTCGGACAATATCTGCAAATTCTGATTTAAATACATCAAATATAATTTACAACAAATATATGATTGGTACAACAAAGATATGCAAATATGAATTGATGGTAGAGGTAGTGTCTATATTGATAACCACTATATTGTAAGAATAAGAATAACATTCTTACTAGTATTTCTTATTTACGTTACATGAATTACAAAGAAAAATTTACAAATAATGAAAAAAAGTTAAAGTAATGGATTCTTCCCACCTCCGTCCATAATCTTAAAAGTAACTTCAACCAAACTTATCTCAGAAGAATTTTTTTTATAGTAATCAAATATATCTTTTTCACTTCCCTCGTCTGAAAGACGAAGAAAGTATTGTAATCACCAAAAAATCTGTCTGTCTGTTGGCGGTATAACTCAAAAACTATTTATTGGAGGAAGATGATCTTTTGCATACACATTTTATATAAACCTGGAATAAAACCTGAAAAATTTCAAACAAATATATACAGGGTGAGCACCTTAAAAAATAAAATTCTGTTTATTTTTGCGTTACTTTTGAAATGGAAGGAAGCAATGATTTTCACATAGGTCAGGCTTTACACTTGCCAAAAATAACACTCAACATATACAGGATAGTATCACAAATAAGTCGATACGTTTCAAGAATAAGACCGTTTCCCTAAATAAAAACGCGCGCCTCACTCACTTCAATTAGGCTCGATGACTCATTCCGACTTTTCGATGCAGTTACGATCGCTATGCAGATGCGGGCGTGTTCAAACCCCACCGGGATACATTTTTTTTATTTGCAAATTGATCTAATTCGCGCTAGGGAAGTTCGGTGTAAACCCATTTACAGATTTTTTAATAATGAAATGAAAGTGAAAATATCATTAAAGTATCATGCTTGAGATGTCAAAAATATAGAGATAAATAACATCACTTTTAATGACAAGTGGGAGTGGGTTAGCTAGAGCCCCTACGCACATATCTAATTTTAGTTATACAATGCTTTGAAAAAATCAATGGTACTATGTCCCGCCAATCCTGAACTTGTTCCGAAAAATGGATTTGGAATTGTGAACTACTCCAAAAGTAAAAGTGTTATTTTCGGATGCATTACTTTTTTTCTACTACGGCGTATATAGCTCTATCAGCCTATATAGAGAAGAATAGTATATACCCTTAGACGATGTCCCATTTTCGGAACACCCTGTACGTAATCAATTACTAAGAGAGGGAGGATTATAAATACTTACATGCATGTACCTAAAACTTTACAATGTTTTACAATATTTGTATTTAACCATCCAAACCTCTGTTTCACACAAAGAACTAATGAACAAAAATGAATATCCACCAAAGTGTTTATAATAGTTGGAGATACGTATAAAATAAATTCAGCCAATATATCTTCTGGTTCACTTAGATATGTACTAAAAGCTGTTGCTATTACAGAAATTAGAAGAAATATTAAAGACGCTAACAATCCAAATAATAAATTCGTTTTACTCTTTTTGTATTCTTGTGCAATATTGATTTGAAAAACAAGGTGTGCGTTTTTATCGAAGCTGTCAATGTCTTTCAGTGTGGAGTTTACCTGAAATTAAAGAATGCATTTTACTTAAACTAGCAATATTATTTAAAAATTTTCCTTGTAAATTTATAAAACGCACGCTTACATCGTTTAAATATAAGCAGCCTCCTATAATTCCACAACACATTCCAATTTGGCTAGCAAATGTGTCTAGTGCTGTAATAATATTATCTAGAAAGTCTTGTTCAAAATTAGGTAAATTGTGAAGAGTTCTGATCGTATACAAGTGAAGACATATTAGGAATAGTATACTCCACATGAAATTTAGTTTTGACTTTGCAAAACCCGTGCTGGTAATTTTAAACGGTGCCAATCCAAACACTTTGGCGCTGTAGTACATAGGTGCCAACACTGAGTAAATGCTACTTGGGTTAAACATGTTTTCACCAAATAAGTTCAGAATACAGTTGCGGTATTAAATATGTAAAGGCTGATTGGCATGGGATTTTTTCTTTTATAATTGAACAAGTAGTTATAAATTTATAATACTGCCTGCTAACTCATTACTTGTATTGAGTGAGCCAATCGAGATACATACTGCTGATATAAGTTCTATATTGAAAAACACATTTACTCATTAAAACATTCATAAAGAGAGGTTGTTGAAGATGCGTATATCAAATAGACACGTCTTGCTTGTAACGTTTAAGAAATTCCATTTTAATCGTTTATTAGCAGCAATGACAATTTTCAAGGTGTTCAGATATTAATTATCATTATTATCTGATAAATATGAAAAGTGGTAAATTTGTGCTACCGCACTTGTAAGATGACGCTTTAAATGAAATATTTTAGAAAATTCGGAAATGTTTGCTTTGAAAACCATGTAACTAGACTGGTTCTTTGCAATCGCGTGAATTCATTAATCAATATAAAGGAGCGCCAATGAGTCTTTCTAAAACAAATGTGATCAGATAGAAATTCAACATTTAACCATAATCACAATAATCTGAAATGCAATTAATATCTTAACTCAGTTTGCAATAACGAAAATACGCATAATCATAGTCAAATGAATAACAGTCAATACTATCGTATTTCAATACAAACGTTTAGTACGGCGGGTAAACTCAATAAACATAAAATCTAAAATATAACTTTCAAATGTATAAACGCAATAACAATTACGTTAAAAGGACAAACTACATAGATTGTCAACATTTAAAAGTGAATAGCATTACTGAAGCAAATGACACTTCGTTGGGGTTTTATGGGAAAAACATCACAAGTACTGAAGCCAAGGTACAATGCAAGATCTAACGTACAAGAACAAAGTCAAATTATTCCAAAGTAAGTAATGGTGAAATTCGAGAAATCCTGAAAGTATTTAATCGAAATGCGCTGGCAATTCGTCACAGTAATAAAGTCTCAATCGATAACACACAAATAAAACTTCAACTCACAAACATACGAGTAGCTACGTGCAGGCTCTTTGCACAGATTATTAGCTCCTAGAAATATAACTAGATCTTTGGAGACAGCAAAAGCTCATGCCGAAAGAAGTCAATGGCGCCTAATGAAAGGGAACCGCCGCGCCGAGGATCTGACGTCTGAATTTCAACATCAAAGTGATCGAGCAGAAAACCCGGACAAACGGCAAACAAACAATCCCCAACGACTAGTAAAAACAAGTTAGCGCGCTCGCCGTAACAAGACGATTTCATAAAAACGACGCAGACAGTATAAATAATAGTCCACATATCTAAGTTGAAATATGTCGCTTTTTACTTTAATCTTTAATGGAGCTTTATGCAACAATAATAGAAAATGCAAAATAAAAACATGTACAATAACCCTCGAAAAACGATACATCAGTACACACCTTTATTAAACATAAACCGGACTCGGGAAGTGTAGCTTGAACAAGCGTCCCCATTTGATCAGTAGAGTTAAACAACGCTCTTTCTGGTCAGAACTTGGATGAGAGTTCCATGGCTGCTTCTCTCGGCGCCCCGTGATACGGCTGTCACGAAAATAGTTTGTCCCGGATGTCATAATAACATCATGACAGTCGTTAGTGGGGTTGGAAGTCCCCATAAAATGTAAAATGTACAGCGACGCCTATAATTGGTCTAACGGCTGTTGGCTGAGTACCAAAATAAATAAATAAAAATAAACTATTTTAATATTATAGTCGTAGACAACTATCGTCAACCAATTCTGGAATGTGTTGATGTCGCTTTTTTAGAGTTGCATATTTTACACATCTTGTCTCTTTTTTAATAAAGTGCTATGATATTGCATCCCAGTATTGTGTTATTGTATTGCACCTGAACGCTAGCCTTCCTTAGTTTTACTTTGTGCTAATTGAATAATTTCAGATAGCAAGATTAGCGTGTTTAATTATTAAATACTTTTATCTACGACCACCACTAAAAGTAAGCCTTTTAGCGCTAGCTTGTTTCACTAAAAGTGACGTTTTATAGTTTACCGTCGTTAAAGAAATCAGCTGTTTACTTTTAGCCCATATGCTAAGAGTAAAGCGAGGTTATAAAACTACAATTTCGAAATGGAAGTGAAGTTGTAAAGTTATTGTATTTGCTTCTTGCGTTACAGGTAAAGTGTTTTTGAAATAATTAAAGCGTTATGTAATGAATACAGTCAGATGTGGAGTATTAATAATTACATTTTGTAACTGACCTTGACTATTGTCATTCGCAAACATTGAACGAAACTGCGCAGTTATCTGCTTATAAAACATAAAAAGATTAATTGATGAGAAAATAAACAATAAAAGAAAGCTTACTTACCTATTTAAACAGTATTGAAGGTGTTATATATTGTAGAAATATTATCTTGGTATGTTTGAGGTTAGAATTACTTGAACAATAAAAGTAGCTTCATTTCGAATTGATGTATAATACAATTCTTATTAAATCCAATAACATTGAATACAACATTAATTGGATATAATTACAAAGAATACAATACAATGAACCTACCCTGAATTGGAGTCAATTGTTCTACTAGAGCGAGTCAATTATATTTAATATTTAATTTAATGATTGAACAAAAAGGCACAATATTAACTAGTCATTTGTAATTCTAAAATCAAAACAAATTATCGAATTTGAAAAGCTAAAGTAAAGTATAAATTGATATAAGTATCACAACATGCACTACAACAGATTATATCTTGAGATTTACAGGTCGAAAATTGTTCTTATTTAAAAAAAAACGAACTCGACAGTACAAAAACAGTGAAGTATTAATAAATGTACGCTTACACAGTGTTGGAGTTATGTACAAAATAAATCAATAGCTTGAAAACTAGTATATTTCGATGACTTAGTCGAATATTTAAGATATGTCAGCTATAATTTGCTACTTATTTTAGCAATACTACTGATTGATCTTTGTTCTTGCAATGGAAGACTATTTAAAGTAGTGTTCTCAAGGCATATTTCTATTTAGTTCTGTTGTCATCTTTGGAATATTAATTTTTCCTTGCTGTAAGCTATGTGATATTTGTTTTTTAATTCGCAGAATGTCTTAGACTAATAATAAATGTAATACACTTCATCTACGAAATATCATATGTATATTTAAAACACTTCTAGTGACATTAATCTCTGGAATTGCCCATTTTTAATTTTTGCACTCAAATGTTCTTAATTGGTTAACTTATATTTTTAATTCTATTACAATATATTTATTATAAAAAAGAAATACAATTCTTGATGTATTTATTTAGATATACATAACGTAGCAGTGGATTTTTTTGTTTAAAAGTGCACCGAATACTCGCATTTGTCTTTATTTAAGAATTATTTGGTATTTTAGACGACTGCGCACTAAACTGTAATAAAATTATTAAGTAAGTAGTTAATGCTCCGATTATCTGCAAAGTAGGTGTTAAATAACTTATAAAGATATAGGTTAATCTTTACTTACAGAGAATAATAGTCCTTCGTTGATTACGAACATTCTACATGCTGTAAATTCTACATTATGGTGTATAAGTTGTGAAAAGAAGAAAGCTACCTAAAATAGTTTACTGTAACGTGAACAATTTTTATTACTCACCTAAAGTAATTCTCAAAGTTAACTTACCTCAAGCTGCAGTTCTTCTTTGAACTCATTAGCTGTTCCTACACTTGCAGATAGCATAATATTATGGACATGAATTTTTATGTTTTGGCTCTGAAAACATATGCTTATCAAGACCGACCCTACTATAAGGCTGATGCTCATACTTCCTGTGCTACACTGGAGCAAACGATGATCAAAGCAAAAATTTGCACAACTGCAACCAGGAACTGAAACGAGCCGTACACTATAAAATTTGAAGCAACAAAATCAGCAGCTATTATATGTTGTCCTGTAAAGTAACATGCTGCAATGATGGTAATAAAATTCTGCAATATTATGAGCAGTATTTGAGCAGAATAGACTTTATTAATCTTTGATGCAATTAGACACAGTTTAAAGTGCTTTACTCTTATCTTCTCTGTCATATTCAATACTTTATCTTGCAGAACACCAACTGCAACCCTAAAATATAAAAATTTCGTTAAATACCTGATTCGCTATGAAGCCATGTTGCTAATAATTATTAGGTGAACGCTAAATAACTATAAAGAAATAAACGTCTGACTGATACAAAATATTATGTTCAATAGTCGTTGCTTTTGTTTTCTTTTTGCAATTTTGAGAAAGAAATTCAACATTAGTCAACCGTGACATTAAGAAAAAAACATTAACTGTAATTTGGAATATCAAAAGTTGGATTTTTACAAAATTTTCTGTTGTAATGTTTCTGATATTATATGTTTTGCTTTTGTTTTCGTCTAATCCGTTTCTACGATTTCTCAACATTATATCCAACCCTTCAATTGTTTCTTATGGAATTCTTAATAATTTCTAAAGACCTCGAAGTGCGTTACCATCTAAAACGACATTTACGACAACGCGCCAGCTCATACGAAAAACCACGAAAGAACTAGACGGCTAGCGCGTACGATATTACTCAAAATCGGAAAAGTAACTCACACCGCTGCCCTGCCTGTAACAAGAAATGCCGATTAAAGTTAGTGAAGCAAGAGCTAGTTCAACACGAGATAACCTACGGGCAACGGCCTAAGGGACGGTAAACAGGTCTAAAATAGATTGAACGCTACCCAGTTCCATCAATATGAACGAGAATGCAAAGTAAGCCCACTGAGAAACCGGGAAGCAAATGTGCCTACCTCTCAACTTTTCACTTGGCAAAACCCAAAAGCTAAACGGAGTATAGTAGAATCTGTCTGCACCCTTACGACTCCTCGGCACTGGTGATGGAGCGCCCTGACCTACCTTTGACGCTTACGACTTCGTCCAGGCTCCACCTCACATCGATCTTACACTGCGGGCAACTCAGCCTGAAAATCTGCATGTAACAGGCGCAAGGAAAATACAAATCAACATACAGCAAAACGGTCTATTGGTCTAACGTACACACATGAAATGTTGGTCGGTATAGTACATGAAAAGTGCCGACCGGCATTACATCTTAAAGTTATAGCGCTAACGGAGCGCACAAATAATCATTCACTGGCATGCACTTACGTTATTTATTTATTTCGGTACTCAGCCAACAGCCGTTAGGCCAATTATAGACGTCACTGTAGATTTTATGAACAGTTATGAACGGTATTGAATGCAAATAGCTTTACAAAATGCGCCGATGACGCTTACTTCAGAATTCCTTCGCAGGACACGGTGCGACCCAGGGAGCAACGCGGCTCGCATGGAAATAAACAGGATGAACTTTGGCACGTCCTCGTTCGGTATGAATCCCACGTAAAAGTGGTAACATGCCTGCACGATACACGAGATTACGAGGGCGTTGGCCGACAAAACGGAGAATCACCAGATCACACACAACTGCACGCCATAATAGCACGGAAAGCTCTCTTCGAAAACACGCCGTGCGCCGACCCAAGGCCGCGGGGGCGGCGAAAAGCCACACTCTAAAACCCGCTCGCAGTATCTGCAGCAGGTCCGAGACCAACTGCCAACAGCTAACTCCAACCACTGACTGCCTCCACAGAATCCCACCACGCCGTCGAAAAAAAGGAAAAAACTGGCGGGGCGTCGGCAACGCAAACAGAAGGACTGCGACGAAGCGAAAACCTTTCAAAAACCTCTCTCTTGCTCTCACAGACTAGCGTTTCAAATTCACTGCAGAAAACACGCTAACAGCCAAGCTCGCAAAGACTGCGAGGCGGCCACAAACACAGGTGTTCATCCAGACGACTCAAGGCCAGAGCGCAACTGTGCGACGCGATGGTCTGCATAAAACTTTTGCTACTCACTTAAATTTAGGCGAAAAAATATGACAAGAAAGCTATATACAAGCGGGGTCGCAATCTTAGAACAAAAATAGGCAATTAACTGGTACATATGTAAAATTTGAAAATGTCCTAACAAGTGCCCAGTTTCTAGCAAACAGTACTAAATATTGTTGTTAAGTAATGTTTTTAGTAATTTTTTCTTCTTGATCGTTATTCTGTATAATATATTTTATTCAATTTTGTATAGCTTTATTACCCGTATTTTCTTTTGCACCTTTAGTTTGACTTATTTGCATTTTTCTACGCCTTTAAGCATTTTTGCTAGTCATCTAAAATGTGTATTAATTTAATGCCATCACTAAAATGTAGGTGATTTAATTTGGTGCCACCTACATTAAAAATTTAGCTTCCTAATCTATTTTATACTTCCTTTTATGTCATTAGAAAACATTATCAAGACAATCGGTTTCATTCGGCTGATCGCGCCTACTTTTCAGATCAACAAAGCTTCAATGCTTCCATGCGTTTATTTGTTTGTCGCCTATTATTTTTTTACTTTTTCATGCATGCTTGCCTTTTCTCCTCTCTTTTCCAGCTTTCATTTCGAAAGTAGAAGGAGACGCTCGATCAACGACCCAGACTCGTGTGACCAGTGACAGTGCATGTGTAGCGAAAATACAAATTATTCGTTTCACACCACTTGCTGTAAACCAATGTTTATTTACCCTATAAGCAAAGAGCTCCAAAATATGACATACTACTTGCGGAAATGTTCAAGGGGTCAAAATGGAATGACGAATGTTCACATTTATGTAAATATCAAAAGAATTATCCAAGACACAATTCCATAAGTTTGTAATATTTTAATTTATTGCTATGATATCCGTTTATACGTTTGAAGACTTTTACAAGTTAATGTAATGAGTAACTAACAAAGTTTCATTTGCTAAATGAAAATGTATGGCACAAACATATTTTCCTACAGTATAATTTATCGTGTAAATAGGCACCTTTAGAGCATAAGTATAGTATAATCAAAAATTTATCTCATCTAGTATGGCTGTGGAAGTGCAAACCAACGCCTTTAAAATTGGCTTACATACTTATAAAGGGTGTTTTTTAGAGGCGCAGAACTCCAAATTGAAATAAAACACAGAAAGATGTTTTTAATATCCATGAAATTGGCCTTATTTGAAAGATAATTTTATCGAATTACTGTTTGAATATGATTTCGGGCAGGTGACCGTCGCGGCTGGCGCGTACATGACATAATCTGGAGGTCCAATTTTCACAGATTCTTCGCAGTAAATAAGGCTGTACTTCGGCAATAACTCGTCGAATTTTGGACGAACGAGGTGGCCAGTAAATAGAACCACGAAATGGATCTGTTAACTGGCCACCTGGTTCTTGCGATTTGGCGCCATTAGATTATTTTCTTTAGGGATATGTAAAGTCGCATGTCTAAACTGATAAACCGGAAGCAATTGAGCACTTGGAAGCCAACATTCGACGCGTTATTGCCGAAATACAGCCTGATTTACTGCGAAGAGTGTGTGAAAATTGGACCTCCAGATTACGTCATGTACGCGCCAGCCTCGGCGGTCACATACCCGAAATCATATTCAAACAATAATGCCATAAAATTATGTTTCAAATAAATTCAATTTTATGGATATTAAAAACATTTTTCTGTGTTTTATTTCAATTGAAAGTTATCCGCCTCTAAAAAACACCCTTTATTTAATTCAAACTCTCAAATTTTATTCTTTTTATCCATCTTATTACAATATTATATTGAAATAAACGAATTTGCTTGTAAAAGTAATGTAATTGTCCTACAAATAAGCTTGCGCCGGTCGAATAGACACTTCATCTTATATCTAACCTAAAATTATAATATATTGGACACAGTTTTAAAGGCAGGCATTTGTTCTTGCATAGCCATACTAGATGAGAATAATTTTTGATCATACTTTATGTTTCAAAAGATTAAGAGATTCTTGTAATTAATAGCCAACTAACTTACAATAATTTATGATAAGCACATACGCAATGTGTGTCTCACACAACACCAAGTACGATTCGAGGCACTTTCATGGTTTTTCGGAAAATTTTGAGTTTATATTTTGGAAAAATCAAGTTAAAATACACCTGGAGCCCCTATTGTTTAGCCATACAAAAAGACCAGCAACCATATATGGCCACATGTTAGCTTTAGTGAGCACAGAATGAAACATTTTAAACAAGTTTTCGTGTAAAACCGGGTCCGAACACAAGAAATTATACACTCGGTGCACTATAGAAGTAGATGGGGCCACTTCTGTAAGCTGGAAACTGCTATCGAAACTAGTCTGACGTCCATTGGAAGCCGAGGTCGCCGGCAACACCGAGTGAAGTTGGAGCTGTTAGGAACCAGTTATTGCACCAAATACGCTCCATAAAGGGGTCCGTGCATGTTGTAAGACACATAGTTGGAGCTGTTTTGGACATAATGAAACCTTCATCCACTGGCAGAGCTGTTAAACTTCGTGATTTCAGGCGAGGGTGCAGGTCACGTTTTGCTATATGGCTCCAGCTCGAAACGATGTGATATTTGGTACATCTGTGCTTCAATATGCGCTGAATACAATGGTGTAGTTAGTTTTGCGTTTAGACCTAAAAGATTTTGAGTAATTAATTTAATCATCTTTTCAAATTAGCGTTAGGCATTTTCATATTCAATTTTGTTTCAAGCGTCCTTTTGCAATTGTTCTGAAACTGATGTCAATTTCGGCCAATTAACAGCTTTAGCATCTTTTGTTTTCCTAGAGTATAAGTGAAACGACGCCGAACTTCGAAATACTTCCTATTTTATTTTGACGGGAAATAACTCCGTTCTCCGTCCGGTTTTAGAGGTTAAGTTAAATGTTTTGAACTGACGTTGTTGTAATTTGTTTGTGAAGCAATTACTTACGCGCAAATAAATAGCTGTTATTTGTGTACGGTGTTTTCATAAAAATGTAGTGCTGCTTTATCTTGTTTTAATGCAATTAAACAACTTCACCGGAAGAATTGGGTGTTGAACGAATTTTTGAGGAGCCGCTATCTTAGAGATATTTGAGCAGCAAAAGCTTGCTGTCGCAGTTTGCAGAAGGATATCAACCAGTGATGTGGAGCAAAAAAGGTTAGCCAAATTATTCTGTGTTGTATGTTTCATATAGGTCGCAAAATTTATTGTAATGTTGAGCTCTATAATAATAATTAAGCTGGCAAAAATGGGAGTTTGAAATGATCAATAAAGACAACAAAGTTATTTTTTTACCCTCAACAATCCATGAACCCACGAAAACATGAATAACATTTTAATGGTCCTGAGTTGCTTATGCGTAGAACAAAAGTCTCTGATAATTTTCTGCTTGTAGAAAATTTGCTACGTCCGGACATAAAAATTAATCTTCATGCCTAAGGCAGTTACCAAGGTGCAAAGATTATCTGTTCTAGCAATAAATTATTATTAATTTAATTTTTATAAACGAATATCACTGTAGTATCAATAGTGATATCATTCTCTCTGAAGGTTTTATTTTGTTGTAGATGAATTAATCGTGGCGTTGATTCTATTTTAAGTTTTATCTCGTTTCGTAATAGCTGGAAATGCCAAATTTATGCATGTATGTACCCAGTTCTATTGTCAAAATAGAATGCAAATAAACTAACTAGAGAATAAATTGGTGTACGATTTTCCTCGCAACTGCTACACGAGCACACGTTTCCTAACCAAAACTGTAAACCAAGTGAAAACGGAGTGCGGATGCTAACAATTTGCATTTAAAGTGCATTTACCTTTGAAACAGAATTTTCAGCGCATGAAGCCTTTTGTGTCTGAATACCTTTACTACACCTCAAATGGTGTACTAGCTGTACACGATCAACGACGTAAAGCCTCAGTACTCCTTCGCAATTGTCATTAACGGGCACAAGGGTTGTTTGTTGAACGTTAAATAATTGAAGGCGGCTGAAAATCGTTGAACCAACAACCACTGCAGAAATATCAAAAGTACTAAAATTACTTCTCTGTAGAAAAGGCAATTGCAACAAGCGAAGATGTGATCCATTTTTCAACCATCTGCTTAGAATTGTACTGCAATTCGTAAGTAAAAATTATACTAGGTATAAGAGATCGGTATACATGCGAGAAATATTTTCAGTTCTACACTGCCACGTACCTACCTGAAATAGCTCGTATTGGTGCAAAATGAGACTTGTACAGGAGGTACCTGGCACGTATTAGCTGAAGATGACCACAAAAGGAGCCACAGGGCAGGCTAATCCGTGGTTCGATGGTGAAGCTACCTCATCAAAGTTACAGGAATGGGGTAGCAGATTTTCCCAGTATGATGGTTTGGAAATGTAAGATGTTTTTAATGAGTTCAGTATTCCTTTCTCTGCAACGAATCTAAATACCATTTTACTCTGAAATAATTAGGGGAGCCAATATTACCACATCAAATATTTAGTATTGAAATCCCTATTGCGCATTTGCCACCTCAACACCAGGTATAGGAAATCTGTTTCAAAAATTGTCAAAATGTCGATATCTTTAAAATTTGCACAAAGATAGACCAGAGGACCAAGCAACTATACATACTTCAACGAGAAAGAGGCGGCATAAGTCCTGTCAATCCAAGTAAATTATATTTAAATAGATCTACCTCAACACAATTTCTGGACACTTATTCTTATTAAATAAACCCTACGTTTTAAACGTAACAATTTTAACTATATTTGTATTAAAGGATAGTCTGATAGAAACTCATGTTGGTAAAAGTGTGTTCTATAACTTTCGAATATGACCGCTTCTATAATAACCAATGATTTTTAAAATTATTAAGATTTAAATGGACTTTTTCAAAATTAAAAAATCTGGTGTGATACACTCACACAACTTTCTTTTACATTGTACTTATAATTAGCCAAAAATTTGATTTTTAATTTTTAAGCATTTGTCAAAAAATTTCGAAAATTACAAATACCTACTACAAAAACGGTACAAAATAGAGCGTTAGTTCAAGAGACAAATTTTCTTTAAAATTTTAAGCTGAATTCAAAAATGTAATAATATACCGGATGTTCTATTTAAAATAGGAATTAATTAAAAAAAATAGAAAAAAAACCATTTTAGAAGTATTCAACTGGAAAATCACAAGAGTAAACACCTACTTCCGGTTATGCGATTTTCTTTGAAAGGATGCTGTTTTATCTACATAGTACACAAAACTTATATATAAAGTTTCAACGCCATAGCTCTTTTCGTTTTTGAGATATTGTGTTCACAGACAGACAGACAGACACACAGACAGACCAATGAACAAAAACATGTTTTTTGGGTTCAGGGGACTCGAAAACGTAAAGATCTGTTGAAAACTCAATTTCGAATTTTTGGGGTGAATCCAATACTTCCTTTATAGTAAAAGGAAGTAAAAAGCGAGATAAATTGCTTTAGCATTTTATGGGAGGATCTTCAGTGCCTAAATATAAATTTTTTAGAACTAAAATAAGCCTCAGTCCACAAAGTTGATTAAGTTATGTTCATTAGTTAGCTTGTCTGTAAGTTTTTAATGTTTTCCTATACAGTAATAGTACAATAAAATTTTAAATTACTCCAATCATAGTGTCTCTTTTGTACAACCATTCACTACACCATAGTTTTAGTACTTTTAATGGTTAGCCCTTTCCTTTATCATTTTTGGTATCATATTCTCTTTCAGCTTTATTATTTTAAAAATTTGAATATTCTCACAATCATTTTATTTTTTCATCAACTCTTTAAGAATTATTTGCTATTATTTTGCACTGTTTCGTTTGTACTTTCCTCGTCTAAAAATCTGGTCTGATACACGCACACAACTTCCTTTTACAGTGATCTTATAATTAGCCAAAAATTTGATTTTAAATTTTTAAGCATTTATAAAAAATTTTTAAAAAATTACAAATGTTACAAAAACGGTACAAAATAAAATGTTAGTTCAAGAGACAAATTTTCTCTAGAATTTTAAGCTAAATTCAAAAATGTAATAATATACCGGGTGTTCTATTTAAAAGAGGAGTTAATAAAAAAATAGAAAAGAAAACAAAAGAAACCCATTTTAGAAGTATTCAATTGGAAAATCACCTATCTCACATCAATACACATTAAAAATTTTATAAAAATGTAAAGTTTAAAAAAATCGTTAAAGCCGTTTTTGGAAAAAAACTGAAAAATCACAAGAGTAAACACCTACTTCCGGTTATGCGATTTTCTTCAAAAGCTTGCTGTCTCATCTACATGGTACAAAAAACTTACATATGAAGTTTCAACGCAATACCTCTTTTCGTTTTTGAGATATTCTGTTCACAGGCAGTCACACAGACAGACAGACAGACAGACCAATGAAAAAAAATACGTTTTTTGGGTTCAGGGGACTCTAAAACGTGAAGATCTGTTGAAAACCCAATTTCGAATTTTTGGGGTGAATCCAATACTTCCTTGATCGTAAAATGAAGTGAAAAACGAACAAAGTATTAAAATCGTGAAAAAATCACCTTCCAAGATTTCTTCAGATGTTCACGTTTCAGGGTCCTTAGATGACCACAAATATGTTTTCTCAATTTCATCTGTCTGTCTGTAATTCTGTCTGTTCGCATAGGCGTAACTAGCCCGGGCCGGGTGGGGCGGGGGGCGGGGGGGGGGGGGGCAGGCCCTTCCTAGAGTACCGTCTGACACACCCCAGAAAAATAGAGATTACATTTATAGGCCAGTCGATAAGTCTTTTAAAATGGCTGTTAGCGGGAGTAATTCCGGACAAGCTGGAATAAATTTTAATCTGTTCTGTTGGGACTCAGAAAATATATATTAATTTTGCACCCCTTGACAGGCCCGGATTTAACCGCTATGCTTAAAAAAAGGTCTAAATTTTTATATTTTTCCTAATATTAGTGAATATCTCGATTAGTATCAACTTTTGAGCAAAATGCGTAGTTGTCAAAATTAAATAAGAGTAAATTCTCTACAAAAAATGTTCTATACATTTTTGTCATACGTTCGCTTGTTTCGAATTCATAGGCGTCGAAATATATTTTTTTTCGAGCATTTGCTTGTTACTTTCTTTTACGATAAAAGAAGTATTGGATTCACCCTAAAAATTCGAAATTGAGTTTTCAACAGATCTTCACGTTCTAAAGTCCCATGAACCCAAAAAACATGTTTTTGTTCATTGCTCTGTCTGTGTGTCTGTCTGTCTGTGTGTCTGTTTGTGAACAGAATATCTCAAAACGAAAAGAGGTATGACGTTGAAACTTCATATATAAGTTTTGTGTACTATCTAGATGCGACAGCAAGCTTTTGAAGAAAATCGCATAACCGGAAGTAGGTGTTTACTCTTGTGATTTTTCAGTTTTTTTGGATTTTTTCAATAACGGCTCTAACGATTTTTTTCAAACTTTACAATTTTATAAAATTTTTAATGTGTATTGATGTGAGCTAGGCAATTTTTCAGTCGAATACCTCTAAAATGGGTTTCTTTTGTTTTCTTTTCCAATTTTTTTATCAACTCCTATTTTAAATAGAACACCCAGTATATTATTACATTCTTGAATTCAGCTTAAAATTTTAGAGAAAATTTGTCTCTTGAACTAACGCTCTATTGTGAACGGTTTCTGTACAAATTGCAATTTTTGAAAATTTTTGTAAAATGCTTGTATGTATGTACCTATGTATGTATGTATAATCGATAACCTCGTTTTATCTTGCGTTGTAGAAGATGCTGCTTTATATGCTTGCATCTGGCGGTACAATGCTCAACTTGCCCCGGATTCGGGATACAGAGTTAAAGATTAAAAATTAAATGTTGGCTAATAGGCCAGTCGATAAGTCTTTTGAAATGGCTGTTAGCGGGAGTAATTCCGGATGATTCAATTAGGGACAACATTTTATTTCTGCATGCATTTAGTGGCTGCGATACTGTTTCCGCACTATACAGGCAGGGAAAAATGAAGTTCGTTAAACTTCTACAGAAAGAGAAAAACTTACAGAAGGCTGGTCAAATTTTCAAAGACCCAAACGCGTCCCCAGAGGAAATAGATAAAGTGGGAGAACAATTTCTTCTTCTTCTGTATGGATCAACACACCGTGTATCATTGAACAGGTATAGATACCAGTGTTTCGTACAATCTATTAACAGAAGTTTACCAAATCTAGCATCATTACCACCAACCAAAGACGCAGCTCGCTTGCACTCGTTCCGTACTTACAACCAAATTCAGCTATGGTATGGAAACGAAAAATCACCTTTCGAGTGGGGATGGAGAAATTCAAAGAATGGATTAATGCCCATTCCCACTGTACAAGACGCAGCTCCCCAAGAATTACTGAAACTAATTTCTTGTAAATGCGCCAAAGGTTGTAATGTATCTTGTCGCAAAGCAGGTTTTCATTGCTCAGTAATATGTGGTTTCTGTCAGGGCAAATCTTGTTTGAATACTGTGGACGTGATCGAAGTAGACGACGAAGACGACGACGAGGACTTGTATATCGATCTAGAACAATCAATAGAACATTCCCAAGATTATGAAGCAAATTCGGAACACGAGACAGATATTGTTGAAAGTCAAAGTGATATTGAACAACCACCAACATCAAAAAAGCAAAAAAAAATTGATGAGCAGTCAACTTCAAAAGAAACTTGAAGTTAGCAAAGTTGGAATAGTGGAACGTCAATAATAATAAAAAAAATCTGGTGTGATACACGCACACAACTTCCTTCCATAGTGATTTTATAATTAGCCAAAATTTGATTTTTAATCTTTAACCTTGTATCCCGAATCCGGGGCAAGTTGAGCGTTGTACCGCCAGATGCAAGCACATAAATCACCAGCCTCTACACCGCAAGGTAAAACGAGGTTATCGATTATACATACATACATAGGTACATACATTCAAGCATTTGTAAAAAATTTGTCAAAACGGTTAGAGCCGTTTTTGAAAATATCAAAAAAAAACTGAAAAATAACAAGAGTAAACACCTACTTCCGGTTATGCGATTTTCTTCAAAAGCTTGCTGTCGCATCTAGATAGTACACAAAACTTATATATGAAGTTTCATCGTCATACCTCTTTTCGTTTTGAAATATTCTGTTCACAAACAGACACACAGACAGACCGACACACAGACAGAGCAATGAACAAAAACATGTTTTTTGGGTTCAGGGCACTTTAAAACGTGAAGATCTGTTGAAAACTCAATTTCGAATTTTTAGGGTGAATCCAATACTTCTTTTATCGTAAAAGAAAGTAACAAGCAGATGCTCGAAAAAATATATATTTCGACGCCTATGAATTCGAAACAAGCGAATATATGACAAAAATGTATAGAACATTTTTTGTAGAGAATTTACTCTTCTTTAATTTTGATAACTACGTATTTTGCTCAAAAGTTGATACTAATCGAGATATTCACTAATATTAGGAAAAATATAAAAATTTAGACCTTTTTTTAAGCATAGCGGTTAAATCCGGGCCTGTCAAGGGGTGCAAAATTAATATATATTTTCTGAGTCCCAACAGAACAGATTAAAATTTATTCCAGCTTGTCCGGAATTATTCCCGCTAAAATGTACTTGTCGACTGGCCTATTATTTAAATGTCTGATTTTGTATTAACCCATTTAAACGACCTACACACATTCTTATATTTTCCGATTTTGTTATTTGTTTTGACTTAAACAAAACATTATAGTATATATGTTGCGGTTAAAGTGTTTACTTGGCTAGTTTATAGGCTAGCTGGATAGTATACAAACTATCCAAATGTCTGGCTATTTTGATGGAAAATCATATTTCTACTAAAATAGCTATGAATATTGGCTGGTTTGTATACTATCCAGCTAGTTTACAAACTATACAAGATTTGTCGCCAAATTACAAACCACAAGAAAAGTACACAAATTAACCGTTGTTTTGGGTAGTTTACAAACTATCCGCAGTATTTGAATAACGTGTGAACTTAATATTAGTAGTAATAAATAATAACCCACTCGTTGGTTAGTATGTAAACTAACCAATTCCATTTGGTTAATTTATTAGAAAAGTGAGGTTATGTTTATGGCAAGTGCTGCGTGTTTTATTGTTTACTGTCGTGTCTTGTGAAATTCCTTTAAGGATAGGTATCTGCTTATTAAAAATGAATCAACAGCAACAAGTTTACGAGCAAAGGTCGCAGAATAGAGATGGTTTAAATAACCTCCCCATTTCTATCCAAAAAATTAAAACTATACATATTGAAGAAGAACTAGAAACGTTATTATCCTCTAATGACACCGAGGAGAAAATGGATGCTTCAAATAATTATATACCCGATGAAAAATCTACCAGCAATGAAGATGAAATGGCTGTTGAAGAATTTTCTAGTACGTATAAAGTATCTCCACTATTCCACAGTACAACCTAATATTTTTCAGGTTTAATTGAAAATGCCAAGCTGATTATACTGGATGATAATACTAAAACCCCAGTTTTATTTGAAGATAACAATAAAACCTCAGTTTTACTCGAAGATAATAAAACCTCAGTTTTACTTAAAGAACAAGCAATGGCAATGATCCCATGTACTGAAACTACGGAAAATGCTCTCAATGAATCACCATCATCGCAGAAATATATATTATGTTCTAAAGAAAACGTATGTAATCATTGTTAGAATAAAAACAATATTAAAGCCATAAGTGATGCATGTCACGAATGACTAAATAGGCAAGCAAAAAAAAATGCTACGAACTTCTAGGAAGAAATTTAAACCAGGAACTGTCGGCATGTCCGTTAGAGTACCCATTCCAGACGCAGACCGGTCGATCAGACCATAAAACATATTGGGCGTAATAATGAGCGAAGAAGATGAATTTTACCGAATTAGAACTGTTCACAGTGTCCTTAAACAACAATTTATAAAGTTAGAAAATGTCAAGACAGACACAGAAATAACATTACGAAGCGCTGCAGGACAATTTTCAGGTTCAACCCAAGGTTATGTGCGCTGTCAATGCAACAAGGGTTACACAAATAAAAAGTGTAAATGTCTTGCGTCCGGATATATCTACGTGTATCAGCAAGTGCCACAACAGTGAAATTTGCTCCAATAAATCATAATTTTCTTTGTTTTGTGACTTTTTTACTTATTTTTAAGTAGTAATAGCAATGTTATGTTGTACCTATAAATAATAGTATATTATGTTATTAGAAGCAAAAGTTATATTTTATGTGGCGTGGCTGGACGGTTTATCTGCCGAGCTTGCGAGGCAGATAAGTACAGCCGAGTCACATAAAGATACTTTTGCTCCGAATAACATATAGCATTTTTTCTTCAAACGTTTATAACAAAATCCGAAGAAAATTACTATAGCTCGTCAGCGGCGATAATATTATCTGCCCCATGGCAATAAAATGACAGTTTAGCATCATCAATCCAGCAGGATAATGACACATTTTACTGCCGTTTGGAGAAAAACTTTATTTTTGACCAAGAATTATTTTGGTATCCTAAACTAGAGATGGGCGCGTGAGTGATTTTTTTTCACGCTGGCTTTAAACAGTCACGTTCACGCAAGTTCACGCTCACGTTCACTCACGTTCACGGCGTGACACGCCACTCACGACGTGACACGCAGCTTTTATTTAAATTCAGATAGAACAGAATGTTCAAATTTAAAACCAATGAAAAAACCCTAAAGAGAACTAAAAATATGTTTTGCACCTGACATAATTTACGTGATATGTTGCAATCATAATAGTTGACATAAAAAGAAAAAAATGAAAATTTACTACAACAACTGATTTCTCGCAAATATATTTCTTGCAGCTGTCTTCAAAGACATTACTTTTAATACTAAAAGCTGTCATTGGAATTGACGTTTCCTTTATTGGTATGAGTACAGAAGGTATTATGTTGCTAGGCAACACTTTTAATTCGTAGGTTTGAAAGTACTTTTACGTACAAGGATTAACATTTTCAGCGTTAAGGCGAGTATACAAAAAAAAACATTACTTTTCTTAGAATAATAAGTTCAACTACACAAGTACACAATAAATTGGTTTAAAAATAAAACTTAATCAACATTTTCAGTGTTAAGTGGAGTATACAAAACAAAACATTAGGGACTTTTCTAAAAATAGGTTTATCTACACATCTACACAATACATTTTTGGTTTAATAATAAAACGTAATTAACATTTTCAGCGTTAGCCAAGTATAAAAAACAAACCATTACTTTTATTAGAATAATAAGTTCATCTATACATCTAAACATTAAAATGATGAAATAATATGTAATCAACATTTTCAGCGTTAAGTCGAATTCTGTGCTCTTCTAAAATTCGCCCAGCTGTAGAAAATACTCTTTCGCTTGTAGCGGAACTTGCCGGTATGTTTAAAATTTCTCAAGTTTTTTTAACAGTGACGTATTTACACTGTTTTTCCAAAATCCTAAAATGTCATCTACATTTCCGAATTTTAATTTAACATACTAATTTAGTTCTGTTTCGACATCATCCTAATTACCTGTGTCATCGTCAGAGCTATCTCTAAGTGTAGAAAGATAAAAATCTGATGCTGATGTACCAGTTTTGAGTCGTTTGCTATGTAGTTCATCATTATCATATATAGTTTTATTTGAATTATAATCTTCTCTTTTATGTGAAGGTATGAACTTTAAAGATTTATAATTAGGGTCCAAAAATAAAGCCACATAATCTAACTTGTTTGGCACAATTTGTGATTTAATGAATTTAAAAGTTGCTGCACTCTGCAGTTTTTTATTCGTTGCTAAATATTTAACGTGAAATTAACGTGAAACGTGAATCACGCCTTGAAAATTTTCACTCACGTTCACTCACGTTCACGTCACGATTTTCAAATATTAGTCACGTTCACGACGTGACACGCCGTGACACGACGTGACACGACTGTTGTCACGTCACGCGCCCATCCCTATCCTAAACTAAATTAACCGAATGGAATAGGTTAGTTTACATACTAGCCAACGAGTTGGTTATTATGTATTACTAGTAATATTAAGTTCACACTTTATCCAAGTACTGTGGATAGTTTGTAAACTAGCCAAAATCACCGGTTAATTTGTATACTTTTTTTGTGGTTTGTACTTTGGCGATAAATGTTGTATAGTTTGTAAACTAGCTGGATAGTATACAAACCAGCCAATATTCACTTATAATACCATGAGTAGTCAAAGTTATGTCGACTATTTTTGTGGTGGTGTCACGAATGTCCATTGCGCTTTGGTATGATTAGGACGAGTGCGATAGCACGAGTCCTAATCCAAAGCGCAATGGACATGAGTAGTGATACCACCGCAAAAATAATCTACTTAACTTTGACTAAGAATGGTATTCGAGAGACTATTTAATGAACCAAACTACTTTTTCAAATTAGTTTTCAGTAAATCTAGCAACAAACTACGCAATTTCTATAGTAACAGAACACTAATATTGAATTTTTCTAATAAAAATCACATTTGTTTAAAATAGTCACTTGAATACCTTCTAGGAAGATATATCCGCTGATATTTTTTTGATGAGTCAAGAAACGTCAGAATTCGGGATTTTAATTGGTCACTTTTTGACAGATGACAGGTGAATTGAATAGTCACTTATAATACTATGAGTAGTCAAAGTTATGTCGACTATTTTTGTGGTGGTGTCACGAATGTCCATTGCGCTTTGGTACGATTAGGACGAGTGCGCTAGCACGAGTCCTAATCCCAAGCGCAATGGACATGAGTAGTGATACCACCGCAAAAATAATCTACTTAACTTTGACTAAGAATGGTATTCGAGGGACTATTTAATGAACCAAACTACTTTTTCAAATTAATTTTTAGTAAATCTAGCAACAAACTACGCAATTTCTATAGTAACAGAACACTAATATTGACTTTTTCTAATAAAAATGACATTTGTTTAAAATAGTCACTTGAATACCTGCTAGGAAGATATATCCACTGATATTTTTTTGATCAGTTAAGAAACGTCACAATTCTGGATTCTCATTGGTCACTTTTTGACAGATGATAGGTGAATTGAATAGTCATAGCTATTTTAGTAGAAATATTATTTTCCATCAAAATAGCCAAACATTTGGATAGTTTGAATACTATCCAGCTAGCCTATAAATTAGCCAATTAAACACTTTAACCGTAACATATATACCAAATGTTAGATCGATGGTTCTAATTAAAAAGTAATATGCAAAATAAAACATCATTCTTGTAAAACTACAAGTTAGTTTTTCGAATCTTTTGAAAAGATTGTTTCGTCTGACTATTCAATTAACCTGTCATCTGTCGAAAAGTGACAAATGAAAATCCACAGTTTGACGTTTCTAGAAAAATCAAAAAAATATCAGCCTAGAAGGTATTCAAGTGAATATTTTAAACAAATGTGATTTTTATTATAGTACGTTTTTTTCCTATAAACATTTTCAAGGTCATGTTAAAATTGACAAATCTGTTTTTTTTAAATTATTAGAAAATTTATTTTCGCCAGGTTTTTCTGTAAATGACTTTTGTCACTTTGACATTTAAAATTAAATTGTCAGTTTTTCTTTTTTGAAACTGAATACGCGTAAAAAACGGAATCTTTTAAAATTAAATGTAGTGAAGTGTGTAGAGGAACTGTTGGATCTGCATCTTAACACACCAGAAGAAGACGTTTGGGAAAGATTAGCAAAAGCTTTTGATGTACATAGAACTTTAATGCCAGATTTTAAATTTCCCACCAATTGTTAGTTCTATAAAGTTACTAAAGCAAATTTTGCCAACATATATTTTTTAAAGGAATACAAGGTATGCCAACATAAACCCTAAATTCTTTGACTTTGAAAATTTTTATAGGAAAAAAACGTACTTTAGAAAAAGTCAATGTGTTCTGTTACTATAGAAATTGCGTAGTTTGTTGCTAGATTTACTGGAAACTAATTTGAAAAAGTAGTTTGATTCATTGAATAGTCCCTCGAATGCCGTTCTTAGTCAAAGTTAAGTAGATTATTTTTTTTAAAAGTCCTATCAGCCAATAGTAATAAGAAAAAAATTCAAATCGACCAATAGCATCAGAATTACACTGACTATTTGCTAGTAGCTGATTACAGAGACTATTTTTTTCACAAACCATTCATATCGTTTTTCTACTGTAACACAACTAGCTAAAAGTGGAGTAGGTGAGCAGCAGTTGTTAAAAACAACAGGACGCTCATCTAGAAGCTCCATCAAATTCTATCTATAACAGGACTGTTTAAAAAATAATCACGCCGAATTACATTCGTGGTAATATTTTTTTCTTTTTAATTTTAACTAGATTAGCACTAATCTTTGTTGCTATTAAGTAATCCCACTCGTGGACTTCCTCCACTTGTGAGATTTCTTTATAGCAACAAAGATTCGTGAATCTAGTTAAAATTATTTAAAAAAATATCACCACTTATGTAATTACTGTTGAATATTTTTGCGGTGGTATCACTACTCATGTCCATTGCGCTTAGAATTAGCGACTTTAAAGGCACGAAGCGCTAGCGGTGTGCTTTTAACGTCGCTAATGCTTTAATGGCTCTTATACACGTGTATCATACGCTATTTTTTCTACGATCGTAACAGAAATATAGAAACTTAGTTGGGTGACACTTTTTCCGTCATATTGTGTTAGATATTCTAGGTTATGTTGACATTCAAACTTACGGCAAAGCGTGTTTTAATAAATTATTAAAACACGCCTCCAACGGCAACGTGCGAATAAGACGTATTTTGGGCGCTCATATTAAGAGTGTGTTACGGTATTAAAACAACTTTACGACACCCACCCAAGGTGAGCATCGCACCACGGAATCAGTCCTGGAAAACTGGCACACTTGCCCTGAGATTTGCTAAAAACAGGCTAAAGGCCACGGCTGGAACGCTCAGGGAGTCGGGCGTGAGTCACACGATACGTTCTGGGCAAGCGTGTTGAGGCATATATATAGAGTACGTCAAAATTATGGGGGCGCCACCAAACCTGTCTTAACCCGGATAACCGGGCCTGGGCGGTTAGACGGGGGCGAAGTATTCAAGACACTCCGTCGATAGGGGTACTCGTGAATTATAAACTCACACAACGATTTCGTGATGGCAAAAATAGATCATAAAGTGGGGCTTTTTCAGCCACGGCAATGTCACCACCAAGCCTACCTGCACGCTCTGATCTCACTGACTCCACCGTACATTCATCTCCTCAATGATGGCCGCACACTGAAACAGAACATGCACAAAGCGACCAAGAATAAAGCGTCTCTTAATTAGATAAGCGTCTATTGGTCCAGTCTTACATTGGGGCAGCAAAGCGTGCCGCAAACATTGCGTTAATTCTTATAAATAAGCATCAGCTGATGGGCGCACTACGGTTACTAAACAACACCCATAACTGTACAAAATCAAAAGCAGTTTGACATATGTCCCACAAAGGGAACGTTTGTTCATGAAAATGCTCACATGATAATTTGGGCAAACACAGCAAAGCCCAAGTGAGGGAAGTGATTAGATCAAAAATGAGCAAGCGACGCCACTTCCCGACAACGATTTAAGATGCGAAGGGTACGTTTTTAACGGTGCACAAGATTTCACAGTTATTCACATGATTAAGCGCACAGCTCGCGCACGAGAAGTTAGTATAATTCAATGGTTACAAATACCTTAATTTTATTGGTGACGATCCAAGAGATCAGCATGCGGTCCAGCTTGCGGGAAACAGGTTGCCTGTGGCAATTCATTCGCCGCTAAAACGGCCGACGTGTGAATGGTCTGGATGCGCCCAAAATGGCGACAAAGGCTGGCGCTTCAACAAACGCCGCTATGACGGCCAAACTAGCCCAAGTGATGTCCTACCTCAACGGAATCCTCGCACAACGAGCTAAAGGGAACACTCCCTTACGTGACGACGTAGAACCGGGCATGGAATTCCATCACACCTACGCCTTGGCGTAATAATTTCGCCGCTAACGACACACACACACCTCCCTTGTTCGATCGCCTGAGTAGAACTGCCACTTAAGGCGAAACAGTTTATCACATACTTGCTGAAGCAGCACGAGACGGGAAAAGGCTGACGCCCGCGCCAAGGGCGGAAGCGCCGCACGAACACACACACTATCCGACCTCTTATTAGATCGACGGCTCTCGGCTGACTGCCCCGCAAGGAGCGTTACGACGCTTGAAGTGGCGTGAGCCAAAACGGCGTTACCACGTGACCCTCGACAGCCAATGGCGATGCGCCCAATAAAACAAATAAGTGCCGGTGACAAAGACAGCCAATGGCGAGGCGCCCAATAAAACAAATAAGTGCCGGTGACAAAGACAGCGCGAGGCCTCGCAGTCACACCAACAGCGTAAATTCTAGAAGGTTCGGAAATCCTGCGAGCGTTAACACCCGATTGTCAAAGTACCAACAAAGGGGTGCCCCGGATGACGAGAAATACTGCGCTTGAGGCCAACTATGTGCAAAATCATTATTATGGAATTAGGCGATGAAGCCAAATAAGTAACTAAAAGGGTTTAATATACGGGCACGCTGATCTAAAGCCTAGGTGGCTAATTAAAATACAAAATGACCTGACACTCCCCTTACTTGAAAGAGAGTTCCCCGAAGTCTCTTAAAATCAACGGGGCATTCTGGCTGCGGCGCCACGAGAACTCAAACGAAAACGCAACAACGAAAAACAAACAAAACAAAAAAAAACATTCGATACGATAGAGTGCACCCCCAAACGGATTACGCACACTGGCCACCAGATAGGGTGCAAAGGTGGGAAGAGAGAAGAGGAAGAAGAAAGACTGGATACGTCAGTAGAAAATACGTAAATTTGTTTGTCAGAATAGGGTAAAAATAGGTCTTACACCTGTGGACACTTCCGACCAACCGTTCCAAAAGAACACAGGGAAGGGCAGGGGTATAGAAATGGAAGTCCAAAATCCCACACGAGAGTTACCTGAAGAGGGCACGTTGCGCGTCACGAGATCGGCGAGTTGTGTGGATCCCACAACTGGTAGGAGTACCCAAGAGAAGAGGATGAACCACCAAAAAGGGAAAATGGTTGTGACAGAAACTGTCAAAATAGTCATGATCAGTAATAGGAAAAACTCAGTCCACCGAAATCCTCAATCGATGCCGATGCCGGAGCCAAGTCGACTATTAAACCGCAAAGCGCGAGCTCGAAAGTGACTCCAACACCAAACACCAAAAGAAAATCCGGAAGAACCAAGTCTCCAAGGGTGTAGGCGTTCGATGACGCATGCCCAATAAATCCTTTTCAGAACTCCATGCGGCCCAAAGGGACTACCTTACGACGACAGGGTCCGCACGAAACAAAATAACCAGAAACACGCTCTCTTTATGTAATCCCACACAGGTGGTTGAAAATGGCGACGGCCAACGGTACGGTAAAAGAGCGTTAGGCCATGAAAACAACAAGGCATCGCTACGCAAAAAGAGTCAAAAATAGTTAAACACTCAAACACTATACACTTAAGAAACCTCATAAGGACAGCAGGCCATTACCGCCACACAAAGCTCAGAAGCTTCAACGAAACTGTTCACAAAGAACACGATACTTGACAACATGACGTCATCAGACAAAAAGGGTACGATAAATGACAACAAAACGTCAACAAGTACGAAGCATTCCGACCAGCGGTAAAGACTCGTTAAATGCTAACGGTAAGTGTACAAAACACTGCGATAACTGTTAGGGGTGTCCACGAAGAAGTCGGTAAACAAAGTTGGGCGGTACATGCTAATAATGAAAATAAAATAAAAGTCCAACGAAAATAACTACGTCAAACCAACTAAGAAGATGGCCTGAGGGACGTAATAACCGCACGAGCGCATCTCCCCAAGCACACCAACAGCACACCATAACTTATCAACAAACCAAAACACGGTAATGAAGGTGAAAAAGAATTCCAACCTGCTTACCAAAAATCAACGCGGCACAACACCAAACGATAGGAAAAAAAATTGTCAAAATCGGTAATCATCAACGTCAAAATCGATAAACCTCGCTAACGTGAACGTCAAAATTGATAACCGTCAGTTCGGTACAACAAAAGTGTCAACTTAGCCCAAGGCTAAACAATGTAAACGACAGGGAATCGAAACTCCCACTAGGCCTTCGAAAAGACTTATAAAAAACAAGGTCGGTACCTTCACTCAACAACATCTGGTACTAAATCCGACTAATACGGAATAAAATCTGCACTGAATGCAACGAAACATTTCGGTAGTATGAACTGACTAAGAAAAACAAGAAACGACGGTAAAAATGACGAAAAAGATACTCAAAATACGAAAAGACATGGAAAAACACAAAAAGAAAACTCAAAAAGGCGATAAACAACAAGAAAACACAAAACTACAAATAGAATATAAGAAAAGACAAGAAAAAACATATAGAGAACAAGAAAAGAAACGTAAAGACAATGACAACTAAGAAAAAAACATAGAAAACAAAATAAAACAAGAAACGACAAATAGAAAACAAGAGAAGGAACTCGGTATAATAAGTTACTAAGAAAAAAAACTGTTTACCAGTCCATACCACTTCGAAAAGACGAAAAGAAAACATTTGCGACAACAATATAAGTGACACAACAAGGCTACAATGCCTAAAATGCCCCAGAGGCGGGCGCCAAAATTAGGCGTCTTGACTAGAACAAAGGAGCCACAAAGCCCCACACGTTGGGCTGCCAAAATTAGCCTGTTACGGTATTAAAACAACTTTACGACACCCACCCAAGGTGAGCATCGCACCACGGAATCAGTCCTGAAAAACTGGCACACTTGCCCTGAGATTTGCTAAAAACAGGCTAAAGGCCACGGCTGGAACGCTCAGGGAGTCGGGCGTGAGTCACACGATACGTTCTGGGCAAGCGTGTTGAGGCATATATATAGGGTACGTCAAAATTATGGGGGCGCCACCAAGCCTGTCTTAACCCGGATAACCGGGCCTGGGCGGTTAGACGGGGGCGAAGTATTCAAGACACTCCGTCGATAGGGGTACTCGTGAATTATAAACTCACACAACGATTTCGTGATGGCAAAAATACTTAGATCATGAAGTGGGGCATTTTCAGCCACGGCAATGTCACCACCAAGCCTACCTGCACGCTCTGATCTCACTGACTCCACCGTACATTCATCTCCTCAATGATGGCCGCACACTGAAACAGAACATGCACAAAGCGTCCAAGAATAAAGCGTCTCTTAATTAGATAAGCGTCTATTGGTCCAGTCTTACATTGGGGCAGCAAAGCGTGCCGCAAACATTGCGTTAATGCTTATAAATAAGCATCAGCTGATGGGCGCACTAGTTAAGTTGCCAATCGTGGCCTTAACGAAAAAAAACTTTATTTATTTTACTACACAAGTTTTTAATTCAATGTAGGAGTTACAAATTTGTACATAGTAACGTTCTGTAAGAAGCACGTCTAAAACTAGCAACGTTCTGTAAGACACAAATCTATAAACTAACTAACATTACACAAGTACGGCTATTTATAGCCTCTGCCATCTTCGGGTGGGGCGACTGAGTGTCGTCACATAATTTCATAATATTGCACAACGTTTTGCAACGTTTTGCAATGCTACACTTCTTTGCAGGTTCAGAGAATTCTAAATATAGAATTCGTGGTAGCAAGCGACCTATATATTCTTAAGTGGTTGAGTAGTTTACATTACCTAATTGATAGTCAAGTGTTTATATTACTCCTCCCCTCTTAAGACAATTCAAAACATTTTGAATTTCACGTTTTGATTTCTAAGAACTCAAAAGGTTTAGGAATATCGTCTTTAAAGACTTTTGATTTTATATATGCCATGAATTTATCTTGTAAGGCTTGGCGTTTACAATAGGTATATACTAACAAACTTAAGATTATTATTACAATCATACTTAGTATTATAATCGTGGTTACAGAAATGTACTGCAAGTTCGTTACATTGGCAGGCTCAAGCGCCCTTTGTATTCCCCCAAGCTGTGACTGGTCTTTAATCAGCTCTTTAATGTTGATCGGTGTTAGATCCACACTTACTGTTTTAGTGTGTTTAGCACTATTTGCACCCAAGGCATCAATATTGGGTATTTGCAACTTTACAAGTTTTGAGGAAGAGGTTCTGATTTGGAACAACAAGGTGTCATGGTCAATGACTGCTGTGCAATCCGGTGTGAGATGAATTAGATTCGTTTTCGTTACTATCTTCCTTGAACTGGTGTCTAAGCATTTAATGTCAATAGTTACTTTTTGTGGAGTAGTAACCAACCAGGTGGATTCGTCAATCTGGGCTATTTTAACTTTTAGTAAGTTAAACAGGTAGGGTGAACAAGTTTTGTTGGAGGAAAAAGACAAAAGTTGGGTCTCACATAACTGGTTATTAACAACGGAAAATGGTACTTCTCAGTGCAAAAATAGGAACCGGTGGTTACCAATTTACAGTGGTCCAGTTCGACGGGTATTGACGTTGCAAGGTTGAAGAGTATGGTTTTATAGGTAGGAATGATCATACGGTATAAATTGGAATCAATGTATACCGGGAACGGTATCAATTGCATGAGTTGGTAAATAGTGTCTTTGTGTACTAATGGCATTTCGAAGACGAAAGTTATTTTGTTATTAATTTGATAAGCTTGGATTAATATTATAGATTTGTAAAGATGAAGGGTTTTATGGTGTACAGGGTAAGGTAAAGAAAGCATGTTATCTGAGTTTTCAGAAAGGTAGATAGAGATTTGATTGAGATTGGATAATAGTTCTGCATTACCAAGTAGGGACATATGCATTTGTTGGTTTTGTGCAAAGGTGAGAGATGTTTCTAATTCGAGCCAGGTGTTTACAAACATTTGTAACGAAAATATTGATTCTGATAGGACACTCTGAATAGAGAGTGAATTTATGTTGTTGTTTATAGCACGATTTTGTACAATCAATTTCTGTAAATTTATATTTAAAAGCTCCTGATTTTTGGTTAGGGTAAATATAGCGTTTATGGAATCATTTATTAAATGTGTATGTTGACTTAGGATTTTATTGTGAATATCTCTTGTGGATTGAAGATCCGCAATGGCATTCTCGTATTTTTCTCCGTCTTCGGCGTCAAGATTGCCTGTCAAAAATTTAAATACAGTGCCGAGTCCATTTATTACTCCGCGTTTTGTTCTGATTGTATCTGAAGGAAATATTTGATCAATCATGTTGTCAATCCGTATGATGTACTGTTGGATCAACAATAGCATGTCATTGTGGTTTAATTTTGTTTGTTCTTCATTTTTAACTGTGTAAAAATTACGATCTCTTAATTTAAGAATAGAGGCTAACAAGGAACGTCTAAGGATCGTATAGTTTGTTAACAAGGGTGTGTAATCAAATGTCTTTATAATGGTCCAGTCGCTTTCTTTAATCTGCGCTTTTCCTAGGTTTTGAGGGTATAGGCCAGGGTTGTCTGATAGGTCCTTAATTGTTACGTCTCCTGTAACTAAGAGGATACCGCAGCTGAAGAGCCAGATGTAGTATCTGTAACAGGTGTTATTTCGTCAGTTTGGCGTATTTCGTTCGCGTGTCTTTTAAATGTTTTTCCGGTAGTCAAATCCTCAACAAGATATGTATCATTGTCTAGGATTTTTATAATTTTGAAGGGTCCTTTAAATTTCATACTCTTTTTATTACGTCTATCGTTTTTAAGAAAGATTTTTTGGTTAAGTTGTAATATTACAGGTTGTCGTTTATCATTAATTTTCTCGTTACGTCTTTGTTTTGTTTCTAGTTGCATAATTTTTAGGTTGTCATATAATTGTGTCATTTTTTGTTTGTGGTCGTTTACATATACTTCGTAGAATCTGTCAGTACAAAGTTCGTAGGGATTTTGATTGTCGGTATGACCAAAGAGAATTTCAAAGGGTGTGAATTTAAGATTTGAATGTATTGTATTGTTATACGCGAGTATAGAATAGGTCATTCTGTCTTTTTCTGGAGTGGATTCTAATAATCTAAAATGTTCAATTAGAGTAGAATGTACTCGTTCAATTAATGAATTTGATTCGTGATGCAACGGGGTAGCTATATGTAATTCTA
Organism: Agriotes lineatus; assembly: GCA_940337035.1. Lineage (NCBI taxonomy): Eukaryota > Metazoa > Arthropoda > Insecta > Coleoptera > Elateridae > Agriotes > Agriotes lineatus. Next base: position 192,504,538 of record OW679194.1, on the reverse strand, counting down.
TTTTGTGTAACTTCATGAATTCTTTAATGATTATGTTATCGAATTCATTGTCTGCAATGATTTTCTTCGGAATAGCGTAGTTTGAAAAATATGTTAAGATGGCGTTTAATATATCGACTTTATTATGTGAGGTCAAGGGGTATGCTTGAGTAAATTTACTAAAATTGTCAATTACGGTTAAATATTTGGTTCGATTAATTTGGAAAATATCTATACTGATACAAGAAAAAGGTTTATCGTATGTGGGTGTAAATTGAAAAGGTAATTTATTGGGGTTACGATTGTACTTTTCTCTTTTACATGTATCACAATTCGTGATAAATGTATTGATTTCCTTGGTCATTCCTCTCCAATAGTATAATCTTTGGAGGTGCTCTATTGTCTCGTTGATCCCTCTGTGATTGGTATCACCGAAATGGTAATCGGCGATATATTGTTTTCTATGATCTGGGTTTGTGACATAAGTAACTTGTTTAATACATTTATGGAATTTCGGAGAGTTAGCATTAAGGTTTTCTGAAATGAATTGTGAAAATTTCTCAAACGTTTCTTCGTTTTGGAATATGCAATAGTAGTGTAGTTTAGGTGAACAATGTTCGATAAGCAATTGCATAAATTTTTCTATATAGTTTTGGTTGTTGATAAATACGGTTATATGGGAATATCCGTCAAAGTTATATATTTGCATGGGTTTAGGGATTACGGCGTTTATAAATTCGATTTGGTTTTTATACCTTTGTAAAGGTAATTCTGCGATGTCAATCACGGGTGTGGAAGATTGTTGTGAATGTATCGTATCCGGTACAGAATTGTTGTCATTGTCATTATTCACGGCACCAGGTGCAGGTGTTGGTTTTTCGTCTTTCTTTTTAGTAATTATTATGTCCGACAGAATTTTAATTTTTTGTTTCGTAGGTGGGTTGATTACTGGTATCGTAAAATCGGATAGGTCAGGTGGATCTGGTCGATTTGCTATGATACTAGCATTGTCGTCAAAATCGGGTTCTGGTGTGTCTAATTGTTCAATTGATAGGGGATTTATATTAATTCGGCTTAAGGCATCGGCTACCTTATTGGTTTTTCCTGGTAGGTATTTAATGGTAAAATTATATTCTTCTAATTTTATACTCCAACGGGTTAATTTCGAATTTGGCTCTTTGATGTTGCGAAGCCATATTAAAGGTCTATGGTCTGTAAATATTGTAAAATGTACGCCATATAAATAGGGGCGGAAATGTTTGCAGGCCCAAACAATAGCTAATAATTCTCGTTCTATTGTGGGGTAGTTAATTTCGGCTTGGTTAAGGGTTCTTGATGCATAGCTATTAGGTCTGTTATTTTGTGATAATACTGCTCCAATAGCAAATTTGCTAGCATCTGTAGTCAGTTCAAATGGTTTTGTAAAGTCAGGATAAGCTAATATTGGATCATTGGTTAACAAGATTTTTAGTTTCTCAAATTGTTCAATGAAATTTTGATCGTGTATAATTTTTGAATCTTTCTTTAAACATAAAGTCAGGAATTTTGTTATTTTAGCATAATCTTTTATAAATTTTCGATAATAACCTAAAAGTCCTAGAAACGATTTTATATAAGTTCTAGTTTTTGGTAAGGGAAATTTCATAATAGCACTGATTTTATCTGGGTTTGGTTTTACACCGTCTTTAGTAAGGATGTGTCCTAAATAGGCAATGGATTTTTTTAAGAATTCGGATTTGTCTAATTGTATTTTTAAGTTAGCAGTGCGACATTTTTCAAAAACATGTCGTAGTTTAATCATGTGTTCTTGTAGGGATACTGAATAAATAATTATGTCATCAAGGTAAACCATGCATTGTGTGGGTGTTAGGCCAATCAATGCCTGATTTATAAGTCGTTGAAAGCTGCTGGGACTGTTTTTGAGCCCAAATGGCATTCGTTTAAACTCAAAATGGCCCTCTTCGGTAGAAAAGGCCGTCTTTTCTCTATCGGCTTTGTTTACTTTAAGTTGATGAAACCCTGAGGCTAAATCAAGGGTAGTAAAATATTCGGATTTACCTAAATTGTCAAGTACTTGTTCTATGAGAGGTAATGGGTATTTGTCTTCTATGGTATTTTCGTTCAATTTCCTATAGTCAATGACTATTCTCCATTTTTGTTTGCCTGAACTATCTAATTTTTTTGGAACGATCCATATAGGTGCGTTATACGGTGACTCTGAATGTTCAATAATTCCGTCAGCAAGCATTTTGTTTATTTGGTTTTTTACTTCTTCGCGATGAACATGAGGGTAGCGATAATTTTTTGTAAAAATTGGAATGTCATTTTTTGTACGTATAAAATGTCTTGTCAAGTTTGTGTAAGTCAATGGTAGTTCTGGGTGATGAAAAATATCTTTGAATTCGTAACATAAAGTTTTTACTGCATGAGCTTCTTCAGCATTTAAATGTGTTGTATTGATGTTTTCTAAGTTTTCATTTTGAAGTTGATTTCGAGATTTTAAATTAAAATTTTGATTTTGAGTATTGATGTTATTTATTTCTATTAAATTTGAATGTTTATAGTCATCTAATAACAGTGGGTTGTAAATATAAAATTCCTTTGTCTGATTAGATGTGTTAATTGCTGTTGTATAAAAATAATTATTATGGGCTTTAACTATGGCTCTCGGTGTTCTACAATCTTTGTCAAATATTATTTTGTCACATAAATATGTACCATTACTATTTACAGTTGGTAAAATAATTTGTTTTTCTGATCTAGGGGGTAGATATATTCGTTTAAGAGGCTGCGAGTGTTGATTTATTTTAGAAAAATTACATTCGTTTCTTTTTTGAACTTCTTGTTTAAGTTTGGATTGGTTGTAGTGGAAGGGGATAATATTTTGCTCGGTTTGAATGTGCATCCATTTAAAATCAATGTTTGCATTTATATTTGCTAATAAATCAGATCCGATTAATCCGACATAATCAGGGCTAAAATCAAACATATAGCACACATGATTTCCGGGTTCTAAAAATAATGAATTTATTGGAATATCGGCTACTTGATTGTGTGTGGTAGTACCATGGGGTGTAGTTATTTGAAAGTTATAATTATGTATTAAATTTGGAAAATGTTTTTCTACAAATAAAGGTGATATTAGCGTTTTACTGCTGCCTGTATTAATTAATATTTTATCTTGTGTTCCTGGTATTAAAGTATACGGTAAATTAGATTTAATTGTTGTTACAAGAAATGTTTCAATTTTATCCAAGGCTGTATTTAAAAATTTACGGAGTCTAGGTCAGTGTCATGTTCTGTTAAGTGCTCTAAATAAACATTCTGAGAATCGTTGTTTATGTTTGTTTCACCGGCTTCAAGAAGTGGGTCAAGTGGACCATTAAATTCGGCATAATTTGTGTCAATATCCTCGTGGAATTCTTCGAAATCGTAAGTGCTCGGCTGGGCCACTTGTAAATGATTAGCACGGAAGTTTGGTCTTTTGTTTGGATTTAAATTTTGAATGTTACTAGTTAGGGGTCGTTTTGGAATAACGGCGTGTTGAGTGGACGTTTCCATTTTTTCAACAGGATTATTAGGTACAAAATTTCGTTTCGGAGCGAAAACATTTCTTTCAAAAGGTTGTCGATACCAACCTGGGGTTTGAGAAAAATTACGTTGTAACGTGGGATTCTGTGGGCTTCGAAATGTATTAGGAAACTGTGGAATTGATTGTCGTTGAAAATTTTGATTAGGTCTAAAATTATTGTGTTTCATTTGTTCATTATATTTAATCCATGGGTTGTTTTGAAAATTCTGACGATTCATTACTGGTTTATTACTTTCAGTTTGTAAATAATTACGAGATGCGTTTTGAGAATAGCGTATATCTAGTTCATCTCTAACGATTGCGATAGCAGCTTCTAAGCTATTAGGATTTCTGGCTCGTAACAATGTGCCAAATGGTTCATTTAAACCGCTCAAAAAGGATCGAAGGGCTAGGCTTTTTGACTGTAATAATTTATAATCTTTTATAGGTCTGGCTTCAGGTCCTAGGGAAATTTTTGAATTAAAAGTTGCTAGATGTGTTCTAACTCTGTTATAAAAGTCAATAGGGGATTCTTTCAGATTTTGCTTCATTTTTGCAATGTCTATGGTTAAATTTAATTCTGATCGCTGATCTCCAAAGTTATTAATTAGTGTTAATTTTAAGTCGTTCCAGTTGTTGAATTCATAGCCAGTAACGACTTCTAAAGCTTTGTCTTTTAATTTATTTCTAACGGATGAAAATAAAAATTTATTAATATAGGCTTCTGGCTGAGCTGGATTTAAAAATTGAGATAAAATTAGCTCAACAGATCTAATAAATTCTGATAAAGTTAGTGGGTTACCGTCGTAACTTGGAATTTCAGAAACCATTCGTACAGAAAAACCTGGTGGGAATAAATCTGCCATGTTTCGATTTGCTTGTACTTGGTTGAAAATTAAACGTGGTGGTCTCAGCATAAAAATTCACTATTATTTTTAGCGATTGATTTTTATGTTAGTAAACAGTTTATTCTAGGGAAAATGTAACACAAAGCAGTGCTTAATCTGTGCGATGATGGATCAAGGTTACTGCGTTCTGTTACGTACTAAGTAGGCTAAATAAATATTTAGAACTATATTAGTGGGTTTATAATTTGTTTAAAAACAAACACACACACACTTTAAAACGTAAAAGGTTGCTTACTTCATATTTGTAGTTGGAACGTGTAGACTTCCTTTGGAGTGGTCGTGGTGATCCGTGGTTAATTACAGGTGTAGACTTCCTTTGGATTGGTCCTACAGGCGATCTCGATGATCAGAAACTCCGCGATGGAGCAAGTGTCTGCGATAGACTGATGTCCAGTAGTTAGCGGTGCTGCTCTTTGGCGATGTTTGTCCTCCAAGTTGCGTTGCTTCGTACCGGTGTTGGTTGATTTCGGTATACTTGATTTCACAGTGCCCTTTTGCCAAGTATCCTACCGACTGCGCCAGTTAAGTTGCCAATCGTGGCCTTAACGAAAAAAAACTTTATTTATTTTACTACACAAGTTTTTAATTCAATGTAGGAGTTACAAATTTGTACAGAGTAACGTTCTGTAAGAAGCACGTCTAAAACTAGCAACGTTCTGTAAGACACAAATCTATAAACTAACTAACATTACACAAGTACGGCTATTTATAGCCTCTGCCATCTTCGGGTGGGGCGACTGAGTGTCGTCACATAATTTCATAATATTGCACAACGTTTTGCAACGTTTTGCAATGCTACACTTCTTTGCAGGTTCAGAGAATTCTAAATATAGAATTCGTGGTAGCAAGCGACCTATATATTCTTAAGTGGTTGAGTAGTTTACATTACCTAATTGATAGTCAAGTGTTTATATTACTGACTACGGTTACTAAACAATACCCATAACTGTACAAAATCAAAAGCAGTTTGACATATGAGTCCCACAAAGGGAACGTTTGTTCATAAAAATGCTCACATGATAATTTGGGCAAACACAGCAAAGCCCAAGTGAGGGAAGTGATTAGATCAAAAATGAGCAAGCGACGCCACTTCGCGACAACGATTTAAGATGCGAAGGGTACGTTTTTAACGGTGCACAAGATTTCACAGTTATTCACATGATTAAGCGCACAGCTCGCGCACGAGAAGTTAGTATAATTCAATGGTTACAAATACCTTAATTTTATTGGTGACGATCCAAGAGATCAGCATGCGGTCCAGCTTGCGGGAAACAGGTTGCCTGTGGCAATTCATTCGCCGCTAAAACGGCCGACGTGTGAATGGTCTGGATGCGCCCAAAATGGCGACAAAGGCTGGCGCTTCAACAAACGCCGCTACGACGGCCAAACTAGCCCAAGTGATGTCCTACCTCAACGGAATCCTCGCACAACGAGCTAAAGGGAACACTCCCTTACGTGACGACGTAGAACCGGGCATGGAATTCCATCACACCTACGCCTTGGCGTAATAAGTTCGCCGCTAACGACACACACACACCTCCCTTGTTCGATCGCCTGAGTAGAACTGCCACTTAAGGCGAAACAGTTTATCACATACTTGCTGAAGCAGCACGAGACGGGAAAAGGCTGACGCCCCCGCCAAGGGCGGAAGCGCCGCACGAACACACACACTATCCGTAATTCATTTTCTTATATGGGTATTTCGCCACTCTGCAAATTAAAATATTAAATAACGAAAATATTAACAACGAACGTTTCGAGGGACAATCTGCCCTCGTTATCAACGAATAACAATTAAAACTAACAAGAACTTATCTTTTTTTCACTGGAAGAAAAAACGACCAACCTCCAATGAATTTTCTGACATTGACGTTTGTTGATATCTGTACCTACTTGATCTCATCTTTAAGAATCGATAGCCAACTATTGTCTAAAAATATTGAGAAAGACGACACGCATTTTTCTTCGTTAAGTAAAATGTATGCCGTTTCCTTAATTTTTCGCCTAGTTGACATCGATTCTTTAGACAAGATCTTTGTGTTGTCCCATTGTATTTTATGGTTTTCATCCCAAGCATGTTCTGCCAGCTTAGACTTATTGAATTGATACGTTTTCAACATATTTTTACGTTCTTTAACTCTTACTGCTAAAGGCCTGGATGTTTCACCGATATAATATTTCCCGCATTCACAGGGAATACTATATATACAATTCCTTGAATGCTGTTCTTCGTTGAACGGTTTAGTTTTTGTAAGAACTGACCGTAAAGTATTCATCGTTTTGAATACCGTCCTAACATTGAATCTATTTCCAATTCGTCTAATTTTGTCAGATATGCCTGGAATATATGGTATAGTAAGAGTATTATATTTTTGAGTGTCATTCCTTTGTATGTGTGTGGCATTGCTTCGTGTATTGAAAATGTTCCGAACAAGAGTCTCCGGATAGCCATTATCTTGTAAAACATTAATAATAAATTCTTTCTCTTTTTTGAAAATTGTATCATTAGAGCAAAAAACTTTGGCTCTGTCGTAGAGACTTTTTACAACGCCTGTCTTTATGTTTTTGTGATGGTTAGAATTAAAATGTAAGTACCTATTAGTATTGGTTTTCTTACGGTATACTGATGTTTCAAAAGTATTTATTGTGCGTGTGATTAGTGTATCAAGAAAGGGTAACTGATTGTTTTGCTCTGTTTCTAATGTGAATTTGATGGAGGTTTCTTTACTGTTAATATGTTCAAGAAATTTGTCCACTGAATTGGAAATAGATTCAATGTTAGGACGGTATTCAAAACGATGAATACTTTACGGTCAGTTCTTACAAAAACTAAGCCGTTCAACGAAGAACAGCATTCAAGGAATTGTATATATAGTATTCCCTGTGAATGCGGGAAATATTATATCGGTGAAACATCCAGGCCTTTAGCAGTAAGAGTTAAAGAACATAAAAATATGTTGAAAACGTATCAATTCAATAAGTCTAAGCTGGCAGAACATGCTTGGGATGAAAACCATAAAATACAATGGGACAACACAAAGATCTTGTCTAAAGAATCGATGTCAACTAGGCGAAAAATTAAGGAAACGGCATACATTTTACTTAACGAAGAAAAATGCGTGTCGTCTTTCTCAATATTTTTAGACAATAGTTGGCTATCGATTCTTAAAGATGAGATCAAGTAGGTACAGATATCAACAAACGTCAATGTCAGAAAATTCATTGGAGGTTGGTCGTTTTTTCTTCCAGTG